>CP136069.1:139224176-140424176 GCA_032622095.1 Siphonodentalium dalli | reverse complement strand
TATCTTGTTTTGTAATTTGATCGGATACATTATCACGAAATAAAATTCTTTCATATACTGACTAGGTTTTGTTTTCATCACTGAACACATTATTCACATATATATGACACTGCCATGTACATTCCTGTTAAAATCCAGCGTGAAACTATGAGCAAAGCAATATGAAATGTTACAGACATGATTGAGATGCCATCTACAAGATAGCTATCGAATTTGAACGCGTGTTGGTGAGAAACAAGCCACCTACAGTCCTCTTGGGTTTTTAACCATTTCATCACTATAGATGTATACACGTATGCACACTTTAATGTTAAATCTTTCCGAATTGTGTTGAAAAATCAGGGTCTCAAGTGGCCATCTTATCTTTTTAATATCTCTGGATATATCTGAAAAGTTGCAAGCGCAATGAATAAAATTAAACACAACATCTATAGGCCAGAGTTATACAGTGTGTGTGTAATTTATTTTAGATGAAAAACATGACTGTTGGAAGGAAACTTGAAGCTGATTCTTTGCCTACATGTATCTATATATAACAGAATGTTTGTTGGCTATTAAAATTGAAGTTGATTACAACACTTTGAGTCGAAGTGTCAGTGATATGTCCAAACGCAAACAGAGGCAAATGTATAATGACAAAATCGACAAATTATAATGCACGAGAAGCATGGTGTTTCACAAACATAGAAACACTTATGTTGAGATATGTTCAAAGTTAGCACATGGAAGCAGGCTTTATTATGATAAGAACGCATATTTTCTCGCGTGATATCCCACAGACCCCTAACACAATAGACCCCAACCACCCAAATACATATATGTCTTTGAGTGGTTTGGGTGTATTGTGCCAGGGACCTGTGGGATATCCCTCCGAAACATTGATATTTCTCTCGGTAATTTCCTCGATGATCTCGTACACCTGCTTATCGCGCATTATCGTTATTTTTCGATTTCAGAGATTGGGTGAATCAATATAGCTCCAAAAGTAATTTCCGTTAAACAATGGAAACGAAATCCAGGTTAATGGTCCGAATGTTGACAATTTTCAACGTCAATCTTGGATGAACAGGAAACACTTTGCTCGTTTATCCTTTCACATCTTTATGTTGTAGATAACGGTTGTCTGTGCGAAAACAATTCATCTGGACACCCCCCCCCCCCACATAAGGACACGCTTCCCATGCACAATTCACACGAAAACTTTCCTACTAAAGATTTCTCACTTAAATAGATTGTTGAAAAGTGTCATATTGCAGTTGGGGTTACCAGTGCCGTATCCGCTATCGACTTGGGGGTTGGAACTTTGTTATATTCGGGTCCATTCTACACGATAGTGCAGACCGCATCTCGATCGGACCCCTATTGTTTCTCAATTATAGCGCATTCGGCAGCAGCGTATGGGTTAATTTATTCACTTCCGCTGCAGCTAGCGACTTGACCGATCGCCCAAGGATGAATAGACGTATTTCCTTCATGATATAATGTTCATTTCCGTTGTCAGGCAGCCAGGGAGTGTGCGGTCGGCGCCTTTTTGGATTTCCCGCACTGTTAACAGGGGTTAACAGTGCCGTGTCCGCTCGAGCTATCGACTTGGGGATTCGAAATTTGGTACATTCGGGTCCATTCTACACGATAGTGCAGACCGCATCTCGCTCGGACCCCTAGGGGCGGTCCGGTCGGCGGGTGTTAATTTCGGCGTTTTTGCGTACAATTATAGCGAATTTGGCAGCAGCGTATGGGTTAATTTATTCACTTCCGCTGCAGCTAGCGACTTGACCGATCGCTCATGGATGAATAGACGTATTTCCATCATGATATAATGTTCATTTCCGTTGTCAGGCAGCCAGGGGGTGTGCGGTCGGCGCCTTTTTGGATTTCCCGTACCTGGCGGAAACGGCCGCCAGTCAGGGGTTAACAGTGCCGTGTCCGCTCGAGCTATCGACTTGGGGATTGGAACTTTGGTACATTCGGGTCCATTCTACACGATAGTGCAAACTCCATCTCGCTCGGACCCCTAGGGGCGGTCCGGTCGGCGGGTGTTAATTTCGGCGTTTTTGCGTACATTTATAGCGAATTCGGCAGCAGCGTATGGGTTAATTTATTCACTTCCGCTGCAGCTAGCGACTTGTCCAATCGCCCATGGATGCATGTGGGTATTCACTTCATGATATAATGTCCATTTCCGTGGTCAGGCAGTCAGGGGAGGTGCGGTCGGCGCCTTTTTTGGATTTCCCGTACCTGGCGGAAACGGCCGCCAGTCAGGGGTTAACAGTGCCGTGTCCGCTCGAGCTATCGACTTGGGGATTGGAACTTTGGTACATTCGGGTCCATTCTACACGATAGTGCAAACCCCATCTCGCTCGCACCCCTAGGGGCGGTCCGGTCGGCGGGTGTTAATTTCGGCGTTTTTGCGTACATTTATAGCGAATTCGGCAATTATTCACTTCCGCTTCAGCTAGCGACTTGTCCGATCGCCCATGGATACATATAGGTATTCACTTCATGATATAATGTCCATTTCTGTGGTCAGGCAGTCAGGGGAGGTGCGGTCGGCGCCTTTTTGGATTTCCCGTACCTGGCGGAAACGGCCTTCATTCAGGGGTTAACAGTGCCGTGTCCGCTCGAGCTATCGACTTGGGGATTGGAACTTTGGTACATTCGGGTCCATTCTACACGATAGTGCAAACCCCATCTCGCTCGGACCCCTGGGGGCGGTCCGGTCGGGTGCGGTCGGGTCCGGTCGGGTGCGGTCGGGTGCGGTCGGGTGCGGTCGGTGCGGTCGGGTTTTAGTAGGACCCGTAGAAGCCACGCTGGACACTATACTCTCACGGGTGCTATCCAGATAGCCGAATTAATCGAGATTCTTAATGACCTCAAACGCAACAAGCCGGCTGGAATTAACAGAGCCAAAATTCCACAATGTATTGTGCGTTCTATACTCGTCAATGATAAAATATACCCACATCCCTCCCGATATGAAGAAGGGAATTGTCGTGCCTGTATACAAAGTTGAACCAAAGCTAGCTAGCGCACGCCCTGGAGAGTTACCGCACAATCACTACCCTTAAGTCCATGCAGTCCTTTACAAGCTACACATATATTTGAGACCGTTGTTCCCGATAGACTCCGGGGTAGCCAGACATTCAATACTTTCCCCACCTCCACGCAGAGCGGATTTTACGGGGGTCGATTGCCACTTCCTTCTATCCATCACACATTCGTGTATTCTGGTCAGTGATCGAGGATATGATGAGGTTCCGTAGATGGATATTTATAAGCGTAAGATGAACTTCGAGCACGGATACCGCCGGTACCAATAAACTCGCCCAGAGGGACAGTCATGGGCGCTGTTTATTTTAATCAAATATATTGGATCAGACGACATGGTACATGTATTATGATAGTATCCAATCTCGTTCATACTCTCGAGATTTTGATCTTACATAACCAATGTCGGCCACTGTAGACAGGTACATTCTTACCATCCAATAATATCCGCAGTGCAGAGACTTCCAGATGGTTACAGTACCAACGATTAAACTCACTTTATTTGACCGGTTACATTTTTGATTCTGGGAATAATAATTGAATAAAATTTGCTTCCAACAGTCTACGTTATTATTAACCCTTTGAGTGCCAGGGGCCGATCTCATCGGCCCTAAACCTACAAAATAAGTCTGTTAAAGAATATAAGAATAAATTATTAAAATTGTAAAAAAAATAAATAAAAAAAACATATTGTTATATACGCCAATGCATTCTCTTATATATGCGAGGCGACCTATGGTCGACTCGCATATATAAGAGAATGCATTGGCACAGGGTATATGGGTTGATACAAAAATCGACCTGGCACTCAAATGGTTAACAGAAATATTTTCACTTAATTATTCAACATAATAAGCAGAAAAGTCTAAGTCTAAATAATGAGAAAATCTTTGTTGACAAGGACCATAATTCCGGTGAAAATGGCGGACAGCATCCATATTCAGACTTGACCTATATTTTCATTTGAATAATCCATATACCAACTTTCAAAATAATCAGATAACTAAAACTAAAGTTATCAGCCGGAAACCAAACACATAAGCAAATTCTAAGTCGACAAGGGTTATAATTCCCGTAAACATTGGTGGATCAAGCCCAAATTCGAACTTGACCTGTATTGTGCGAAACTGATATACCAATTGTATCTCCCGAAACCAAACTAATCGGCAAATTATAAGTCGATAAGGACAATAACTCTGGTAAAACGATCACGCCTCACTGATAAGAGAACTCGATATGTGCCCGTAATCAATAAGCTCACATACCAAATGTTGTTTAATGTCATTAATTATTACTGAGATATCATCCGGAAACCATCTTGGCCGGACACCGGTGATTTAAATTATTTTGTCTTCAGCTGTTCAAAACTAAATTGTATCATTTAAACGTATCAACAATGACGTAATAGACTGGAGCAGTGCAACCGTACCAATCTATGCCAATCCGTCACACCGCACGTCACTGTATGATCCACTCCCGCGCATAACACTGTATGGTATACACCCGCACATAACACTGTATGGTTCCTTTCCTCCCGTAAGCCAAATACACATAATACGCTATGATCCGCAGACAACACTGTATGATTCCCTTCCTCCCCGTAATACACACCCGCACATAACACTATGACTCCCTTCCTTCCCGTAATAACTCCCCGCACATAACACTGTATGATTCCTTTCTCTCCGTAATAACACCCGCAGATAACACTGAATGATTCCCTTCCTCCCCGTAATACACACCCGCACATAACACTATGATTCCCTTCCTCCCCGTAATACACACCCGCACATAACACTATGATTCCCTTCCTCTCCGTAAAACACCCGCACATAAAAATGTATGGTTCCTTTCTATCCGTAATAACACCTACAGATAACACTGTATGATTCCCTTCCTCCCCGTAATACACACCCACACATAACACTATGATTCCCTTCCTCTCCGTAATAACACCCGCAGATAACACTGTATGATTCCCTTCCTCCCCGTAATACACACCCGCACATAACACTATGACTCCCTTCCTTCCCGTAATAACTCCCCGCACATAACACTGTATGATTCCTTTCTCTCCGTAATAACACCCGCAGATAACACTGAATGATTCCCTTCCTCCCCGTAATACACACCCGCACATAACACTATGATTCCCTTCCTCCCCGTAATACACACCCGCACATAACACTATGATTCCCTTCCTCTCCGTAAAACACCCGCACATAAAAATGTATGGTTCCTTTCTATCCGTAATAACACCTACAGATAACACTGTATGATTCCCTTCCTCCCCGTAATACACACCCACACATAACACTATGATTCCCTTCCTCTCCGTAATAACACCCGCAGATAACACTGTATGATTCCCTTCCTCCCCGTAAAACACCCGCAGATAACACTATGATTCCCTTGCTCCCCGTCATAACACCCGCAGATAACACTATGATTTCTTTCATCCCCGTAAATCACTCGCATATAACACTATGATTCCCTTGCGCCCCGTAAAACACCCGCAGATAACACTATGATTCCCTTCCTCTCCGTAATAACACCCGCAGATAACACTGTATGATTCCCTTCCTCCCCGTAAAACACCCGCAGATAACACTGTATGATTCCCTTCCTCCCCGTAAAACACCCGCAGATAACAATGTATGATGATTCCCTTCCTCTCGGTAATACACACCCGCACATAACACTATGATTCCCTTCCTCTCGTTTATCCACATTAAGTTAATGACAATGAGCATTTTATAAGTTCATATCAATTGTGTTCCCATCGTAATTAGCATATAAATACCATTGCCATCACAACCATCATTCTTCAGCCCCATCATCATCATAATCAGCATCACCATCAGCACCAACATACTCATCAACATCACCACTATCATCATCAACGTTACCAACATCATTATCACCACCATCATCATCATCAGTATTTCATAAATATGTTTACAAGTTAATGACACGGAGCATTTAATAAGTTGATATAAATTGTGTTCCCATCTTAAGTAGCATATCAACAACATTGTCATCACCACCATCATTCGGTTTGTTCGTCAATTTTAATCGCCTTCATCATACACATCAATACAAAATGCTATATTTAGCGGAAAGAGTGATATTTTAGTCATAATGATGTATTATGATCTAACATTGATGGTATATTATACACAGGCTATGCCGTGTTTTTATGATAACTCACGTTTGATCTGTGCTTGTTTACACTCAGAGAAGATACGAATTCCTACGAAGTCGCGAGTCATATGAGTTCATTTTCTTTTAAAATTATATAAACATTGTGATAAATTATATACATTCACTTTAAATTACTACCTTCAGTTGACAACTGTTGTGGAGGTCAGAACAAATATGTTATCTATGGAATAAACAGGGTTACTTTCACAATTGTGACATGTTATTATCGTCATTGGTGATTGTAGATGAGCGGTATTTACGCTTCAAGTCCCCTAAAGAATCGTACTTCGATTTGAACAAGATTTATCCCTACTGATTTCACTAGCTGGGTTACGTCGAAGGTAACTTGGACTAGTCGAACTAGCCATCTATATAACTAATGGTCACGTAGCTTCCTACCGTATATCTACTCACCATACAGAGTTGTAGCCACTCCAGAGGTAACAACGTCCTAGATATCGCCTAAAGTTTACTCTTGGCCGAAAAGTGTCATTTAATCCTATAGACCTACAGCGAATCCTATAATTCACCAGACTATCTCCAAATACGAGAGAATGTGATTATATAAATAATCCCTGTGGTCCTAGTCGCTATCTACCTTGGTTAAGAATGTTAATATAAGCTGCTCCCTCTGGTCACAGCCGTTGTCAACACTGGCACTTGCTTGACGTCGATGCGCGGAGTCCTGTGACCAGACACTACACCAACAGAGAACAGGAGAGTATATTATAGGCCATTCCGAGTTGCTGCGAGCCTCCTGTGTATCAGGTAATAAGATCCCACTCTCTTGTCGAGCTATTAAATGTCAATCTTCTTAGTGGATGTTCTTCTAAGATTTCGACCCATGGGACCCATAACTTTACATCGGTAAAACTCCATGCATACTAGACAACGGTGCGCGATTGTCGTCAGCATAATGTAGGTTTGTTATAATGATTAACTCCTTATATGGTCGCTTGGTGTCTCTAGGGTGGATGATTATTGTATTTCCAAGAATACCCGCTATTTATGGTAATTAAGACGCACGATGGTCGAGATATTGACTTCTGTAACTGTGCGAGATGTTCGACATGACAATTTATGTGGTTCGATAAAGTTGCTGTTCAGGATTTCCGAGTGAACCGAGCTTGTAATATTGCACTGTGAGTTTATATGTCAAAGCAGTCGCCAAAGGGGGCCCCTGTACATGTAGTTAGCATGCTGTCGTTTTATATGAGCTGGATGAGATTTGTAGATTTAAAGATGACAATGTAATTTGATTAAAGTTAACTACAAGCAACTGAAAGTTTCCTCTATTTAATATCACAGTGTTACTCCCTGTATTTACATGTATATGCACCATCGCTGTCCACCATAACGGCTACGTATACACCATAACGGCTTCCTGTACACCATTGTATGTAAAGTGTGTATATATGTGTGGTATAATTATACAAATATATGACGTTCAGTAGCGGTTATAATACACATGAAGTATATCTTCTACTGTATATTTTGAGACTTCCCTATATGTGTATATATATTTGTCCTCTATAGACTCGAAAACGGCTGGACCGATTGAGCTCAAACTTCATATATAAGGGTAAAAACCCACGGGAATGGTCGTCGCGGCGTTTTGGAGAAGCTCCAAGCACCCTTACTCCACTCCCAGTCACAAAAAACGGCACTGTGGAGTTAATCGCGTTGATAGTTAAAGAGCGTTCGTATCAGCAGTGTCGTTGATAAAGAGCGTATGTGTGTAATGTGATTCTTACGTCTGGGTCTGTTCGTGTAAGACTGTATCCAGACATGAGCGTGTTGCGTGACGTACTTAGGGCTTTCTAGGAACGGGGGTCAGCTTTTCCACCCGAGGTGATCTACACCTTGAAACGGGTACCCACAAATGATATATATGTGTGTGTCCTTTATAGACTCGAACCGATTGAGCTAAAACTTGCTACCTACGGGAAGTGTCATGGACGGGTTAAATTGTGACCCCGACCTGACCTTGACCTTGAAAATGATCAATTGAAGGTCAAATCTGGTAAAATTGAAAAACAAAAAATTAAATAAAATAATTCAAAAAGCACAATTAACTCATTGAAAAACAAAAAATTAAATTAAAAATTAATTAAAATAGCCAGTAAATTAAAAAGGCACAATTAACTCATTGAAAATTTAAAAATTGTCATGTTTCTGACGATTGCCGCCAGTGGCGGGCTAACCTGCTAGTATTACACAAAAGAACTGCTGATAGCTGAGCATGTCCGCCCTGTATGCCAGCCAGTTTTTGCATTATGGACCGGTTCAAATGTGTTAATGACAGCTCCTGGGAGTGTAAATGGGTCAACAGCCTGCGTCCAATATCCGAGGTCCATCCCAATCACAGAATGATATGGTCACCTGCCGTATCGCCCTTGGTCATCGATAATTTGACACGGGACATTCTATTTTCACAGTACTTGTGGTCGCTCATTTCCATACAAGACAACTCGCGTGATGGTAATCTGTCTTATATGTATTGATCACGGTTTCGTCGAGAGAAATCTCGATCTGGTATCTTAGCCCGGACATGATATGTCCCATTAAGCTACTGTCGTCTTATGTGTGAGTTGGGTGGATAATGAACTATAATGTTACCGTACATGCGATCTTCTGACGTATTCATTTGTATTGGATTTCGTTTCGTCTTCATTAGTTGTTATGGATGTTTGTTCAGGCGCTGTCAATATATGTAAATGCAGAACATCTGCGTGAATGTGGTGTGTAGTGACCTTGTCACATGTTATATTTTGTTGGTTTAAACATTGTTTATCAGAATAGCATTGTAAATAGAACAGTTTAGTGCATGAATATAAAATAGTAACTATGTGTTCAAGGAGATTCAAGCATAATTGTTCTAGAGGGGAGAACGGTTGTAAGCATGTGTTGTTGATTGGCAGCCGTTCTCCTTTTGTGTATGTTCGGCCCTGTAGACTCCCAAAATGTCGGTATACATAATTGTTGTGACCCAAGTATACGTTGATTACATAACACATTGTATTAAGAAATGAGGGTGCAGACTTTCGGGGTACAAGTTATGAAACCTATGGGAGCCACTCTCCCCTGGAAAACAGCTGTTGGTGAATATGAAAACTGTGTAGCGTATAGTGACATTATAAATGCCACTAAACTTATGGCAGAATAAAATTCATTATGTCACACAGAAAGAAAGAGGTGAATTGTACCATGTTAATTTATTCTCATTTTTGTCACAAGCAAACGAAAATCGAAATTACAAAATGTTATAGTTTGATGGCACCACGATCCACTTGAAGGAAATTGCGAACGCGAACGGCGAGTAATCAGGAGTATTTACATTTAGCGGAGATTGTTGAATGCAATGTATTTTACGAAGTGACACTCAGTGCACAATAACAGATGAGCCTGTGCAATGATTAAATATTTATTCCCAGTGGGCGCGGTGACTGGGCCCAAAGAAAAAACTATTTAAACCATTTACATATATTTTGTTACATCTAAGTTCATTGATGGATAGCTTCAGAAAGTAGATCGCGTGCGCCGTTACTGAATCGGAGAATAATAAGAGCATGCATCGTCGGGACGTGGCAAAATACGCCGTGGTAATTTCAAGAATGTGCCATAACTCAGGTGAAAATTGGCGGGCGGAACCCAAATTCGAACTTGACCTGTATTTGGGCTAGTTAGCTCACATACCAAATGTCATTCCTTTCATTTCAGACTTACTAAAATACCATCCGGAAACGAAAATTAAGTGCAAATTCCAACAAGATGGGCCGTAATTCTGGTGAAAGGACGGACGGACAGACCAATATAGCATACTATGTCGTTTTTTTCAAAACGGGCGTACATAACGTAGGCTGTGGAATGGAGAGTTCCACTAATAATGCCATATTCTGGGTTCTTACCTGAATGAAGGTTCGCGCTGACCAGAACATTATTTGGCCATTTCTGAATTCTGTTTGGCCATTTTTCAAAAACTTTAGCCAAAACGAAATACGAACGAAAATAATTGATAAAAATTTAGCTGGATAAAAGTAACGATGGAAATGTGCTCGGATGGGAACCTCAAAAGCCAAAATTAGTCTAGCCGACGTTTATCAACATAAACGAGCACTGATTCGCCTTCATCGTCTACTTTAAGACCACAACGCAGCACAGAATAGTCACTTGATTAAGAAAGTACCATGTTCTAGCAGCCAATCATCATTGTTTTAATAAGTAAGCATGTGTGACTTTGGATAAATTGTTACTCACACACAGGTCAACAACTTTTGATAACCAGTTTAACGAATTAAAGAGTTTCTTGGAAATCTAATGATATTTGAGGTAATAGTCGACTATTTCTTTGACCATTGTCCAACAATATTGGCCACCAACAGCCTGAGCACTGTCTCATGTTAACAAGATCTCTCTGCAACATATGTGTAAATCAAGAATAAAAGAGATAATCGATTCCCCACCGACCTAAACCTGGCCAATGTGCTGGCCCTCGGACTATTTTGGCATCAAAATATGTGATCGACATGAGGGAGATTCACACAGTATATTACTTTAATAGATAACATATTAGTTTAATAGATAACCTATAACTAACCCGATCACTCGTTAGTTTACCATACATGCTAAACCAGGAAAGCTAGGAGACATGGGCCCTATACTATAGAACACAATTATTGTAATCACAAGCTTCTGTGGGGCACACAAAAGATATCAATTACCATATACCTCCACTCTTATTCTAACAGTGTATAGGCGACTTCTTGTAATGCCGCGTTCACATGCATGGTGACCAATAAAATAATAGGTTTTCCACATGTGACTTAATTGACCAATGACAAAAATTATTCCTCTGAGACACTCATTGATATGTTATCGCTAGTGCATGGGTGATCCGTGTTCAATTTGATTAGTGGTAATCGGTATCCTTTAAATAATCACTCAGTGAGTACACCACAACCGTTCGTGCATTGTGTTATATTTCGTCAATGGTTATCGTCTGTTCCAACAACGATGTATTTCAATTTCTAGTTGGGTTGTCGTTCAGAATCGCTGGAGTATTCTATTAATACTATGTACAAGAGACGTAGCTATATATACATGTAGAGGGTCTCAGGTGCAGGTTTAAACTCCAAGTTGTCTACCCCCAAAGGAGACTCTCTACCATGCAACGTCCCTGCACGAATGTCATAATTGGTCAATACTCCAATACAGACTTTAGGTTGTTTGCCACGAGACAACCGCTTGATTGCCGCAGTGTGAATTCCATTCTAATCAAACCCAATCACCCATCGGTAATGCGCACACGAGCACACGGGTATTAATCTACACTATTACAATACAGTGGTCTATTGCACTTGACGCCTCCTGTGTACCTCCCATAACCTTGTGATTACAATTAGTATGGACCATAGTATAGGGCCCAGGTGGTATAGGCTTTATCATGCTAAACCCAGGAATAATCCACAGCAAACGTTAGCATAACACGAGAGGAGCCACCCACAGTTCGAAGTGTTGGGTGGTGTTGGGTGGTGTGGGCTGCACGAGTACGACGCTAGACCAATGCGTCCGAATTCTGGTATATACCACACGGTGGTGAGTCGGGACTCTAATCTCGCAAATCTATCCTGGTCGCGAGCTGTTTCGGCATTTATTGTTCAACCAATACCAATCTCTGAACAATGTGTTGCGCGCAGTGTCCAGTTTGTTGTGTTGGTGTCGCCACACCTGATCATGTGGAAGTGGCTTATCTTAATATTTTATAACGGTACCCGTATGTCATCGCCGTTAGACAGGGATCACGGGACAGGGGGTGATGCTGATTTTTCAACCCCTGATTTGGTCACAATTTTCAACAGCTGAACAAGATCATGCATGCCTGAATAAACGGGAGTTGGAAAGTTCAGACCGACCCTGACTATAGGTTGGGATTGTCCCGATAGTTTAAGTTTCTAATGAATGGTTTGGTTGGTTGATTAGGGTTTATCGCCGTTTCAGCCGCTAGGCCATATCACCACATTGTCAGTGTTGGAAGAAAGACCACACATATGGTTATATTAATTTCACCGTGAACTCAAACGACCGCCTGTAAAACTACAAACCCCCGAAAAGTAACTGACAAACTTGCCCAGATACACGAATCGCGTCACCATCCCTTTGCATGGATCACGAATCCGCGCTTGCCAGCGTCCGAACCAGATTTTCAGCGCTGGGCGGCATATGACGATTCAACGCACTGAGTACCAACCGACTGGATAACCGGCGGCTCCTTCCAATCAATGTATAGTGCAAACAAACTATTGTGAGTTCAAACCTCATATTGTTCTACTTACAGACAAAATGTTATACTGAAATTACAGTCAGGTCGTGACCTTCCACCTCTCTCCTCGTGGCTGTTGCGTTGTGTTCGTAATTTCTAACTGGTTCTGATCAGTTGTAAAATAATGAAGTAGCAATTAAAATATTGTAAACTTACAGGGGGGATTCAGTTTTCGCTGGAGTTGGGAATTTGGTTGGGTGAAGATGGAAATTAGAAGTTATAAACCTCCGCACAACAGAAACCATCCAGTCACGTCCCTGAGTGTTTCATATGACCCCACTCTCCTGATCGGAAACTATTGAGATTGTACGATAACGGCTGAAATTGTCAGATCCATGTCAATTGCTGAGTTTCCACCGTTAAACGAAGACTGGGTAGGGGTGTTTTAAAGTTGGAACTCGTGTTTCGCCAAAACACTCATCACAAACTTGTATTTGTGCGTGCGTGTGTCCGTCAACAATTTCTATTAGCAGGTCGTACCTCTGGCCGGAAAGTTTTTTGATAGCTCCCATCTATAGGTCACCCTGAAGCTACATAATTAATGAAGTTTGGTGAAGATCGGATGAGGAATGCGGTCTGTAGGGTGTGCCGAAGGAAATTGTTCACACGACGTTTCGCCAACCCATAGCAATAGCTCAAACTATACTTTGTAACGTTGAGCTAACTAGTAGTCCACTACCACACAGCTAGCACAGTAACACAGGACAAAGACTATGTTCACATAGCAAGGCACACCAAAATGCACCGAAAGAAAATCTCAGAATATTATCTGTAAAATGTCGAAGCCTACCAAGCAACAAAGCAGACCTCGCAGTATACCAGCACAATATATTAAGCTAATATCAACCTCGGAACGAAATCCTGTCTAAACGGCATAATCCAAGGATATCCACCAACACCGGAGGCAATTAAATGTGCTGAAGTTTTCCCGGAACAATACTGCACCTTTAGAAACGACAGAACTGGAGTCGGAGTCCTCATCGAATACCACGAAGACGCCATCGCATTGGAGAAACCAGATTATGCCACCAACGGCGAGATAGAAGGGACAAACGTGACCCAAAAAGGTAGAGATCTGTACATCGCCAGCTTCTACATGCCCAAGAGAATTACGGAAACAATTAACAGTTCAAAGAGTTCTAACATTACGTGCTTTTCGTCTGCAATGTCATCATAATTGAGTTGGACAGTTTATGTCAGAGTTATACACTGGAGTTACTAAAATGTTAAGAGATATACACATGCCTCTGATTTCTAGGTAATAAATTCGACAGTTTAGAAGATTCATTTCATGTTGGTACGTTATATGTGAGGTGCTATTATAGGTGTTTAGCCTGCAGGCCAAAATAATTTAAATGTGTGCTTCCGATAAGCCATACAAATAGTGAGGTTTCCCGTAACCCATCCGCCCCTAGCACACCTCCGTCCGTACTAATCTTGTACGCCGTGAAAAACAAATTAACGCAAAAAATCGTATGATTGATATCGGATGTAGTAAAACTGTGGAGATGACAGGTCAGAACATGTCGGTGACATACTACTGAAAGTACAGTGTGACAATTGAAATAAACCTTTTCGCTTTCTAGTGCCATTACTGGCGACCATAGTCCATGTGATCATTACAGTAAATTTAGAACCAATTTTACTAAAAATGTTTCGGCACAATTTATTTCAAAATCAAAATTCTAAAAATTAAGACATATATTTGACATAAAATGTCTTGATAACGCTACGCTGTACACCTTTAAATATCATATAGTGTTAGTAAATATGTAACAAATTGTTTTAATTTGATAAATGAATGAACATGTATGTTGTAATGTTTATATACTGTGTGTGATCTGTTAGAATAAAGTCAATTTTAATCAATACTGGCAGGTGATCATCCTAAAAGATAGAGTTTACCCATTGCTACACTATGGCGATCGAAGCAGGACCTCATTCAAGTCTAATTATTTCAGCAACGACGGTTCATCTATACTGCTGGCTATACAATTATCCTTTACATTTACTCCCTCAGATGTAATATAATTATATACTGATAATAGTAGATGACGAGAAACCAAGGGAACCTGTCAGTTTCTCAGTGAAGTCTCACTTTAATTTTAAACATTTGATTAATTGTTTAAAGTATTTCATGTTTTAATACCGTCCAAATGCATTTTATAAATGTACACATGCTCACCCCGTTAACGCTGATGGTGCTTGTCAAGTCGACACACATCGATAATTATTTTCTTATTCTGATGAAAGATATTTCGATGTGGTCATTTCTAAAAGTCAAGTGGTTGATTCTGTCTGGTTACGTCGCGATTACGTTCTCGAACAATGTTCTGGCTGTTTCTAATGTATGATTATATATATAAGTGCAGATGTTAGCCAATGAAGGATGACCAGGAATAATTCAATATATGGTATAACATATTTTGGCATGTATGTAGTGAAGTCGGACTTTCGCATTTTAACAATTTCTTCTACCATTGTTGGCCACGTTACGAAAAATAATAAACACGCTCATTTTACTAGCGAATTTCGCTTGGCGTTTTATTGCACAATTTACGATACCTATACAATATAAATAGTTATATGCAATTCCAAATTATAACACCACTAGCTGATGTGCCCGACTTGTGATCGCCAAGTGTCTGGGCAGAATATTAGGAGAAAGAAAACTATCGTTCGATCGGTCCAGAAACATGACTATATGAGGCATATGACCGAGATCAAGGACACGGTCGCACGTGAAATTGGACCCGCTCATATTGTTCCCGGGATTAAAGTAGGCCTACGTTCCAAATTTGGGTCGGATCGGTCGAGCAGACAGACAGAAGTTACAAAATATATAATAGATTACCTAATTTAGCTTTTCAAATGTTAACACAAACAGAGAAATATTGGAACTAAAAGCCAATAAGAAAATTGTACTCATTTGGAAAAATATGAAAACAATCATGAAGAAATTGACATCCGGTTTGAATTGTTCGACAAAAATTACAAAGCAAAGTTATACATTGGAAACAACCATGTAAAATTTTCAGTCGTGTAACGCGACGAATCACTTACAAGAGCAGATGCATTGAAAAGAAAGCTGGATAATACAATTAAAATCATCAATGACATAATAGAGATAGAAAATACAATGCGAAACATAACTGGCCTGAAAAATGTCATCTCATTTGAAAGAATCATTACCCACAGAACACAAAGTTACATTGACCGGTTAAAATAACATTAAATGATTAAACATATGCAGAGGGATCATACACAGGGATCAGATTATCAAAAGGGCCATTCAGTTCGAACATAGAAGAAACTAGTCGACGGACACCATAAGGTGTATTTCAACAGATAGTGCGCACACGAAGAACTGAATGAACTATATGAACTCATGAAAGAACTAAGGAAACGACGGGAACAGAAAAAGAAACAATTCCGCATTCAGAACATGGCGATAATTCCACATTAAATTCACTATTTGAATGATTATCCAAAACGGTTTGTGACGTTAAAAACAAAAAGTCAACGTCGATAGTGCGTCTGAATAAATGAAACACGAATTAATCCGTTCCATGAATTAATTCCGTCGCACGGAGCGACGGGCTGTCCGAGGCTAGCATGTCTGGACGAAATTATTGGACTCAGATGTATGGCATAATTGAATTCGTCGCGTCGATAGCACGACGTAATGAGTATCAACTAATTGCAGTGTCATTAAGGATAAATGATCAATGGTGTATTATCTTGTAGGAAAGGAAGGAATAAATATAATTATGATGGTGTTCGACTCTATAATAGTGTTGGGATGGGTGGGTGAATCTTTTAGCTTCAAAGCCAGTCACTCCGAAATAAAAAAGTCAGTTGGTCCAGCTCTTGCAAAGTCAAAACACTTAAACTCCCGCGAAATAAGCCGCGGCAAAACTAAGTATTACTGACATGAATGAACTCCGATGATATTGCGTCTAAGCATTTATCAGCACGAAGTAGTTGTGGCTAATATTTGAGCGTGTATTGAAATTTGATAATACGTATACGGGAAAGATATCTACCTATTGCTAATTACATTATTTGTATACAAATAAAATCAATTCACTGTATAGCCGGGAACTATAAATGTGAAAAAGGTGTCACTAATTAAATTAATCATGATTTATTGACGGTTCATGGGACACATAAGAGCTCGATCAACATAAATAATAATATCATAACAAAATAAAATATACAAATGATGAGAAAGTACACAATGACATAATGCAAATAAGTCAAATCATATTAAGTCTAATTCATGCCAAAAATCAAATAAATGAGTAATGAGTAAATAACAACTTCAGTGTCATTAGGATAAATTATCAATGATCTTATGACCTTGTCGGAAATTAAGGAATATATAATAGCTGCCAAGCCGCCAAAATAAAAGACCTAGAAAAAAGACAGCAAGAACCCCCCCCCCCCCACATGGCGACTAAACATGTGTTGGAATCAAATTAGGAAACCCGTTCACCAAATGACCAACATGCGCAATATAATGTTTATCTCTGAAACTAGTTCCTCTTTCTCAATGACACTGCACATTTTTCTGTCGGTCAGTCATTGACTCAGCATAAATGTAACAAGCTGGAAGAACTTGTTGACTATATTGACAATGCATCATTCCAACATGTTACTGATCTGAATTAAAAATGAAGCGAGCCTTCTCGTACCTTCAAAATTTAAATGCAACTCGTCTGCTGCACACAGCTCATTTTTATTGATCCGTTCCGAACGAAAATGTTGTGTTTTTAAAAATTTGGCCGGGTATAATAACTTACATAACGATTTTATTGGCCTTAAAATGAAAATCGATTTAATCAGCCTTTTATACTGTACAATAGATGCTTATACTGTCACGCTTTCATCCTGGTTATTGCTTGTTTCGACATGTATAATATGAGAATATTCTGCAATATAGTTAGCTCTCAATTTGCTGTTGTCAAACCTCCATGTCAGCCCTTCTATATTAATTCATCGAAAGGGGAGCACATCCAGACCACCAATATCTGTCACATATTTGCAAATTGAATCAGAGAATAGTTCCATATTCCTGCTTCGTTTTCCTGCAATCACAAACTGTTATCACGTAATACAGAGATGTTTGATATCTCATTCGCTTTGCAACATTAGATGTATCCTGTATAGCAAAATGAAGGTATATCAAACAGGATGACTAGCCAAATCCCCCATTAATTTTATTATTTCTGCAGCGAAAGCCCAACTGGTGCAGCCTCTTCTATAACTGTGAGTGACAAATAATGTCGGGCCTTCACAAATATCCCCAACTTCCTTCCATTATTTATTCTAAAACTGTTTATATGAAATATTTAACCCTTTTTTGATCAAAAATGCCAGTTTGTATTGAGCCATGCATTAACTGTATCATGTTTCTGTAGGCTTTCACATGACACAAAATTGATCCGGAAATTTCAAGCAAGGGTAATTCTAATATTTTCTGACCTAATTGAATGGTCTTGCTCCATACGATGAAGACTAACAAAACACCTTCACCACCTAGCACGTCGCAACGTGTGAGGTTTTTCGAAAGATTGAACTCACCAAGTTGGATTTTCGCAGCATTAGAAAGAATGCTATCAAGGACATGTAAATCTACGGACTTCAGTAACTCCCTGTGGTGCTAACGTAGCCAATATATCTGACTCCAAAGAATCAACTATATTGCGAGTTCTTAACACAGCTCTGCTACTATTCAATGTCTTTTGGGGATTAATCAACACTGGATGTTAATTGCACAAGAGCCTCAGCTTGAATTTTTCTTGAACAGTCGACCAGAAGAGAGCCACTTAGTGGCTCAGTCCTGATCGTTTGACATATTTTAATTGTCCGGCTATTCATTGTAGCGTGTTATCAATCATAAATACAGAAGGCTTGGATCAAAACAAGTACCAAGTACGGAGGATATAACTCAGCATCAGCGGAACTTGGCGAGTGGTCAATCTTACGTTTAGTTACCACAAAGGAAAAAAACAAAAAATTGACAACTAGCCCAGTAGACTACCCTTCAAATTCTGGTCGGGCCAAAGACATAGATGAAGCGGTGACCCGTTTAGCCACTGCATGTTGCAGCCCCCCGGTACCTCCCCACAGTGTGTGAACAGGATTCAACATTTAACAATCAGCAGGACGAACACAAAGAGACATGAGAGAATAGAAACATACGTGAACGAACAGAAAACACTTCGAACATCAGACGAACAATACAACAGACAACACTAATTGTATCTGAAACACTGTGGATATGCGTGACTAGCTGATTGAATAAGCAGGGTCAACTCAAACACCAGTGTTGAAGAGATGTAAAACCAAAAAGGACCATGAGCTAAGCCGTATCCCAGATCGATGCTTCACGTGTTATGGCGGTCCTAGTACCTCCATGACTCCTATGCCACACATCACGAGATGCGCCCCACGGAAAAGGGGGTGCCACATTAAGGGATTCTTACCCCGCGCAGTGGGGCGGTAAGCCCATTCTACCCAGGGCCCACACAGGGGGTCTGATGTTCTGGGTTCAGAGGAAGGCAATTATTACAATATATAGCTATTATGTTTTTACCCTACCGTTTGTTGTGGTTCGGTTATTGAAGATTATCTGCCCACTTTCCCAAGTCAACCGTTGTGTCATGCTTTAGAATGTTTGCCGTGTGTATGTTTCTCTAAACTGGCAGTATGTTCACAGGAAGGTCCCTGTTGGAGGAGGTGACCACCTTGATAATTCCGACAGCACCCGCCCCCTCAAGTTTAAAAATTCCATGTGCGCACCCCCTACTTGTGTTTGCACATTCCAACTGGTACCTAAAACTTTCCAACAGATGGACATTGTTAACCTGACACCCTATGGTTGGAAAATTTTTAAACGATGGCCATTTCAGACCATAATTTGTACCAAGTAGAAATATTTATGGAGGTTTTAACAAATATGAATATTTTAACAGCATTACCCACCGCGAACGCTGACATTCAGTTTATTTTGACATTCAGTTTAATATTCACATAATGCACACTTACTCTTTATATAATGCACAATTGTCAACAGTGGTCATTCGACAAAATAACACTCAAGGCGACACAGTGTGGTAATCCACAGGTGTCTATTAACACGGAGATAGTAAATGTTTTAAAGTTAAAGTGGATCTGCTCATTAAAGTGCTGTATCAAGGGAAGTCTCGTGCTGATAGTCAACGTTCTCGTCAAAATATATCTGCATAAAGATACTGCATCACAGGAATATTCTCGTGACGATAGTAAACAGTCTCATGGAGATAGTAAACAGTATCATGGAGATAGTAAAAAGCCTCATGGAGATAGTAAAAAGCCTCATGGAGATAGTAAACAGTCTCATGGAGATAGTAAACAATATCGTCAAAGTGGATCTGCTGATACAAGTACCGCATCAATGATATATTCTCGTGACGATTGTAAATAGTCTCTTCAAAGTAGATATTCTTATATAAGTACCGCATCAATGATATATTCTCGTGACGATTGTAAACATTCCCTTCAAAGTAGATATTCTGATATAAGTACCGCATCAATGATATATTCTAGTAGCGATTGTAAACAGTCTCTTCAAAGTAGATAATATGATATAAGTACCGCATCAATGATATATTCTCGTAACGATTGTAAACATCCTCTCCAAAGTAGATATTCTGATATAAGTAGGGCATCAATGATATATTCTCGTTACGATTGTAAACAGTCTCTTCAAAGTATATATTCTGATATAAGTACCGCATCAATAATATAATCTTGTGACGATAGTAAACAGTCTCATGAAGATAGAAAACAGTCCCTTCAAAGTGGATATGTTGATAAATGTTCTGCAGCAAGGGGACAGTGTTGTCAAGATAGTTAACAGTCGCAAGGAGAAAGTAAATAATTCATTGAGAAAGTAAACAGTCTCATCTGCTGATTAAAAGTTCAGCATCGTTGGAATAGTCTGGCGATGATAGTAAACAGTCTTGTCAAAGTCGCTCGGCTGATAACAAATCTTCGTCAAGGTTACAATCTTACCTTTTATTCGGATGATCCATTAATAGCCGACGGTGAGTATCTTCCTGACCTGCTTTCACAGAGTAACTAAAATAGCACTTCGGGAGTCATGCCTTCCTCTGGACAACGCAATATTATTTTGTAGTAAAGAATGTAATGAGAACTTGGATGATAATTTGCCATTCGTTCCATTCAACGACATATGCACAATAATTGAGAATACAGAGGGCACGCATTCAAAGAAAATAAGAATGGGATAATAAATACTGACACAAAGTCCACGACTTCTACACCACACATCACGGGATGCCCCCATGGCAAACAGGGTGCCACATTCGGGGAGTCTTACCCCTCGCAGTGGGCAGAGGGGTGGTAGGCCTATTCAACCCCGGGCCCACATGTGGAGCCGGCGACCGGAATGTGGCCGAGTATCATAAGAAATTAATTCAATAAGGATGTTTATGAGATTGTGTGTAGGTAAAGTATGTTGAGATGGCACTTTATTTCTTGTGGAATCAGGGGGAAGGTCAAAAATTTCCGATCACGTACGAGGGGTTGGTATTTGATTGCTCACAATTAAATTTTTCTGCTGTTTAAACTAAATTCTACATACGTCCCTACACAGAGATAATGTAATGTTAACGACAAAACTGCCTTTACGCCTGGTCTTTGACTCAGTATATAGTTTTGTGATGTAAAGTTAATAAATACCCGGTGTATGTCAGTTTAGGTCACTCAGACCATTAAATGCATGAATACATTTAATAAGCAACAACTGCCATATCAATTTGAGTTAATCACAAACACTGACTGTAATATGTAATTTATAGTAAACATACATTAAGTGGTGAAAAAAAAAATATTAAAGAGCGTTGAATATGCATGTATATGAAGACATTTGTCAATCACCTATTTACTCGGACAGTACAAATAATCTCACTCATGACAAGAGCCTGTACAATTCACCAGTTCTTAACATGATGATACAAACAGGTTGAAACACTACAAATAGGCAATGGAGCTAGTGCTATATTGAACTGTCCACTCCTATGACATGCTAATAATGATAATTTATCCTTACAATAAAGATGGTATGGCTCCTACTATTCTTGTGTTGGTTTGCCATGGTATAACGTTACATGAGACTAATTTAGGCCATGGGTGATTAAATTTATGTTTAGCATCATCAAGCATTCTGAGAATTAAATGCGATCATTATTCATTATTAAATATTCTTGATGTTTCTGAAGTTACTTAACACAGTTCTTGGATTGTGCATAAAAAAGGGTACATCCACAGGTCTTTTCTAGATCCTGCAAAGAGTTGGATAAATATTTTGAAAAGTATTCTTAGAATATTGAATGAATCATTGGGATGAAATCAATGCGATGAATCACATGTATTTATCGTTAGGGAAGTCAATTTAAACTGAAAACAAGCCTGGCGCTTTATTAAGCTCATCCCTACTGACAATCCAATATAATTGTATACAAGGAAAACAGCCATCAAATACGTCCTCATTGCGAACAGCCATAGCTAATAAATGCCTGCCAAATTGATTACAAAAAAGAGCATATCTAGGGGCTTGGCAAAATACGCACGTGCTAATTCCGTCAAATGACAATAACTCTGGTGATAATTGGGGGCGGAACCCAAATCATCTTGTTCAGTAATTTTGCTAGTAAAATCCACATACCGAGAGTTATTCCAATCATTTGATACTATATACAGTTATCATCCGGAAACCCAAAGCGAACTGATGGACGGACCAATAACATAAGACACGTTTGAAAAACGGGAGTGTAACAATTCAACAGCTGCTGAATTTTTTTAGTCGATCTTGTAACCATCAGTGAACAAGCTTTATACCCCTGATGTGACGATCGGAATTCATTAAAAGCCTGATTAGATTAATAGTAAGGGAATTTGTACTCCCCTTATTACATCGTGTCATTTGGATGTGTGTGTTCGGTTTCGCCAGTAGCCATGGCGGGATAATAGGTCACATCTGGACAGTATTGGGAGCATCAATACCAACATCTAAAATATACTGTTCTATCCGTAGCCCAAATGGTTTCAGTCGGCCGTCTCTCAAAATGAGAAGCAAATTGTGGATAAAACACCATTGTATGTGCAGGGTTCGATATACTAGCAGTAAGTAATGCGAGCTGCATAATTTAGACCAAGTCTCAAGCGGCGATCAGAAGCTTTATATAGGTGACGTGCGAAAAGCCCCGAGACAAAGACGTAATCCTTGATGGTGAACGAGTTTTCGTAAATGTGTTTTACACGCAGAACCATAAATAAAAGATGCATAATCAAGTTGTGATCGAACCAGCGATCTATATAAACGAATAAGAACGGTAAAATCTTATCCCCATGATGTGTTGGCTAATACGGTGGTAACGTTGAGTGCCTTGAGACATCGGACCTTCAGGTAATCGATTTGCTACTTAAAAGTAAAGCTTCGTATCAAAAGATTAACCCTAGGAACTTACTCTGTTCCCAAACAGGTATCTCAAATCGACCGAGGAATAATACAGGGTCCGCATGTCGTTTCCGTTTCCTGCAGAAATGATGAGTTTTGGAAGTGGAAATATTTAAACCATTTTTATATGACCACTCGTGTAATTTGTTCGGGCACAACTTTAGTTGTCGTTCAATGGTAGTCATGTGCTTGCCACGAAAAAGGATTAAAAAATCATCTACATATACAAGAACCTAAACAGTTAGATGATAAAATATTCACAATGGAATTAATCTTCACACTAAACAGTTACTTAAATAATACTTCCTCGAGGAACTCCCAATTCCTGAGCATATTGCTCGGAAAGAGTAGAACCAACTCTAACTCTGAAAACTCTGTCTTTCGGGAAATTATAAACAAAGGTAGGTAGTCTAAATAAGTCTACTTCGTAGTCCATATCCGAATAGATCGTTCAATATGCCATATTTCCATGTTTTATCATGCCTTTGCGATATAAAAGAATACACCAACAGCGTGTTGTTGAGCTGCAAATGATTCTCGAATACATGACTCCAATCGTACTAAATGGTCATTTGTACTCCTATTTTTCCGAAATCCGCATTGGATATCTGAGAAAAGTCTATTGCTTTCTAAAAACCAACAAATCGCTTATTAATCATACGTTCAAATGTTTGTAAAGGCAGCTAGTTAACACGATCGGTCGATAATTAGATGGATTAGAGTTATCTTTATTCGGCTTAGGAATTGGAATGATATAGTAGCTTCTTTCCATGCATTGGGAAATTCACCAGACTCCCATGCATATTGAATTAAAAATACACAATAATGTAGTCAGTGATGTGACTGGCAGATGCTTTAGCATCTGTTAAGATATGTTATCGGGACCAGTAGCCGTGTCATGTGCACTTGAGATGGCAAATCAGTTTGTAATTCGTGTATGGAGAAGATTGATTGTAGTCTTCTGAATTATCAGAATAGAAATTGATTCTTGTTCTCTCCACAACAGATATGTGGCGATGGAAGCGCATAATTGTCAACAGAGGAGTTGGAAGCAATTGTGCTTGCGATCTTATCTGCAATTCCTTTTTAAGCAGTAATGAGTGATGTGCCATCTTGTTGGATTACGGTGTGATTACCTTTACCTTTAATTTTATTTACCATTCTCCATACTTTATTTGCGTTCGTTTGACCATCAATATTATTTACAAATGTGCATCAAGTAGCATGCTTTTTCTGTTTGATCAATCTCTTGGCTGCAGCACGAGTGTTTCCACGTGCTTCCAGATTAGCTAGTGACTGACATCGCCGATATTGACGCTCACATTGCTATCGGTGTGTTATGGCATGTGGCACAACGCGATCAAACCATGGCTTTTTCGACAGTTCGCATTGACCTTTGCCGCAGTAGCTATATCGATTAGATTTCGAGTGAAATCTTCAATTTTGTGCTCTGAATCAGCCAAAGCGTCCTCTCTAAGTAACAGCTCACATCTATATTTGAAGTACGACCAATCAGCCTGATTGTACTTCCAGAACTGACGATCATTCAAACCTTGATCTATCGTTTTCAAGAGTATTGGGAAATGATCACTTCCGTGCAGATCTGGACATACCTTCCAAGTAAAATCTGGAAATGTATGTGCATGACCTATACTCAAATCAATAGATGTATATGTTGTATAAGTTGCTTAAATATCATTGAATAAACATTTATCTCTGTCGTCGAGGAATGATTCAACAAGCCGGCCGCGTGCGTCGGTTGTACGATTTACCCACAGCATGTGGTGAGCGTTAAAACCCCCCA
The DNA here is from genome assembly GCA_032622095.1 of Siphonodentalium dalli. Lineage (NCBI taxonomy): Eukaryota > Metazoa > Mollusca > Scaphopoda > Gadilida > Siphonodentaliidae > Siphonodentalium > Siphonodentalium dalli. The sequence goes on along the minus strand of CP136069.1, from coordinate 140,399,273 downwards.
GAATTAAATACGGCTGTGGCAGTTGTGAGGTTAAATCAAGAAGATCATTGATGGTAACTGGGATAGAGGGTGGTAGATAGAGTTAGCGTTATTGTTAATGTGTACGAGAGTGATATTCTTACAGCAAAAGCTTGTAGATTAGTATTGAGTGTTACTGAAGTCTACACACGACTCCATTACGAATGAGCAAGCAGGAACCACCTGTAGGCCTGTCATTGATCACAGTGCCATATATTGAGTGAAGTTTGAAACCTTTCAATGTAATAACATCAGTATATTTCGGGTGTGTTTCTTCTAAGCCCATGATGATTGGACGATGATCTTGGTCCAAAAGGGACATTTCTGCATGATTAGTATTAAAGCCGCGACAATTCCACTGTATTATGCTATGAGCCATGGGATATATACTCAGGTATTGTTTTTAGAAGATTACCTACGTTCATTTGTTTTCATTCGTTGTTTTGATCTATCAGAAGATCGATGACGCTCGGGTATTTTGTATTCCTGTGTAATTTGCATATTTTCTGTGACATCAGGATCATTTGCGGTCAAAAACACTTTCATGCTTCAAAAACGCGCGATACGAGTTTTATGTAATAAGAAATATAGAAGCCACACAGAACCTCTTTTAAAAAATGAAAATATACTCAAAATCTACGACATCCACAAAGTACAAGCGGCTGTTTTCATGCATGATTGGTATCATATGCGCCTAATAGAATCATTCACCGACATGTTTACCAAACGCAAAACCGGACCAAACACCCGGCAAAAGCACCCACTATTTAAAAAAAAACGAGAACATCTTGGTCCCAACAACTACCATTCCATTCTTATCCAACTATGTGGAACAACTTAGATAACGAATTTACATCATACCATACCAGACACACATTTAAACGGCGCTTACATGCCGATTGCATTAACAAATATGCTGCAACAATTAAATGCAACAATCAAAGATGTCCCGACTGTATGGTAGCCGTCAATAAGTGACTTTCCCTATATCGGAATCCTCAACCTTACTCAGCACATTCCTACTCGACTTTCAAGGAACATCCCACTGACAAGAAAGAGACAAACCATCGAGTAACCAATAAGCGATTTATCTAAACTTATACCCTCCATGTATATAATCCAGTTAAATGCAACCATGGTGTGATACATAATTATATAGCCGTGCATTGTACAAGAAATCTTGACCGCCTATCATAACATTTTTTCATCTTTAATGGGGTGGCAGTAAGACAGTCTAGCCTGACTATGCCACCCCCTCGAATATACAATATCATATTTGTCAAATATACTATGCATTAATATGTGTAAATTGAAATAAAATATCCTATCCTATCCTTGTCAATGGGGGTTTCTTTAGAGGTTGATTTGTGTGTACATGTTTATCTATGGGCGGTAGTATAGGTGTATAATTCCCTTTTCCAAAAGCAAATGTATTGGATTGAGTTGACTGTGGTAATGGTTGAACGTGTTTATTTGTGTCACTCACGTGAGCATTGGGCACTTGGGAAGTATTTGGGTTTGAACACCGACATCTACTGTTCGGGTGACCGTTGTGCATATGACTTTGGTAAAACTGGATTTTCTTGTCGATAGATTGTTCGAGCTTCTTGAAATGATATGCATCTTTAAGCTTTGTATATTATATTCTTCTATGTATACTGGACATTTGTTATCAGAGGCAATATGTGAACCAGAACAGTTAGTACGTTTGGCAGGTTTTTGACAATTGTCGAGCATTCTGCCCTCGCCACATTGACGACATACAACACCACGATGTTTAAAGTGATAATTTGCATGACAAAATTTCTGACAATTATAACATCGCATAGGGTTTGGAACAAACAATGAAACTTTGACTGTTGTATATCCTATTAAGATTTTCTCTGGCACTGTTGATGAATTAAAAGTTGTCAAATATGTATCTATTGGTATCAGTTCACCATTAACACGTTTTGAGAAGCGCTTGACTTCTGTGACACCTTTGGATTTAAGTTCAGGCTTGATTTCTTCTATACTCTCATGCGGATGATGCCACGACTACTGTTGAGTCTCGCGTGATATTCTGTTTTTACATTTGTATTTCCAATCTTTTTTTAAGTAGGCAAGAGCTTCGCTTGTGTTTCATGTTCACACTCAATGATCAGACTGACGTCTCGAAGTTTTTTAACTGATGTTAATGTTCCAATCATACCCTGCAGAATCTTTCCAATGACAAATGGTGATTCAGTTATCGGTCCTCCATCTTCTTTCTTTATCACGAAGAAATATTTCGGTATTTGTTTAACAAGAGACTCAATATCTAAAGGAAAGGTGTGTCGTTTTCTTTTCACATGTTGTTAGTTTTGTTGTGTTAAGTTATTCATGTTTTGGGATTATGTTCAGCAATCCAGTCCTGCAAACCGCCACGGATTACAATATATGCTGCCTCCGACACCGGGTAGTTATTTATCAGGGTGGAGACTTAGTAGGTGCCGATATCACGATACTCTCACAATTCGTCACTCTCTCACATATCAGAATCGCTCGATTAACCCGTTGAGCCGTCGCATTCTCTTTGAACGAGTCTGAACACAAGTATAATAGCCAAATGCTATATAAATAACATACAAACACCGGTTACTTGTCCGAGAGGGCGTGTCGCGACCAAGCCGATTGATTGAGCCGAGCCAACCCAACCACCTGTCAAGGGGGAAGGCCGGGCAAAAGTAGTGTGTTGTGGTAGCATAACCTGCAGTGTCTGAGCACTGTCAGCGATATGGCCCACTCAACTACCAGGATCCCATTCTCCACTCCCTTCGGGACGCACCTCACGGCAAACGAGGCGCCACAATAGGGGACTCTTACCCCTCGCAGTGGGCCTATTTCCTTACGAAATAACCCCATACTTATTTAATCTACCATTTTTCATCGACACGATGTACCAGATTCACGCTCTTTATAACGTGTTTTCACTGCGGTCTGCATAACGGGTATCAGCTCACTATGGGTTATTTCAAAATCAAATAAGTCAAATATGAATCTATGGTAATATTTAGGTCCCATATGAACCTATTTGTACGAGGGTATGTTGACCTAATATATAAGAATGATGATGTGTGTTATCAATTTGGCTATAATATTTGTAAAAATAACTACTTTGAGCATGATTATTATACATGCCTATATATCACTACCGGAGTGTTTCACATCACTGTAACACTAATAAGACAACGACAATGATGTGTTACAAACTCTACTATAAATCCCATTAAACAACATTTCTGTTTGGATCGTTTAAATTGGAGAAGGTGGATTAATATAAGTATTCGGGTATTATCTTTTACAAAGGTGGACCTTTAATAAAATGTGACCAAAAAAAAAGCTCACAGAGTATACTAAGTAATACAACATAAACTAAAGGATAACCCTAATTTCAGATTTCCATATTAAACCCAACTCAATAAAACATATGTGACCCGTGTGAAGGAATAAGACTGTTCTCTGTATAAATTTTATTCATCTGTAACATCATGTAGTAAGCAGCATGTGATGGTAAATGATACATAATTGTGAATCAATCATAGATGTCATAGAACGACCGAAGGCGTCGCTTATTAATTAGCGATTCCATGTTGGCAAATGTCAGGTATGTATGAAGAGCCAGAACTAATTGAAGAGTAGATTAATGTCTGGTTTATATATACGCTAATGACTTCTAGCAGTCATTAGTGTATCTCTTTGTCTGTACTGACCCATGGGTGAACTGGAATTATTACCTAAGACTTTCCTTCCTTTGTGGTTAGACTTGCATAACCCATAGGTCGCAGCCTCTTCGAGTATGACCTTGGTAATTTGGTTGGGGTCACTTATCGTTCGATTATATTCCTGTCTCCCCCATCGGTTAAGATATATATGTTTAGTATGTACCATCACGTCCCTTGAATAAGATAAGGGATAATGGATAGGGGGGCATTACTCTACATAGCGTCCCCCTTATTTTCAGATTTTGACTACTGGTGTTAAAATCTAAGGGTTGGATACTTCGGTATGCATATAAGTTACGACGTGTGGTCATCAGCAAAAATTGTATCAATTGAATATATATATATATCTATGTACATGTTGAAGCCATTTGCATTATGGTTGGATGAGTATGGTTATCCGCTACTTGAAAGAGAGTTGGCATGATGAGATAACATGAGTGTGATAATATAAGTTATCAATATAAATCATTGGAATACATGTAATACAATCATGAGTATGTTGAACAATAAATGGGTGAACGATACTTCGTTCAAAAGTTCATGGATGTGCTCAATTGATTTGGCGAGCGCTACTGTCCACTTCCGGTTCCTGTGTCACGAGGTTTGGGTGATGTGACTTTCGTCGTTTCATCGGTATTAATGCTGGGGATACGTCGTCTTGATAAGGTCTTTTCCTTGAATATGAGCGTTCTCTTGTGACGTCGTGACGTCGAACATTTTGTAGCTGTCTGGCTTGTGGATAAACTGTTTCATTATTGCGATAAGATGTGCGTTTGCAAAGCTTGTATTTTTGGAGGCATTCGGTTGTAATGACTTGGAAATGGGGTTGGATAATAATGATTAAAATTGTATGATAATAAAAAAAATCGGGAGAACTGTTACATGATTAAAATGATTCGGGTGGGACTCAATTGGTTTAAATATTGAGGGAGGGGTGTAGGCTCTGTTGGTAGTCGTGCTTTGTATATAAAAATATTGGGATTTGTGCGATTGCTTCAAGCATGGGCTGCCATTTGAATTCATGTGATATTTATTTGTGGTTGAGATAGAAATAAATCTGTTTTCACATAATGTCGTATGATTTATACAGGAGTACGATATCAACTGGGTACTTAGGTTTGAAGTTATACATCGCGCGCGTACGGTTAAAATATCGATTGATTCGGTCATCGTTGATGCTTGGCATTGCTACATCACAATTAAAGTTATATACTGAGATATATGCGCTTGTCCCTTAATGTAGGCCATCATTTCAGCCTATGTTATTGTCATACCCTGCCATGTGACAATTGTATTTGTCGATGTAGCGTGGGGCGATTTTGACACTTGAGATTAAGATATTTTACAAGCGGTATATAATTGTGATTATTTGGATAACTTGAACCGGTAAGCTATCTTTGGGGGTATAATGAATGATGATATATTTATATGAAGAGTAGTTACGCGTATGTGTTGAGATGCGTTTCCTGGCCTCTATAATAGTTCATTTGATCTATGTGGTATCAAAGTTGATCAGACATTGATTGCACTTCTGTACAGGATCCATATTATGATCCGCATTTTACCCGGCCAGATTAGCGATGATTTTGCGCATGAATCGTCGCTATTGCATTGGATTGAACACAGGGTGGTAACTACGCATGATTAAGTGTATGATTACCATTGGGTTGATTAACACGATTCATTATGACGTAATTGCTTATTCGGTGTCTGTGATAATTATTCCGAAGATGGGGCGTGAATAATTTAATTAGTATATGTGTCCGTCGTGACACATGCTATTATCTGAGTGCTAATGATGCAAAACGGTCTGACAAATTATGAACTTGGCATTTAAACTTGTATGACTGGAAATGCTTCATGTTTCTTGATTTGATTTAGCATTTAAATGAATGCATGCGATTCGCCTGAAATTTGAAGAGGCCGAAGTTATTCGCGTCTCCCGAATTGTTGATTGAGGCGATAATAAAGCGTGTTGGCCGCCAGGTGATAACTTCCTGGAGATGAAATATTGCCTTGCTGTGAGGGGGCCATGTGCGTGATATACACGGGTACATGGCGTTAAATTTCTGTATTATTGGCCAACCCACTTTGTATAGTTCAGATCGGTTTCTTTTATTAATTAAGCCTCGATTTTGTGCATCTGGGCGGGTTGGTGAAAAGAAATATGTCACCCACTTGGTGCGTGTGTGATTGCCATATCGTGTTACATGCACTGCACATGGTCTGGCAGTCCTGGTTTTGCGAGATGACAATTCTCTCTTTGTATTGTGTCTTTTTACGACAGGGTGCTATTTATTTATGATAGGTCGAGATTGTCCAATAATATTCGTTGCATTTCGCGCGGTATAGATCTGGTCGTCTTTGTTAGAAATTGTTAATTTTTACTTTGTCAGTTTGTTTCCTGGAGTTAAGTTGTTGAGTTTTATTCAGTTAAAGTTTATACATGTGTGAACTGTTTTCGTTTCGTGCTTTTGGATATAGAGTTGAGTTTATGAGGTTAGTTGCTTTTATGATTATGTATGTTATCTAATTATGGTAGTTGTTTAAATATTTAATTTTCCTATATCGACATGCTCTGTTCGTCTGTGCTATTTTTGTCGGTTTGAGTGGTTATATCGAAAGGATCATAATTTTCGGTTGACATGTTATATGTATCGCAACTGGACTTGCTTTTACGATGGTTTTGCTGTACTAATTGTTGGGTTGACATGTCATACGGATTGTATGGCTCTGTTGATGAATTGGCATTGTACGCTTCATCGTTTTGAGTTAGCATATCATAAGGGTTGTATGGTTCAGTTGACGAAAATGATTGTTTTTCATGATCGCGTTTTGATGCTATTAATTTATGTGCCATCTCTGGGAGGGGAACTGGTTCATTTGAATCCGATCCGTCCCGGATGATGCGGTTTTGTCGTATTAACTGTGTTAAAGGGGCTGTCTCGTGGTTCTCATCTTCGGTGTCCGAATTGTTACTATTACTCGATATGTCAGCATCTGAGCTTTGTGTTGATGACTTATGTGGGAATACAAATCTGCTTTACCGAACTTTCTGGTTCTCCTGTAATTGTGGTGTATGCCATTTCGTTGTTGCCAATTTTAAATGTTTAGCATGACTTTTAGATAAACTGCCTGTGATTTGATTACGAATTACATACGAAACTGGTCCTGTTTGTTTAATTATCACCCACAATGGATCATATTTCATACCTAGTTTATGGGTTTGTTTGTGATTCTTAACATAGACCTGGGAACCTATGGGAAATTCCGGTATTTTACCTTTACTGTTTTCGTTTCGTTTCGTCTTGACTTGTTTCATATTTTGTTTAACTAATTGAAATGCGAAGTGCTGCTTCTCTAGTAACTGTGGGATGAGGCATTCACCCGTGTATTTTTGTCGGGGTGTACTGGTTTGTTAGTTGCATATCTATTAGATATATTATTGCGCGGTCTCCATAGTATGGGACGCCACCTAAAATGATCAACTTCCATGGGTTGTGGGAAGCAGTCGTGAATTTGGTGTTGTTCATTTGACCTAGATGTTCTATCACCGTAGCGAAGTTTGCACCTCTGTTTAACGTTCATTTCTTTCATTGCGATATCTGTGGCACGGTCGAGCGACGTTGGGTCATCTTTAATTAAGGTATATTTTATGTGGTCATCACGTATGCTATCCGCGAAAATTTTTACCAGTTGTGTTTGTACCGCGCGTGTATTTAATTCGTCAATAAAGGCAGTGTTTGCGAGTGAGCGAATTTTCTCTGCAAACATAGGTATTGTTTCCTGATGCGTTTGTTTTAATGTTCTCAACATGGCCAAGGCCTGTGGTGCGTCACTGATCGCGCTGAAACGAGATCGCAACTGCGCTTTTAAATCAGGCCATGTAACCGTTAGTGTGCCGTTAACTGTATTGTCATTGATATATCGCTGCACGAATTCGGAAACAGATGAACGACTTGTCTGGGCCGCTATTTTAATTATTGTTTCATCCTCTGCACCAAGTGTCGAAGAATATTTTTCTATTTCGTGCATCCAATTGGAAAATTCTGATGGTTTACCATCAAATGATCTAACCATTGCATTCATACCTATAATAGCAGATACTGTTGCCTGTGAATGGGTGGCGGCGGAAGTCTCACGCATTGTCATGTTAAATTGACCTATTTCTCGCGTTAATTGAGAGATGAGGGTATTCTGGGTGTCCTGCGCGCTCGGAATTTGAAAGGATGGATTTGGTATATTTATGTCTTGCATGTTTGAATTACTGGCCGCGTGTAGGTGGCATTCTCGTTCCATATTGAAAGTTCGATTAAATAGACTATCTTGATTAGAATATTCCATGGATTCGGGTGGCGGTGGTTCTATGAAAGTTAATTAAATTTGTTTGGTTTGAAAATTGTTTGGTGACAAGGCCATACCACGCGAAAATTTTAGGGTGGAATTGGGTGTTAATACTTATCAAGCCTCTAACAAGGTGTGAAAACGCACATCTGGCAAAAATGAAAAAGTTTGACTCACCGAATCCAATGAATAACTGACTGTCACAACTGTCGAGTGCAAATTTCTATTTGTTCTTGTCTTTGGATTATGCTGGAAATGTTTATGTCATCTGGCGTCTTTCTTCTTTTTCTTCTTCTTTCTCTTCTGTCTCTTCTGGTCTTCAATAAGCAATTTATAAAGTTTCTCTTTGTTTTGGCTGCGATCTTCTGTAGCAATTTATAAAGTTTGTATTTGTTTTGGCTGCGATCTTCTTTAGCAATTTATAAAGTTTCTCTTTGTTTTGGCTGCGATCTTCTTTCGCAATTTATAAAGTTTTCTTTGTCTTGGCTGCGATCTTCTTTAGCAATTTATAAGGTATTTCTTTGTTTTGGCTGCAATCTTCTGTAGCAATTTATACATGCTTCTCTTCTTTGTTTGGCTGTGATCGTTAGGACTTCGTTGTGTCGTGCTTAGCAGAACTGCATCACGGCACCAGTTCATCTATGTGAAGGAATAAGACTGTTCTCTGTATAAATTTTATTCATCTGTAACATCATGTAGTAAGCAGCATGTGATGGTAAATGATACATAATTGTGAATCAATCATAGATGTCATAGAACGACCGAAGGCGTCGCTTATTAATTAGCGATTCCATGTTGGCAGATGTCAGGTATGTCTGAAGAGCCAGAACTAATTGAAGAGTAGATTAATGTCTGGTTTATATATACGCTAATAGCAGTCATTAGTGCATCTCTTTGTCTGTTCTGACCCATGGGTGAACTGGAATTATTACCTAAGACTTTCCTTCCTTTGTGGTTAGACTTGCATAACCCATAGGTCGCGGCCTCTTCGAGTATGACCTTGGTAATTTGGTTGGGGTCACTTATCGTTCGATTATATTCCTGTCTCCCCCCATCGGTTAAGATAGATGTTTAGTATGTACCATCACGTCCCTTGAATAAGATAAGGGATAAGGGATAGGGGTGCATTACTCTACACCCGCCATATCAAATCCAGTCGTATGTCGGGATTTTTTTACCCTGTGCCAATGCATTCTCTTATATATGCGAGTCGACCATAGGTCGCCTCGCATATATAAGAGAATGCATTGGCCTAACAATTTTTTACAATTTTAATAATTTTTTCTTGTATTCTTTAACAATTTTATAATTTTACCCATACAGAGCCACAGACAAACATGAGCAGACGACACTCTTCTATATGCTTCTATATATGTGTGGGGCTCCCTGCAGGGTAATGGATGTTTTTCATTTTATGTCCTAAAAAATGTAAGAAACATTTATTTTTAAAAAATGATAAAAACTTGTTAGGCCAATGCATAGGTCGCCTCGCATATATAAGACAATGCATTGGCACAGGGTAAAATAAATCCCGAGTTACGACTGGATTTGATATGGCGGGTCACAAATATGTTGTACATTTAATTTAGCCCATGTGTGGATAAAGCTTATACTCCAATCACGAAAGACATTCTAGTTGTTAACAACAAAGCTACAAATGTCTGATTATTCTCCGAACTGAATACTTTACCAACATGTTAAAAATGTTTCACCCAGTATTCAAATTTCAGAGGAGATTTATAGAAGTCAGTAATTCTGGGGACTCGAGTAGACATAAATTATTAATTTTGGCATCTGATGAAGATAACTTCATAAAGAAATTCTGGCCCAAAATGCCATGACACAAATAGATAATTTTTAATTACCAAAAACTAACAATTATGGATGGATCTGAGAAGCGCAACGTCCTACTGGTTGCGTCGGAACCCCTACGGGATAGACACAAAGACATTCAGAGACACACCGTCATTGGCAAGCAAACTCGGTCAATCGTTATAGAGTTACCTACCGTCGCAAAATCGAGCATGTGCAAAACGACCTATCAATCGGCCATTTCAACTCTAACTCTCACCAACTTAAGACCGGATCTGAAACCACATCTTCAAACTAGAAAAAGAAATTAAGATCATGCCACGCCTGCCTGCTCGATGTTCTCCGTCTGGTCGCGGCCGACCTCGACGTAAGTCCCCACCTCTCACCGCGCACGTACTTTAGCTGTCACCAGTTCAACATGGAAAACATACCACTGCTATTCTGAATAATACAAGTGTAGACTTGTCTTGCACTATGGTGAGTCCTCGCAGTAATTGTTAGGCCAACGAATTAGATATATACCGACCCAATCACTACAAAACAGTTGTTCTGTAGTAGGCCAAAGAAAGAAATATTTGTCGACCAAACCACCACCAAAATGTTGGTTGCGTCTTCTCCTGGACCGGCGTCTCGTTGTCCTCGGCTCTCCCCGGCTCCATATCGGCACTTCATCAGACTCCGACAGCAGCCACACCGTTCTGCGACCTCTGGTCTCTGGCTTCCAGCTCCCGATCACATCACTAACGTCGCTGACCGAGTACTAATCACCATGTCTCGCCACCGCATTCAACATGCGCCTGGAACACTTCATTACCGCCACCGTCTCCGGACGATTACGGCACACACGAGCCTACGTCCTGTTCGTAGAGTACACGATCGAGGGTGAAAGACCCTCGTTTATAATAGAATAAAAAAAATTCGGAATAGCGAACCTTCGGAATAGAAAACCTTCGGAATAGAAACGTGAACCCGTGTTTTTGACTTTCCATCGGTTATTTGAACATAGATATATAATTTGTTGGTAAAGTACATACAATTAGTAACTGTGGTAGTGTTGGGTGAGTGAACCCTTTAGTTAGGTCTTTGCCCGAAGGCCACTTCATTGAAAAAACCTGCTAAAGGGCATGCTCTCGCCACTTCACCTGTGTTGTTTACTGTCCGATTGAAAAGACGGCGGCGATTGGAGATCAATAGTGTCGGCGTCTCCAGTTGGTTCTTCGTGGCGAACGTTTACACACTCGATGTGTGTAAAAGCCCAACCAATATTTTCCAATCGGCGGCTCGCTCCACATCTACTAGTGAGTTTGGTAAATTATACCGCCTCCGACCAGATAGCAACCCATTTCCTATGGCAAGTTTGAAGTTTATAGTAATTGCACGAAATTAGGGATATGTTTTTTTTTGTCGTACTCGGCTGCAGCGTACGAACCTAACTTCCGGTTTTATATGTACATGGTATAAAGCGTAGTAACGTCACTTCCTGTTATATTTCGTACCCAGTAGAAGAGTATCATATTCACGTCCGGTGATGTATACCGTACAGTATCTTGATCATACCATATCTACTTTCGGGTTATCTTACGTACTGGGGATAAAACGTACGAGCTTTACTTCGGTTGTCCTTGAACTGTATCAGGTATGCGTGTATACACTTCTCGCCAGAGTTGTTAACAGATTAGTGAGTTGATAGAATAAATATATTATACCATCTTACTTTATCCCATATACTGGCCCCAGGGAATGTGGTGTCATATATAACCAGGGGCAGAACTTGCCCCACATGGTTATGGCCCACAAGCCCCCTGCTCTTGGGATCTCCAGTATACTACAGTAACAAAAACAAAATGTGTATAATATAGAATATGCATATGCACTTCATCTGGGATGGGCATAGCCACGGACTGGGCTGTCTTCTAGCCCACCGCAGCTACTAAAAATTGTTTAGTTCCAACTCTGCAACCTTGGCTGACAGGCAGATGCTTGTACTAGATGCATCATGTAAGACATTCATGTAACGGGGAATTTTCGTTATTAATTCAGTGGATGAAGCACTATATCTTCATATGTCCTTCGATAAATCAAAGCTTGTATTTGAGCGCCACAAATGATATGTTTAATCTAATATGACGTGACAAGTAGTAATTGGAGAACGGTCTATTGTTAATTACAAGCAAATAGAACAGAATAGTCTCAAGGGCATCGAGAAGGTCTTCGCGTCCTCGTTACAAGGACGATCAGCGTGATAATCAAACTGGCTCAATAGATGCACGAGACAACAAAGAGCGTTTACTGTTAGTGTATTCCTCTTATGGTATTGAATATGACCATACGGTAGCGTAATTAACGAACCACATTTAACCACACGCATAAGCTAGGACACATATGTGCCTTTTTATATCTTATAAATATAACTTCATATATGCGTATACCCAGCAAATAAGATTCACTTAGGCCTTACATCGTGGTGTGATTGTGATTAATTACCCCCCCCCCCTAGACATGCACAAGGTTTCGTCGAAATAGTGGGTCCTATGGCTAGCAATTTCGTGTATAAATTAGGTCAATCATACATCAGGGCATGTGAAAAATCAGAGATTCATAATGCAAACAGACTATGAGCTCACCACATCAGACTTAAAGCAAAACAAAATCTTTTAAAAGCCGTTCCTTTTGTACAAATTACTATAGAATATAAACTCCCAACATCAAACTGTAAGTATTCAAAAGTCAAGAATGTTGGTTGTTGTCGAGAGGGGGGTATTTTACTGAAATTAACCATTATATTATTGACGCTCTGTGAACAATCCGATTGAGATGTGTACTATACGACGAAGCTTGTCGATTTCATCATGTTCATTTCATTCATCAACGAAACTCGACGAACGTCATCATGCAGCTTTCACCATCGACCGAATTCGCGATAACCTGAATATATCTTCTGCTTTGTTCATACGTATGTGTTCCTTGCCGATTCATGAAAATAGAATGATATCTAAGGATTATCAGATTCACGTATGTACTATGTAATATTTGGATAATTTAAACGCTATATAATAACGGTTACATGCATCACGAATTTCGATTCCAGTATTGTCTCCCGCTCTGCCAGAGTGATTGAGATTTTCCCATTGCACGCACGATTTATATTTTAGGCCACTCCAATGCAAATATTTGACAGTCCTTAATTTTATAATTATGTTCTCAATAAAATGTAAACCGCCGCTACGAATGAACTTCACGGTGCATAATTCCGATACTAACTCCCCTCATTTTGGAACGCCAGCAATTTAAACACGTTTATTTCAAATTACGACATTAATGCTTTAATCCCACCCATCTACTGTGCGACAAAAGTGTTCGCTAAAATTCAAAACATCCTTGTCGTATTAGATAAATATGACCATACGCTAGCGTCATTAACGAACCACAGCTACACCACACGCATAAGCTATAGGATATATAGTTTTTTAGTCTTATAAAAATAACTTCATAGATACGTATTTCCATCAAATAAGATTCACTTAGGCCTTATATCCTAATATATATATATCGTGGTGTGATTATGATTAATTACACTCCAGACATGCACAGGGGTTCATCGAAATAGTGGGTTACTATAGCTAGCCTGAGCAATCTCGTGTATAAATTAGGTAAGTCACACATCAGGTCATGTGAGAAATCAGATTCGCAATGCAAGCAGACTACGAGCTCACCACCTCATACTTAAAACCTATAAAAAAAAAATTAATTAAAACCAGTTCCTTTTGGACAAATTATTATAGATTATGAACTCCCAAACATCAAAATGAAAGTATTCAAAAGTCAAGACTGTTTGTTGTTTCGAGAGGAGAGTATAACCCTTGGAACAAACGTCGCACTACCGAAGAATCTGATTCAATTAGAATTAGACTCGAGTTTAATTCATAATTCGTCCGTTGAATCAAACGTCGCATTTAATTCAAGACGAATCTAAATGATTTCTTAAAATGGCATAAAGAGTTCATAAGGGTTTTCGTCAAAACGGCTAAAATAGAAAGTTTTATATCAATTCTAAAACGTAACATTTAGTGAGAAAATGTGGCTTTTGACTTCCAAGCGACGAAATTAACGTTACTATTCTGAGGAGTGGAAATTATTGGTTTTATATCGCTATTTCGTAGGTATTTGATACATATTTTAGATCGGACATGATTCTTTAAGTGGTATTTTGCTTTGAACTTGTCTGAAAGAAATCAGGTCCAGTTTATTTTTAGACGAAAATGTTGTACCGTTTTAACAATTTAATAGCAAATTGAGGTCAACGCGCTATATCACTATATATTGCGTCAGTATGCCTATCTAAAACCACGTGGTAAAATAACCATGGCGGGCAGGGACGTACGGCTATATAGGGTCTGTGTTGGGGGGGGGCTAATAAATTTACGTAATTCAATTTGCACCCCCTTGGCTGTTCCTTCACATGCCTGGATAATAGCCTATTCTGAATGGATCAGTAGACTTGTGAGCATGCATGCACTGGGCGGACCATGGTTCTGCCAGTAGAAGAAAAATCAGAGATCTGAACCTGAAAATCCGATCATAGTTTGGCACAGCGGGAGAAAACCGCAAAAACCTATATAGCATTAGACTGGCCTCAAGCTTTCCAAGTGCTGACAATTTCCAACCTGACACCCCCACGAAACCAGGAAACGGGCCATTTCAGTCAAAATGTTGGACCAAAAGTAGGAAAATATGCAAATGTTGGTCTAAAAACAACAAATTCCCCAATAATTCATTTCTGGAAAATCAAATTACAAGAACAATTTCAACCCACCGTTGATGTTAAATTTGCACACGTCCATGCACAGTATACCGTGTATATCCAAACGGAATAAATATTTATTTAGTGCGTCTACTCGCATTTAATTTGAAACAAACGTCGCACTTTCGTCGACTCGAATTCAAATACCACCAAATTACGTCATGCTCGTTGGTGTTTTCCAGTTTCAATTGGAATTCCCTCATTAGCATATCATTATGCGGCTCGTTTGCATGTCTCCGAATTAAATTAGAGTCCACGGTGATGCGACGTTTGTTTCAAACACGGATCTCAGACGCATCAGCAATTAAATTCGTGTTGACCACACGCATTCTTCGTCGGTAGTGCGTCTACTCGCATTTATTTGCAACAAACGTCGCACTACCGACGAATCTAATTCAAATAATTGAATTCGATTCGTCGGTAGTGCGACGTTTGTTCCAAGGGTTACTGAAATTTAACATTATAATATTGACGCTGTGTGCGCAATCAGATTGAGATGCGTACTACACGAAGAAGCTTGTCGATTTCATCATGTTTATTTCATTCATAAAATGTCACCATGTCGATTTCAACGAAACTCGACGAACAACGTCATCATGTATCTTTCCGCAACGACCGAATTCCCGATAACCTGAATGTATCTTCTGCTTTGTTCACAATTATGTGTTTCTTGTCGATTCATGAAAATAGAAGGATCTCTAATGATTATCAGATGCACGTATGTACTATTAGGACAATTAAACGTGATGTAATAACTTTTGCATGCATCACGAATTTCGATCTTGATTCCAGTATTGTCTCCAGTATCGCCCTTGGGTGATTGAGATTATCCCATTGCCCGCGCAATTTATAATTTAGGCCATTCCAATGCAAATATTTGATAGTGCTGTCGCTAATGGCATATGTTCCCAATAAAATGTAATCCGCTGCTACGAATGAACTTCACTGTGCATAATTCTGATAGTAGTAACTCCCCTCATTTTGGAACGCGGGCAATAGAAAGACACACACAATTATTTTCGATTACGACATTAATGCTTTAAGCCCACCGATCTACTGTGCGACAAAAGTGGTCGCTAAAATTCAAAACATGAGTGTCGTATTAGATAATAATTGGTGACGTCACAAAATCAGATATAGTCTATATACGACCCAAAGTGTCCGACTTTGGTTCGTTATAAAGAGCGTTTATCTCACGAAATTTTAAATATCTGGAAAATTGCTATTATTTAGATGAGTTTTTATATCTCTTTGCTACGTGTACCACATTACGTATAAATAAAGTTGGTTCAAATGAGCCAATTTCTTCACCAAACGCGTCAATTTCTGATAAAAGAAATCATGAGAACTTAACAAATTGAACCCAATCGCATCCACTTGTCTTATAATACCTCAACCATGCCCAATGGGAATATGATTCAATCAAGGACCGAAATAAAGACGGTCTTCTCTTTTTTTGGTCTAGACTCCATATATATTCTATTGCAGCAAACACTATAATGGGTAAAGTTAACCCTTTACCCAACAAACCGGCCAAAACCGGCCAAATAAAGCTTCAACAGCCTAAAATATCTTCGGTCTGTCTCAATAGAACCATACAAATATGGATATCATTGGAACCGGCTCCTTGACCACATTGTGATAGTTACAGTTATGCCCTGTGCCAATGCATTCTCTTATATATGCGAGTCGACCATAGGTCGCCTCGCATATATAAGAGAATGCATTGGCCTAAAACAAATATTTTTTTAACACTCATAAGTTTTAATGTGTTAAACCAATGCATTCTCTTATATATGCGAGGCGACCTATGGTCGACTCGCATATATAAGAGAATGCATTGGCACAGGGCCCTTCTGTTGGGTAAAGGGTTAATGCAACCTTGGATGACAGGCACATGATTGTACTAAATGTATCATGTAAAACAATCATGTAACAGGAAATGTTCGCTATTAATTCAGTGGATGGAGCACTTTATCTTGGTATGTCCTTCGATAAATCAAAACCTCATTTTTTATCATCACAAATGATGATATATGTTCAATCTAACATGACGTAACAAGTTGTAATTGGAGAAAGGTCGGTTGTTAATGAATTCATCGCTCGTCCTAAGCATGAGGGATTATTCATCGCTCATCCTAAGCATGAGGGATTATTCATCGCTCGTCCTAAGCATAAGGGATTATTCGGCGCCTACGTTGCTCATTCGGAGGGTGGCTACCCCCCCTTTCGGACGCCGGATTCGGGGTCTGTTGTGGCGTATTCCGGATGCCAGACCAGCGTACGCCGGATGCATTCGGGCGCATATTTCGGATGCCGGATGCTTCCATTGACATTCTTCTTGTCGTTAAACACCAAAAACAACCAAGTTCCGTCCGCTAATTCATATTTCTTTGCTCGAACATAATATTCTCCACAATTCAGCTTGTTGTGTACTTCTCGTTATTATAGCTAAATGTTAATTAAAAATAGTAGCGTTCAAATAGATCGTAATGATGACCTGTGGTTTGCTATGTGTTATCAGATTATAACTTCAGTAAAAAAAATAATCAGTCAAGCTGCATGCTAAACCAAAAAACTAGCCTACTGTAGCCAAAACGCAGACCAATTCCAATGCATCATGTCAACTTTTGCTTCATTACTCACTCTATTTTCAATACATTTAGTGAAAGACTATTCCGGATGCCGTTTCTCTGTTATGGAGTATTCCAGATGCCGGGGTCAGTTTTAAGCAGGATGCCGGATTCCAGTGGGTGGGGGTCGTCACCCTCCATTCGCGTCCGTGTTGGAAGAACGATCGTTGGCGTTCTTGCATGGAGTCCCTGTTGCAAGGACGATCGTTACAAGGACGATCAGCCTGATAATCAAACTGGCTCGATAGATGCATGAGACAAAAAAGAGCGTTTATTGTTAGTGTATTCCTCCTGTTGTATTTATAAAGAGCGTTTTCTCACCTCCGTGAGATTGAAAACAGCTGGAAAATTGCTATGATTTAGATTTTTCTTCAGAGTACATGCATGTAAATACGGTTTAGATACCGCGGTGTTCGTGAATTTGGCAACCACATTACGCATACATAAAGTTGGTTCAAATAAAGCAATTTGTTTACCCAACGTTTCAAGTTATAACAAAAGAAATCATGGGGACATTTATTTATTTATTTATTTACCTCCAATAAAGGAGAATATGTATATACAAGTGTATTATGCTTATGGCCACACATATTATATGGCCTATAATGCGTGGTATGTACATCGTTTCAAGATATATACATGTTTTACAATTTAGGAACAGAATATAGAAAGATAGTTCAGACCCCTAACCCTAATCCTAAACCTATTGACCGAAAAATGTAGGAATAAAAGCTCGGCCAAAATTATGCATGTTGCGAAAATGTTCTAAGTTAAAAAGGGGAATAACTCGACAAACAAAACAAGTCGGACAAACGTCATAATCGCAGGTGCACAGGTTCACATGGAACTAAATATATGTGCCCCGTTTCAAAAACATTGACCTAAAAATGTAGGAATTAAAGCTCGGACAAAATTATGCATGTTGCAAAACATTTTCTAAGTCGAAAAAAGGGGGATAACTCCACCAAAAAAAGTCGGACAGACGTCACAATCGCAGGTGCACATGTTACCATGGTACTAAATATATCGGCCAAGTATAACAAATTTGACCTACAAATGTAGGAATAAAAGCTCGAACAAAATTATACGTGTTGCGAAAATTTAAAAAGGGGAATAACTCCACAAAAACAAGTCGGACAGACGTCATAATCGGAGGTGCACAGGTTCCCATGGTACTAAATATATGTGCCCAGTTTCAAAAACATTGACCTAAAAATGTAGGAATAAAAGCTCGGACAAAATTATGCATGTTGCAAAACATTTTCTCAGTCGAAAAAAGGGGGATAACTCCACCAAAAAAAGTCGGACAGACGTCATAATCGCAGGTGCACAGGTTCCCATGGTACTAAATATATGTGCCACGTTTCAAAAACATGGACTTAAAATGTAGGAATAAAAGCTCGGACAAAGTTATGCATGTTGCAAAACATTTTCTAAGTCGAAAAGGAGGATAACTCCACGAAAAAAGTCCGACGGACGTCATAATCGGAGGTGCACAGGTTTCCATGGTGGTTGATGAAAAAATGATAAAAAAAACGACTGAGAAAAACTCCCAATTCAAGTATACAAACAACTTCGTTGCGGGGGGGGGGGGGGCGGTATAAAAACACTCTGTGTATGCGGTATTCTACCAGGTTGATTGGAACCAAGTAATTTTACTCTGGTAAAATGTTCATCAAGTGAATGGTTACCATATTTTTATGGCAAGCCGTTTTCACATTTTTGATTTATTTAGACTTAAGTGAAAATATTGCAAATGATTGTACTTAAGTGCTAATAATATGCACTTAAGTGCAAATCATTTGCATTTAAGTGAAAATCAATTCACTAATTGTACTTAAGTGCAAATAGTGATTTGATTTGTACTTTTAAAAGTGTAATTCATTTGCACTTAAGTGCAATTCATCTGGTTTAAAACGATAGTCACCTTCTTTGTAATGGTATATTCCTGAAGGTCTTGATTGACAGTCAAACTCCATACAATAATGCGTCCCTTTTGCCACGCCCACGTGGCTTGTTTTCGGGATCATTGAAAATGATTCGAACCGAAATTGGCATCTTAATATACGCTAACTGCATGCATGAATGAAGTAAAATTAATTCACGATTTGATTTAATTGTTATTTTACAACATATAGGCTACACCTAGAGACTAAACCTAATTATGAAACAGTTTTGTATTCATACGACTGCACCGCGAAATAGTTCGCTTTATAATTTATAAATTGTGCCGGAAAAATATATAGCATGGTGTGGTTTCTAATAAAATCTTAATGATTCGCGTAAAGTTCTAATTTAAAATTGAATTGTACGAGTATATATAGCAGTCATGTGAATTTGGTTGTTTATGTCAATTATGAATGAAAGTCTGAACTTGAGCAGTACTGCCAGTATCACTAGCACTAGCACCGATATCGGTTGTGAAAATTCACCAGCGCACGGAAGGAAGAATATCGTATATTTTATAGTAACAAACTTCCAGTTTCCAGACTTCACAAATTGAACATTAAACAATTCTATTTGAGTGCTTTTTGGTGCGCATCATTTGATCTTTTAGAAAGAGGTCGCCGCCGATTGCACTAAAATACGTTATGTGTGTTGACGTTGCTAAGGACGCTGTCGCTAACAACGGAAACCAGCTGGAGCATTCTAATGATGCTCCATAACGTTGTTACCATCCAGTGACGTCACTCACGAACTGCTGGAGGTCAATATGTGCTCGTATAACGCCATTTATTTAACCTAAATCGGTCAAGTGGCTGAGAAATTGCAATAAGGAGAATCCCGTACAGAAAAGTTATCCCACTTTCAAGTTCAGTAACTCAAACCATAAAAAATACCCCATCGTTTGATGTGGCGCTATATTTTCCCCGGAGTTTGAATCTGAATCTGAATCTGAATGGATACGCCGCAGATCCCAATTCTGGTAATTTCGCAGCGGGAGAGAGAGTCTCAGATCTTTTCCTTCAGCGCACTCTTGAAAGAATCCACAGGCTGTTGTTGAATAACTAAGGATTCCTCCAGCTGATTCCAGTCGCATATGGTTCGAACGAATATGGAATTAGCGAACTGATCTGACACGTATGGTATAGCATCGTAGCACTGACTGTTGTTCCTTATTAGGTGCCGAGGGATTTGGCTGGTGACGTATCCTGTCATAACTTTGCTCTGCGATCTAAGACGCTTTGTTTCGGGTGTAAAGTATTGATTTGGGGGTATAGCCGGGACCAGCACGCCCACTACCTTACTCATGAATCCCAGCCTATTTATTTTCCGCCGTTTCTGCAATGTTGGTAAATCGAGCTTGTCGAGAATCTTGGTCATATATATCTCTTCTTTGCTCTTGTAGTCTCTTTTAATGAAACGGGCTGCTCTACGCTGGATTCTTTCCAACTTGTCGATGTGATTTTGTTGGTAGGGAACCCAGATGGTGTCTGCATAGTCCATGATGGATCTGACCAGCGATATGTACCCCATTCTTCTGCAGTCCTCTGAGCAGTGTCGTATGTTCCTTCGCAGAAAACCAAGAGTGCATGCTGCTTTCCTGGAAACATTTATAATGTGGGAGTCCCATGTCATGGTATTACTTAAAGTTAGGCCAAGGTACGGGTGTTCTTGTACTTCCTTGAGTATATCTCCTTTCAGTCTGTTGTAAAAGGCAGAGATTTTCCGGGGTGACATTATGAAGCATTTTTTGGTGTTGAATCTCATTCTCCATGTGTCGGCCCATTCATCCAGGATGGTGAGATCTTTCTGCATGGCTAAATGGTCCTCAAAGTTGTTGATTTCTCGATACAGGAGACAGTCGTCAGCAAATAGACGCACCTTCGATTGGATGTTGTTTGGGAAGTCGTTAATGTGATATAGGAATAATAATGGACCGAGTACTGACCCATGTGGTACCCCGGAGTCTATTGTTTCCTCTCTTGATGTTTTCCCATCTACTACTACGCGCATTTTTATGTTTACGAGGAATGATGTCATCCATCTCAGTAGTGGTCCTCTGATCCCGTAGTTTTCCAATTGTTGTAGTAGTCTCCGGTGAGGCACGGTGGTGAATGCCTTCGAGAAGTCAAGAATGGCAATGTCCACTTGTCGTCGATTGTCAAATGATTGGAGTAGGTCATGTGGGGTGACGGCCAGTTGTGTCTCGCATGAAAAACCGCTCCGAAATCCATGGTTCAACTATGTGAGGATCTCATGCTGCTCTAGGTGGTTGAGGACATGTCTACATACGATATGTTCGAGTATTTTACATGGAACAGATGTTAAAGACACCGGTCTGTATTTCTCGGCAGCATGCTTGTCTCCTTTCTTATATATAGCCGATATATTTGCACTCTTCCAGTCTGATGGTAGTGTCCCCGTTTTTATAGACTGCCTGAAGATCCCAGTGAGTGGTGGTGCTATGTCCCTTGCGCATTCTTTAAGCACCATGTTTTGGGATGTTGTCCGGTCCTGGTGCTTTGTGGACATTCTGTTTTCGAAGCAACTTTTCGACTCCTTCGACTGCTATTTCTAGGTTTGGTATCGATGGTAGGTGAAAGGTTGTCTAGCTTCGGCGGCTGTCGTTTAGGGTCGTCGATGGTGAATACGGATTTAAATTGTTTTAATGATGTCATGGTCTGATAGTCCTGGGATATTGTGGTGTTTTTTTAACAGTGAGGTGTTTGATGTAAATACTAGATCAGGTAGATTGTCTCCTCTAGTGAGTTTCATTTGTACTTGCGTCAGTCGGTCGCGATGCCAATTAGCTTCCGATGTACAGCTTTATCTGGCGCATCCTTGTCGATGGTAAGGGAATCCCAATTTATCCCAGGGCAGTTGAAGTCACCCGTCAGAAAGATGTTTTGGTGGGGTTTTCGCCGTATTTTCTGTAGCGAGTCTTCGAGTAACTTCAGGTCACTCTCATTACTGTGTGGCATATAAAAAGATCCAATCAGTAGATCTTTGCTGTTGATTAACTTCACCTTCACCCATTCCAGCTCGCATTATGTAACGTACTCAGCCCTTTCTTCTGAGATCAGCTCCTTGTTAACTAATACGAAGACACCCCGCCTAGTGAGTCTCTATCCTTTCGGTATACCTCATATCCAGGTGGAAACACTTCACAGGATTTTGTTGAGCTCTGGGTTGGGTTTTGTCCAGGTTTTATCCCCCTCAACCAAGATTCACAACCGCATATGACATCAGGTTTGATGTAATTTAGAAGGGCGTGGAATTCTGATGTTTTCCCATTGAAACTTTGGCAGTTGACCGTCATTACTCTTAAGTGTTCTTTCGGTTTCGGATTGCAGATGTTTGATGACGAGGATCCGTGGTCCGAGGCATGTATATTAGAGGTGTATCTCTTTGGGCTTGGTATATCCCGCGGACTACTTGCCTTAAGAGGGCTGAATGTGGTGCTGTTAAGCGTCGTATTCAGTGTTATGTTGGATTGGTCCAATGGGTCGTAATAGTTTGAGCAGTTGATCTCATAACTGTGGAAGGTGAATGATGATACGTTTATGTTGTCGAATCGACAGCACAGCAAATACACGTTTTTTAGGTTGCTGATTTCTCGGGTACACATTTCAAGGCAGGACTTATGGTACCATATACTACATTTGTCGCAGCATGCTCCTCCATTTGTCCAGTTTGTGGCGTCATCACAAAAACCGCATGGGAAGATATTTGTATCCTTCTTGGTAGGACCAGGATTTTCCGCGATGTCTCCTGCTAACACGAGCAGTAAGAGGATGATGGTGTGTTACTGCCATATTTGATGGGCAACGTTATGGACGAGCTCCCAGAAGACCTCAGTCGTTGCTGTAGTAGTGATGCTACTTGCTGATAGTTGTTAGGGATCTCAGTATTCTTTCTTATCAAATAGTGAGCGATGGCGAATGGGGTCAATAGACATAGTACAAACTTCCACATCACAACAAGTATAGCGTGGAAAACCCCACAACTGACTTGCGTAATAATGTGAAAGTGTATACCTTGGTCTGTTTTAATCCTCTTCCCAGCAGTCCCTCTTCATTTGTTCAGCGATCTTTTTGAGCCAAGCCTTTTCAAGAGTCTGTGAAGGATGCACTCCGTTTTTATATACGTTGAAATTGTACACCTGCCTGGGTAACATCGATTTTTTCTTTGATGTTACCGGATTTCTGGAGATATCACTAGAAAATTGTGGTGAGTGTGTATTTAGCTCCTCATTTAGACTTCTTATCCCGCTATTAAGTTGGTAGAATTTTTCCTGCAGTAGCTTGTCACTATCGGCAAAGGTTGTTGGGTCTTTGTGTTTTCTGCTTCGATTAAACTCTACTATTGCATAGATTGGAGTCTCTAGAAATGTTAGCTTCACTTTGTGACTATGACGTTCCACTATTCGACGAATTTCTCCAAATTTTTCTTCGATGTCGTTGACAGCTGTTCTAGTGTCGGTTGTTCTATGTTGTATGTGTTGGTTTTTATCTATGCTGGTCAGGTCGCACGTTCCCAGCCACACGTACAAGTGGATCTTCTTTATTTGGCCTTACAAGAACAAAAATGGCGTCCGTGATTTTGACAAAAATGTGCACAAAGTGTCCTGTTTCCAGAAAATACGGTCCTCCAATTTCATTTTGGACGTTTTTGCGTGTCACCGGCCGTATAAAGAAGACTTTGTATCACTTTTGAACAGTTTTCAGATCACAAAAAGCGACTTTTGAGTGAATATTGTTTGTAAAAATTCACGAGGATTTGATATTCGATCCGCTTCCTGCGCATGCTTGGCGGTAATTGTAAGATTGGTTTATACGATGTACATTTCTGTTTTTTTCTTTATCTGTCACATTTTGTGATTTTGTTACTGTTCTTCCGTCGCTAAGATCCCAGGGAAACAGTCGAACGGTACTCGATTGGAATAGGCAAATCGCCACTGGCTATGATCCGAGATACAGGAGAGATAACTCTAAATTCACACAATGCAACAACTTTTACCCATATAATTTAACCGTATTTATGATCATCTTACCAATAACACTAGCTTATAAATATTTATTTTAACTTGTATACAAGTGAAAAAAGGAGGGATATCCTGAACAGAACTTAAAAGAACATTATAAACGTTAGAATAACATTGCGTTAGTCTCTGGGGGAAATCCGAGTCAGTGAGAATTTATTGACGAACACCGCGACATACCAAAACTATATTAGAGAAGGGTTCATAAAAACTGTGTGAGGTTTGTAAATTTGATGTTGTGGCTTGATCATACCACGAACCTCTGCTAACGCCCGTAGTGATCATATTCCACCAGTAAAAAACCTGGAAACTTTTTGAAGTTTTGACAGGGAACCGTATAAAGTCGAAAAAATAACGTGGGGAATTTATTTCTTTAGTTATTTATATTTCTGTTCACTAATAATGTACTTTGCTGCAGGTGAAGATCCCAATTAGAAATTGTAACTTTAATTAATTTGTTTTAATTAAAAGTGTATTCTTTTATTAATTTCATAAACATTTGAATTTGAAACCAAAATAATTAAACACTAGTCTACAATTTATAGTTAGACCAGACTCCCGTATGGTTCAACTCAAGCAGTGACGATCGATATATTCCGCTTTTAAATACTTATTTATCAGACGTTGATTTATTTTAGCTTATATATATTATGCAGAAACTAGAGTTATCGTGTTCTTATTCTAATATAAATATTAATATTGATATAGAAATATCATTTAAATACTCGATATTATTTTTCATTTTATACGTTGTGACAGTTATTCCGTGAAAGACGTATTTCCACAAGCACTCTACTTTCGTGTTGGTGCCGAGGTATGGCTCCCCCCGAAGATCCATATGACGTTTAGTGATGATCGGAGTTGGTCTCTTACTAGGCTCTCAGGTGCGCCGAAGAATTTAGTCACACAAAGAGTAAAATCTAAGATGAAATACGGGGAAAAATGTATGACTCCCATCTAATGGTCACCCAAAAGATCCATATAATTCTTTTGCAGGTGACGATTGGATGAGCGGTGTGGTCTGTAGGGTCCAGGGTGTGCTTTGAAGGATTTAGTTTAGAATATATATATATAAAAAGATTTTATATGAACGACAGTTACGCACATCAACAAACTCGAATACCCCACACAGGTCCATGGCATGATACACGCCACAATATCAAACTCACAAACCTCACCCAGTTTGTATGAACCCTTCTCTAATATAGTTTTGGCGTGTCGTGGTGTTCGTCGGTAAATTCTAACTGATTTCCCCCGGAGACAAATACAGCGTTATTCTAAAGTTTTTTTTTTCTGTTCTGTTCAGGATATCCCTACTTTTTCACATTTATACAAGTTAAAATAAATATATAAAACCTAGTTTTATTGGTAAGATGATCATATCAACGGTTAAATTATTTAGTTAAAGGTTGTGTTGCGTTGTGTGAATTAGAGTTATCTCTCCTGTATCTGGGATCTTAGCCAGTGGCGATAGATTTGCCGATTCCAATCAAGTACCGTTGGACTGTTTCCCCGGGATCTTAGCGACGGAAGAACAGTAAAAAATCACGAAATGTGACAGATAAAGACAAAAACTGTAATGTACATCGTAAACCAATCTTACAATTACCGCCAAGCAAACTCCAACGATGGAGTATTTGTTATGGTTAGAGTTACTGAACTTGAAAGTGGGATAACCTTTCTGTACGGGATTCTCCTTATTGCTGAGAAATTGCATGAGTTCCCTATTTGAACCATCTGGACGGTGACCATTTTGGATCGGGTGTATGTAAAGAGTGCTTTGGTGGCCACCCTACAATTCACACCCTTTGTTTGACATAAATAAAAATATTTTCGAATAAGGAATGGAAGTCACCTTCGTGCCATGATTTGGGAGGGGATGGGCACCGGAACTGATAGTGATACAAATATGTTTTGCGCTAGTTTCCACCAAATTCATACGTACGGTACGTTCTTCACCAATGATATGATGAATCAGTCATTGGTGCTCAGTCTTAAATAGATAGGCGCTACGCCCCTGTAAGTAGGGAAAGGACCATGTGTCAACATAACTACATTTATGACATGTCCAGATAGGTCATCTAGTTCCTACTTAAGTGCAAATGTTAAGTAGGAACTAGTTATTGTTTGTTAGATACATATTGTGCAGTTAAAAAAAAATTCTGACATGGCCAACCATTTTCCAAAAAGTCCGCCCTATGCGCAACACCGGACCAGCTTATAATCTGATTGGGGGACTTTCTTATACAGTTGAAGTGCAAATCAATTGTACTTAAGTGCAAATACCACATGATTGTGAATTCGGCGAGGAATTGTACTTAAGTGCAAATAGACGAAAATATCAGTATTTATACTTTAGTGTAATTCATTTGCGCTTAAGTACAATTCCTAGCCGAATTCACAATAATTATGGTATTTGGACTTAAGTACAATTCGCTATTTGAACTTAAGTACAAATATTTGCACTTAAGTACAAATAATTGCACTTAAGTGCAAATGTCAAATATTTGCACTTAAGTCCAAATAAATCGAAAATGTGAAAACGGCTTGCCATATATTTTACCCACACATGTATTTTTACTCTTAGTATTCGTAATCCTCGTGTCACTTGTATATTATTGTATGGCATTACCTCACCTGATTCTAAATAAAAACCATATAATATTAATAGTAGAGAATGTAGAACTCAGTTATCGACAAAATCCATTTCTGACTGGGACTAACCGGTATAAAAAAGCACCATGGTTGTTTTGTGCTACGTTTTGACGTAACTGACTACTTTTGAAGTACACTGTTTTTTTAAAGAGCGCATTTCTTCCTCGAAGAAATCTATATTGGTTATATAACGGATATATTCAGAAATAAAACAAAAAATAATACAAACATTTAAAGAGCGTTTTAAAGAGCGTGTTTGCACTACAGTATGTTCTGATTTGCATCGGTTTTACCCTTGTATGTCCTGTTTCACCAACATTTTACGAGAGTTAAGTGAGGTACACCACACCTATGCTTGCATGGAATTTACAAGGGTATGTCTTTTTACATGGGTGCGCATGGCTTTAACCAGAGTTTAGCATTGTTAACCTGACTTTACCATGACTTACTTGGAATTTACAAGGGAGTGTCATTTTGACATACCTTTTACCAGAGTAATCATTGTTAACCTGACACTACCTTTACTTGGAATTTACAAGGTATGTTAATTTTACATGGCTTTTACCAGAGTATATCATTGTTAACCTGAACTTACCATGATTTACTTGGAATTTACATGGTTTTTACGTAGCTTCCGAGTATATCATTTTAACCTGACTTTACCATGCCTTTACTTGGCATTTACAAGTTTATTTAATGTTTACATACCTTTTTACATGGCTTTTACCAGAGTATATCATTGTAAACCTGACTTTAACCAGAGTAAAGACTGGTAAATCATGGTTTACCGGGCTTTTATATGAGTGTTTTATTGTAAATCTGACGTTACCAGATTTTACCAGATTAGAGGTTGGTAAACCATGCTTTTACCACATTGTTTTATAAGTGTCTGACTCCATATATTCTATTACACAAACATTAGAATGGGTAATATTTTTATTGATAAATGAATAGTGTGTACTGACTACATTTCATGATGGCGAATTGCGATATCGGCATATACCGATCATATATGTTTAATTAACAATTTCGGTTGCATGCTACGTGCATTACCGAGTGCCACTCATATATCAGAGTGTAGAACAAGTTAAATTCTATGTAAACCAGCTAGTGAAATCGGTTGGGATAATACCCATTTAAGTCGATGTACGTTTACCTTGCTCTGCTATAGCGGACTGTTAAGTGTAATTCACCCGTTATTTTCAATACAACATTGTATAACGACATTTGTATTATCCATATGAGAGTTACTGCGCTTTGATTATAATTAGATGTACTTCATGCCGTCACTCGGAGTCCCGATAACTTTTATAAAAAGTCATATTGCACTCGATTCGAATCCAATATGACTTTCGGGACACCTGTGATGTCAGGTAGTATATTCTTGACACTTTCGTAGTTCAGTATGACTTTTCCCCTGGTTATCATGTGACGGCTTTTGCCCAATCAGAAATAGTGATAGTAAAGGGACTGATAATACATTTTATGACACTGTTTGCATATGGTAACTTCAAAAGAATACGAACTAATTTGACGCCGCGAACTTCGTAACAGTTCGGGTCTTCTCTAGACGTAAACAAACAGATCACATTGGATATTACTCATAATTACACGGCATAACATGTGCGAAATTGAAGACAACAGCTAGAATACAATGAATTATTATAACCGTACGATATTACTCTTTCAGATTAATATAGCTTTCTGTGTTGACTTGTATGATAAAGTCGATTACTATTTACGAAAGATCCCACCACTGGATATGGGCGTAAAGTCCGCTATAGAACAGTAAGGCAACCGTACATCGATGTAAACCAGTATTATCGCTGAAGGTGTCGCTGTCTCCAAATTATGGCTTGCTGTGTACCAAGCTTTACAAAAATGGTGTTGGGGGGGGGGGGGGATCAGCCTTACCCTTGTGGGTTTATGTTAGAGCAATTGTGAAAAGATATGGAGGCAGGACAAACAGTTTTAAAGACGACTACTCATACCATGTGGTCGGATGCAACATTTTGGACGTCGGAAATGTGCTGATAACATGGCAAAGGTCAAGATGGGTACCCAAAACACCTCTGTGTAACGTTGTGTACCCAACATCATACTGTGGCGACTATGACACATTCAGCAGTATTATAACTACATATTTCACTGCCTGTAAGTCGAATAAAACTTGGAGTAACCAGTTAGGTGGCACCGTAACAATGGTTGTCTCTAAATTCCATTGAAATGTATACCAACAAGATCTTCCAGCGTGTTGATGCCAAACACTTGAGGCGCACGTGACTCGCCAATGTCCCTCCCTTCGAGCTTTCCATTGATCATGTACTCCTTGTCAATCACTTTTTGACACCATAGTAACACTTCGTCGATGTTTGGTGTGGCCACGCCCACACATTCTGCAATTCCTTTAGCAACAACGATCCCGAAAGGCGTATCTTCTACGTAGTATCTGCTCTTGAAATCGGGAACATATTCCCCTTCGTTAACCATGGTCATGGGTTGCGTCATCGTTTGAAGGGCCTTGTGTGTACGGTACATAGAATACATATCCGTCGGATCCGATATATAGTCGACGTATGTGGCACCCAACCACTCTCGGAAATGCAAGACGTCGCTCGTATCTATCTCCGGTTTCTTCTCAGACAAGGTCTTAGCAATCACCAACATCTCGTCGCCGACCTTTACAAGCATTTCCGCTGCCTTTTTCGTCAACCCTTTGTATATAAGAGGGATTTCTGGTACCGGTTTGCCATCCCATTCCGCCCATGAACCGAACATGATTGGGCAATGGAGTCGCGCATTAAGATTGGTCGATAAGTACGAATGATATCGATGTATCATAGGACGGTCGCCAAATATGTACTGCATGACTTCCATCGGATCAGAAGTCGTCGTCTTACTTCGATTTATCACAGAACACCCTATCGATCCCTTCGTCCCGTGTATGGAAACTTCTCGACCGTATGTTTCAATACGACACGCCCAAGGTAATGTTTCGAAATTTAATACCTGGAAATCGCTTGAATGATCTTTAACCTCGTGAAGACATTGGAAGTCGAATCCTGGATTACCAGGCATACCAAATATGGCAGTTCCGGGTTTCAGATGAGGTGCAATTGCTTGCACGTAACTCTTGTGAGCGAATGCTGGTACTGTGATGACTATGACGTCACTTTTTCCAACGACCTCTTCCGAAGAATTTGTTATCAGTGTTGGTCTAGATTTGATCACTGTTTCGTTTCCATCTGCGTCCTTGACATTCAACACCATTTTGTCGTCTCCGAGAGCTTTACGCCATTTTTCAGCCTCTCCTTCATACAATGACATCACTCGACATGTGACGTTTTCCCTCGACGATGCCAGACACGACAGCGTATGTGCTGCGTTCCCTCCGCCGCATACCAGAAGGTTGATCGGTTTGGTAGCCATTCAGAACCTGAAAAATAGTAATCATTCAAATCAATTCGTTAAAGGTACACAATCCGATTCGATGATCCCCAACAACAGCAACATTTTTAGAAATAACCACTAATAAGTCTTGATCATGTTGATTTGAACATAGTGTATCGGCCATCCCACATACATGTATATACAGTACCAGATTACAAATGTTACCGATTATAATATGAGCAATAGGGATTGCAGCACAAGTTGTTGTTTAAAATAATCAAAACTAAATTTGCAACATATCCTCGCACAAATAGGTTCAAACCGACCTTTAATATTCCAATATGTTCATATCAGATTATTTTATTCTGAAATAAGCCCATAGTGGACTTACATCCTTATTTCGTTGTATGGCTCCGGCCACAGTGAAAACATCTTATAAATTAAAGAGCGTACACCTGGTAGGTCGTAAGTTGGTTTATTCGTGTTATTTTCCGCCCATAATGAAATTATAATAAGTCAATATGAGACAATAAAGGCACTAAAATGATTCACAATTCAGATCGTTTTGGACTCAAAATGATGCGATGCTAAGCCCATTTCGAACCTAAAGCAACTCCTTTTATAAGTCCATAGCGTGACCATGCAGCCCGTTCTCTCGAAATTTCGCACATTATATACGGTCACTTGGGTACTTTCAATGCAGCACATAAAGCGATAGCGAATTGAAACGGGTAGATTTGTCCCATTGACCGGTAGCCTTTCACTACGATTTTCTCACTCAAAGGTCCATGAATTCCATGAAATTCCAGTCAGCTATGCGTTAACCTATTTATTGAAAGATTTCATGGGAAAATATTATTGATAAAGTTGTCATTTTAACCCAGGATTTGTGTTCAAATTCTCGAGGCGGCTTCTAGCACGTATATAAATACGGAAGGCCGATTTTTTTCACTAACAAATTTGTTCACTGCATTAATGACAGCTTGTGATTAGATGGTGCTATAGACGCAGTCTCGGTCCATTGCAGGGACATGGCTATAGATGGTCTGCGCGTTAGGAAGGGTGTCCACCTTCGAATGTCTAACTACACATCTCGAACCATATCAAATTCACAAGTTTGCGCGTAAATCCACCCCTCCCCTTGGCTGGCATCAAACTTTCCAATTGTTGGAATTTTTTTAGACCAGACACCCCCCCTAAAGCTTGAACAATTTCCAACTGTTTCTGACCGCCATTTCAATCCAAATTGTGTTACCAAAAATAGGGAAATATGCAAATGTTGGTCTAAAAACTACAAATTATCCACTAATAAATTGTTAGAAAATCAAACTACGAAAACAATTTCAACCTATTGTTTGTGTGAAATTTCCAACAAATGTTGTGTCAGGTATATCAAATTTCCAAATGTTGAACATTTGACCAAAGTTGGGAGAGGGGGTTGAGACACCCATGTCGTCACGTCCCTGTCTCAACCCATTGTACAAGGACATAAATATATCGTGGATTTATCTATGCATTGCACATTTGAATACAATTACCGTTCAGTTACCTTATCGTGTGTAGGTGGGGACTGATTTCTCATTTTAATATATATTTACTATCTGAACGGACATGGCGCATTTGAACCACAATACTGGTGTATACTGTAGTGGGGGTAATATAGGTCGCCAAATACACGAAATACCTATACATACTCTACAAAATCTAAGCATAAGCAGAGCGAGTTTCAGCTGTTTTCTGTGTTTCGCAAAGAAGTGACGCAAACGCTCTTTATTCAATCCGTATAATAAACAGACTACAATTTGACACCTTTTTTGTTACCAAGTTAAACATTTCAACCTACCTCCGGGTTTAGATCCCGACAACAATCCCAATTATTGGGATAAATATTCCCTTGCCCCGACGGGCCGACCCTTCGATCTGTTGAAAGATTTCAAACAAAGGTTTTCTTAAAGCTACTCAAACCGATCAGACGGTCCCCATATCATAACGTTACAACAAGAACATTTCTTCAAAATACGCTTTTGTTATCAGAATCGATTAATTACAACAAAATAATGCTAACTGCTGTCAATTATAGTATACAATTTTGGCCGCATTACCACTTGATTTTAGAGTTAAGCATCTTCATCCGCAATTTTGCCCGAGACCGTCGGTTTGATGACTCTTTACTGGGCCACAAATAATTACATAATTCAAGAAATAACAATCTTCAAAAATCGCTATCTTATCACTCTGCGCTTTGATGGTGGGTTCCTCGATTCGAATCAAATATTTTGTTTTACCCCCGAAGCCAAAAAAATAGTAACTTGGGAGCGTTAATTCGGATTATGCATCTTTAATATGACTAAATACTCCCCCCAACTAAAATAATGGACAAATGCGGTATTATATCGAACTGAAAGTACATGTACATGTAGGACAATATTAGACCCTTGGTCTAAATCAATACATTTTACACCGAATATTGGTTGGACATTTTAACTATATATAACGTAATTGTATATTTGAGCTATCATAATCTATTTTCTAAGTTTAAAAATTCCAACCGATTTATTGTCAACACTCGATTGGTCTATGACTTGTAGAATCCAATTGTTGAAAATGTTACCAATATGAGTGAAAGAAAATCAACGTCCTCTTCCAACTGCCACCTATAGCTCGTCCTTGATGAAAGCAACTGATTATCCTGGGCTCATCTAATCTAAATACAAAATTCCAACAAGCCATAACGCTAAGTATAACATCGGCCAATAACGCGAATAACAATCTATATCATAATATCTTTTTTGTTGCAGTTGGTTCACCATACATTACCAGTCGATGTGATGAATTCTACCGGTAAAACAGTTTGCGATTTCAAAACGTGTACCGGTACGGGTAGCTACCCGTACGCGTACCTGTACCCGTATCGGTTTGAAATCGCAAACTCGCTAATATCTAACCGTTATACAACAGACCGTGCATTCGTCGTGATTTCTCAAAGCGCACGGGTTATTCCCCTGATTAGGAGATTATATAGCGACAACAGGTCGCGTGACCGGACAATGAATTGACAAGTAGCGATAATAAACAGACAGACCACGCCTCCTATTCTTGCAATTGGACAAGTGTGGCCCACAGGTAACGCAATCGACCAAATCCATGTCGTCCCAGCGGTGGAGAAAAACTTGGTTTTACTACTAAAACCCAGTTTAAACTGGTAGTTTAAACTAGGTCTAAACTGGAGATGCCGATTCGGACCAGAAGGTCTCAAACACAAACACATTCGGATCAAAGTCAAGAACTGAGGATAGAACTCAGCATCAGTGGAACTTGGCGGGTGATCAATCTTTCGTTTGTATTACGAGTTGTCATATGAAAAGCAAATAATCGACAACTAGCCCACCAGTCGCCTCAGACTACCCTTCGAATTATGGTCGGACCAAAGACTGGTATATAGCTGAACGGTGACCTTTTTAGCCACTGCATATTTGCAGCATCCTGTGCAGTGAGACATTAACGTAGGTTTAGATCGGACCCATGAGCCTATTGATATGAGGTTTAATTACATCGGACCTCTAGAGCCCATTAATGTAGAATTTAGATCGGACCTATGAGCCCATTAATGTAGGTTTTAGATCGGACCTCTGAGCCCATTAATGTATGTTTTAGATCGGACATCTGAGGCCATTAATGCAGATTTTAGATCGGATCTCTGAGCCAATTAATGTAGGTCTTAGATCGGACCCCTGAGCCCATCAAGGTAGGTTTTAGATCGGATCTCTGAGCCCATTAATGTAGGTTTTAGATGGGACCTATGAGACCATTACTGTAGGTTTTCGATA
This sequence comes from Siphonodentalium dalli, assembly GCA_032622095.1. NCBI lineage: Eukaryota > Metazoa > Mollusca > Scaphopoda > Gadilida > Siphonodentaliidae > Siphonodentalium > Siphonodentalium dalli. Next base: position 140,365,065 of record CP136069.1, on the reverse strand, counting down.
GGAACTATGAGCCGTTTAATATGTAGGCTTTAGATCCGACCTATGAGCCCATTAATTTAGGGTTTAGATCGGACGCATGAGCCAATTAATGTGGATTTTAGATAGGACATATGATACCATTAATGAAGGTTTTATGTAGGACCCATGGGCCCATTAATGTAGGTTTTAAATCGGACAAATCAGCCCATTAACTTAGCTTTTTAGATCGGACATATGAGCCCATTAATGTAGGTTTTAGATCGGACACGTGAGACCATTAATGTAGGTTTTTAGATCGGACTCATGAGCCCATTAATGTAGGTTTTAGATATGACCTATGAGACCATTAATGTAGGTTTTAGATAGGACATTTGAGCCCATTAATGTAGTCTTTAGTTCGGACCCATGAGCCCATTAATGTAGGTCTTTAGATAGGACATATGATACCATTAATGTAGGTTTTAGATAGGACATTTGAGCCCAGTAATGTAGTCTTTAGATCGGACCCATGAGCCCACTAATGTAGGGTTTAGATCGGACGCATGAGCCAATTAATGTGGATTTTAGATAGCACATATGAGACCATTAATGAAGGTTTTAGGTAGGACCCATGGGCCCATTAATGTAGGTTTTAAATCGGACAAATCATCCCATTAACTTAGCTTTTTAGATCGGACATATGAGCCCATTAATGTAGGTTTTAGATCGGACATGTGAGCCCATTAATGTAGGTTTTTAGATCGGACTCATGAGCCCATTAATGTAGGTTTTAGATATGACCTATGAGACCATTAATGTAGGTTTTAGATAGGACATTTGAGCCCATTAATGTAGTCTTTAGATCGGACCCATGAGCCCATTAATGTAGGTTTTTAGATAGGACATATGAGACCATTAATGTAGGTTTTAGATAGGACATTTGAGCCCATTAATGTAGTCTTTAGATCGGACCCATGAGCCCATTAATGTAGGCTTTAGATAGGACATATGAGACCATTAATGTATGGTTTAGATAGGAATAAAGAATTACTGAGTAAGAGAAATAAATTCTCTCTTTTTGGTCTTAATTGTAGGAGCCTTAACGCTAATTTTGAAGCGATCAAAAACCTTTTTTGCGACTTGAAATCAGAATAAAATAGCCTTGATGGTATTGCTCTGACAGAAATATTTAAAATTCATAGTGCATTAGACTTTCAACTAGCCGGATATCACCCCATAGAATTCAAATCCCGGCCTGATGACGACGATGGCAGAGGTGGTGTTGGTATATATATTAGGGACAACTTAACTTATAAACACAGACCAGACCTGACCATATTTATTCCGCCCGTAATAGAAACATTATTTGTAGAAATCAATAGAGGAGCGAATGATGATTGTGAAATAGGATGCATATACCGACCAAATACATCACCAAAAGCAGACATGAATAAATTTATGAACAAATTTTATAATATTTTGGAAAAACTAAAAAAGCATAAGTCTTACAAAATCGTTGACCTCAATATTGATCTACTGAACTTCGAGACTCACGCGAAAACAAACGAATTCACAAATAACGTCTTCACGAGAGGATTGGTGCCAATGATTACGAAACCAACCAGAATGACATAATACTCGGCCACCCTAATACATGTATATCATATATACAGCAACAATATACGAGATGACCTCCAAACAGGTATACTTACATACGACATTTCTGACCATTTTGGTATATTCCTCTCGGATTCAAATAGGCATAAGTTAGTCAACCCTCCTACTACAAAGCCATGTACAGAAAATATTTCCCCGAAAATGTTAATTTATTCAAAAACCTCTTAAAATCATGTAAATTCAATTTTGTCCTTACCAGTAATTCAGCGGTCCCAAGCATATGAATTGCTCTTAGACATATATATGACCGCCCATGACTTAGCTTTTCCGAATATTACTCGGAAGGTCCCCAAAAAATTATAAAGCGCCAACCTTGGATGACACCAGGACTTTTTGTTTGTTTAGAGTTATCATATAACAAAAAATTGACAACATATTGGCGTCTTTCGTCTAGGTAGCTACGAAACCATGATTTTGCCACAATACATTTGGAGTACCACAATTCTTGGGCCGATAATTTTTTTAATATATGTAAATGATATGTCAAATGCGACCACAATGGACATTTTATCTTATGCCGATGACACGACATTGTTCACTAATGGAAAAAATGAAGCCCTAGTCCAAATTTATGTCAAAATATTTGACTGGTGTTGTTGAAACAAACTCTATAAATATCAATAAAAGTAACTATATGCTCATCCACCCACAAAATGAAAAAAAATGGAATACACTGAAAATAAAGTTGAACAACATTGAATTGAATCGAATAGGAAATCTTGGACAAGAATCGTCAACAAAATGCCTTGTAATCCATATTGATGAGAATTTAACCGTTAAAAAACATATATCTATAGTTTGTTCGAAAATTGCACAGGCTGTATACTGCATTAATAAAGTGAAACATTTTTTTCCCGAGTAAAGCCCTGAAAATTCTGTATTATGCTCTGATCCAAAGACGCTTAGTTTATGGTATTCAGGTCTGGGGACATGTCCCCGAAGTAAAGAAGTTATGTCTTCTGCAAAAACGAGCATTACGAACCATATGCAATAAAAAAGTATTGAAGCCACACTGAACCACTCTTCAAAAGGGAGAATATTTTGAAAATATTCGATCTTCATACTCTTCATTCATCAGTCTTTGTGCATGACTGGTATTATGACCGTCTACCTGAATCCTTTGAAATGCGCTGTTCATAAAGCGAACTAATTCAAATTCAAGACAACCAAATCCCATATTCCCAGAAACACCAAGAACTGTCTTCAGTGAAAATCTACCCCATCATGCTTTCGCCACAATATGGAACAATATAATCAAAATCAAAAAGAACACACTACACATCAGACAAGACATCTAATTAGGAAGAACTTGCATACAGACATACAAACCATTCTTAAAATGTGAAATGTAAAAATATTGGATGCCCGGACTGCCCAAGCTAACAAATTCTGCAATCATGATATGTATTATGCGTTGTAAAGTATCTCTACATGTGATTTCCCCCATGACCTCACTCAATTGCCGCCCCGATGACCACGCAAAACATCACCCATTTACCGACTGTTATGAGCAAATCTGGCAATGGTCCGTGTTGGTACCCATCAACTTAAATAACATCCGTAACATACCATTGACTATTATGTTCACACGCCATGATTGTCTATGCACTCACATGGAGATGACCGCCCACATACGCCATCTTTAAACATTCACTACAGAGATACCTATACCAACGGGGGTGACATGAAGACAGCCTGGAAGGGCTATATCACCCCCGTGCAATATACAAAATATTCGTATTTATTGTTCACATGTTTGTGATATTCATGTATGTATATTGTAAATAAACTTACCATATCCTATCCTTGGTGTTTGTGCACTTGATGTGAATTGCACAAGAGCGTTAGCTTGAATATTTCTTGAACATTCGATCAGAAGAGAGCCACTTAGTGGCCCAGTCCTGATCGTTTGGCATATTTTAATTTATCACATAATTTGCCCATAAAAGCAGTTTCATAATTATCGATAAGAGACACGTTTAATATCAGCGCGTGCGATGACGTCACATCGTTCTTCAAATGACTTGCGATCGCTGCGGTTTTTATCGTTGTTTTCGATGGATATTTCGCATTGCTTCGCGTTTATTTGATCATGTGATTAAAAGTATCTCACACTCGTCCTATTTTATACGTAATTTATCAACCTCGTCCACTAAATTCTATTTGAGCCTCGGTAAACATCGGCTCAAAACGAATTTAGTGAACTCGGTTGATAAATTCCGTATAAAATAGAAATCAAAACAAGTTGGGAGGACATACCTCAGCATCAGTGGAACTTGGTGGTGGTCAATCTTACGTTTTTGTTTGTTTAGAGTTATCATATAAAAAAAACAAAAAATTACTAGCTCACCTGACTACCCTTCAAAACATGTGTACCCTTCAGCACTTTTGTTGGTGAGAGCGAACCCCTGCAACCAGAGTGAGACCGGCGTGAACGGATTCAACATTCAACAATCAGCAGGACGAACATAAAGAGACAGTAGAGAATAAAAACATATGTGAAAGAACAAAAAAACAGCACTTCGAACATCAGACGAACAATACAACAGACAACACAAATTGTATCTGAAACACTATGGACTTGCTGATTGATTTAGCCGGGTCAACTCAAACAATCGTTTTGAAGAGACGTAGTACCAACTAGAGGTGTGACTGTCCCAATGGGACTACGGATACCCCCCCCCCCCCTGTTTTTAAAATACTAAGATGTTTTACATGTCAGTAAACATTTAGTTAAAATAATAAAATAATAGTTCCCATTGCAGGTGTACAACCATAACCCTAATCTTAAACCTATTGACCGAAAAATGTAGGAATAAAAGCTTGGACAAAATTATGTATGTTGCGAAAAAAATTCTAAGTCGAAAAAGGGGAATAACTCCACCAAAAAATGTCGGACAGACGTCATAATCGCAGGTGCACAAGTGCCCATGGTACTAAATATCTGTGCCATGTTTTAAAAAAATTGACCGAAAAATGTAGGAATAAAAGCTCGGACAAAAGTATACATGTTGCGAAAATTTTCGAAAAAGGGGTGATAACTCCACGAAAAAAGTCCGACAGACGTCATAATCGCAGGTGCACAGGTTCCCATGGTGGTTGAAGTCTGTGCCAAGTTTCACGACAATTGATCAAAAAACGACTGAGAAAAACTCCGGACAAATTTGTGTCCACGGACGGACGACAGACGACAGACGACGTACTGGCCATAGTATACTTGTGGGGTGACTGCACATACCCATGAATACTTGTGGGGTGCGATCTTTTGTTTGAGTAAATTGTGGGGTGCAACCCACAACTGACGATTTTTTAAAGAGCGTATTTTTAAAGACTTATACAGGACGAAATTGATCATTTGTGGTGTTATAAACTGTTTCTAAACAATCTCCGTTATTTCGTTAATATATCCTCTTTTTTTAATATCTTTTTTTTCTAAATGTTTATTTCAGATATATTACATATTCTGAGAAATATTATATTAACGAAATAACGGAGATGGCTTGTAAATAAAAAAATTAGAAGAAAAGCATGTTAAATTCATGTTAAATTCATCGCACCCCACAAGTACTCTCTGGTTAGTGCGGACGGACGGACGGACAAGCTGACTCCAGTATACCCCCCCCCCCTAACTTCGTTGCGGGGGGTATAAAAACCAAAAAGGACCATGCGCTAAGCCGTATCCCATATCGATGCTTAACGTGACATGGTGATTCTAGTACCACCAGGACTCCTACACCACACATCACGGGATGCACCCCACGGAAAACGGGGTGCCACATTAGGGGATTCTTACTCCTCGCATTGTGGCGGTAGGCCTGTTCTACCCCGGACCCACACAGTGGGGTCTGATGTTCAGGGTTCAGAGGGAGGCCATTATTCCAATACATATCTATTATGTTTTTACCCCACCATTTGTTGTGGTTCGGTTATTGAAGATCGTCTACCCCTTTCCCCAATCGACCTTTGTGTCATGCTTTAGAATATTTGTTTTGTGTATGTTTCTCTAAACTGGCCTTTTGTTCACGGGAAGGTCCATGGCGTCCACCTTGATATTTCCGACCGCACCCGCCCCCTCAAGTTTAAAATTCCATTTTCGCAACCACTATTTGTGTTTGCACATTCCAACTGGTACCTCAGACAGGGTCCGCGGTGGACCGAAATTTACCTTTGCCAAATAATTTGCCGAATGAAAATATTTTTGCCAAATGCTATCCCCGATAGTACTTTAACATTAACATTAAGTCTTATTTTTCGACACTGGCGGTTTGAATTACTTTTGATATCGATAGGAAAGCAGTCAGTTAAGAATTATACTCTCATCTCTATCGTGGTTTATCATACAACAGTAAACCAATCACAGAACAATAGAATGATTGCTTCATCAGAAGGGCAAACCACAAGAGGTTTAGCTATGTAAACACCACCACACTAAATAAGAACAAAGTATGTCTATATTTTACTATTCTTTCTGTTTATGGCGGTTTTTGACTGAGGTGAATATTTTAACAGCATACCCACCGCCAACGCCGCCCGTATCTTTAATGGCACCGTGGTCCGATCTAAAAACCCACATTAATGGCTCATGGGTCCGATCTAATTATTTTCCGGTATAAAAGACGTACATGTGTCAGATCGGACATATCATCTTTAGGACTATGACTGCTTTCGATAGATTTAATCTAAAGATGGTTCATTTCAGAGCAGTCGGAATTGAAGTCACCAGTAACAATATAATTGAACGACAAGTAATTGCGATTTTGACGGAGCTGAATATTTTAACAGCATACCCATCGCCAACGCCGCCCGTATCTTTAACTGCATGCATCTCAATAGAGATGTAACTGCAACTTAATAGAGATGTTAACTTTTCCTAAACCATATAAAACACCACTAATATAATTATACTGTAAGAGTTTCCTGAAATGTATGGTATTGATTGACCAATATTTGTCAGCTGTCTTGAAGATTTAAAAAGTTACCTGCAAAAACTTTTGCCAAATGTGAATTATTAATTCCATTGACAAATTTGGCAGGTGGCAGCGCGAACCCTGACCTAAAACATTCCAACAGATGGACATTTTCAACCTGACACCCCTATTTAACCGACGGTAATTTTAGACCATAATTTGTTTTAACAAATATGAATATTTTAACAGCATTACCCACCCCGAACGCTGACATTCAGTTTATTGTGGTGATGTCGGCGTCCCTTCCCTTACATGCACGTATATGTACGTCACGAACGCTATTTTGTCAAATGATTGTCGTAACCACAAGTGTGCGTTATTTGGACGCCTCATATATGCATTATTCAAATAATGCACTTACTGTCTATATAATGCACACTTGTTGTCAACTGGGCATTCGAAGAAATAAATACTCAAGGCGACACAATGGGATATTGCTCAGGTGGCTAATAACATGGATATAGTAAATAGTCTTAAAGTTAAGATGGATCTGCTGATTTGTTTGTTTGTTTAGTTAGATTTTTACGTCGTTAAGACACATCACGACGAGAAAGGACGGGATCAAAGAAAAGCGAAGTGAGGAATAGATATTGGAAGAGAATACAAAACATATGTAGCTATCTACAAGTAAAAATCAAAGACATACAAAATATCTTTTGTCGAGAATGCAACATAAAATATCGTTTTCCAAATTATGTACAAATGCAGGTTCATTCAAATTTTCCTAGAAGATCAATCTCGTTTAGAACAGAAATAACTGTTTTACAATCTTCGAATATGGCATGCATGTTGAGGTTGGGGAAGCACCCCCCTTGCATTAGAATATTTACTACAATGAATACAAATATGTTTCATAGTCAATAGGGGATTACCGTGATAATCACATTTCAGTGCATGATTATATGTTAATAAAAACTTGTGAGTGAGAAATAAATGTCCAATCTTACAGCGGATTAAAACAACACCCTCTCGTCGATTAAGTTGGTGAACAGAAGTAGGATCATCAGAATGTTGAAGTTCATGCAGTTTATTATCGGACTGATTATTCGATCTTAGTTGCCATTCGGGCTTCAGAAACTGATTGATTCGACAGCGTATGTCACTTTATATAACTTTGTCATAAATTGGATTGTTTTCTAGTGCTGCCTTTGCAGCTTTGTCCGCACATTCATTATCAGAAATCCCCACATGAGCAGGTAACAAGCAGAATGAAATATCAAGTTTGTTCATGATGAATGTTTGATGAATGTAATAATATTCTTCAATTATTGCATGTTCCAATGTTTTGATGAGTGATTGATTTTATGCATGATAGTGAATCTGTATATATGATAGTATTCTGACAACACTTAGTTTCAATAAACTCGAGCGCCAAACATATCGCCGAAGCCTCTGCAGTGAATATGGATAATGATCAGGGAGGCGTCGAGAAATGATATAGTCGCCACATACAACAGCTGCTGAAACTTTCGAGTCGATCTTGGAGCCATCAGTGAATATACTTTATACCCCTGATGTGACGATCGCAATTCATTAAAAGCCTGATTACTTCTCCATGAGCCATGGCTGGATAATCGAAGGGCCAATCTGGACAGTATTTGGAGCATGAATACCAACGTCTAAAATATACTGTTCTATCCGTAGCCCAAATGTTTTCGGAACAGTCGATCGTCTCTCAAAATGTGAAGCAAATTGTGGATAAAACACCACTGTATGTGCGGGGTTCCATGTACTAGCAGCAATGAGAGCTGCATAATTTAGACCAAGTCTCAAACGGCGATCAGAAAGTGGGGGTTCGCCTGCAGCAGCATACAGGCGTTTCTGTAGGTGACGCGCGAAGAGCCCCGAGACAAAGACGTAATCCTTAATGGTGTAGTATGTCGAGTTTTCGTAAATGTGTTTTAGGCGCAGATCCATAAATAAAAGATGTGTTGGCTAATACATTGGTAACGTTGAGTGCCTTGAGACATCGGACCTTCAGCTTATCACAGATTAACCCTGGGAACTTACACTGTTCCACAACAGGTATCTAAAATCGACCGAGTAATAATACAGGGTCCTCGTGTCTTTTCCGTTTCCTGCAGAAATGAATACATTGAGTTTTGTAAGGGGAAAATTTAAAACCATTTTTATTTGACCACTCATGTAATTTGTTCCGGCACAACTGAAGTTGTCGTTCAATGGTAGTCATGTGCTTGCCATGATAATTTACATATAAAGAACCTTAACAGTTAGGTGATAAAACATTCAAAATGGAATTGATCTTCACACTAAAAAAAAGTGACTGAAAGAATACTTCCTTGGGAACTAACTCCCATTTCCTGAGCATATTGCTCGGAAAAAGTAGAACCAACTCTAACTCTGAAAACACTTCCTTTTCCAGCTCAAAGAATACACCAACAGCGTGTTGTTGAGCTGCATGTGCTTCTCGAATATATGTGTCCTATCTTACGGAAACTTTCTACGACAGCTGGACATGAGTTGATTGTACATGGATCAGTTTTGTTTGATGTGTTTTCCAGCTCTTGCAGTACAGCAAGACTTTGTGGTAGTTAATGTCAATGACATTTCAATAGCGTACTTGGTTGGATGTCCTAAAAGGGAATCGAGGAATCTTGGATGTTTGCATTAAGATATTGACCGTTAAAGATGGTGAAATAATGCTCTTTCGCAGGCACTCGTGTTCGACTGCTTGCATTAAAGTTCATAACACAGATAGTTTTTCAATAAGTTCTGGTTGCCGCATTGTGGATACACTGGCTCGTATTGCGTGTGACAAAAATGTAGGATATCTTGTTGGTTATTCATGTTCAGGTGAAGAGCAGTTGGCCGCCAATGAACTCCAATGAGCTCACATGATCCTACCACCTAACCGGTATCCAACCCTTCTGATGAGTTGGATTATATTGGTCAGGTACCATCCATACCATATGTCACTGCTTGTCGTAATCCTTTGGTCGGAGTTGTCTGATCTAACAAACACAATTCGAGCAGTGTAAGTAGTGATACTGGTCGTGGTTATGGTGGTGATAATGGTCGTGGTTATGGTGGTGATAATGGTCGTGGTTATGGTGGTGATACTGGTCGTGGTTATGGTGGTGATACTGGTCGTGGTTATGGTGGTGATACTGGTCGTGGTTATGGTGGTGATGACGATTATTTAAAAGAAAGTTATGAGATGGTCCCGGTTTTCGTGAATTTCGCAACATATATTTCCCTACTGCGTGTACCACATTATGCATACATAAAGTTGGTTCAAATGACCAATTTGTTTGTTTACCAAGCGTTTCAAGTTATAACAAAAGAAACCGTGGGGAAATCGACCAATTGAACTCCATGTAACGCATTGTCCAATGGGAATAATGACCGTCCCATTATAAAAAAAAACACTGTGGTAAACCATGGTAAACACACTCTGGCATGTGTTATTATACCAGGTTTATTGGAACCAGGTAATTTTACCCGATAATCTAGTGAACGGTCACCGTATTATACTCATGTAATTTTACTCTAGTATTCGTACTACCATTCCCCGTGTATCACTCGCATATTATTGTGTGGCATTATCTCACCTCATTCGAAATAAAAACCATATAACATTATACTAGAGACTGTAGAACTCAGACACAAAATTAATCTCTGACTGGAACCAACCCATATAAATAGCACCGTGGTATAGTGTTTTTAAAGAGCGCATTTTTACTCGAAGAAATCTACATTGACTCTATGACTATAACGGATGCATTCAGAAATGAAAATAAAAATAATACAAACATTTAAAGAGCGTTTTTAAGAGCGTAATTACAGTACAGTATGTTCTTAATTACATGGGTTTTACCCTTAATTACATGGGTTTTACCCATGTATGTATACCCATGTATGTACTGTTTCACCAACGTTTTACGAGGGTTCAGTGGGGTACACAACACATTTACTTGCTTACAAGGGCTCGCATGGCTTTAACCAGACTTTATCATTGTTAACCTGACTTTAGAATGATTAACTTGAAATTTGCAAGGGAATGTCATTTTCACATGGTTTTTACCAGAGTAATCATTGTTAACTTGACACTACCTTTACTTGGAATTTACAAAAGTATGTCAATTTTACATGGCTTTTACCAGAGTATATCTTTGTTAACTTGACGTGACCATGATTTACTTGGAATTTACATGGCTTTTACCGTTTAACGTGGATTTTATCCGAGTATATCATTGTAACCTGACTTTACCATGCCTTTACTTGGCATTTACTAGTTTATTTCATTTCTTCTACATGTCTTTTTACATGGCTTTTACCAGAGTATATCATTGTAAACCTGACTTTACCAGAGTAGAAACCGGTAAATCATGATTTACCGGGCTTCTACAAGAGTGTTTTTATTGTAAACCTGACTTTTTACCAGAGTAGACAGGAGTAGAGCCCAGTATACCATGGTTTACCGGGATTTTACCAGAGTGTTTTTATAAGGGTCTGACTCCATATATTCTATTACAGCAAACATTAGAATGGCTAATATTTTTATTTATAAATGAATAGTGTGTACTGTCAACATTTCATGATGGGGAATTGCGATATCGGCGTATACCAATACTATATGTATAATTCACAATTTCGGTTGCATATTACATGCATTACTGAGTGCCACTTATATATCAGAGAGTAAAACAAGTTAGCTTCGAAGTAAACCGGCTAGTGAAATCTTTTGGGATAATACTCATTTAAGTCGATGTACCTTTCCCTTGCTCTGCTATAGTGGACTGCTGAGTGTAAATCACCCGCCCATTTCAAATCACCAAAGCCGACAACAAAATGTCACAATTGTGAAAGTACCACGGTTTATTTGATAATAAACATATGTGTTTTGAATTCCACAAGAATAATTTAGTGTGAGCAATATTATACAGTTATTATTTCGGCCAATTTGGCCGGTTACTTCATGTGACTTTTTCATCTGACGTGTGTGTCGGATAATTGATCTGGAGGATTTATGTAAATGTTAGCCCAAACTACATTTCCAAGTAACGATGGTTTTGTTGTTTATTTTGAGGAATAATACCGCGTCAGATGAATTCAGCCCAAATATGTTAACAGTTGTCGTGTCAAACATTCGGCAGTAGGTTAGCGTTATTTAGTATTTGTGGATGTCCTTTAACATGGGGAAAATAGACTTCTGCGCTTGAACGAGCATGTGAATTTGTCGTTTTTAATGTACAGCAACTTGATAATCAATAACAGAGGCATTCTCTGTCAAATATGGTCGCTCTATTTACGGTATTAATTGCGGAACTTTCTAAAGTAAACTACGCGTAAACGGATACATACGGTAAATTCTAGAATGTGCCGGAATCGGCCTAATCGCCCCAGGGCCAACTCGCCCAGTCCACGTGTGTCAATTCGGTACCTACTATAACATGTACCCGAGTCCGATACGGAATAAAAGATGTTTACGGGTGTTATATAGCGTTTGGTCCGTTGTTTCTCAATGAATATTATTGAAATTTGGTGTATATGTCCGGGCTGGGACATGGAATACAACAACGTTTGAATTGTTTTTAAATTTACAAATTTGTTGATTTTATTCAATTTGTTTTCGTTCTGAAAACACACTATAAAGTGTATATAATATAATAACGAACACGAGACATACATAATTTATAAACTGTTAACAAAAGATATCAAATTCAATACATGACAAAGATGACTCAGTGGAGTTTATAAAGTGAACATAAAAACATTGAGGTAAGCATCTTTTTAAGGAATGCAACTTTATTTAATGATAATAAACACATAAATTAAAATAACAAACATGAGACATACATGAATTATAAACTGTTAACAAAAGATATCAAACTCAATACATGACAAAGATGACTCAGTGAAGTTTATAAAGTGAACATAAAAATATTAAGGTAAGAATCTTTTTAAGCATTACTAAACCGTTTAGCACAGACCACAGTCCACTTCACTCATCCGATCATCACCAAACTTCATATTTATCTTGATATTGGATCTATCAGATGAGAGCTATCAAATATTTTTTTAATTTCATAGGAAAAAATGGTCGCCAGCGGCCATATTGCATTTACGTTATATTTTATCGCGTCATGTCGATATCTAGTATTACTTAGAAATTTCACCTTTCCAGATTCATAATTGCTCCATTGACTGTAACAGATGAAATTATTCCCTTCTTCGGATAGAGTGTCACTGAAACTTTATTTTGTCAGACTGTCTGTATAATCACTGATTATATATGGCAATAATCTGTAATAAGATGTAGCACTATTTTATTTTATATTTACATGCAGTGCTGTTTTTATACATCAATTCTAATCCCCCTAGATCATCATGTGATCGATCATACATCGCGCGAGGACCTGGTTGAATTAAGGGGGGTTTTATGGATCACTTCTGTCCTCAAGCCAGATTATACTTATGACATTTAATGGCATGTTTCTAACGTGGAGGGTTAGATATGCTTGAGAAACCACCACTCTTTAATTCACACCAAGTTCTCAGCTGTCATGTTCGGATATTAGAACCCATAGCCATGATATATGGTTTATTTTGTGTATACTAGTAATATAGTTATTTTCAGTACCTTTATATACCAGTACTGTGTATAACAATGCATATAAATTAATCCATGTATATTGATTCAACGGATTCAGTGGTTTTGTCCATCAGTCTATCAAATTTGCGGGGAAAACATGGCCACAAGCAGTACACCCTGCTAAATTTCGAATTTGAATCAATTGGCGCACCCTGCAGCCAGCTTTTATTGGAGAACTTTTTCTTATGTGGATATTTTGGGTCACCGCTAGATGTGAGCCATATTTTGTTCTCAAACGGTCCTTGTGAAGACATCACTGCCAGCGGTGATCTTCAATTTTACTATTTTTATGGCTAAATAATTTGGTTGATCCTACAGACGACACCCCTTGTCCGATCGTCATCAGATTCCACAATTATCTTCTGGATAACCAGGGTGAGAGTAATCTAATTTTCCCGAATTTCGTTAAAAAACATTACCACAGGCAGCAATTTGGTATCTTACTCTTTGATCCTCTTTTGCATGACTGAATTGTTTAGCAACTGTACAGACATATCCCTCATCTGGTTTTTATATACATGTATATCTCTTCATGCGGATAGCAAGTATTACGTAGGTACTCCAACTTTCCGCATTCCTGTCATCATTTGAAATATAAATATTTACCTGATACATGCACCCTTCAAAATGTGTTTCGTCGTATCTATTTTAATGACCCGTATGGTAATATTGATACAGATATATTTGTCAAACATTTCTTTGTACAATATACAGGTATTTAGTTTGTAACTAAATCTAGAAATATATAATAGTAGCTCGTGGACCCCACTTCGTCCGGGATGTTCCCCTCTGATTTTCGGAGAAATGCGCGATTTAACCTTGAATTGACTATTTTAAAGGTGAAGGTAATGTCGGGGTCACGATTTGACCCGTCCAAAACACTCCCCGGACAAAAGTCACGACAAAAGTACCCGTCGAAATCCGCCCGGCTTTATACCCGATTTGACCTTGAATTGACAATTTTGAATGTCAAGATCAGGTCATGGTCATGATTTGACCCACCCGAAACACTCCTGGGACAAAAGTAACAGTAGGTATCAAATTTCGTTGAAATACTTCCGTTTTACCAGATTTGACCTTGAATTGATCTTTTTGAATGTCAAAGTCAGGTCGGGATCAAGATTTGACCCGTCCAAAATACTCCCTGGAAATAATTACCCCTAGGTATCAAATTTCGTCAAATCTGTCCGGCAGTTTTCCCGGCCATAGCTAACAGACAAACAGACAGACAAATGTCCAAAATATATATTAAACTAGCTGATGTACTCGACTTCGTTCGGGCTAGTTAGGGATTTTTTTTGTGATCGCCTCCATCTGGACAGTACCCAGTATATACAGCGTCTGGCCAAACTATTGTTCAATTGGTCCAGAAACATGCCTATATCAGCACGTTCGAGAACATGGTCCCACGTGAAATTGGACCCGTCCATATTGCTCCCGGGATCGAAGTAGTCCTACACACAAATTTTTAGTCGGATCGGTCAAGGTCCAGAAACATGCCTATGAGCGAGGTCAAGTTGACACGTTAAATAGCAAATTCGAGCAGTGTTAGAGTCTATAACACATACACACATGCATTCACGCATACACACATACATACATACATACAGACAGGTGTTTCAAAATGTATAATCGATAGCTACAACAATTCTATGGTAGATAGTTCACGGCCGACCTGATGCATGCATCTTAGTTTTCTTGTACAATTTGGTGTTCAGTATGTGTTTTTCTTGTAGGAGTCAAAGGTTGTCTGAAAGGTCATATTAGACAAGACGCGCAGCATCGGGTCCAATATGGCTTTTCGCCACAACCTGAACGAGTACAAGAAAACACATGCTGTGCACAACATTGTATGACATTGTTATTATCCATATGATAGTTACTGGGCTTTGATTATAATTACATGTACTTCGTGACGCCACTCGCAGTCCCGATAACTTTTATAAAAAGTCATATTGCACTCGATTCGAGTCCAATATGACTTTCGGGACGGCTGTGATGTGAGATAGTTTATTCTTGACACTTTCGGTGTCCTGTATGACTTTTTTTCCGGATTATTAAGTGACGGCTTTGTCCAATCAGAAAGAATGTTAGTAAAGGGATGGATAATACATGTTGTTACAATTTTTGCATAGGGTAACTTCATAAGAATACGAACTCATTTGACCTCGTGAACTTCGTAATAGTTCGGGTCTTCTCTATAGACGTAAACAAACAGATCACATTAGAGGTTACTCCCAATTACACGACATGCTATGTGCATACTAGAAGATAACAGTGATATTACATGCATCATTATAACCGTAAGATATCACACTTTCAGATTAATATAGCATTCTATGTTGAATTGTATGATAAAGTCGATTAATATTGACAAAAGATCCCACCACTGGAACTGGGCGTAATGTCCGCTATAGAACAGTAAGCAACCATTCATCGATGTAAACCAGTATTATCGCTGAAGGTGTCACTGTCTCCAAATTCTGGCTTGTTGTGTACCCAGCTTTACGAAAAGGGTGTTTTGTGGGTACCCAGCTTGACCCTTGTGGGGTTCAGGAAAATAGTTTTAAAGACGACTACCCATGTGATCGGATGCATCATGTTGGACGTCGGAAGTGTGCTGATAGCATGGCAAAAGTCAAGATGGGTACCCAAAACACCTTTGTGTAAGTCGAAGGAAACTTGGTGTTACCAGTGACGTGGCGCGTAACAATAGTTGTCTCTAAATTCCATTAAAGTGTATAGCAACAAGATCGTCCAGCGTGTTGATGCCAAACACTTGAGGCGCACGTGACTCGCCAATGTCCCTCCCTTCGAGCTTTCCATTGACCATGTACTCCTTGTCAATCACTTTTTGACACCATAGTAACACTTCATCGATGTTTGGTGTGGCCACTCCCACACATTCTGCAATTCCCTTGGCAACAACGATCCCGAAAGGCGTATCTTCTACATAGTATCTGCTCTTGAAATCGGGAACATATTCTCCTTCGTTAACCTTGGTCATGGGTTGCGTCATCGTTTGAAGGGCCTTGTTTGTAAGGAACATAGACTGTAGATCCGTCGGATCTGATATATAGTCGGCGTATGTCGCACCGAACCACTCTCGGAAATGCAAGACGTCGCTCGTGTCTATCTCCGGTTTCTTCTGAGCCAAGGTTTTAGCAATCACAACCATCTCGTCGGCGACCTTTATAAGCATTTCCGCTGCCTTTTTCGTCAACCCTTTGTATATAAGAGGGATTTCCGGTACCGGTTTGCCATCCCATTCCGCCCATGAACCGAACATGATTGGGCAATGGAGTCGCGCATTAAGATTGGTCGATAAGTACGAATGATATCGATGTATCACAGGACGGTCGCCAAATATGTACTGCATGACTTCCATCGGATCAGAAGTCGTCGTCTTACTTCGATTTATCACAGAACACCCTAACGATCCCTTCGTCCCGTGTATGGAAACTTCTCGGCCGTAGGTGTCAATACGACACGCCCAGGGTAATGTTTCGAAATTTAAAACCAAGAGATCGCTTGCATGACCTTTAACCTCGTGAAGACATTGGAAGTCGAATCCTGGATGACCAGGCATACCAAATATTGCAGTTCCTGGTTTCAGATGAGGTGCAATTGCTTGCACGTAACTTTTGTGAGCGAATGCTGGTACTGTGATGACTATGACGTCACTTTTTCCAACGACCTCTTCCGAAGAATTTGTTATCAGTGTTGGTCTAGATTTGATCACTGTTTCGTTTCCATCTGCGTCCTTGACATTCAACACCATTTTGTCGTCCCCGAGAGCTTTACGCCATTTCTCAGCCTCTCCTTCATACAATGACATTACTCGACATGTGACGTTTTCCCTCGACGATGCCAGACACGACAGCGTATGTGCTGCGTTCCCTCCACCGCATACCAGAAGGTTGATCGGTTTGGTAGCCATTCAGAACCTGAAAAACATTTTTAGTAATCATTCAAATCAATTCGTTAAAGGTACTCAATCCGGTTCGATGGTCCGCATATAATCAGATTCCAACAACAGCAACATTTTTAGAAATGCCGCTTCAGTTATCAGATTCGATTAATTGCCAAAAAAAAAATTCTAACCAATGTCAACTATAGTATAAAATTGCCCGAAACGTGTGATTTACCAACATGTTGCTCGACGAAATGTTGCCATATCAACACAAAGCCTCTTGGTGTTACAGTTATCCATCTTCATCCACAATTTGATCCGAGACAGTCGACTTTTCACTGGGCCACTAATAAGTCTCAATGGTTAAGAATAATAGATTTCAAAAATCGATATCTAATAACTCTGAGCAAACCGCCAAGTGGCATCAACGCAAATCGGCGGCATCAAATCTTTTGATTTCCTGGCTGTTGCCCCTCCCCCAGAGGAACTGAGCCTTCTGCATGTGTTGACAATTTGGTCATCTTAATAATGGTAACATGTGACATAACTATGTTGATGTTAGGGAAATCCCCTTGTCATTTATATTATTGTTTAGTTTAAAGCCACATGCCCGTTTGAACTCCAAAATACACCAAATAATATCACTTTGAATTTTTCCCGGTAACGAAAAAGGTCGATAAATACTTGAACTATCTTTTTACGGGCGTCACATGTCCCAGAAAATGCATTGAAGTCATGAAATATACAACTTTGAACATGATGTTTGGTCCCAAACAGACAGCCATGGGAACGGCGTGGAACAGAAGTTATTCTATTCATGATATGGTTGAAATAAAAAGCGTTTCTTTCACTTCTGTGCGCAGAATTTAAAACAGCTGGAAAATGGATCACCATGGTGACATTTTGGACAGCAAACCATAGACTGCCAAACGAGCTTACAAGATGGCGAAAACACGAGAGTTTACTATTATATATGTAAAATGTGCAGTTCGGAAACATGTGACGAGTATCATGTTCTTTTGATCTGCGAAAATTTTGCCACAATCAAGAAAATACATTCCTGACTGGTTGCACCCTTCACTAGAAAAGTCATATGGCCTCCTTGCTATTGAAAATATATCAATATTGAAGAACTGTTAGCATTTATTTGAAACACGTTTTCAAAGAATACAACTAAGATTGTACACTGATCTATAGAGATATCCATATGAACTTATATGCCCATATTTATGTACACTTATCTATACAAGTGTGCATATATATGTATACAGTATACATCTAATATATATTTTGGGACTTCTGTTTGTTTGCTTGTTTGTTAGCTATGGCCGGGAAAACTGCCGGATGGATTGAGCCCAAACTTCCTATCTAAGGGTAAAATCCCAGATGGATTGTCATCGCACCGCTTCTGAGAACGTCAGAGCACTCATTCTCCATCCCCGCCACCGCAATGGGAATTCATGGGTTAATCGCGTGATAGTTAAAGAGCGTTCGTATCCGCAGTGTAGTTGATAAAGAGCGTCTATGTGTCCAGACATGAGCGTGTCTGTGTACAGACATGAGCGTGTTGTCTGTGTTCGTACTTAGGGGTTCCTGGAATGGGGGAGATTTTCATCGGGTCAGTTTTTCCGCCCGATGTGACCTTCACCTTGAAACGGATACCCACAAATATATAGTTTGGGACTTCTGTCTGTTTGTTTGTCTGTTAGCTATGGCCGGGAATACTGCTGGACGGATTTCGACGAAATTTGATATCTACGGGTGTTTTTGTCCGGGGAGTGTTTTGGACGGGTCAAATAGTTACCCCGACCTTACCTTGATCTTCAAAATTGTCAATTCAAGGTCAAAGCCCGGACGAAGTCGGGTCACTTGCTAGTATGATATATTTATATAAGTATTACATAAAATATATTATGTATGAACATGAAATCTGATGAAAATTGTATTCGTACCAATGAACATAGTGTATATAAGTTATCATGCATGCTTCACATTAATTTGTGGCTTTTCGCATTAAACTCATTCATTCATGGCAACTATTTATCAGAACAACTGAAGCCGTATAACCACAGATCGTGTATTTGTCGACCTATCTTATACCTCCTTCCAAATTACGTAAACAAAATTTTGAAGCGCGTATGAGCTATGTCAGTTAAGCGTATTTATTTGTCTAATTTTATGAAACATTGTACATAACATAAACAATTATTTGACATTGGGATTGGAGAACAAGTGATGGTCTCACTTGATTGGTACCTCCTCTCATAATTTATGTTATGGACCATTCGTTGTAATTAGTGGCAGTGAAATTAGCTCAGAAAATTGGAACTCGCCATTAATTTGGAGATCTTCGAATGGCACATATGTGCATTAACCCTTTAATAGAAATGGGAACGGTGTATACATAACAATTATAGGACATTGGGGTTGGAGGAAAAGTGTTGGTCTCACTTAATTGGTATCTCCTCTTCTAATTGATGTTATGGACCATTCGTTTGTAATTTGTGGCAGTGGAATTATCTCAGAAAATTGGAACATTATTTTGGAGATCTTTATAATGGTACATATGTGCTTTAACCATTTAATGTCAATGGGGACGGTGTGTAATTAGTGACAGTGTGATTTTCTCAGAAAGTAGGGATTAACCATTAATTTGGAGATCTCAGAGTGGCATACAACAACCATTTACTAGCAATGGGAACCGTTACGTCAAAAACAAAACAAAAGTACATTGGCATGGTTCTCGGTACTGCTGGAACTGTACTGATGTAATTACCATCTTATGCCGGACCAATGTTTCTACGGCCATTTATTGGAGGGCCTTCGAGCTCGTTATACATGCTTGTTTGTAAAACGGTCGTAACATGTTATCAGTCCACATTTGTGGTTTCCGATAACTTCAGTTTAGATTATTTCATCAGAACAAACGCTGGTATGTGTGTTTCTCAATGAAAACTACAGGTCAAGTTTGAATATGGATTCCATCCAATTATTTATACATGATTTACGGCCCTTTTCCGACTTAGAATTTACCAGATTTCATTACATTTTGGTTTCCGACTGATATCTCCAGTTTGTGTTAATTGATCTGAATCAATGTATGTGTTTCTCAGCCAAAGTTCGATTTACGTTTCAGACCGATGGCCCCAGTTTGGATTATTTGATCAGAACCAAGTTGGCATGTGTGTTTCTCGGCAAAATATACAGACCAAGTGCGAATATGGGTTACTTACAATTATTTGTATATGAGTTACAGCCCTTTTGACTTTTATACATTCCATAAGCATTTTACATGTAAACTAATGGCGTACTTATAGTCACGCCCGTCGATTTCTTGTTAAATGAATAATCAACAAAGAATCCTGTATCTCGATATATATATGGGTTAAATTATTAGTCTGAGATCCGAGCAGTGATCAATTGTCATTTTCCCACTTTTTTAAACATCTGCAAATCCCACCAGGCCCCAGTTCTAACCGTGGAGTCAATATTGAATGTTTTACCATGTCAGTAATTCTTATGTCCTTCGTGACGCCCAAGAGAGGTCAAAGAACCCATAGCCAACACGCACGGATGTTAGCGATTCCGTTCAGACAGTGCTTGTGTTAGGAAGTGATGTGTTACAACTGTGACGGACCAATATGAACACTTGTTCCCATGAGAAGTCTTCAACAGATTTGCATTCAAATTGCACCTGCGTTTTACATAATTACAATTGTAAACTATGCCATTTGAATAAAAAATATTGGTAAGAATTTCTCGTGGGAATTAGTGTGTTTCATTAGCTAAAATGTCTTTTCTGTCAGCATTAGCAACTTTTCTCCATAAAAGATTATACATGGGAAAGAATCGCCTACTGTATCACATTGGTCACGGTTGGTTTGAACATAGTGTATTGGCCATCCCACATACATACAGCACGAGATTACAAACGTTACCGAATATAATATGAGTAATAGGGATTGGAGCACAAGTTGATGTGTAAAATAATCAAACCTAATTTGCAACATCTCCTCGCCCAAATAGGTTCATAATCGACCTATAATATTCCAATAGGTTCATATTAGATTATTTGATTCTCAAATAAGCCCATGGTGGACTTATACCCGTTATTTCGGATTACGGCTCGGGCCACAGTGAAAACACATTATGTACAAGCCCTGGTATTGATCTATATTATTAGAAAATAGCCAAAAATGTCGCTCTGACAGCTTTCCGAAGGCAAGTTTTTTAGATATTCGCAAAGATATATATGTATTAGTTATCTATAACTAATAATTATCTTTTAATTTGGAGTTTCTATTCTAAACGCACAGCTGGGCTTTTATAAAAAAAAAAATTCAAAATCGCCCAGCTGGGCTGTTAAGGTGTCTCGTAATATTCCCATAATTATTCGCGGTCGATAACGCCAAATATATCGACCTAAATCTCCACACGAAACGCTAAATACGATCGATACAAACACCATACCCGAATAACGCCATACCCGAGTTATGTCATACCCGAGTTGAGTGCAAGAGAACTTAAATTACATCATTCTTCATTAAACCGCGTGGTGAATACTTGTGCACACCTATAAATATACATTACCGTTTGCTTTAGTGTCCTTGTTATAAATATCTCTAACCGGCGAATTACCCAGAGGTGTCATGCATGGTTAATTAGAAATACAGCGTGGGAGAAAACTCTTTAAGTGAATCAAAAGCAAGATATACATACTGGGTACAACGCCCATGTGATGAATTAGATTATCTATTTCATCTCAAAATATGCGGGAATATATTACTCACTTTTGACTGCAAAGTTGCTGGAGTTTCTCGCTGTGTTATACGATAAACTTCTTAACTACTTCCTATGTTCTTGTCGTGTGATACGCTGAGCTACCTTGGCATTGTTGTGACCTCGACTGCGGATATGGCTAATAGCGTAAACACGAGCATAGAGGCGGGAGAAGTTCAAATGTATAGGTATACATACTACGTGAATTTATAGTTCTACCTACTACATTAATTAATAGGTCTATACATTACATGAATTTATAGTTCTACCTACTTCGGGAATGTATGTCTACACATTACATGCATGTATAGGTCTACCCTTTACATGAATTTATAGGTCTACACATTACATGAATTTATAGGTCTACCCATTACATGAATTTATAGGTCTACACATTACATGAATATATAGGTCTACCCATTACATGAATGTATAGGTCTACACATTGCATGAATATATAGGTCTACCCATTACATGAATTTATAGGTCTACACATTACATGAATATATAGGTCTACCCATTACATGAATTTATAGGTCTACACATTACATGAATATATAGGTCTACCCATTACATGAATTTATAGGTCTACACATTACATGAATTTATAGGTCTACACATTACATGAATTTATAGGTCTACACATTACATGAATTTATAGGTCTACCCATTACATGAATTTATAGGTCTACACATTACATGAATATATAGGTCTACCCATTACATGAATTTATAGGTCTACACATTACATGAATATATAGGTCTACCCATTACATGAATTTATAGGTCTACACATTACATGAATATATAGGTCTACCCATTACATGAATTTATAGGTCTACACATTACATGAATATATAGGTCTGTGCTGAAATCCATCGCCATAAACCCAACCTTCATGTCGGTGGATGTTCGCACCGATTGAAGGTCAGAAGATAACTATTCAAAGGAACTTTTTGTCCATCAACTGTTTTTGTAAATCTACGGACTTCTATAACTCCCTATGGTGCTAACTCAGCCAATATCTCTGATTGAGAAGACTCAGCTATATCGCGAGTTCTCAACACAGCTCTTCTGTTGTTCAATGTCTTGTGAGTAGTAATCAACACTGGTGTTAGTGTTAATGCACAAGAGCGTCAGCTTGAATTTATCTAGAACAATCGATCAGAAGAGAGCCACTTAGTGGCCCGGTCCTGATCGGTTTGACAGATTTTAATTGTCCTGCTATGCTTTTTAGCGTTTTATCAATCATAAATACAGAATGTATCTTGACATTTGGATCAAAACCAAGAACCAAGTACTGAGGATAGAACTCAGCATCAGTGGAACTTGGCGGGTGATCAATCTTTCGTTTTTGTTACGAGTTGCCATATGGAAATCAAATAATCGACAACTAGCCCAGCAGTCGTCTCAGACTACCCTTCGAGTTATGGTCGGACCAAAGACTGGTATATAGCTGAACGGTGACCCTTTTAGCCAGTGCATATTTACAGCATCCCAGTGCAGTGAGACGGGCATCCCGGTGCTGTGAGACAGGTGTGAACAGTACAATATTTAAACATTTATCAGTCATGAAGACGAAATGTAAACAGACAGGACACGACAGAAACAACATGCATGAAAAACAAAACACACAACTAGACACCAGAAACAAAATACAACAGATGGCAGAAATGTAATCTGGAACACTATGAGAGGCGTAACAAGCCGATTGAGTCGGATCAAATCAACCACCCGTCTTGAAGAGATGTAGGACCAAAGAGGATCATGAGCTAAGCCATATCCGCACGTGATACGACCGCCCTAGTAACTACAAGACTCCTTCACCACATTTCGCGGCAAACAGGGTGCCACATTAGGGGATTCTTAACCCTCGCATTGGGTGGTATGCCTATTATACCGGGGCCACACGGGGCCCCCACTAATAAGAAGTTACTACTTTATGCTTGTATATGGTACATTCATCGGCCGCAGATGTCTGGGACCTTTTGTATAATACATGAGCTCAATTATGCCGACACGCAATTACTTGTCGTTCAATTATATTGTCACTGGTCACTTCAATTCAGACTGCTCTGAAACGAACCATCTTTAGATTAAATCTATCGAAAGCAGTCATAGTCCTAAAGATGATATGTCCGATCTGACACATGTACGTCTTTTATACCGGAAAATAATTAGATCGGACCCATGAGCCCATTAATGTGGGTTCTAGATCGGACCACGAGCCATTAAAGATACGGGCGGTGTTGGCGGTGGGTATGCTGTTAAAATATTCACCTCCGTCAAAAACCGCCATAAACAGAAATAATAGTAAAATATAGACATACTTTGTCTTATACCAATAAGAAATATGGCATAAACAGTATGTTATTGTCAATTTGTTTTACCTTTGTTATGTAAACAAAAGCAAAGGACGTTACAGAACCTGACTTTTGTTTATATCCGGATATGGTACACATAAAGAGCGTTATTTGTTACTTTTTTCCTGATATGGAAATAATAAAGAGCGTTTATATCATTTGTGTGTGATTAACCAATATAATTGCGCTGTTATGTAAACAGAAGCAAAACTTCTGTAACAAGAGCAGGTTCTTGTTTGCGTACACCATCGTACGTCTTGACGACAATATACTATTTACGCGCTGATTATGTTTGGCATATGAACAAAACTATATATATTTTAATATTCCTTCTGTTGATGGCGATTTGAACAAATATGAATATTTCTGCAACGAACACCGCCCGTGCCTTTAACAAAACTCTAACTGGCAGCACTGGGCTTCCGTATTTGGTATACTGAAATGTGTTGTTTTTTTTATTTATAATTATCACTGTTTTTGGCAGGCAGTTTTCAGAGTAATCGCAAAAGGACGGACATGGATATGAGATAAAAACAAATCTCGAGACTCAACATGAAACACAGAACAAAATAGATACCGCAAGCCATGGGACGTAGCGAATGTTTTACCTGATTGGCAAGCATGTTCTCCCGTAAATAAGCCCATATAGGATTCAAAGGTAACTCCCATTTCATCCCCTCTATTACTGATGTAAATGGTAGTCTTGTTTTTCCCAGAATATTACATGCATGGATTTCAGTGGTTAAACTGTGCAAACTGTTTGGAAAAACATTCGACATATTGCACTGATACGGGGTCAACGTGCTGTCATATCTCATGCCAAGAGCAATAAACAACAAATTATCACATTCCAACAAGAGTTACATTGTTGTTGTATTAAACGGACATGGCTCATTCGAACCTCCAAATGTTTTTCTACGTAATTTGGAGCGACGGGTACGATAGGTCGATAAATAAACGAACTACATGTATTGATATACCGGCTTCATATGCTCTGAAAAACACTTGACAAAGTCACAGCTATTTTTCAGCCGTTTTCATCTCAGGAATAGACTACCACGGAACGCTCTTTTCTGTTCCATGTCGCGCAAATGGCTGTTTTGTGTTTGGGACCCAAACACCGTGTTCACAGTTGTATTTTTCATTACTTCAATGCGTCTTTTTGGGTTACATAATGCTCGTAGAAAGGTATAGTTCAGATATATATCGACCTATTTCGATACTGAGAAAAATTCAAAAGCGAAAAATATTATGTGTATTTGAGAGCGCAAACCGCCATGTCGCTTTAAACTTCCTCGTGAAAAAGAACCATAATTATTCGTGAAAGACATATTTGAGTAAGTCGTTCAAAGGGTGATGAAAAAGTAATTAAATTACATGAAGTTTTGTGAAGTACGTACGTTACATATTATCCCATCCCTGCACTCAGGCCTTGGGTAGCCAAAAAAAAAGAAGAATTAATTTAATTACTCTTCATAACACAGACTCGTTCAAGCCATTCGAGTATCGCTCTTATATGACTTGTTATAATATTATTCTTTCACGATAATCTTTTTTTAACACCTAATATGCTTTTTGGGTTCTGGTTGTTATAACTGATGGCGTCGGGTAGCTACATGGATCCTTGAATTACTGTTAATAATAAGTGAAAAGCGTTATGCCATATTCAGAATGAGTCTCTTGAAGCAACGTTTTGTTCTGTAATATTTGTAACCCTTTACCCAACAGAAGGGCCCTGTGCCAATGCATTCTCTTATATATGCGAGTCGACCATAGATCGCCTCGCATATATAAGAGAATGCATTGGCTTAACACATTAAAAATTATAAAATTGTTAAAGAATGTAAGAAAAATGGTAAAAAGTGTTAAAAAATGCATTCTCTTATATATGCGAGGCGACCTATGGTCGACTCGCATATATAAGAGAATGCATTGGCACAGGGCATAACTGTAACTATCACAATGTGGTCAAGGAGCCGGTTCCAATGATATCCATATTTGTATGGTTCTATTGAGACAGACCGAAGATATTTTAGGCTGTTGAAGCTTTATTTGGCCGGTTTTGGCCGTTTTGTTGGGTAAAGGGTTAAGACAGTGGGTACCTTCCAAAAATAGGGCGTGTATAATGCATAAACTAGATATGGGACTCTCAATGGGAATAAGGATACTTCCCCACCCCTTTACCCCGCAGTGCTTTCAAGTGGGATGCTAGCCCATTAATTAAAGGGGTACTGTACGCCAATGTTGTTGTTGGTTTCTATAGTCTCCGAGTCGGAGAATAAGGTAACAATTTTTTCATTATTTGAAAGTCTGTTGAGTACGAAGTAGTGTTACGGATGACAAATTTACCGGAATGCAAAAAATACAAATTGTCGTTATCGAGTAATTTTTGTACAGTTTTCAACCAAATGAATCAAATAAAAGTTATATTATAGGCATACTAGTCCCATATAATCATTTAAGTTATTGTATCGTCGCTAGTCAGTGAGTGGCTTGAGTGTTCTCCCCGTATCATCATAATATTTTAAGTGATCGTGTGTGCGATCGGTTTAACAATCCAGTATCCCTCAATTACTTTGTTTGATTACGGAAATTCGTAATTTAATTGACGCCATTTTATGGCTCCAGTCATAAATTCAATTTATATCAAATTATTAACTTTTAAATTATTAAATTTTAAGATAGCCTATTAACCTGAGCGTTTACAGAATACATCTTCGACTCAAATTACTTATGTTTCTATATATTATCGATATTAGATCGTTGTTGTCACCGGAAATTTAATGAAAATGGCATACAATACCCCTTTAAGGGTAGCTATATTAACATTATTGTGTATTTGAAGAAAGAACAACACATCTGTTTAAATGTTCCGAGTAAGATCACAATCGCATATCTATACACAGGTTCACATAATGGTAAATATAAGTTTCATAATAATTTACCACGAAATGATTGGATAAAATATCTTTTAAAACATGCCATAATACATTTCTCAGCAGAACAGGGGAGGGGTTCTACTCAAACATCCGACCTACGTAGTAATCGTATAGGTTCTCATTGTGATAGATTTATAAGCCATGTTTCAATGCAATTGGAGAGGTGATGAAGGAATGCATGCTCAGAAACAATACATAAGTTGCGATAAATTTGTAAGTAAAAAAAACTGGATAACCCATCTCAGCTCTTAATGCAGGTGTACATGTTCCCCTAATTAGTTTCCATTTTAGGAAATATTTTAGTCTTATTTCGGGAAAATACCTATGCGCTATATTCAACGGACATGGCTCATTCGAGCCTCCAAGTTTTGTCTACATATACATGTATATAATTCGGAGCGACGGATACTATAGGTCGATAAATAAACGAACTATTGATATATCTGCTTCATCTGCTCCGAAAAAACACTTGTCAAAGTCACAGCCATTTTTCAGTCGTTTGCAACTTTTCGCCAGAATTGCATGGATAAACGCTCTTTATTGATGCCATATCGGGAATAGACTACCACGGAACGCTCTTTTCAATTGCATGTCGCGTAAATGGCTGTGTTGTGTTTGGGACCCAAACACCGTATTCACAGTTGTATTTGTCATTACTTCAACGCGTCTTTTTGGGTTACATAATGCTCGCAGAAAGGTAGTTCAGTTATTTATCGACCTATTTCGATACTGAGAAAAATTCAAAAGCAAATAATATTATGTGTATTTTTGAGCGCAAACCGCCATTTGTCTTTCAACTGTATCCATGCTTGCGAGTGAGAGAGACGCTCTTTAGTTTATACATGTAGTATAATGAATAAAACAATAAAAAACGCTCTTTAGTGTACCGCTAATTTAAACTATATACAATTTTGATCTTTTACTGAGGCAAATATTCTTTTAATTAACTAATATAAGTCTTTGGAGACACGTGGGCACATATGGGTCGTAAATAAGTATCTGATAGAATATCGATCCTTACTCGTATTTGAATTCGAACAGTATTATTTTTCGCGCACCGATATGTGTTAACCCATTCAATACTGAATGAATTCTCCCATTCAGTTATAAAACTACACATTGGAATGGTATATTTGGGGCATTAATTTGGAGGGGTGCACGTTCAGGTCATAAAACCAGAAGCAAGACCGAACAATAGATAATACAAGAGCAGCATGGTTCATTTCGGCCAATTTGGCCGGTTACTTCATGTGACTTTTTCATCTGACGTGTGTGTCGGATAATTGATCTGGAGGATTTATGTAAATGTTAGCCCAAACTACATTTCCAAGTAACGATGGTTTTGTTGTTTATTTTGAGGAATAATACCGCGTCAGATGAATTCAGCCCAAATATGTTAACAGTTGTCGTGTCAAACATTCGGCAGTAGGTTAGCGTTATTTAGTATTTGTGGATGTCCTTTAACATGGGGAAAATAGACTACTGCGCTTGAACGAGCATGTGAATTTGTCGTTTTTAATGTACAGCAACTTGATAATCAATAACAGAGGCATTCTCTGTCAAATAAGGTCGCTCTATTTACGGTATTAATTGCGGAACTTTCTAAAGTAAACTACGCGTAAACGGATACATACGGTAAATTATAGAATGTGCCGGAATCGGCCTAATCGCCCCATGGCCAACTCGCCCAGTCGACGTGTGTCAATTCGGTACCTACTATAACATGTACCCGAGTCCGATTCGGAATAAAAGATGTATACGGGTGTTATATAGCGTTTGGTCCGTTGTTTCTCAATGAATATTATTGAAATTTGGTGTATATGTCCGGGCTGGGACATGGAATACAACAACGTTTGAATTGTTTTTAAATTTACAAATTTGTTGATTTTATTCAAATTTTTTTCGTTCTGAAAACACAGTATAAAGTGTATATAATATAATAACGAACACGAGACATACATAATTTATAAACTGTTAACAAAAGATATCAAATTCAATACATGACAAAGATGACTCAGTGGAGTTTATAAAGTGAACATAGAAACATTGAGGTAAGAATCTTTTTAAGGAATGCAACTTTATTTAATGATAATAAACACATAAATTAAAATAACAAACATGAGACATACATGATTTATAAACTGTTAACAAAAGATATCAAACTCAATACATGACAAAGATGACTCAGTGAAGTTTATAAAGTGAACATAAAAATATTTAGGTAAGAATCTTTTTAAGCATTACTAAACCGTTTAGCACAGACCACAGTCCACTTCACTCATCCGATCATCACCAAACTTCATATTTATCTTGATATTGATCTATCAGATGAGAGCTATCAAATATTTTTTTAATTTCATAGGAAAAAATGGTCGCCAGCGGCCATATTGCATTTACGTTATATTTTATCGCGTCATGTCGATATCTAGTATTACTTAGAAATTTCACCTTTCCAGATTCATAATTGCTCCATTGACTGTAACAGATGAAATTATTCCCCTCTTCGGATAGAGTGTCACTGAAACTTTATTTTGTCAGACTGTCTGTATAATCACTGATTATATATGGCAATAATCTGTAATAAGATGTAGCACTATTTTATTTTATATTTACATGCAGTGCTGTTTTTATACATCAATTCTAATCCCCCTAGATCATCATGTGATCGATCATACATCGCGCGAGGACCTGGTTGAATTAAGGGGTGTTTTATGGATCACTTCTGTCCTCAAGCTAGATTATACTTATGACATTTAATGGCATGTTTCTAACGTGGAGGGTTAGATATGCTTGAGAAACCACCACTCTTTAATTCACACCAAGTTCTCAGCTGTCATGTTCGGATATTAGAACCCATAGCCATGATATATGGTTTATTTTGTGTATACTAGTAATATAGTTATTTTCAGTACCTTTATATACCAGTACTGTGTATAACAATGCATATAAATTAATCCATGTATACATGTATATTGATTCAACGGATTCAGTGGTTTTGTCCATCAGTCTATCAAATTTGCGGGGAAAACATGGCCACAAGCAGTACACCCTGCTAAATTTCGAATTTGAATCAATTGGCGCACCCTGCAGCCAGCTTTTATTGGAGAACTTTTTCTTATGTGGATCTTTTGGGTCACCGCTAGATGTGAGCCATATTTTGTTCTCAAACTGTCCTTGTGAAGACATCACTGCCAGCGGTGATCTTCAATTTTACTATTTTTATGGCTAAATAATTTGGTTGATCCTACAGACGACACCCTTGTCCGATCGTCATCAGATTCCACAATTATCTTCTGGATAACCAGGGTGAGAGTAATCTAATTTTCCCGAATTTCGTTAAAAAACATTACCACAGGCAGCAATTTGGTATCTTACTCTTTGATCCTCTTTTGCATGACTGAATTGTTTAGCAACTGTACAGACACATCCCTCATCTGGTTTTTATATACATGTATATCTCTTCATGCGGATAGCCAGTATTACGTAGGTATTTCAACTTTCTGCATTCCTGTCATCATTTGAAATATAAAAATTTACCTGATACATGCACCCTTCAAAATTTGTTTCGTCGTATCTATTTTAATGACCCGTATGGTAATATTGATACAGATATATTTGTCAAACATTTCTTTGTACAATATACAGGTATTTAGTTTGTAACTAAATCTAGAAATATATAATAGTAGCTCGTGGACCCCACTTCGTCCGGGATGTTCCCCTCTGATTTTCGGAGAAATGCGCGATTTAACCTTGAATTGACTATTTTAAAGGTGAAGGTCATGTCGGGGTCACGATTTGACCCGTCCAAAACACTCCCTGGACAAAAGTCACGACAAAAGTACTCGTCGAAATCCGCCCGGCTTTATACCCGATTTGACCTTGAATTGATAATTTTGAATGTCAAGATCAGGTCAGGGTCATGATTTGACCCACCCGAAACACTCCTGGGATAAAAGTAACAGTAGGTATCAAATTTCGTTGAAATACTTCCGTTTTACCAGATTTGACCTTGAATTGATCTTTTTGAATGTCAAAGTCAGGTCGGGATCAAGATTTGACCCGTCCAAAATACTCCCTGGAAATAATTTCCCCTAGGTATCAAATTTCGTCAAATCTGTCCGGCAGTTTTCCCGGCCATAGCTAACAGACAAACAGACAGACAAATGTCCAAAATATATATTAAACTAGCTGATGTACTCGACTTCGTTCGGGCTAGTTAGGGATTTTTTTTGTGATCGCCTCCATCTGGACAGTACCCAGTATATACAGCGTCTGGCCAAACTATTGTTCAATTGGTCCAGAAACATGCCTATATCAGCACGTTCGAGAACATGGTCCCACGTGAAATTGGACCCGTCCATATTGCTCCCGGGATCGAAGTAGTCCTACACACAAATTTTTAGTCGGATCGGTCAAGGTCCAGAAACATGCCTATGAGCGAGGTCAAGTTGACACGTTAAATAGCAAATTCGAGCAGTGTTAGAGTCTATAACACATACACACATGCATTCACGCATACACACATACATACATACATACAGACAGGTGTTTCAAAATGTATAATCGATAGCTACAACAATTCTATGGTAGATAGTTCACGGCCGACCTGATGCATGCATCTTAGTTTTCTTGTATGCATTGGTGGGCAATGTTCATCAAACAACCATATCTGAGTATCTACTCGTCAATGAATATTTAATATGGAAAGGGTTAATCGATAAAGGGTTAATCGATAAAGGGTTAATCGATAAAGGGTTAATCGATATATTTGTAAACTGCGAATTGACATGTCTGAAGTCAGTACATGTAGTTGGGCTATCGATGACTGCAGATGTCACTTTACTTAGTTCGATTTTCACTTATGTCAGTGAAACGCATAACGTCTGAAATACCATAAATATGATTGGACCATGTGTAGTAGAGTTAATTACCTACATTCGCAACTAAATAATTATCGCGATGGTCTACCGTCTGGAATATGGGAAGCACAATAAGCAATTTCTTATTGCGCTTAAATGCAAAAAAGAATATTCTTTAAGCGCAATAAGGAATATTCGTATTGCGCTTAAGCGCAATAAGAGCTAATTGCGCTTATGGCAATTAAAAATCTTCCTTATTGCGCTTAAGCGCAATTAGCCACATTACATAAACTCCCTGTAATTAAAATGGTGTAGTCCATAGTGTGATGGGTGGAGTTTATTGGTAACTGTCCACATGTATAGGCCTATTCAGATTCTACTATTTGCAGAGGGGTGATCTCATGAGAGGAATATTAATTACGCTTATGCGCATAAGGATGTAATTGTGCTTAGGCGCAATAAGGAATATCTTATTGTTCTTAAGCGCAATAAAGAATATGCGCAATAAGGGAAAATCTAATTGAGCTTAAGTGCAATAAGGAATATCTAATTACGCTTAAGTGCAATAAGGAATATCTTATTATGCTTAAGCGCAATTAATCGCAATAAGGAATCTCTAATTGTGCTCAAGCGCAATAAAGAATATTATTATTGCTGTTAAGCACAATAAGAAATACTCTTATTGCGCTAAAGTGCAATTAGAGATTCCTTATTGTGCTTAAAGGGGTACTGTACGCCAAATGTTGTTGTTGGTTTCTATATTTCTATAGTCTCCAAGTCGGAGAATAAGGTAACAATTTTTTCATTATTTGAAAGTATGTTGAGTACGAAGTAGTGTTACGGATGACAAATTTACCGGAATGCAAAAATACAAATTGTGGTTGTCGAGTAATTTTTGTACAGTTTTCAACCAAATGAATCAAATAAAAGTTATATTATAGGCATACTAGTCCCATATAATCATTTAAGTTATTGTATCGTCGCTAGTCAGTGAGTGGCTTGAGTGTTCTCCTCGTATCATCATAATATTTTAAGCGATCGTGTGTGCGATCGGTTTAACAATCCAGTATCCCTCAATTACTTTGTTTGATTACGGAAATTCTTAATTTAATTGACGCCATTTTATGGCTCCAGTCATAAATTCAATTTATATCAAATTATTAACTTTTAAATTATTAAATTTTAAGATAGCCTATTAACCTGAGCGTTTACAGAATACATCTTCGACTCAAATTACTTATGTTTCTATATATTATCGATATTAGATCGTTGTTGTCACCGGAAATTTAATGAAAATGGCGTACAGTACCCCTTTAAGCTCAATTATTTATTAAATGTCAATTTGACTTCCCATACTGAAACACGAAGAGACCGTAACTAAATGCAATTGGAAACATGATTTTGACGAACATATCCAGTTTTTGTCAGTATTAAATTAGCGCCTCAAGGTGCTCGAAATTAAAGTGCGGACATGGCTTATTCGAGCTTCCAAATTTTGTTAACGTAATTTGGAAGGCGGTATAATATGGGTTGATAACAACACGAAATGTTGATATACCTGCTTCATGTGCTCTGTAAATTACCTGCCATCATGGCTACAGACATTTCCCAGCCGTTATCAATGTTTTGCGCAGAAATGATATAAACGCTCTATATATTTCTACCATATCTGGTATACACTAACACGTAACGCTCTTTTCTGTTCCATGTCGTGGACATGTTGTTTGTTTTGGGACACAAACACCGTGTTCAAAATTGTATTTTTATTACCTCAATTCGTCTTTCTGAGACATATAATGTGATTAATGTTCGTAGAAAGAGAGTTCAAATTAGTATTTATCAACCTTATACTAGTTTCGATACCGGGACACATTAAAAATCGAATATGATAAGGTGTATTTTGGAGCGCAAACCGCTATGTGGTTATATATATACTAGCAGGGTTACCCGGCGTTGCCCAGATTAAAGTGATGTGAAACCCTCTGTGGATATTTGGTGGGAATAGAGAATAATCTTGCTCTCAAAGTGTTACACGTATTCTCATATATCCAAATGGCATCACAAAACATGATTCATACACATGGAATATAAGTAGTGGCTCACCTTGTCAGGTCGGAGCGATTATCATTTTGTTTATCGCGTTTAATCCGTCCCACCAATAAAGAAGTATTTATTTATTTACAACTGCGTATACTTCAGACGTTATAGAATGAAACATGAACATCATAAACACATTAGTTCGAAAAAATAAAAGACGACAATTGTGTTTTTCATAGAGATGTATGTATCAATCAATCAATCAATCAATCTAGTTTATCTTCATGAAGATACAGATGTTTTAAAGATATGTCCAGGTGCTCCTCTGTTCTGCATGGTGCTATATACTGGCTAATCATTTTCAGTTTTAAAGAAATGATGTTATGCATGTATAGCAGCTACATATGTGCCCGACACAGCGAGATTTTGAGTTGTTTATGTTAGGCGATGAGTCTGTTCTAAAAATGAAAGAAATACTCTGTATCGGGCAGATATATCATTTTTGGAGGATCCTGAAAAGTCATGTGCTATACGGACTGCGTTTTCCTTTATCTCAGAAGTAACCATATTTGACTGCACACTGTGACCACTATTTTTGAACAGGCCTGCTCTACATTTCCATATCTCTTGGCAATTGTAACTTTTTTGGTGTAAACTATATTGAATGGGACAGACTCAATCGTGTTATAATATATACATGAGCCATTGTAATATGCAATCCTCTGACGATTCAAGGTCCCTCAGTTTGAATGAATATATGTATCTCTTAAATAGATTGATATAAATATACTTTTAATGCTTTCTTCTATGTATCTGTGTTGCTATAGATCATTATAGGAATGCCCTGATTTCCATCCCCGTATAAATATGACAGTTGAGAAGATATCATTGTTCAAGTGACTTAATTCGGTCACCATTTGTCGAGATTGTGAAATTGGAATGCCAAAAACTCCTTAGAACGACATGGAGATGGCCTGGCAGATGACTATATATAACTTTGTTGGATATCGGCGAATTGAACAATCTTAGTGAATCTCCTCTCGCCGTCCATGGCCC
Organism: Siphonodentalium dalli; assembly: GCA_032622095.1. Lineage (NCBI taxonomy): Eukaryota > Metazoa > Mollusca > Scaphopoda > Gadilida > Siphonodentaliidae > Siphonodentalium > Siphonodentalium dalli. Next base: position 140,329,901 of record CP136069.1, on the reverse strand, counting down.
AAGCGACCCCAAATGTGATTTAATTCATCATATCATTAGAGAAGAACGTGCATGAATTTGGTGGAATTAGTGCTAAATATATTTGTATCAACTTTGGTGCAACTCCCCTCATGCATGACTTGAACCGCGCCACTTTTGTCATATTTAAACCACGCCTATTAGACTCATGCATGCATTATATAATGAAGATGATTATATATAAGTTTGGTGGTAATCGGCAACTAAACAAATTCTTATCATAGTTATTACCCCCACCCCACCCACCCACATCTATCGCCCAAACGGCACCAATTTCGCGTCTTTAAATCACATTTATATTCCTCGTATCACGGAGAAGAATAATATATCAATTTGGTCGAAATCTGCGCTAAAAATAGCCCCTCCCCTGACACCAACAACGTCACTTTAGAAAAATTTAACCCGCACTATTATCTTACTCGTAAAAAGTTACCCCTGTTAGACCGCCTTGGTGCCATCTCGATTGTACCCTTAAAGTTATATATAGCAAACAGACATATATTCGCAAATATTTGATTCATTGTATCATTTGAGAAGAACGTGTATGAGTTTGATGGTAATTGACACTAAACATATTTTTATAAGTTTTTGGTGACCCTCCCGTCCTATATTTCGAACTCAAGTTTTAGCTAAAATTATGTTAACCCTTTGAACCCGAGCGGCCGGAAAACCGGAAAACCGGCCGCTGCGTGAACCTCCAAATACCCCAGCGGCCGGTATACCGACCGCTGAACAGACCAGTATACCGACCACCACGTGTGTATTGTTTACAAACATCGTCGCTGTCGACTGATTCTCCAATAAGTATGTTTTTGTTTGTGTCTTGTTGCTATTGCGTTTAAGCACACAATGTCATTAACTATGAAGTCTAAACATTTTCGGTAGAGGAGGTGGTCCGGCAAATTTTGGAATCTGACGCGGACAATTTAGATGATGATGACTACGAGTCTACGACAGTTGTGAGTTAGAATGGGAGAATGAAAGCACAGTGACGCTGGGAGAGATTCAGACGTCAGTCGGTACAGCAGCGGGTGGCGTTGTTTCAAGTACAGATACGACAAGTGCTCAATGTTTGGGGAAGTTGAGATGTTGTGGAAATGGGCGGAGCTTGTGTCGAGGTAGTGGCGTGGCAGGGGGTGTGGCTTCATACCTTCAATTAGTCACGGTGATCATAATTTCCATACCTGGAAAAGGGACACAAATTCGTTTGTTGAACGTACCTTTACACCGAAAGAGAAGCCGCGGTTCCAAAGAATGTACCAACTTCAATAAGTGTGGACAGTACACACCAAGGTTGATTACTTAAATTTATTTTGGGATGATCACACGACACAATCGTTTCGACGATTCTGCGACCAATTCCACGATTCTGCGGCTTGACAACCACGGTGCTGCGGCAATTTAACGATTCTGCGACCAGGCCGATGCGATAAAAATTAAAAAAAAATTCAAGAATGAATAAATCCAGAAATATGTAGGTATATGTACCATATATTATATTTCTATTAGGTACGGCGATCTTCGATTCGATAATCGATAGAGAGTTCAGCACTAGACAGTTAGCACAACAATACATAATCTTTGACACAAATAGACCGGTTGTTCTGGTTTTACACACATCACTGAGTAAAATTCGTCTTCAGAGTTTAGAAAAAATATATAATGTCCTATAAAATTGAGTGGAAACCAAATAATAACTTAGCCATACGTCTTTGGGTGATTTTTCACAACTGATGTTAACCTCAGTTCTGTGATTGACGGAGCTGTGTCAATATTTGCGGGGGTATCATCGCATTCAATTGACAACGCCGATGAGTCGACTATGACAACGACGATTGTGCGACCAGCAATTGAAATTTCATTAACTTGTGCTCACGAGAAGTCGTTTTCTAATGAATGGCACGCTCGCTATAGACATGAATACGCATATGAATCACACGACCTCAAGCCTACGAGATTAAGACTCTTTTATTTGGAGCCAGCTGAGGAAAATAATGTAATGTCGAATCGTATATTGCTATACTGTACATGTTTAATTTCCATATATGTGCACCACACATTACATGATTTAAATTGCCTTTCCGCCTATCCAACTTTCCTTCCGTCTGTCTGTACGCAGTCGACTCACAATGTCTCGGTATTTTCTTATCGCCAACATGTCTTATTCTCAGTTGCGTTGTGGTATCGATGGTGGAGAATGGTCGCCTTAGAAATTAACTCCACACATGAAACTTAATATATATATATATATATATATATATATCTAGGGAGAAAGAGGGGAGAGGAGGGAGATATGAGGGGAGGGAGAGAGGAGGAGGGGATGTAGAGAGGGGAGAGAGAGATGTGAGAGATATATGGAGAGAGATATGGAAATGGGGAGGGATAGATATTCTCTAATGTGTTTTTTCAAGCTGACTTTAAAATGGACAAGGTTAATAAATTATTTTGCAAATAACTGGGACGAATTTGAAATCCACTTTATCAAATAATCATATTTTAAGAAGGAAAACGGGCTAAAAAGACGGATTAACAAAAAATAATATTGATTTCCTTACCACAGCACAAGAGGAAGTAAAGACACATTCAAGACAAAATAATGTTCCATTTTAAATGTGTTTTTTTTCACTTTGGCAAAGTTGTATATATTGTATCAGTAAAAGATCCTAATATTGCATATTTTCTTATATCCACTAATGATGAATATGTGCGTGCTTCCCGGGATACTTGACATCACACCCGCAATAACCGCGCGGATTAATAGTACTTTCGAAAAGCCGCGCATGGCACCAACATTAGACATTGGAAATTTTGGTCCCAACTCCTTTGCATTGACGAAAATAGATACAAAAACAAAGAGGCAAATTGGGGGACTATATTTTTTCGTCGCCAGCTAGAGTGCGCTATTCTGTCGTATACCTTTGTGTAGCGTCTCGGCCGACACCGTAAATATATCCATTGTGCATGCATTTTCAGCTTCTTTTAAAGATTTTGATATTTTTAAAAAGGGTATAAAGAAAGTTATCAAACACGTTTTATAAAATGTTATATCCCAACATTTCTCGTTGGGGATCCTCTATATAAATCATTTATATCATCCGTCCTTAATTACCGCTATATATTTTCCGTGAACGCGGACATGTATTTCATGAATATTAAAAAAAAATCATTATATGGAATGCACCTCCAGAACTTTGACACGTAGACTTAAACCGCGGAATGGGGTCTGGGTAATCCAATATGGCCGCGACTCGGTGATCTCGCTTATTCGAAGATGTGGTGCAGAAAATGATAAAAAATTGTGCGCAATGGATATGAGGCTCATATATTTTGAACGCATCGTAAAGTATGACATGGTTACAGAAAGACACACACACTCAGCTTTTATATAGATATTAGAAGGTGACCCGACTTCGTCCGGGCTTTGACAATAGTACCCGACAAACGTGCCCGTCGAAATCCATCCGGTTTTACCCGACTTGATCTTGAATTGATCATTTTGAAGGTCAGGTCGGGGTCACGATTTGACCCGTCCAAAACACTCAGTTGACAAACGTAACCCAATGTATCAAATTTCGTGAAAATCCCATCAAAATTCTCGATTTGACCTTGAATTGACCCGATTTCAAGGTCACGCCGCACGCATATGGCTGTTCCTATAGTCTATATGAAAGTCTATCGAGTACAAAGTTACGGCTGAAGATTAGCCGGAATGCGAAAATACAGAGTTCGTGTTGTCGATAAAATTAATATTTGTACAGTTTTCAAAACAATGTATCATATAAAATTCATACTATATGCATACTAGTCCAACATACTCATTTATAGTCAATAGTCAGTGGTTGGCTTGGGTTTACGACCCGTATCAACATATATTTTTACACGAGCATGTGTGTCACGCTTTGTCCAATCCACTATATCTCTTATGTGACTTGGTCTCTATAGCTTCACATGTGGGGATCATGCAGTAAATACACAGTACTGTATTGAATCCATGACATGTGCATTATACAACGAAGGCACTGTTCCAAACATTTATTGATGCAGCATACACGGGCTTATACCCATAAATAAGCTTATACGCATAAATAAGCTGTCCGATGACAGTGCAGTGACCGATACATCGTATACAAATGAAAATTACCGTTCAACGAGTCGCCCAATCGTCGTTGTCATGGTCGAAGCGGGGCGTTGTCAAATAGTTGACACCGTTACTGCATTTCTGTGTATAGTTTAATTGAATATTGCGTCAATGGGGGTACGAATTTGACAAATAATACATTTAAACTTATCAAAGCTTACGTTGGATGTTAATTTTCGCACCGTTAATGTCCCCTTGTAGCCCAAGAAATTACTTTTTTCGATCGGTTCGCGGTTTGATCGGATTATCCAGACTTGACCGAGCCGATTGTGACCATTTTATGTATAGATCTCATCTTCGTATGTATTCCGTGAATTAACCTGGTGGACCTGCAAAGTCTACTCTACACGATGCATGCAAGAAGAAGCCCACTTTTATCGTCCCAATTCAGTAAAAGGCCTCTTTATCTATGTTTGTCATAAAATATCACGTATAATAAGGCCGCAGAATCGTTGAACTGCCGCAGCACCGTGGTTGTCAAGCCGCAGAATCGTGGAATTGGTCGCAGAATCGTCGAAACGATTGTGTCGTGTGATGATGCACTCTGGCAGTAAAATGTTGATTGTCGACGAGACCAACCGAAAAGCTCGTCACGTGATTTCGGAAAACCCTAATGTGCGCCTATAAAAATGTCTAAACTGGAGCATAATGCAATTAAATGCTCAGGGCAATTGTGTCATTGGATCATTTGTGGTATTTGCTTATCAACCGTTGCTACTCTTAACAAAAGTTAGATTCACTCATCTGACCAGATATATATCAAATTTCACAATGGGGCACTGGCTGCATCGAAAACGCCGTTTTCTAGGGCTGAAATACGTCGATAAAAGCTATAATTGCATTTTACTTTCAATTTCGGGTAGTTGCATAGCAACCGTTGTCAGGGAGTGATCGTGTGGCAATGTATCCCGATCTTAAAATACTCAATGGTCCATGGGAAAATACATGTAAAGTTTCAGACCTGCGACACCATTTAAACATAATCAACACATTGCGCCTAAACACAGTCTACAATAAATCAAAAATAACACTGGGAGCCCAGGGTCATGGTGTCGATCGTTGTGGGGAGCCAGGGTTCAAAGGGTTAAAACAATTTTGATTACCCCTCTCCCCTTCCGTGCATCCCTGACGCGAACGGTGCGACTTTTGACATATTTAAACCACACCATTAGATTTCAAAATCACACGATTAGATTCCTCATATCATGGTTAAGAATGCGTATCAATTTGGTGGAAATTGGCGCAAAAAATATTGTGTATCAATTTTGGTGCCCCTCTCCCTTTCAGTGCACCCCTGACTCGAATGACGCCACTTTTGACATCTTTTAGCCACGCCATTAGACACCTCATACCATGGGGATGAATTTGTATAAGTTTCGTGGCAATCGGCGACTAAATCAATTATTGTCAGATTTAGTACCCACCCACCGCGCCCACCCCAAATCTCTCATCCCAACGACACCAATTTGGCGTCTTTAAATCACACAATAAGATTCCTTGTATCATGGAGAAGATCTCAGAAGAATGTGCATCAATTTGGTGGAATTCGGCGCTAAATTTATTTTTAAACAATTTTGGTACCCCCTCCCCTTCCGGGCATCCCTGACGCGAACGGTGCGACTTTTGACATATTTAAACCACACCATTAAATTCCTCATGTTATGGGGATGATTATATATAAGTTTGGTGGCAATCGGCGACAATTTTTTGTTCTGCCTCTCCCTCTTTTCTGCCCCTGACAACAACGGCGTCAATTTAGAAAATTCTAACCCTCGCCATTATCTTTCTCGTAAAAAGTTACCCCTATTAGACCCCCTTTGTGCCATATAGGTGGTCCCCAGTGAATTTCTATAGAACACAGACAGACAGACAGACATCGCAAATATAGATATAGAAGATAGAAGATAAGACTATAAGCGGAAAAATAATAATGGGAATTTAAATACGAGTGAGGTTCTTTATTTTTGAGAAAACAACAGTTTGTCGATCGATGAACTGAACGCATGAAATATTCACATGAGCCCCCCCCCCCCCCCCCCCCCTTCGTCCGCCGTATTCCATGCCCTGTTATGAGGTACGCCGTATTCCGGCCCCTCTGTTAGGAGGTATTCGGTATTCCAAAAATACCGGTATTCGTACGCCGACCTTCGACACAGGGGTGGCACCAGAAAATCCCCGACAGGGGAGCTGTGCTCCCCGACAGGGGGGCTACACTAAATTACACCATATTGCCTGTTGGTATGTGAAATGAGCGCACATAGTGTGTGTGGCGAACCAATGAACAAAACCATATTGAAGTAATTATAGTAAATTAATTCCTTGCTTCTTATATATCTGAACGTAACACATGACACATGATGGTTCCGGGCCAAGCCAAAATGCGAGGGAGTCGTCATAAAGTTTAGCAATACATCAGCCATAATTAGCAGATGAGATAACTCGAAGATTAAAACCCATGAATTGTTGTGAAAATTGCTATATTCTAGGGAGGCCACTTGTCTTCTGTGTCAGTTCTAAATTTTAATTTCTAATTTCATTAGTTGCAAGTGCCAGCATGGTGTTTCACTCAAATTCACTGTCGGGGATATAGCTAACATGTGGCCATACTGTAGGTACTCAATGGTTATATAGACCAATGTGGCCATTGTGACGAATGCCAGAGTAGCCAGCAATGATAAAGCACACATGTTATTTCAATAGATTTTCATTACCACTAAAACGCTGATGGTGTAACAATACAGGGGAATACCCCCGGATTTAATGGGAACATGTGCCATGAATATTTTGTGTGGGATATATTCCGCTGTATGGTCTCTCTCTCTGACACTTTCCCCACACTGACAGTCTGTATATGATTACTTCATCTTATACACACAACCGACTTACATAGTAAATCCCCGACAAGTCCTCCCCGACGAGGGGGCTAGAGCTCCCCGACAAGGGGGCTGTAGCCCCCCCCCCCCCCGTGCCCCCCCCCCCCCCACTGGCGCCATCCCTGCTAAGTTCGACACCTTCCAAAAAATGATCATAATAATAATATAAATGCGATTTTTGTCACAATAAATTCACGGTTTGACATACAGATCGTCGATCATCTTCATTTTTTAGATCAATTTAGACGTGCAGGACACTGCGGGATGACCGGCGTTCGTGCGGCAATAGAAAATTTATCCGGAAAATACCATATGGCTGTTAACTGGTATCCGTATTCCACCCTCTGTGTCAAGTGGTATTCCGTATTCCAGGGGGGGGGGGGATCGGGGCCTCTCACAGATGATATATATGTATTTTGAAGAAGCATACCCGACCGAAGCGATACAAAAGTCAGCTATATATCGAACTGTATTCATGCTTATAAATACAAGTGAGGGAAACGTTATTTATTTTAGAGTATTAGGAATAACATAATAATGAACGCTCTTTATTATCCCGCTAATTTAAGCTACATGTGTAGCGGTCGTGTTGTAAATATAGAAGGCCGATTACTTCTCTGCTCGATGGGTCTAGTCCTTGGATGGGTGACTCTAGTACTCTAGTAGCTGAGGGCGTTTTGTATGCACTTTTATGTCCAGAGAAAAACTCTTCACGAATCCACTAATTGAAGGTACACGAACAATATTTGGTCCCATTGAGGGCGAAATGGGTCAAATGGCCACGCCCCTTTTTGCGCAAAGTACTACCACCCGCCGTGACTATATCTCCAGAACCGTTGGCCAAAGGGGGTCGTGTGACCACTCAAAATGTGCGGAATGGCCACATTATGGGGGGTCAGTAATACATTTTCATATCCAAAAGTCAATGGTTTTTAAGATAATTGCCAAAAACCAAACAAAATCCATTTTAAGTGCCCAATTTTGGGGTTCAGCACTTTTATCTCAAAGCTGAGCCCCCAATTCGAATGTTATTGATCTATATCCATCGGTGCCACATATAGGTATAATTTCTGGACCATTATCGGATGGGATTAACCTCCAAGGAGCTCTTGACCCTGAAAATCCACATTATGGGAGGTCAGTAATACATTTTCATATCCAAAAGTCAATGGTTTTTAAGATAATTGCCAAAAACCGATTTCAGCATGTTACGCACCACAAGTATACAATACCACCAAGGCCACAGCATATGTATGACACTTTTTAAAGAACTCTCCGAATTCTCTGATCGACTTAAGAGCACAATTGACCACACACAATGGGATTAGCTGGAAATTTCTGCTGAGGATGTGTTGATCCCGACACACAACGTGAGCTCTTCATGGCTGAACATGCCTTGGAAACTGGTGTGCTTTACCAAAAATCAGGTAACAATTGTGCTCTAATCAACAGAAATGTACAGATTGAACAAAACTGGTTTTCAAAATTTGTTATCAACATTTAACAGCTGATCTGATTTAAGTGACCAAGATATGAAACATGCTAAACACTTTTACTAAATGGAATGACCAGCTGTTTGCTTCATGCAGCAGCCACATGTTGCGATCCTAAAATGGGTATTGCACCTGGGCAATGGGCATAGTAAAAACATGTTGTAATCAGATGGGAGATGACCATATATACCAGTATATATTTCAGAAGTAATCAATTCTTACAAAAGGACACCTCATCTCACAAAAAGTTTTAGGAAATGATGGAATGATCACTATTCAATCAATAGTAGAATGAGCCTTTGTCAGTCCCACATTAGTTTTGATTGGCCATGATAGTTGCATCACTTGCAGGTTGGAGAAGATGAGGGTCTATAATTTCACTAACATAATTCTTCATAATAGCTAATAGCCCTCATAACTTACCATTTTAAAGATATTTTCATTTTCAATACCACCTCAGGTTAAGTGATCCTGCTAATTTTATATTATGCTGATGGGTACTGCTGGATTGATATGTTTGTAGGTCAAAGCAATTCTGTCAAGTACCATCATTTTACCTAAAGTTGGTTATTTTTGCATTGTTTGGCTAACCCGAGCAATTTGTGCAAAAGTCAGTGTCTGTATGCAGCATTCAAGAACACATATACTTCAAAATTTTATTGTGTACGCTGATGTTTGGTAAACAACAGGAATAGTCATCTCAATTATGGCCAGTTTGTAACAACCAGCACCCATTATTAAAATATTTCACAATATACATGTTTTTTAATGTTTTCTACACATTGTGGCTTATCCTCGATTCGTTCAGATAGCTTTGCTCTACCTGAATATCATACCAAATGTATTAGCATCACCACTAAACTTGGGATGAATACTGCCAAATGAATATATTGTGATAAGGGCAGTGGAAAAATAATGGTTGAGTCTTTTCTAAATATAATTCTAGTAAAACCTACACAATACCGTCTTGGTCTGATAAGACTCAGAGTCATGTTTATTTAGGAGTATAGACATGAAGTCCACCAGTTTCATGAAAATTAAATGGGCTCTGCACTAGTAACATCTGGACTCCTGGGACCCATTAATATTGACAAATGCAACACAAATGAAAAATACATAGTAACTTTCTTTAAACATAGATTATAACCTGACTATCATTGTGTTTGAATCAGTGTACATATGTATATGTAGGCATGGCCATAGCATGTTCTTGAAATACTGCAGAGTGCAGACCATAAATTTCACTAGAATATACATGTAGTTACTGCATGTACATCACACACATAAGGCGACTGACACACATAAACGTACCTGCAGGGTTCACGATATTTGACATGTAAAGTATATATATATCGCCTGTGCCTATAACATCAAACCAAACGGTTTACAGTACTTTTACTGACATTTTTGGAGTGGCACATATACATACATAAAAAATAAAAGTCAATTTAAAGGGACGAAATGAAAAATAAATTTGTGCAACTATAATGGAGATCTATATTGCATTACAACATCCACAAATCTACAAAATCTACAACATCCACAAATCTACAAAATCTACAAAAACATCTGACTATCATAGACATTGGTAATGTGATCATTTTTCCTTGATAAGTTGAAACATGAGGGAGGATTGCATAGCATGGCTACATGCAGAATGTAGATTTGTATGTATTTATATCTGCATATCAACTGATGCTTGTATTTTTCTTCTAACTCATTCCAGGCTAGCCATTATTTGTTCTAGAATAATGTACATGTTAGGGAAATTGTAGAACCTTTATAGAAAATGGTGATGCAGCCAATCAAAATTGATGTGGGACTGATAAAGACACAGCCTGCTCGACTACTGAATCATACTGATTGATCAAATTGTAGTAACTCATCATTTACTAAACCTACTTGTGGGCTGAGTATAATTCAATTCAACATTAGAATACCATAAAAACACCCTGTTCTCCCATAAGTTTAAAGAAAATAACACATTGAACTTATTTACAAGTATATTGCTAATGTGATATATGTCATTCCATTTATAACCATTTTGGCAGCCATCTCACATCAAAGGCCATGAAATCTAGATAACAAAAGATGAACTACATTCAAATTATATCACCAGGTAACCTTTTTGTAGGAGTTTTAGGTTACTGATCAAATACCGTATAATTGATGATTTCCTCAACATCTTTGTTATTGGGAAAATGTCTGTTTTTCATTCTACGACCAATATATTCCTTAAAAATGGATTTGTTTTGGTTTTTGCCAATTATCTTAAAAACCATTGACTTTTGGATATGAAAATGTATTACTGACCCCCGCATAATGTGGCCATTCTGCACATTTTGAGTGGTCACACGACCCCCTATATATGTCCAACGGTTCTGGAGATATAGTCACGGCGGGTGGTAGTACTTCGCACAAAAAGGGGCGTGGCCATTTGACCAATTTCGCCCTCAATGGGAAATGTGCCACCAACCAAATATGTTCGTGTACCTTCAATTAGTGGATTCGTGAAGAGTTTTGCTCTGGACATAAAAGTGCATACAAAACGCCCCCAGCTACTAGAGTATATATAATAGTAGAGATTCATGACATGATCTAGGATTCCGTGTCCTGCCAACTTTCGGTGCGACTCCCGTAAATAAGTAGGCCTATCTGATAAAACATTGCTTGACAGCCGGACTTCACAGTGAAGTGAGTGAACGTTTGAACTTAGAAGAGTTTGGACGCGCACCTGCTCAAACTCGACGTTTTTTGAAACAGACTATAGCACTTCCGGTGATGAGATTCTCTTTTGTTTTGATCGATTGTCTGAACTTGAAATAATAGATCACTGTTCCGTCAGGTGTGAAAAAGTTTACCAAGTTTTTCGTACATTCTTTAACTTTGCCCTGCAGAAAATATTCATTAATACGGACGTTGTTACATTCGAAAACGGTAACTTATTGTTTTGAAATGATCTAATTTCGTGTTATACACCAGAGTTTGATAAGAAATTACAAGTTATCGAAGTGATTTTTGACGGTGTTTGAACACTCAGTCATTCACTGATTTTCTCTCAATCACTCACGGTGACTCATTGCCGTTAACGAATAAAGTAATTCTGTCTGCTTTGAACAATTCTGAAACTCCAGTGAACAAATGTAACCTTGTAATTTATATTGTGGTGGCCTTTCGAAGGTATACCCAAACATTATGTCGCGCAAACATGTTTTCGTCGTGCCTGTGGTGTTTGTGATAACAGCGGTGAACTTTCTGAGGGCGAGCAGCAGTGGTGCTTTCTACATTGACAATGGAATTGGACAAACCATTGACATAAAGAAGATTCCAGGACGACAAAAACGCGAACTTCAGCAAGAAATTCTGACTCTACTCGGCTTGCACCACAGGCCGAAGCCTCGCGGACACGGAGCAGATTATTCCGCCCCAAAATTCATGCTTGATCTATACAAGAAAGTTGAAGACAATGACTTGGATACAAATGACAATGTGTTTCATACGAGTGATGCTGACAACAGCACAATTAATGCTGTGAAGAAAATGGATGGCTCGGATGTTGTGATGAGCTTCGTCAATCATGGTAAGTCTTCAGTATGATGCTGCGATAAATTTGTGTCCAACAAACTATTTTATTACTATTATTACCACTTTAGTGCCACCGCACACGCTACTCGTAAGTGGGAAAAATCGCAGGTGGAGAAAAGTTACTTGCCCGCAGACGCTACGGTGCTGCGATGTTTGCAGCTACGATTTTATCCACGTGATCGATCACATGATAGCAAAATGTTATATCACATTCTCCGCATTATGCAATTATATACATATACATGGCATGTATCTCAATTATCTAAACTAACAAGTTGAACTTGAAATTTCAAGTGAAATTGAATATTTTTTTATTTTGACATTTTGTACCTCACATGTCAACTCAACAGGCTCAGCTGCCCCAATTTCAACAATTGCAGCAGCCCTCTTCTCCTTGTCTGCATAGCTGAATGCTGATGGCTGATATGTGGTATAGGCCCGCACTCCCTGTCGTGCCACATCTCCACCAATGTGGCCTCGTTTTTATAAGTCCAAGAAGTTTGTGAATTTGCGCCATTTTTGAATGTTTTCTTTTCGTGGTATTTACAACAGGACCAGTGCGACAGTGGTCATGTGACAGCTGCGATCACGCGCGTTGCCAAGGTCAGGCCACGATTTTCCTGGTAAAAATCAAACAGTGCTTGATCGCTACGATTTGGCTACGATATTGTCGTGGGCATGCGCATTGGATACTTCCACCTGCGATTATCCCCACTTACGATTTTAATCGCAGCGTGTGCGGTGGCACTTAGAGTGTTCTCCAGTAGATTAACTTTAACTGTTAATGAACCTTTTAGTTTACACCAGGCACTCGCTTCCGATTAAGTCACCGATCACGTGGTCAACTGACAGATCGTAAATAAACAGACGACAATCTAAAAGTAAAAAAAAAAAAAAAAATGCCGCAATCAAGCGAACTTGATGAGGCTGCTGTTCAAGTCTTGAAATAGTGAGCCTATCATTTGCAGAATGTGGTCACCAGAGGGTGAATTTAGTGATGCTACCCTGCATAGCGGGCTAGCATCACCAAATTCACCCTCTGCCTCCGGGGACCTCATTCTGCTTACACCTCAGCAGAATGAGGTTCCCAGAGGGTGAATTTGGTGATGCTAGCCCGCTATGCGGGGTAGCATCACTAAATTCACCCTCTGGGAACCTCATTCTGCAAATGACAGACACACTATTTCAAGGCTTGCCGCTGTTAATAAAATCTTTGTTTGCATATTTGTTTTCTTTCTTCATATTCGACCTCAAGACCCCAAATTCGGCTAAAATCGGGATCTATTTTCAAGCTTGGTTTGAGTTGAGGAACATAACTTTGTGCCAATCCGATCAACACATGGCTATTTGATAAGAAAGGAAGCAATGAAAACTAATATGCCATATGGAGCCAGTGCCTCCGATCATTCTTATATAAATCCCATGAATAATATTTTATACATATTGTTATTTTACTATGGTACCGGTACTCATTTTACATGTAGCTAATTTTGGGATTTCTGGATTGTCACTTCAGAATTTGAGTTCCAACCTGCCCCTGTAGGGGTATTATTATGGTATTATTAATTGCCAGCACCAGTGACACAACGTCTTGTTTCACAAGGACTCTTCAATTTCTAGGCATGTAAATTTCATTTTGTTCTGTTTATTGTAACATACGTATACTATACATGTACACACACACATTGTAATAATTTCGCCTTTATTCCTTGTATTTTGTTTTCTCAGCAAGTAGAATCCATTTCCTCCGCCATGAAAGAGACAACACATTCTACTTCGACTTCAGTGAAGTTGCACCTGATGAAGACCTCCTTGAAGCTGAACTAAGACTTTACAAGGTTCCGTCAAGAAAACTGGGCAACCAACCATGCAAGATAGAAATATCCATGATTCGACAAGGGCCTGATCCCGAGTAAGTAACATAGCAGCATTTAAATAGAAATACCACTTAAAGTAGTAAGCTTCAAATCATAACACCAGTAATGGAATACAACACAGTCAAAACAGTTGAAACACTAACATCATATACACACCACACTGACAGTCAAAACACTAACATCATATACACAACACAGTCAAAACACTAACATCATATACACAACACAGTCAGAACAATAACATCATGTACGGTACAATGCACATGTACATCACTACATGTATATTTCAACTTAATTAATAATGTACAACATGTTGAAGACTTTTAAATGTACTTACATGTACGTTCAGTTCATACTAATATTTGTCACCTACATGTACATGTAAATGTAATCCAGTTGCATACCCAGTACATGTATCTTGTGACAGCAATATTGTTTCTCATGTTTGAGGATCAAATTTAATTACTCATATCGGTTAATCATATTACCAAAGTATTTTAATATTCCAGTTAGGCCATGGTTTATTAATTGTCCCCTGATATTTTCCAAAGTTTAGGCGACTATAGAAATGATCTTCGTCCGTCCTTCCATCTCATCTGTCTGTCCATCAGGATTTGGATGCATGTACGTTAACTGTCAAATCAACTCATCCTATCCTAATTACCTAAAACTTCAGAACATTGTTACTGACACATTGAAGATGAGCATTAGGTATTGTGTTGACGAAAATGATTTTTATTTTAGTGTTTTTGACCCTTTCTCAACTTTTTTTGAGTGAATTTGCACTTTGGTGTCTGAACTGGGAAATCAACTCCTTCTACAATTCATATTCTATTTACCTAAAACTTCAGGACATTGTTGCTGACACATTGAGAGCTTTCCGATGAATGGCAACAAGCCATATTTCCGACTAAATCCTGAAAAATTACCCATAATTATGCGGTGGTTAAGGAGTCGATTATTTAGCCTTTAGGGCATTACTGTAGTGTCAGTGCTCAGTTCAGTCGTCGCTTCTGATAAAGGACGTAATAATGACAGTACAGATGTTCTAGTGCTGTCGAGAGTTGAGATGGTGGAGGCTTAACTCACATCTTCTTCTCCATGCATGCGATGAGCGCTAGTGATATGGCAAGCGAATTGCATTCACTCCACTCTGAAGTGGAAGAAGGTGGCAATTCTCTTGACATCAGAAATCACGTTCTACACCATCGGCTGAACCTCAAGGGATGAATTTATACATAATTGTAGCTTATGCACCACACATCCATGCCAGGTGACACCTGACTGACCAGCCGTGCATGGCATGACATTTGTGGTATCTGTGGTAGCTACCATAACCCGCTCAGTAGAAATGTTATACTTTTCAAGTTGTTCACAAACTATTGCCTTGAGCAGCAGCTATAACTGTATGGTTGGCATCGATGTCCTCAAGATTAACAACAGAGAGGTATCAGGAAAAACTATTTGCTAGTCTTGATATATGAAATGGGTTGTCAATACTAGATAATTTGAATAATTATCAGCCTTCCAGTGATCAAAAGTACATGTACATAACTGATATGCGACTTTTGCCTCATTGGTCATTTATGAGATTGGACATTGATAACTCAAGAATCTTCTGCAAGTCGTTAAGCTTTCTTGAAACCCTTGTTTGAGTGTGTTCATTATGACCCTCCTATCAGTATTGAACGCAGGTTCTTGAAACCCGCACCAGCCACTGACTCAATGGGCTGACTGCCCATGACCACAAAATACAACACTGCATTATCATACTTGTATTTGGATTCTCCGTCGAGCCTCTTAGTCGTGAACTCAGACATTGTAACTTGATTGTTTGAGCATCGCTACAGATTGACAATTTTCTCTTCTCTGAAATAGCGCTTGCTTCTGTGTATAAAACAGGATGCTTCTGTTTTAAATGATTCCACATTTGAGATGATACTAGTTTATCTTGTGTTATACATGTACTTCGCAACAGTTGTGACTGTTTAAAATTGTGAGTGTTTAAATCTTAACAACAATTACATTTCTTTGCATTGACTATTTTGAAGTATTCAAAATTGCTTTTTGTTATTTCATATTTGAATCTAATTTGAATCGAATTTGAATCGAATACATGTATAGCGGTCAAATACCAAAACGAATATTCAAATGTTTCGCCGCATTTCTTTTTTTTTGGCAGAAAATAATAACGCAGTTGATTAATTATTAACACAATGTAAATTCCATTGTCTCAAAGAGCGTCCCCTGTGGAAATTCAGAGAGGAACATTTACTCTTAGTATCTAAACACGTGCTTCATTCCCTTAAAATTAATGTAAACAAGATTGGTGTTAATATTTATGTGTTATTATAATTACATTGTACTATATACAGGTACATGTAGGTAACTTCAGAAACCTACTGATTTATGTTGTTGCATTGATGTTGGCACCATGTTCTATCAACAATTTGTTGCCCCACCAGCAGGCAATGCGAGTACTAGTAGGTTCAATTCAAATATTGAAGATTCAATTTGATGTCGATATCTGTCCAGAGACAGCCTAGAGAAATCAAATTGGGAGAATTGATACAATTATTGGGGAGAAGTGGACTGTTATATACATGTACGAGAAGTCATAAAGGTCAGCCCTCTTAATTCAGATTGTTTGGCTTCGGCAATCCGCTACGGCAATCCTTTGCCATGGCACAGTTTGCTTCAGCAAAGGGCTTCTCATTGCTTTAGTTCCCTTTTA
Source organism: Siphonodentalium dalli (assembly GCA_032622095.1). Lineage (NCBI taxonomy): Eukaryota > Metazoa > Mollusca > Scaphopoda > Gadilida > Siphonodentaliidae > Siphonodentalium > Siphonodentalium dalli. Next base: position 140,313,183 of record CP136069.1, on the reverse strand, counting down.
CTCTCTTATCATCACATTTCTGTGATTCAATCAATATTGTTCAATACAAGACCATTTATAATACCATTATAATGGGTATGTACACCATTATAATCAATAAATATGCTTCAAATATGCATGCTTTGAAATGTGCATTATGGGATATGAGAGAGAAGTAACTTTTCCCTTGAGTAAAGATAGGGAGAAGTGGGATATTTTAGGGAGAAGATGTCTCCCAAGTCGTCCTCTTTGCTTGTCCCTGTATCAGTCATTCAAACGAGATGATGCCAAACTGGTCTGCTGATTCCGTTATTTTCACATCAACATGATTCAGTGCTTCAGTAAATAGCATACAATAAAATATCCAGTCGCAAAAACTGAAGCACAATGGTGCCAACATACATGTACATATATATTATCTTTTATTACATAATTAACCCATAAAACCAGCTTCATAATTATTTGTGAGACACATACTAGTATGTAATATTAGCGTGTGCGATGACGTCACGCCATTATTTAAATGACTTGCGATTGCTGAAGATTATGATTGTTGTTTTCGATGAATACTTAACGTTTATTTGATCATGTGATAAAAGGTATCTCAAACTCGTTCTATTTTATATGTAATTTATTAACCTCGCCCACTAAATTATATTTGAGCCTCGGTAAACATCGGCTCAAATCGAATTTAGTGAACTCGGTTAATAAATTCTGTATAAAGTAGAAAACTCATGTGAGATCCTCTATCTATGTGTGGCTTTCAAAAAAGAGGTATGCAATTGAATGTATGGCAGTTTGTTTTCTTTGGGGATCAATAATTACTGTGAGCACCCAAACACGGTGTGTTAGTAAATAAATGCACAGGGTATATATACTGGGGTTGGGTTTATTTCCACAATAAATCATTCTAGTTTACTAGTTCTGGTGTTAAATTTAGAAATGTCCGGTGTTTTAATTCGCCGAAATGACAGTGACGAAGTTGTTGATAGTCCATCGAAACGACTCCGATATATATGACTCCCAAGTATAGGGATTCGTGGGCCGAAGAATTTTCTTGGTTTTAAATGTTATAACGCTATACATTGATATTATGAAATAAATTATCAAAGAAAAAATATTCAATTTTTTTTTATTTGAATAAATACATTCAAATGTGATCAGAAATGTGAATTTACATCAAGTCATCCTTTGAAAAGTGAAGATTAATTACATTTAACTACTTTAAAATCACTACCCACCATTTTTCAAAGGAAGAAATAGTGAAAATTTTACTTTTTGGCTGAAATTTGTAATCTCCCTGACAAGACCTAAATCTCCCTGACTGAAGGAGCAGAATCTCCCTGACAGATTTTTAGGCATTAAACAGGTCTGGTATGCATACTTCCTTGCTTCAAAGACCAAAAATAAAAATAACTACTAGAGGCTTACCGGGTATGACAAAACAGACTCGGCAAAATGTGCAAAATTATAGAGACCATTAAAGAACTTAATTAATGAACACCATCCAAAATCAATTCGATGTCAATACCCAAATGACAATTCAATGTTGAGATTCAAATCCAAGCAAAATGCCCAATTCGCAGGACACTAAATGACGGTGAATGGACAACTAAAGTTAGTACCAATCAGAATTCATGTTTCAGGACCGAATATTAAACTTGGAATTTATACTACATGTTTTAAATTTCAGGGACAAGCTTTTTGATCTGGTGACAAATATGACAGTTAATGCGGACGTTGATGGTTGGATTGTGCTGAATGTGACGCCTGCTGCCGACACCTGGTCTTTATTTCCAGCACAGAATATGGGGCTCTACATGCATATTATAGATAGCTCTGGTGAGTTAATTAGGGTTTAGCTAATATCAAGGTGTCGAGGAAGTGGCTTATGTTAAAGCCATATTGCGTTTTTCGCTCCAAAATACACCTTTTAATATTCTCTTTTTAATTTTTCAAGGTATCGAAATAGGTGGATACATGTGCATACCTGAACTTTCATTGAGCATTATGTCCCAGAAAGACTCATTGAAGTTATAACAAATTCAACTTTTAACATGATGAATGGGTCCCAATCAAATAATATGACATTTGTATTCATACAAATTCTGGATCGGAAACGGAATAACGTGCGACTTACGGAAAAAGATATATCGCATCATCTTAACATGAAACAATTGAATACCAATCACCGCTTTCTCTTTGTTTTAATCATCAACATTTTTGTAGTACCATAAACATTTCAGAGCGTAGATAGCTTTTGTTCTTTCCACGTTATACATGTGCAATTTTTACGTGACCGCTGATTTAAAAAATTGAACTGACACAAACAAAATAATATCAATTTTATCGAAAAATAGAAGAAACAAAACGCATAATGTCTGTGATATATCGACGAATTTGTTCAGAAATCTTCTGCATATGTATGTTTTGAGATACCTCTTACCAAACTCTGTATACATAAGTTTAAAAGGTTCGAGAGAGCCATGTCTGTTCAACACTGATGGTTATTGAAAATTTCTCAGAAACTACTTGTTTTAGATTCAGTTCAATCGTTGTATGAACAGTTATATTACTAAATTAATGCAAGCATTGGCTTATTTCCTAAAAAAAAAAAAATACTCCTGGAGTAATGTTGCGAACTTCAATATCACATTTTTCCAAACAAATATAATGCAGTTGGACAAATATACCATTGAGGGTACTCAATAAGAATTAATAATATTAGATTTCATTTTTTTGAGATTTGCATAAGTATTCAACTAAAGTCCATGTAATTGCCAGTCATGAATTTCTCTGGCATTGCACACAATAATCTGTTTACAATGGCTTAGATGTCAGAAAATTAGGGACAAAATTTGAATATTGTTACGAAGTATACCATTAATGTTTTCATGCAATCGATACAATCCAGTTCGACATTTTGTAACCAGAAAATTTGTAGTGGCAAGTCAGTTTTCTGTTGATAACCCTGTTAAGTGTTGGTATCTGTATCATAGCCTGAAACTTATCAGTTATGTTAATTCACATTGTTAAAAAATAGGTGATGAACACAAATATAAAAGCTGCACAAATTGTGCGCTCCCTTCTCAATGTATTAACAAAATAATTGAAAACAAATGCATTTTTTAGTCTTTATGGTGTATACCATGGCCCAAAGACAAAATGAAGCCCTTGGAACAACTTTGCCCATGGTCCATGGGCAAAGTTGTTCCAAGGGCTTCATTTTGTCTTTTTAATTTGTTGTACATTGCGAATTGGGTGCATGCAATCAAATACAATGCCCCGCACATGGCAAACATTCGGCACAAACTTTGTTATATCGCAAATCTTGGGGGAAAATAACAATTAATAGGGTTAATATTTAGATGTAAATGATGTTTATAGGATTTGTACACATGACAGTAACGATTAAATCACATAATTGAATGTGAGACAAATTTTTTTTTTAGTCTTTCATCAACATATCTTGAATTTCTGATGCACCCAGTAAAATTGTGAAGCTAAAAGGGGTACTGAACACTAAATCCAGCCATTTATGGGACCATATCCTTTTATACTCGACAGAATAATCAATATATGCAACAAATAAATTAATTTGAGCCATGGATTAGCTCAAAATACACTCATGTGCTCTATGAACGATACAAACAACATTCTAATTATAATGAAAATGATTTTATGGCTGGAGTCGTCAATTCATTTTCATTATAATTACAATGTTGTTTGTATCGTTCATAGAGCACATAAGTGTATTTTGCGATAATCCGTGGCTCAAATTCATTCATGTGTTGCATATATTCTGTTGCGTATAAAAGGAGATGGTCCCATAAATAGCCGGATTTAGTGTACAGTCCCCCTTTAATACCATTACTACATTGTCTGGCAATTCGATCATTGTTAGTGTGTTCTTGTGATGAAAAACCATTCTAACAATGCGCCAAAAATCGGATTTAGTAACTTGTCAATTCTTGAGAAAGAGAACAAGACATTTGTAAACATCGTATTTTGTTCCATCGAACCAGATTACTAGTATACATGTATATCACTGAACCAGGCATCAAAAGCGGAACTGGATTTTATTGATTGCAGCCTGAGGTCACTGCCTGAAGTACAGTAATGCCCTAAATAATCGACTCCTTAACCACAGCAGAATTATGGGTAACTTTTCAGGATTTAGTCGGAAATATGGCTTGTTGCCATTCATCTCAGTGAGAGTTTTCCGATGAATGGCAACAAGCCATATTTCCTACTAAATCCTGAAAAGTTGCCCACAATTCTTCTGTGGTTAAGGAGTCGATTATTTAGGGCATTACTGTACAAGTCATCTAAAAGTGGGAGGAGTAGTAAGTGAACTTTGTGGTCTGAATTTAGGTCTCCTCTCATGTTATGATACTAGTACATGTAGCTGTTGAAAGTGAGATTAATCTCTATCTAGCGGAGAAAGTGTGGTTTTGACGAGTTATCTATCTTGGAAATTTTAACATGCATACTAGTATGTACAAAATAAGCATATACGCCTCTTCGCGCACATTTTGTTCAATTGTAAATAGGTTTATTCCTGCAGTCCCATCTCTTTGTTATTAATATACATATTGTTTATGTTCACAACAAGATAGAGGACTATAAAATCTTCCACAGCTTTGTATCATTGAACATGTCTATTAAATAGTCTGCATGCAGACGGTTATCACATATGTTGAGGTGCCAGGATAGATAACTCTACAAAACCTACAAAGACAACACCTTCCACCTAACTACATGTAACTGAACGGCTAGAATACCAAATAAATACATAAAATAACTATAATAACAATTGATTATTTCTTTAGAATTGTCTGATGAATAATTTAATAGAGTTATTGCTCCTTGTATAGATATTAGATAGATATTAGAAACATCTGATATGTCAGTGTTTCCATTTGATGTTGGGGGAGTGATGGCCAGCTGAGCAAGGGAATGGGACCGCCCAACCCAGGGACAACTTGACCCGATCGACCCGGACAACCCAACCCAAATAATGAATAGAATAGAATTTAGTATCATCATAATTTTCTTGATTGTTAGTCCAGCACATTAGGTTTCACTAGTGCAAAAAATCGGGGAAAGCTTATTTTTTCAGGGATCAATAAGAACATGTTTATGAAAAACATGGCAAAAGTCCCCTAAAATCCAAGTTGAGCTTTTTGAGATATCTTGATTTTTTGGAGTGGTTCAAATTCTGAAGCATTTCCATCAGGCCATATGGGAATGCAGTCATGTGTAGATCAATTAATTCCAAATTCATAATACATTGAGATACATACAAACAATGCTTAGTCGTGAACCATATAAGTAGAATTTATGTCCCAAAATGGCCACCAAAATGGCCAAAATAGAATGAAATTTACATTTTATGCATAATTGAATTGCTAGTCCCATAAGAGTGACAACATGATCGAAATATGTGAGGAAGAATGATTGCAGAGTACTGTATAAGAGAAACATTTTATTGGGGATGTACGAATTATCTCTAATATATCTCGCGAGAGATATAGCGAAAGCAAGGTCTCATACAATGGTTAAATCTGGACTTTTTGGCTGCAAAGAAACGGAAAAATAAGGCAATTTTTTCTGCACTATTAATCTTGAATCGTGTGATATATGTGTACACTAGACTGTAAAATTAAATTTAATAGCGAGGAATTGATTCTGTGACCTTTCCTAGAAGCCGAATTATATGTGCTCATAGCAGTATCACTAATGTGACCAGTCATCGTTTCTTTTGATATATACACCTTCAAACCGTTCAAAATACACTGCTATAGAGTAGTATGAGATAGTCTGATAGAGTATCTCATACTCATACTATCTCATAGTCTGATAGAGTAATGGGTGAATTGTGTAGATTATATTCTCCGTGTCTTAAAATATTAGTTGCCTAAGATTAAGTAATAAAACACGAATATTTTGCTGCTATCACAAGAATGCATGGTGGTATACTATGAACGCAATTTATCAAAACACAAAGGAGTACCATATACATTCTTCAAAAAAATCTAAACTTGACTAAAATTGCCCACATACTCTGTGACAGAGACTGTCTTTATACCTGGAAATAATAGTTGGTTATATTCACCAATGTCACATATACGCGAAGTGTACTATGTTTTCTGCAACTGCATTACCGTGTGTATTCCTTCTCCCTAATGTTACACATATCTGCTGAACTAACAACCATAAATAGCAACATTGAGTCAATGTTCAACACTGAAATAACAGCTTTAAACGCTGATCACCTGATATTTTGTACAAGTTCATGGGTGGTTTTGGCAAGATATTTTCAAACAACAAAATACGGAAAACTAATATTGTATATTGCAAGTTGCCGACTGAAGTAAGTTGAACAAATTGTCTACCAAGACACCGGTTTGGAAGCAGCACGAAAATTAGTCGTATATAAAATGTACGATGTGCTGTCGATTTGATCTGGTGTGATGCAGTGCTAATCTTTTGAAGAGGTGGCGGTTTCTTTGCAATATAATAAGCATTGCAACATACGTGTATGGTTTATTATCATGTACAGTGCTGAAAAATCCGGAAATGTAGCTACTATTTATACCGCAAGGATATGCACTTAAGTTTCTGCATTACATTCAATAATGTATCATCACGCCGAATGAAACTACCATACACTGTGTGGCAAAACATTACTTCATATGTTGCATGCCCAAAATTATTATACCCCCCGCAACGAAGTTAGGGGGGGTATACTGGAGTCCGTCGTCTGTCGTCCGTCCGTGGACACAAATTTGTCCGGAGTTTTTCTCAGTCGTTTTTTGATCAATTGTCGTTAAACTTGGCACAGACATCAACCACCATGGGAACCTGTGCACCTGCGATTATGACGTCTGTCGGACTTTTGTTCGTGGAGTTATCCCCCCTTTTTCGACTTAGAAATTTTTCGCAACATGTATACTTTTGTCCGAGCTTTTTTTCCTACATTTTTCTGTCAATTTTTTTAAAACGTGGCACAGATATTTAATACCATGGGAACTTGTGCACCTGCGATTATGACGTCTGTCCGACATTTTTTGGTGGAGTTATTCCCCTTTTTCGACTAAGATTTTTTTTCGCAACATACATGTACATAATTTTGTCCAAGCTTTTATTCCTACATTTTTTCAGTCAATAGGTTTAAGATAAGGGTTATGGTTGTACACCTGCAATGGAAACTGTTATTTTATTATTTTAACTAAATGTTTACTGACATGTGAAACATCTTAGTATTTTAAAAACAGGGGGGTATCTGTAGTCCCATTGGGACAGTCACACCTCTAGTTATTATTGGCCCCGACTGTAAACAGAAAACCCGAAATTTTAAAGACGTAAATCATTGGGTTTGACTTGCGTTGCAATGACTGACAGCCATTTCATGATCGCGTTTGTATTATTCTGATCGTGTCACTATATTCGCTCTTGTACTCATATTTCACATAGACTGGTATAACTGCGTAATGCATTTGACTTGATTAGACAAAATAGAAGAGCAAAATATAACCAGATCGTTGACAACCAGTTTTGGGGGTAGGGTTATGTTTTTACAAGTTTTTACCACTTATGATATGCGTACTCGCTAATTCTGAGTGGTGTCTGCAGTTTTTAGCTCACCTGTGACGAAGTCTCCGGTGGAGCTATAGTCATCACTCCTCGTCCGTCCATCCATCCGTCCGTGTTTACTAATGACTACTTATGTGGCTAAGATTGTGTAAAATGGATATTTATGTGCATAACTTCCGTTGCGTGGCTAGCCATGTAACAGCTTTCAGATGGACGTTCAAAAATGATCTATTTGGCCTAATCAGCTTATTATACGCCCTTTTTGAAAAAAGGTCGTATTATGTTATCAGTCTGTCCGTCCGTCCGTCCGTCCGTGTTTACTAATGACTACTTATGTGGCTAAGATTGTGTAAAATGGATATTTATGTGCATAACTTCCATTGCGTGGCTAGCTTTCAGATGGACGTTCTAAAATGATCTATTTGGCCTAATCAGCTTATTTAATTTTGTAGTCACTCAAAATTTGGAAAAAAAAAGTCCATCGATTTAGACATCCATGACCTGTCAATAGGAGATGTCAGACACTGACAAGACATTTATGTGGCTAGCCACCCAATCACGGACCTGTCAGTTTCTCCTATTCCACTGTCCCAGTTGCTGTGAGCAAGTTTTTGAGTTTTAATCAGCTTCTTCTGCTATAATTCCAACATGTTATGAATCCATAATCTGGAGTTTTATCACTATCTACTACTTGATAGCCACTTAAAATTTTATGGCTACTTGAGAAGCCACATAAAAACTAAAGCCACATTACCATTTCTAGCCACATAGGTCGAAGCCACATACATGTATCTACCCATTTGTTTGTACGTCCGTCCGGGCGTCCGTTAACCTGGTTTCCGGATGATAACTTTAGTTGAGTGAACCAAATTTAATAAAATTTGGTATGTGGGTTTATTAGCCGAAAAGTAAGTTCAAGTTTGAATTTGGGTTCCGCCCGCCAATTTTCACCGGAGTTATGCCCCTTATTTGACGTTTTTTTTCTTAGAAAATCCTTGAAATTTGTTGTCCGGATGATAACTTTAGTATAGTTTATCGGAATGAATTCAAATTTGGTATATTACTTTCTCCCACCAAAACACAGGTCACGTTCGAACTTGGGTTCTGTCGAACGATTTTTGGCAGAGTTATGCCCCTTTTTCAACTCGGAAAATTCAGTTTTTCTTATGTTTTTTGGTTTCCGGATGATAACTCGATTTTGGAATGTTTATACGCAAAACCCGTTTTTATGTGGATTACATATATCGAAATACAGCTCAAGTCCGAATTTCGTTTTAATCCGATAATTTTTGCGAGAGTTATGGCCCCTTATTTTACGTAATTTGACTTAGAAAATCCCTGAAATTTGTTGTCCGGATGATAACTTTAGTTAGAGTGAACCGATTTCAATCAAATTTGGTATGTGGGTTTATTAGGAGAAAAGACAGCTCAAGTTCGAATTTGGGTTCCGTCCCCCAATTTTCACCGGAGTTATGCCCCTTATTTGACTTAATTCCGGATGATAACTTTAGTTAGAGTGAACCGATTTCAATCAAATTTGGTATGTGGGTTTATTAGGAGAAAAGACAGCTCAAGTTCGAATTTGGGTTCCATCCGCCAATTTTCCCCAGAGAGGGCGTATTTTGCACGCCCAGCGTAGCTCTTGTTACTTTTCGAAGTAGATTTTTCAATATTTGAGGTTACTACAATTTAGTGTCACTACCTCTTTTTGTTTGAGTACAGTTCATAAAAGCACACCGGGCATACCGGTATTTTGCAATGCCCAGCGTAACTCTTGTTGAGTGTATACCGAAAATTATATAATGAGAGAGCAAGACAATTGTTTATATTTCGGGAGCGGCCTGCAAAAATAAACATTTGTCCACTCAAAATCACTAGATTATTCTTTATATTATACGCCTTTCCAATGAAATTTGCCATTTACGATATGAAATGTTCTCACAATCACCTTCAATCGATGTATCATGGCCAACCGCTGATCCCCGCCTCTTTACTTTACCATCCGCAGAATAGGGTGATATAGTTCCCGTGTTCTTCCATTTATTTCCCCCATAATTGTCTCGAATTTCAACATAAAATATATTTGTATTACTACTATAATAATAATAGTTAAAAGGATAATTACTGATTCGCAAGGATTTTGAAATATTCTGGTAGCACATTGCTACACACAAGTGAATCGTTCCCACGCGCAAGCTAGAGTTAAAGTGAAAACTTCGACTACAATTGTATACATGTAACTCCATCTGGGGGATATCACAATTTACTTAACCTTGCTTTTTTTCGATAAATTGCCATTGATTGTATAATAAAACATATATAAGTAATTAAAAGATACATGTATTTCATTAATCAAACATGCTATTTTGGTTTAATATGTTCATGTTACAGTAATGCCCTAAATAATTGACTCCTTAACCACAGCAGAATTATGGGTAATTTTTTAGGATTTAGTCAGAAATATGGCTTGTTGCCATTCATCGGAAAGCTCTCACTGAGAGCTTTCCGATGAATTGCAACAAGCCATATTTCCGACTAAATCCTGAAAAATTACCCATAATTCTTCTGTGGTTAAGGAGTCGATTATTTAGAGCATTACTGTATGTTGCAACCCCATTCTGAGAATCGAAGGCCTCAAAATATGGTGCTGACCATTTGCAGAATGAGGTCCCCAGAGGTTGAATTTAGTAACACATTCTTTGGGACCTCATTCTGCATGGCCTCATCAGACCTTGACACAAATTTAAGTTCCCAGATGGCGAAAATGGTGATGTGCATACATTGGGAACCTCGATTATACATTGTGTTGTCTGTCAATTTGGGGATATAGCGAAACTAAACTACAAAAGAAAAAGAACTTTCTAAAGAAGTTTTTAAAGAAACTAAAAAACCTTTTAATTTGATAATAAAGATATATTCCAAAGAAGATGAGGCTTAAGCAGAATGAGACCTCCAGAGGGTTAATGTAGGTATGCCAGCATGCTGTGCAGGGGTAGTCATCACTACATTTACCCTCTGGGTGGGGGACCTCATTCTGCAAATGTCCGGCACCATATTTCGAGGCCTGCTCGGAAAACTAGGTAGAAAAATAAGAAAGTAAAAGACCGATCACCCACCCGAGAACAAATTAATTGAATGAAATGAATTTATTTATTATAGTGACATTATGTACTAGTATATAAATATATCATCTGGCCCATAGGGCCTATAAGTCACTTTGAATATGATAAACAATAAATTATTTGTGCACATGTGTGGATTTTGAAAGTTTTAATTGTCTTATGTCATAAGCTTCTGGAATAAATTTAGCACTATATACAGGAAAATTGTTTAGACAGTGAACCATAACACGTGTCATTAGATTAACGTACTGCAGGCATCTTCATACACACGACAACGGACAAAGAAGTGTAATTCACTGTCCACGTCTCCCGTATCACATATCATGCGACACGTTCAGCTACATGTACTTCCTCACCATGAAATCGTCCAGTTTCGATCCTCAGAGGTAAAATACTGCAGCAATGATCTCTGATGTCTCGTTAAGCATCTTATAGAAACAGGTCTTTCTTCTTCTTGTCTTAAAGGTACTCAATCCGATCAGAGGGTCCTATATTACTATTTCTTTGGCTTTGGGGGTAAAAAATATTTTATTCGAGTCGAGGAACCCACACATCAAAGCTCAGAGTGATCGATATCTGATCACTCTGAGCTTTGATGTGTGGGTTCCTCGACTCGAATAAAATATTTTTTACCCCCAAAGCCAAAGAAATAGTAATATACAATGTAGGACCCTCTGATCGGATTGAGTACCTTTAAGAATGAGAACATAGATTTAAATTAGCAGTTTTCCATTGGAGCATTGTCTGGTTTTGGAACATGAATTGTTGTAGTCTATAGACCCATTCATAATTTATACAAGTAATAAATATGTAAATTTTCTCTGAATTACAGGCGATGAGGTGAGACCGAGGAAGTTTGGAATTATTGGCAGGAAAGGTGATGATGATAAACAGCCATTCATGGTCGCATACTTCAGTAAAAATAAGCCTGCTCACTCCAGGGTCAAAAGGTCTACACGTCGGAGGAGCAGAAATAATGGGGTGTCATATAGGGATGACAACCGAGGATATGGTGAACTATATCGTGAGTTTCAGAAACGATATCTATTACATGTATATACTTATCATTTTTAGCTCTACTTGACAAAGTCATGTTTGAGTTATAACCATGGGTTGGCGTCCAACGCCCGTTTGTGCATACATCCATCAACAACAGGGTTGTCAATAGGTACTGGTACCGGTACCGGAACCGGCGGTAATCAGGAATTAAATCGGTACTGGTTCTGACGTCGAGTACCGACGGTTCTCGGTACTGATTGTTCATTTCTATTAATATACCTCTTAACGAATGTAAAGGGTTGATTAAGCAGCTCAACATAAGGCCCAACCCAACTGCAATGGGTTAACGTGATATCGTCAGCACATTCAAACATCAAAGGCACAGTGTGCCGCACTATGACAACTTGTCACGAAATTGACAGAATGCTACATTGTGTGGAAGCTTGTGATGATTGTATTTCTTTGATGCGGCCTGAATGCCGCCCGATACAAGTCTGCAGTGTTCTGCACGTGCCGTTTCGAGGCATCATTTGAGAGGAGTCTGTTACTCTGTCAAGTTGTGTTTTAACTTTTACGAATTACGATGTCGTCCAGGATATCTAGTCACATCTGTGATTATTTTATCCCACACGAAAATGACTCGCAGAAAGCCAGATGCGCCGAATGCAATACTGTAATAGCCAGAACCAAGGGAAGTACAACGGAAATGAAAAAACATTTGTCGACAAAACACAAAATATCAGTGGATTCGGAAGTTCAGACAAGTGGTCAAGGTTCGACTCCAAAGTTTAAGCAGATGCCATTGACCCCATTTATCCAAACTAAAAGGGAAAGTTTACCGGAACTTTTAGGAAAACTGGCCGCTGTAGACAGAATATCGCTTCACACGATAACAAACAGCAGTTTAAAAAGAGATCCAGTTAGATTGCATGGATTCAAGGCTTAAAATAAGTGGTCGGACACGGACAAATGTCCGACGCCGGATTCGCATTTTTACGGGTTGTCCGGCTCTGCTTTGAAACTGTCGGACATAATGTCCGATTGAAATATTGACTTATTTTAAAGGAAAATGTCACTGATAATGTGATATATTCCAAGATAAATGGGAATAGTGTGCTATGAAATAAAATTTATTCTATTGTCGAGTAGTTTTTAATTATTTGTTTACCGAAATGTGAGTTAATTATTTGTTTTCCGAAATGTGAGTTTCTACAAAATAACGGAATAACAAAAATACGGAACTCAGACTCGAGTTATAGCGGCATGGGACCCAGGTCGGTAGTACGTTATATGTTTATTACGGACATGGTTCGATCATCAGTATATTAATTATGTTTCCAAAAAAAATTCCGTTGTACACGCGAGTGAGTGACACGATATATAAATGTGTATAGGCCATACTCGGCTCCGATATAGGTATTCCTAATTTTTTATCAATCGTCACTTCCGCTTTCCGCCGCGAGGTTCAAACATGAATAAATAAAATGAATCAAAGAAGCGAAAAATAGACACTAATCAAACTAAAACCACCCGTAACAATAGAACATTACGTGCAACGACTGTATGTTGTTGGATCAGAAATGACCTCGCCATCTATGATGCTTCAGAATGGCTTAAATTTGAGGTAGACGGCAACGGATTTGTCACTTTGCTGACCTGTTCCTACTGTATTTCACAGAAACTTAGACCAATTGAAACTTAGTCGAGAATATTCAGGAGCATGGATTTTATTTACTTTCATCACTTCTTCCACTTGAAAAATTAAAGTTTCATATCTAATATATATCGTTGTCATTTAATACAATTCAGTAGACTACCAGTAGTACCAAAATGAACATCAATGGATTCAATCTAAAATAAGCCTTTGCTGCCTTTTTTGCAATCTCCAAATCCACCATTTTGGGTTGGAAACTTGGACAATGAGATGTGAAAGATGTCAAAAGTAAATACATGTGCATGTAGACGTAGTGGCATTCTTACACCACCATAAAGTACTCCATACATGTAAATACTAGTGTTATTTAGCGACCGTCAGCAAAATGTAGCCAATAAATTACAATAACTACATGTATATAAGTTTACTTTACAGTCATCCACTAGCTGGTATCAAGCCAGGATCGTACTAAATTTGTACAGGTCTTAAATTGTAAACAAATATTAAAACTAATTAACTTTAGTCTTTGACATCTGACATATTCTATCCTGAGATTTCCTGACCCCCAAATGGTGGATATGGTGGTAGTATAAATGCTTCTATTAGTTATATTATATATCTTATATACAAGACAAGTATGTAGATGTTACTGTGACATAGTGACAAACTGTTACATGACTATCATATGGATAGGCATACCCTCACATGGTGCTAGTAACAGCACAGGGATCAGAACAAATGAGGATTTATATAACCTTAGAATTGAGCGTGAAATTGGCAAGCATGACTAGCATGTTGTGGTCAGGTTGGGCAAATTTGCATTATTTATTGTAAAAAAAAACTTCAAATTGAGGAGAGGAACATAAATGGGCCATTGTGGGGGGTAATACACCATTATTAGTTTCACTTGGCATTATTTTGGGTGATAAAAAAGACATGTCAGGTGTACTTTTGAAATGTCAGACCATGTCCATTTGGTGCCTGACAAAATGTCAGACACTCGAATAAAAATTATTTTAAGGCTTGCATGGATTCACCCTTCCTCACAGCCACAACACTATACAGAAAGTTATTGTCGGATATAGTGATTCACTGAAGGACGAACTACGAGATACACTCAAAAAGCTTCTAGACAATGGGACCAGGTTTGGCATCACATTAGATGAATGGACATTGAGTCGAAATCGTCGTTACTTCAACATAAACATTCACACGGGTGACAAATATTGGAACATTGGTCTCGCAAGAGCAGTTGGCAGCATCACATCAGTGGAAATCGTAAAAAATAAACTTAAAGAGTTCGGGGCACAAAGGTTCGTCCAAAAACTTTGGAACTGCTCCTACTTGACGCACTGTCATTCATTCGCGCCCACCATTTGGGGACCGACAAGGCGCAAAAATGCCCAAAATTACCATCCATGGATGTTGATACTGTATAAGAACTTGAATTACTCGAGTGACATGATGATGGACATTTATTGAGAAAATTTTTAGAGTTTTATTTTTCCCTGTTTTATCTTTATTGTGAATTTGTGATATAAAGTTAATGTCACAGACATTTCTTTCAAAATCTATTCCAAATTTTTGAACTAGCCAACTACAACTAGCCTGAACTAGGCTTACTGGAAACGACTTTGGTTTCATTGGGTGACATCATTTATGAAATTACAAATTTACAACATGCGAGTAATAGGGTGGCATTATGAATTTATGGCCGATTAGTGAGTTCTCTAATTAATTACCACACAAATAATATGGTGTACAGTGAGTCTGTGTGACCATCACTACCATGTATCCATACAATATGATACAAGCCTACAATGTTAGCTGGCCCAGTAGTCAAACATACATGTCTACATTCGTTCCACTCTGTATTCCATCTTTTTTTAAATCCTCCCTTTGCAACTTGCCGAAAACCGCCGCAGACAACAACTTAATTGTAAATGTCGTTGCGATTTTTATTTTCATTGTTTGACTAAACCTCGAATTTAACAAATAATTGATGATGGAACCCACGAAACCAAAGTTATTTGCAGTATAAAAGACCACTCAATGAGTACCGATACCGACGCGGTTGGCAGTACTGAACATCAGTACGGAACCGGTACCGGAAGTTGTGGTACCGTCGGTACTTTGACAACCCTGATCAACAATTTCCGTTAGCACACCCTACATGTCTCTCATCCGATCGTCACCAAACATGGATGGACGGGAGCCATTTGAAAATTTGCAGGCATGTTTTTGATGGCCTCTAGATGGGAGCTATCAAATTTGAAATTTTTTCGATGAAAAACATGGCCACCGGCATCCATTTTGGATTTTACTCTTTGCATGACTAAATCTTTTGGCACACCCTACAGACCACATCCTTCATCTGATCATTCATCACCAAACTTCATACGGATCGTCAGGGGTGTATTCTAGATGGGACCATAAAATAAATTTCAAAATGGGCACACCCTGAAGCACGTATTTATTGGAGAATATTTTTGAAATTGACAGCCATGTTTAGGATCAACTCTAGATGGGAGCTATCAAATTTTAACTATTTTCGATGTAAAACATAGCTGCCAGCAGCCATCTTGGATTTTACGCTTTGCATGACACACCCTGCATACCACATCCCTCATCCGATTATCACCAAACTTCCTATTAATCTTCAGTGTGACATCTTGAATTTTACTCTTTGCATGACTAAATCCTTTGGCACACCCTTCAGACCACATCCCTCATCTAATCACCATAAAACTTCATATGGATCTTTGGGGTGACCTCTAGATGGGAGCCATCGATTCTTTTCAAAATATTTGTTTTAAATATGGCCATTGGCAGCCATCTTGTATTTTACTCTTTGCATCAATAAATCCTTTGGCACACCTTAAAGCCCACATTCCTCATCCAATCATCACCTAACTTCATATGGATCTCTAGGTGGGAGCTTACCTTTTTTTCCTGAATTCTGTTACAAAAAACATGGCCTCCAGCAGCCATCTTGAATTTTGCATGACTAAATCCTTTGGTACACCCTACAGACCACATCCCTCATCTAATCGCCATAAAACTTCATAGGGATCTTTGGGGTGACCTCTAGATGGGAGCCATCGATTCTTTTCAAAATATTTTTAAAAAATATGGCCACTGGCAGCCATCTTGTATCTTACTCTTTGCATCAATAAATCCTTTGGCACACCTTAATTAAAGGCCACATTCCTCATCCGATCATCACCAAACGTCATATGGTTCTCTAGATGGGAGCTTACCTTTTTTTCCTGAATTCTGTTAAAAAAACATGGCCTCCAGCAGCCATCTTGGATTTGACTCTTTGCATGAGTAAATCCTTCAGCACACCCAACAGGTCACATCTCTCATTCAATCGTCACCAAACTTCATTTGGATCTTCAGCTTGACCACTAGAATGGAGCTATCCAAAAACAAATTATTTCTTTGGAAAACATGGCCACCAGCGGCCATCTTGGATTTTACTTTATATATATCTCTTCTTGTTGACGTCTAGTATTACTTAGACATTTAAACTTTCTGCATTCCTAATTGTTCCATTGACTGTCTGCAACACATGAAATTATCCCCTCCCAATCTGTGCTACAGTGTCATTGACACATTCATTAGATTCCATTGACAATGTAAGGTTAAATAAGATGCTTCAACATGGAGCACATGGTACATACCACTATCCTTATTGTAATTGACCTGAAAAATGGGTTTATAACCCAGTAATGACCGTGGTATTATCAGCAGTATATGACAGCCACCACAGTATCAATACGGTCACTGTGGTGGAGCTATGGTACTGTGAGGTTATACCGCAGTCTATTAGCGGTCTTCAAGTTGAAAAAATAATATGTCCACAAGGATCTCGTTGAAAGTTCCACAGATATAAGATGAATCACTGCATTTCATTGTCATGCCTGCATGTGTAATGCCAATGCGGCCTGACACCAGGCTATGGGTGAAGTTTATAAATTAATAGCCGAAACAATGTCAGCAAGACAAAGTTGCATAAATTCATGGCGTGCTACATTTAATCCCCTATATAAATATTTATATGAGTGTTCTCATGTCCTACTAGTATACTTGGAACACTATGAACTAATGCATATCTACCTCACATATGGAACAGGCCTTGACTAAGTCTTAGGCATGCAGAAAAATGAGTATGCAGAGCGATAAATAATGCCAGGCCTGCTTAGTATATTGTCCATAAAAATCAACCCGGTATTAGTGATGAGCCGATGATCAGAAACGACAATCGGAATCAGCCGATTGTGGCCCATCGGATGACAATCGGTACTCGGGTTTCAACATCGGCATTTCCGATTGTCTAAATAATAATCAGGTGCTTATTTTTCTTCAATAAACTGTGTTAAATATAACGATGTTTTGTTGAATAAATGACCAGTAAACATGGGGAAAGTGCAACCAAATACAAATTTGATGATATACAGCCAGGTCCTGCCTAATACAGGTATAAATCCCCGGAAGTACATGTCACCTGGCACATAATTACGCAGTTGACTGCATTCACCACGCTTCAGTTATTATATATCGAATGAATTGAAATAATTATGTAAAATGAACCAGTGACTTCAATGACCTCTTATCTTTTAGCCGACATAAAAAAAACCTGTAGACAGTAAACAAGTGTTGCGTCATCCTTGGTATTGTCTCTACAGACTACAGTTGAGTTCAGGATAATGTGGTATAACATAAAAATTCCCTTCCTCAGATGGAGGTCTCATGTTGAATTCTTGTATTTCATTAATTGGATAGGATAAATACACTGGTAACAATTATTAATATTTAATTGTTTTTATTTGTAATTAAACATTTCGTCCCTGTTTTGGTGTGAACGTTCATGCACTCTTCTGAGTTGTCATTGCGGCGAATGCCAAAACTCACCTGTGTCTGTGATTGTAGCCAGAATTCAAACCCCCTATTGACTTACAGTTGAATGAGGCGCATACACATTTTGAGGAGAAATACTGGGTCAACAAGTAGCGACTTATAGACAGAAATCTACGGTAAATTGAGCATAATATAACATGTGTATTGGTTGTCAGGACGCAGGAATTCATTCACTAGTCCACCCATACCTACCTTTATACTTACCCAAACGTATAGTTATGTATACTGGTATATTACTGATGTTGTTGCTTCCAAATTGAAGTAGTATATAACACATATAATATATTTTGGTATAATTATTACAATAATCGGAATGGTAGAGCTGGGACGGTTATGCGGTTAACCGGTTAACCACCAACTATGGCCGTGACCGGTCACGGATTTGCCGTGGTCGGTTAACCGTAACATCACTATTATAGTGTATGATCACTGTGATGGTCAGCTATAACTGGCTATAAGAGGGTTAATCTGTCTCCGTCAATTAAAATGAATCCGAGATTGACGGAACAACATCAAACGCGGTGTGTCGGCTCTTTGAAGGCTACATTTAACAGCCTGCCGACGTCAAAAGGTCAGCACACATGTGATCTTACAACATTGTCACATCGCATGACTCGTATTCAGTATTATTATCAGGAAGATAATTGTTTTTGTTATCAACGACTGTTATTTCTTGAGACTCCCGGCCCTTCAATCCATTCCCCCCCCCCCCCTCGGACAACATCACATACCAACGTATATGTAAGTATTTCATTAAGAATAAATAATAATTGTTCGCCCACCCAGCTACCGGAAATTGCGGAATAATCAATAAAATATTCCGGAATGTATATTAAACCTTTCTAGTCGTCACTTCCGTGTCGGTGTGTTCAGCTTCCCGCCCGATCACATATCCCGATGGCGATGGAGTAATTTTACAAGGACAATAAATGAACACAACACAGCCTCACAGGGGAATGACATTGTATATTTATTTTATTCAGTAATAAATTGAAGATGTGTACTTAATTAGATATGTGATTATGTGTGTCATGGGTGACAACTTCTTTGTATAATGGGCAGGAGCCGTTCTCAAACTTACCATGTCAGTGAGCATCACAATCATCGCCGTTCTGCATACTGGGCTTACCCACCCATAATAGTACCTATAATATGTGGTTAACCGGTTAATCGCGGTTTTTTGCCGTTCATAACCGGTCACGAAAAACCCATAACCGTCCCAGCTCTACGGAATTGGCACCTGAATCGGCCGATTGTGATCTCAAATAATCGGCAATCGATGCAAGGCTCTATTTGACAATCGGCTCATCACTACCCGGTATCACGAACCGTGACTTCATGCATTGTTGTGTAAACACGGTGTGGTATATATCCGCTGTGTTGAAGTGGTAATAAGCAGTAACCTTACTGCAGTGTTGGAGGTTAACACGGTATAGTACCACATTATTACCGGGGTGACAACACGTTATAGGTGTTCAATTACTTTAAGTATAGCTGTATGAAGCTTCATTTAATGTGTTTTTATTTATCTACCGGTAACAGGATGTTAAAACATATCTACGATAAAGATTTTATCCAATTTTCTCAATATATTGTTGAAAACATATTTTCTGAAGTACATGTATAGTTTACCATCTTTTTGTACAAAAGTACCTCACTTCGCATCAATTTGTATACACCTTAATTTGTGCTGTTCCATATTTCAGCTCAGCATAGGTTTTACAGATCGCCATGCCAGAAGAGGACACTGTATGTCAATTTTGTAGACCTGGGATGGAAGGTAAGTGCTTCTCTATGGGTGATTAATGGGGTGTGTCCTTATGTTGGCTTGTCATGATGTGCAATACAGACCTATGTGGACCGCCCATTTGAATACCTCAGTGATATTCAGGGTTCGCACAGGTGCTTAAAGTCATTAAAAGTGCTTGAATTTGATTTTCTATTTTCAAGGCCCTTAAAACTGCTTAAATTCTCACCCTAATACCACTCAGGTCATTAAAAGTGCTTAAATTCTGGTATAAGACCGGGCCTGGTGAATAAACAACAAGGCATGGGCGGTCTTATACCTAGAAAACTGTTAACATCGCCGATATGATCGTAAAAATCGAACGGAACATTGCTGCGGAAGTGAGGGAGACATCGCGTAATCGCTAAAAATAGCATCGTTTCCGATACGTACGATTTTTCAATAGTACGAAACTGTGTGCTCTCCGCAAAGCATATGTAAGCTTCGCTCTGATTGGAGGGAAAATTTACACCAGCCAATCATGTAAGTTAATAGAAAATTTAACCGGCTGAACAAATAAATATGCCGGGAAAGTGCAAGTTCAATGTCGAATGGTGTAAACAAACAAAGTATAAGCAGTGGTTGTCGCCCGATCAAGACATTCATTCGGCAAAATGCGTAATATGCGCGAAAAACGTTCACAATAGCCGGTATGGGCGATGCGGCCCTGAAAAGCCACATTTTGTCGAAAAGACACATCGACCGGAGTCAAAAGTCGAATGACATTTCGGTGTTTATGAACAATGCGACAAATGCCACGTCCACAAACTCCACATCGACATCAGTTTCATCCACATAGTATCTTATGCGCCGCAGGCGCCCCTAGGTATGTAGTACCCACTCACCACCCCATCCCACCTCCCATAGTATCTTATGCGCCGCAGGCGCCCCTAGGTATGTAGTACCCACTTACCACCCCATCCCGCCTCCCATAGTATCTTATGCGCCGCAGGCGCCCCTAGGTATGTAGTACCCACTCACCACCCCATCCCGCCTCCCATAGTATCTTATGCGCCGCAGGCGCCCCTAGGTATGTATTACCCACCCCATCCCGCCTCCCATAGTATCTTATGCGCCGCAGGCGCCCCTAGGTATGTATTACCCACCCACCACCCCATCCCGCCTCCCATAGTATCTTATGCGCCGCAGGCGCCCCTAGGTATGTATTTAAAAGTCATTAAAAGGTCATTAAAAAGGTGCTTAAAAGTGCTTAAATTGAGTTTTTGGGAACCTGTATGAACCCTGGATATTGTATATATATCTCTGGTCCAAGTTTCCTTTAACGTAACCAGTTTATTATATCAGCTGTTCTAGATTCTCCACTGTAGGAGAGTAATGAAATGGATCTTATACTTAAACCAGCATCAAGAACAAACGATAAGCTGGGTTACCCCAAAGGAAACTTTGACTAATATATTCCATATCTCAGATAGTACTATTAATATTGAAAACTCCAACCCCTTTTAAGTAGACTACAAATTTTTTTAAATGTGAAGAAAACAAAAGTTCAATGCTTATTAGTAATCCTTGGGTGATGACATGGGAGATATCTTCTCCTATTTTTGTCCTCGGGAGAAGTTACTTCTCTCATATATCGGTATATAGCATATTTAAAGATATATTATGGACTTGGGGAATGTAGCATTCTACTAACGTTGCCAAAAAAAACAATGAAATCAACCATACCACTCCATAGAAAACATTGTAAATATTTACATCTCGATTCTGGATGCTACTATCGGTGATAAACTAACACAAATGATTTTGTCATCAAGAGTCTTTGCATTCAATTAATATATAAGAATGAAGGTGTGTGTTGTCAATTTGGATATGATATTTGTGAAAATAACTACTTTGAGCAAGATTCTATTGTAATCACCCTACAAGAGTGTTTCACATCACTTAAAAGTGTTATCCTGATTATAATGGTATAATTTTTCATTACAATGGTTTTATAATTGGGCTTTTGTATTGCATAATAATTATAGATTAGAAAGGTGATGTTGGGGTGTAAACTTCAACCATCAATGGAAGTTCCATAACACATGTGCATAGTTTATAACTTTATATTATAAGTGTATATTTATTACTAGTAAGAGCTTCTGTTGTCATTTTGACCTTACAATTAGTCACTGAAACAGTTGGCAAGACAAGTGATGATATCAGTGTCACATGACTTGCTGTCCAGAACTTCGTCGGAGTTGGTATTCTGTCATTTTCTGGTCAATATATCAACCAGCATGGGAACCTGCGCACCTGCAATTTTGAGTTTGGTCGGACTCGTTTTGGCGGATTTATTGCCCTTTTTCGACATAGAATCGTACATCCTGGAACTGATCTTTTGTCCGAGCCTGTATTACATCATTTCCAGTTAATTTTTGTTAAAGCACTACAGATGTCAACCAGCATGGGAACCTGCACACCTGCAATTTTGAGTTCAGTCGGAGTCATTTTGATGGAGTTATTGCCATTTTTCAACATAAAAATGTTTTATGTTCTTTTTTATGTGTACCCATACCATGTATGGTACACATAATGCCGACGTCTGGATCAACCATCCTTCGTTTGTCCGTCCGTCTGTCTGTCCGTCCATAGACATTTGCTATCCGATTCGATTACTCAAATATTTGTTATCGGATCGTGTTCAAATTTTATGTGCATGTTTATGACGACACACTCCTCACCTGTATAGTTTAGTTTAGAAATTATTAACACTTTGCATCCGCACATAGGCATGAGCTATCCGATGCTGTAACCAAAGTAGTTTTTGTCCGATTGTGTACATATTTGATATGTAGGTTTATGATGACACGCACCTCACCTGTATAGTTTTTGGTATCGATTGGTTGATCGGTTTTGAACATAATTAATCCTGCACACAAATGCTATCTGATGCATCTAAGTCTAACAGTTTTCTTCTGATATGCCTCATATATCTTACCTAGGTTTTTCTTAGCACGTTCTTCATCTGTATGGCTATTGGTACCGTTTAGTTAACCCTTTCTGCTCTTGTTTTTAAATAGCATTCATCCAAGCTGTGTTGACTTAAATATTTTTCATCTGATCAGCACCAAATTTGGTACATATGGTCCTCACCCCGAAATACAGATCAGGTTCAAATTTGAGTTTGATCCGGTATATTTTAACAGTTATGGACATTAAAATTCAAGTAACTGATAATGTAATTAATGCCTGTACTGTGAGCTTAGAAGAGAAGTTCTTATTACAGAGAGAGTGTATTATTGGCAATGAGATATGTTTAGCTGGACACTAGATAGATAGCATGACTCACAGAGTCTGTTGATAAAATCTGTCAAAACTGTGACTGATGACTCTCTGGTCCATTCTGTGTTCTGTGCAATATTAAGTTAATCCAATTGTTGAAACAGGTTCATGACATTAGAGACTGACTTATTGTATGGGTTTCTGCTTTTTATAGACTTTTTGTGTTTAGCAGTTCATTAGTTTGGGTAAGATTAACCCCATTCTATCTGATTTCATAACTCAAATATTTCCATTGATTATGTTTAAAGTTCTTGGCATAGTTTATGATAACACACCCCTATCCTGCATAGTGAGGGTCATTTGGTTTATTTGCTTAAAGATATTAACATCCTCCACCAATCCTGTTGGCACAATGTGATAACTATTAAATATTTTTCACACGATCACTATATAAATAATTGCATCCATGTTAATGATGACACATTCTTCACCAGTATAGATTTTGGTATCGATTGAATGGTTTTGATAATATTAACCATAACTTTAATTATATTTCCGCTGTTTACATACATTATATCTTTCCAATGATCAGCTTAGAAGAAAATTAACCCACCCCATTCCATAGTCATACAGTATGCTATCCAATGTAATGAATCTAATATTTTCAATCTGACCAATCTCATATCCTGCCTATAGCTATCTGAAAATTCTGCATTAAAACATTTTATATCCAATCATTATCAATCATTTTATATCCAGGTCTATACATCCCTAACTTGTATAGTTGTTCAGGTATTGATTAATTTTTTAATCGGAAATATTAACCCTTTTCTCCCATCTAAATGATCCCAAGAATTTTTAATATGGAGCCAACACAAAACATAATAAAAAAAATGACAATATTAAAAAAAAACATAATATGTTATGTCTCACATTCCAATGTTATAAGCAAATAAATGGAGTTGCTATGATGTTTATCTACTTAATGTCTTAACTATTTTGTCTTTAACTGCTATGGTGCTTCTCTCTGACTATGGATTGAGCTTAATTAGCTTTATCACTCTATAAGACATATCTGTGTTGGAGTGACCTTAATAGGTTGAAATTGAATGCCACATCCGTGTTCCTATTGTGTTTATGTGAGCAAGGTGCCCAATAAGTCTGATTCCACTTGTGACCTTAATAGTAAGGTGTGAATTATGGAAACTTTTGCACTCATGAAAAGGTTGGTGTAAGGATTTATTAAAATAGCTAATCGGTATCGCCAAGGCATGGGTTAAACATCTGCCGATCGTGATCGGCCTCTCGTTTTAGAGTTATCAACCCTTTCTCGACACATTGAAGATGTGCAACAAATTTAGTTAATATGCACTTTGTTTCATATTGGTGCAATAAATTCCTCCTACAGTTTGAAGTATAGGTATCTGAAACCCATAAATCCTTCAAACCTGCCTTTATATCACAGTAAAACAGTAAAGATGATAAAAAAACATGTAATAACTACGGAGTTTCCAAATTGAACATGAAGGTGAGTCTCTAAGTTTATAACACATGAGTGAGGTCATGGCCACAATTAAAATAAGCAGCCTAGAAGATTTGTTGGTGGTTCTTTTCGTTGTTTGATTTCATACCCTTAACTATATCAATATCATGAAATTATTGGGCTCATAGCTTAGATATCCCCAACCGTATGCATATGCAACCATATTATGAATATACTTTAATAACTCCTGTTTTCTGTTTATGTTCATCGCAGTGGACTTTAAATCTACTAAGAATGGAAATAGACATTGGGCATCAGACTTTTACAGAATTATTATACCCGCAATGAACGAAGGAGTACTGGATTCCACGCGTCCGATCCTCCGTCTGTCTGTGTGGGCAGATATCTCAACTACTGTTTGTCGGATAAATTTGGTAATGCTTTCCCACTATGCAGAGTAGCGTCAATAAATTCACCCTCAGGGGACCTCATTCTGCAAATGTCAGACACACTATTTATTTCCTGGCTTTCTATTACCTTGCCTTTCTTTCATTTGTTTTAAATAAGTTTCCTTATATCATGAAATTATGACTTGACATTTGCCCTTTACATTTTACAGGACTGGATCATTGCTCCGGATGGCTACGCTGCTTTTTATTGTGATGGAGAGTGCACATTTCCACTCGGAGCTCATATGAATGCTACAAACCACGCCATAGTTCAGACCTTAGTTCATCTGATGAATCCCCACGAGGCTCCGAAACCGTGCTGTGCAGCAACAAAACTCAGTGGAATATCTGTTCTCTATTTCGATCAAAATTCTAACGTGGTGCTGAAAAAATACAGAAACATGGTTGTAAAATCATGCGGTTGTCATTGATGTGTGTATTCAGTGAATATTCAGACATATCAGTACAGAAAATGTGTTCTTCAGTCTGTGGTTGTAAAATGCCACCAGTAACTAAACACATGGATATTCTTGATTTCAGTTTTTGGAATCTCCAGTCATATCAAAACAGTTACATGCAATCCGCTGTGATTCATACATTGAAAAGATTGTGTTCTTATAGAGATCTGATGAATATTCATAAAATGTGTTAGTGATCTGATGAATATTCAAAAAATGTGTTAGTGATCTGATGAATATTCATAAAATGTGTTCACTAAAAGCTCTGACCCAAGTGACCAGTAGATCCATGGTGTACGAGCTGAATTTTCTGTGAAGGTGCTGTTTGTCTTACACCAGGATGCAGCATGTGGATAAATGGATCATCTTTGAGTCAGACTATAAATTTAAAACTGCATGTACTATCATTGTCTTGACATATCACAATTACATGTAGGAGACAAACAGGACAGTGAAAGCACAGTTTATTAAAACAGTGCTTCTTCATGCATCATAGCAAATTGATGATATCCAGGTTGAATTTCAGGCTATTGTACAGTAATGCCCTAAATAATTGATGCCTTAACCACAGCAGAATTATGGGTAATTTTTCAGGATTTAGTCGGAAATATGGCTTGTTGCCATTCATCGGAAAGCTCTCAGTGAGAGCTTTCCGATGAATGGCAACAAGCCAAATTTCCGACTAAATCCTGAAAAGTTACCCATAATTCTGCTGTGGTTAAGGTGTCGATTATTTAAGGCATTACTGTAGAAAGGTTTCACTGAATATTGTTTCTTTTATGTGAAATTGCTCACATTTCAAACGAGACACTTAATATTAATTAGTCAATTGCATTCTGGCAAGTTTCCTTCTGAAGTATGTTCAAGTTTTATTTTCTGTGCTTTTTTGGGAAATCATGCCATTAAGGCATCATCCGATCATACCATGAATCTTTACTCTATGTCTCTGGCTATGCCTGTAGAGATCATATTCCACCAGTCAAATATACGATTTCACAATAAAACATGAATTGACTAACAGGGGGAAATTTTATTATCGTATCAAAGTGAGGCACAGCGAAATTTAATTCATAAGAGTCACCTAAATCACATAATGTTGAGCTGTAACCTTCACCTAATGTGAAATATATCACTAAAAACAGGAACTAACTGCATTTTATTTAGATGATATCCAGGTGGAATTTAAATAGTTCCTGGGTTTTGAAATATGCTCATCAAGTACTGATGTCATAGGGTCCTGCGAATGTTCGATGTTCAATTCCTAACTCGATTCGGTCCTAAAATTATATCTGAATTCAGTTAACAAATTTAGGTCAGAAAACGTTTGAATATACCAAAGGTAAAGTTGGCATGTGTTCTATCCTTCTCCATAAAGAATAAATTTTACAAATGGAAAAAGAATGCAGATTAATTGATATTGTGAAAATTGCGAATGCATTTGCAAATGGGAATAATGTCTAACTACAATGTAATTCAATCTTGCACGATGCCTGAGTTTAGTGTGCCTGTCATTTGCAGAATGAGGTCCCCAGAGGGTGAATTTAGTTATGCTGTCCCACATAGCTGGCTAGCATCACTAAATTCACCCTCTGGGGACCTTATTATGCTTAGGTCTCATCTTCTCTGGAAAGTTTCTTTATTAATATCAAATTTCTATAGAAACTTCTTCACATACATGTAGATTCTATTTAGCATCACTAAATTCACCCTATGGGGACCTCATTCTGAAAATGTCAGACACACTATTTGAAGGCTTGTCTGATTGAGAATTTAGGAGCACAGATGTGCTGCACACAATATATACATTCACTCGGTAATACAAACAAAACAGCCGTGTCCCATTCCTTAACCCGTTCATGATTTGAGCTGCGCTGGTGCAGCATTAAAAATCATGTGCCAGTGCATTCTCTTATATATGCTAGTTTCCCATAGGGAGCCTCACATTTATAAGAGAAATCATTGGCTTGTAAGGTCAAGTTTAATATTGTTAGGCGAATGCATTGTCTTATATATTCAAGGTTCCCTATGGAAGACTCGTGTATATAAGAGAATGCATTGGTGCAGGGTTTTTCGCCAAATTTCAGGAAGGTCCAGTCATGGAAGGGTTAATTCCCAAACTACTTGTTCTAAAATAGAGTTGTTTGGAGTTCCGTGATGTAGCATGAGTTTTGCGAGCACACATTTATAACTACATGTTTTCCCAATAAACAAGATCATTGAGTCGCTACCGTATTGCATCCATGCCGCCCCATTCCGCGCATTCAGTGCTACAGGTCAAAGTTCTGGAATAGCATTCCATATATGGAGCTTTTGAATATTCATGAATTACATATATGGATATACTGCTCCAGAACTTTGACCAGTAGCCCTTAAACTGCAGAATGGGGGTTGGATGGATCCAATATGGTAGCGACTCAGTAATCTCACTTATACAGTAATGCCCTAAATAATCGACTCCTTAATTACAGCAGAATTATGGGTAATTTTTCAGGATTTAGTCGGAAATATGGCTTGTTGCCATTCATCAGAAAGCTCTCACTGAGAGCTTTCCGGTGAATGGCAACCAGCCATATTTCCGACTAAATCCTGAAAATTACCAATAATTCTGCTGTGGTTAAGGAGTCGATTATTTATGGCATTACTGTGGGATGTGTATCTCCAAAAGCTTATGTTGAAGTACCGGTAGCAACTAAACATAATTTGGCAACGAGCGCATATTTTATTGAAGTACTTTTTAAATCGCTGGATCCAAGCACTGACTATTTTTGAATAGTGCACAGGTATATATCACTGTCGCCTGCATGATAAAACAGAACTTTCCTACTGGAAAAACAGGCCTGCAGATTTCAAAATTGTGTGTAACCTATTTTTCGTTCGCCTAGTTTGTGCTTAAGTATCCCATACCATAGGTAGGCAGGAGAGTTACACAAACTGTTATAATCACTACAACTGGTATTATTAACTACAGAGGGGCAAATCATTGAACTACCATATTAAATTTGAATGTCTCGTTTTGGGACTTGATTGAGCAAAATTAAGGTGAGGATTAGATGTCGCGAGACCTGCATTTCTAAAACTTTGGCGCAACATGTTTTTCGTTCGCGGCGTTTTCATTTTAGATAATGTCCAGGCGAACTGAACGGACGTTCGCCTCAAATTTGCAGGCCTGAAAAACACCCTCAGTTCTAGACATTCTTCCATTGTCCAATCTTTAATTATGTTTGATTTGATTTCGCGAAAGTTAGTTCGATATTGAGTTCGATTGGAAATGAAATGTTAGCAGGCCCCAATGATAGCATGATCTAGGTATCGTAAATCAATCTGAATGCTGTTTATTGGAATATATTCTGATATGACTTAATTAATTTTTACCAGTTGATTTTGCCAGTATTTTTGGATCACCTTTTTATTTATTAATGTTTGAAATACATTGATCATAGATCATACCACTTGCCAAGTTGATTAGGAATGAAATTAAAAACATATTATGGACTTGTTCGGGTGCGTGAAATTGATAAGTTAGTACCTGGGCTCTATGCCAACCTGGGGAATGTAGCATTCTACTAACATCCCTGAAGATTTCAAAGAAATTGACCATACAACTCCATAGAAAACATTGTCTGAACTACACCCAATTGTAATAATTTACACCTCGATTCGGGACGCAACTATTGGCGATAATCTAAACAAATGATTTCGCCATCGAGAGTCATTGCATTTAATTAATATATAAGAATGATTGTTGTTATTGTCAATTTGGATTAATATTCGTAACAAATAACTACTTTGAGCAAGATTATTCTCAATTTCTATTTGATCACCCTACCGGAGTGTTTCACGTAACTTTAACACTCTTGATAACATTCTGGTAGAACTTTAATTAGGTCACACAAAAATGGTAGAATGTGAGGTTAGGGTGTTACAATGTCATTCCCATACTGTCAAATTGAAGGAGTTGCAACATTTGGTTGCATTGAAAAAATGTATGAATTATCAACCTCCTTATCGAGAAAATATCCACTTTAAACTATCTATTTTTTGTCAAAAACAAGATCACCAAATAACATTCACGCATTGTTACAGAATTCACTACAGTCAGATCCCATATTCTATAGGGTCGCCAGCGGACTCCTGCAGGCATCATTCTGTTCGGACAGTGATATTCAAGATGTTAAAAATAATGAATAAATTTTGCAAACTTAATTTTGCTCATATATTATACTTTCAAACATATTAATTCAGTTACTAAAACTTGATCGGAAACTATATCAGGTGTAATTACACATGTGATGTTATTTTTCATTCAAAGTACTTACACTGAAATTAACTGTCTTTTTGTATGAAAGTGAAGATGTGATTATATACACTCAAAACTTTAGTTTCCTTCAGAAAAAGATTTTAGTCGATGTATAGTCCTATCGTGACTGTATCAAGACTAACTGATATGGTACATTGTATACACCTGCAGCTGGCCGATTCGATCGGACAACTGATTCAATACCGCATTTTAAATCTGCTGATTCACATGGCCCTAGTTTGACGTATATTATTGAGGGTGGAAGCGTTTAATCTATTTTAGTTACATGTTTTTTTTATGAACCTGTGTGTTCATATAGGTTGTGAATGTTTAACCACATAACAATAAGGTTGTTTCTTACATTTGTGTGTGTGTATATATATCATCAGTGGGTTTCTAAAATGTCATATCTGGCATTTTGACGCAAAAACACTTTTTACTGGGTTTATTACATAATATCCTTCAAAAATATGTTGAATTTTTCCAAGTATAAATGCCATTTTTCATGAAAAATAATTTTCTAAAATGTCATATTAGGCTTTCCCATGATGTGTTTATATCGTTAATTATAAAATGCCGAACATCCTATTTTCGAAATCATTTCTGGTGGGATAACTCTCATTTGATTGTTTTGAAGATGTATGGCTGGAGGACAAAGTCTAATTGAACCCATGGCGATTGTCAAAACTAGATATCGTACTTCGTTATAAAAGCATAAGATCATGTTTTTCTCATCAAACTTTAGAGATATAAATGTGAACTGTGATATAAATAGAGAGTAATCCGAGAATTACGGTAAATAATTCTCGAGAGGCAAGAGACTTTGGTAAGAAACGAGTGCGAGTTAGCACACGAGTTTCTAACCCAAATGTCTCTCGAGCCAAGTGAATTATTGAACGTAATTCTCAGAACTAATTGATTACTCTATTTATTACACTTCTGCATCAATTTGGTGCACCAAATATGAATAACACACACAGAATTAACTCTGTCAGTGCCAGGGGCCGATCTCACCTAATAATTTTTTTTTAAAGATTTTTTTTTTGGGCATGCTTAAGCATGCTATAGCGAATTTAAAAACAAACTGGATAAAACCTTAGGGGCATGTTATAACTCAAAACTATCACCAAGTATTCATAGTAATAATTTTGATGCCCATGAAAAACGTAAGATTCCCTGGCACTAAACCTACAAAAATAGTCTGTTAAAGAATATAAGAAAAAATTGTAAAAAATAATAACAAATGATGAAAAATTGTTAGGCCAATGCATTCTCTTATATATGCGAGGCGACCAATGGTCGACTCGCATATATAAGAGAATGCATTGGCACAGGGTATATGGGTTGATACAAAAATCTGACCTGGCACTGAAAGGGTTAATGCATGAAAGTCCCGATGTGGAGTAAGATCAACCATCAAAAATTCAGTCTAGATCAGTAAGCGACATCACGGGAAATGTCATAATTCACTAGTGACATTACAATTTTTAATTACAAGCGTTTTCAATGAAAATTGCGCACAGGAGTGTAATAAAGTATTATAAATACAAAACTATTGGTGGATACATTAACCAATGCTATATTTCCCGAGATAAATAGCTTTTTTTTGTGTCGCCTGTAAAATTTGATTTTTGTCAGATACATACATGTACCAGTATATGGCTCTTTAGAAGCCCAACGACGATTCCCTGATTTACTGTGATGCTAATAATACCAGAAATTATTCATTTACATACCATAGCAACAGTGTGTCATTTTATATATGCGAGTCTTGAGGGCATTCAGTTTATTTAAAACACACAACTCATGTGAAGCTTTATATAAAATATATACAGTTGGGAAATAGTATATGAAAGCATATTTTTTGTGAAGAATTTAACCGATTATGTTAATATTTTACTGAAAATATTCTTTGTTAATCATAATTCACTTTACTTTTCGTCGCTGCTTCCTACATTATGAATGCACTATTGTTTCATTACAAGCTCGTTTACAGATTGTTTCCTGTCTTCCTGTTGATGTATTTCTATTGTCTCATCTTCAACCCTTTCTTTATTAAATGGATTCTCGCATCTGCCACGAGTTAGGAAACAACACAAAAATGGTAGATTGTGAGGTTTGGGGTGTTACAATGTCATCCCTATACTGTCAAACTGAATGAGTTGCAACATTTGTGACACGCCATATCAAATCCAGTCGTAAGTCGGGATTTTTTTACCCTGTGCCAATGCATTCTCTTATATATGCGAGTCGACCATAGGTCGCCTCGCATATATAAGAGAATGCATTGGCCTAACAATTTTATACAATTTTAATAATTTGTTCTTGTATTCTTTAACAATTTTATAATTTCATCCATACAGAGCCCCAGACAAACATGAGCACACGACACTCTTCTATATGCTTCTATATATGTGTGGGGCTCCCTGTAGGGTAATGGATGTTTTTTTATTTTATGTCCTAAAAATTGTAAGAAACATTTATTTAAAAAACATTATAAAAAATTGTTAGGCCAATGCATTCTCTTATGTATGCGAGGCGACCTATGGTCGACTCGCATATATAAGAGAATGCATTGGCACAGGGTAAAAAAAATCCTGACTTACGACTGGATTTGATATGGTGGGTCACATTTGGTTGCATTAAAAAATGTATGAATTCTCAACCTCCTTTATATCGAGAAAATATCCACTTTGAACTTTCTATTTTCTGTCAAAAACAAGATCACCAAATTTTAAATTTTTAAATTTTAAAACTTCCTCTTTTGAAAGTCAATATCTGACCATCAAAACCTGTTAATGAGTTTATCATATGTGCAATCTAATTATTTTCTGTTATAGAAAATGTACAGATGATGGTCTTATGGTGTCAAATCGGACAGGGCATCCGTATGCTTGAAATCAATGCTCGTTGTTTCTCTGGTACATGTATTATCCACATGCAACTCTATCCAACCTGGTTTTCAATATAACATTTGAGTTCAAATGTATACATGTAAATTATTGAGATGATCAATTTATACCAGTTTGTAAACCACCAAAACTGCTCAGTACGGGTGTAGCAATATGATGTTGGCATATGAACGATATGTCTTTTTCCGGCCTTGTTTTTGTTATAAAATGGTAAATAATTATGAAGAACATGTCTTGATGCACTACATGAATACCCAGTCAGGATTTTGTGCTGTATTTGGGTAAAATTATTTTCATTTGGCAAAAGTTTTGTAAGTGGAGTTCTCATTTTCACATTAAAGGCACAGGAGGCCTTAGTTGTCGAAAATATTCACATTTGTTCCAATCACCGTAAACAGAAAAACATTAAAACGCATACAGTTTCGTTCATATATACCATGAACATCGCGTAAACAGCATGCTATCATACAGGCCTACTATATTTTACCTAAGAAAGAGCCTGATTGTGTTACAGAAGACAGCACAGTGTTAATGGCTAATTACACACAAATGATATAAACGCTCTTTATTAGTTGCATATCAGGAATTCAGCAACAAAGAACGCTCTTTATGTTTACCATCATAATATAAACAAACAACAGGAAAGTAACTTTTTATGCTTTTGTTTACATAACAATGGTCAAATATATGACCATAACATACTGTTTATGCGATATTGCTTATTTGTATACGGAACAAGTCTGTCTACATTTTAATATTCTTTCTGTTTGTGACGGTTATTGACCGGTGGAAATATTTTCACAGCATACCCACCGCCAAGGCCTCCCGTACCTTTAAAGTAAAAACTACTTATTTAGAAATTAGTTACATAAAGCAGCTACAGTGTGTATGTCAGGAAGGCATCCCATACCAGTTTACTAGCTAGTAACAGCTTATTAGCTTAGGGGAAGTTCACTCCTCCATCCACTGGTAGTTAATTCCATTGCATATCAGCAAGTCTGGTTTATGTGTCTGACATTTGAAATATGAGGTCCCTACAGGGTGAATTTGGTGATGCTAGCCTGCTATGCAGGATAGTGTCACTAAATTAATCCTTTGGGGACCTCATTCTGTAAATGACAGGCACAGTAAACTCAGGCTTGTTACTTAGGCCAGTAGAGTGCAATCTCAACCAATGGTAATGGATTGCCAAGATGAAATAAACTTTTAAATTTTTCTTCCAATATTTTTAGTTTTGGTTCAGTGTTTGTCCCGAAAATATTTGACCTGACAGTGATCTGAGATATTGATGGTTTTATTTAGTATCATTAATATTGTACATTTTGTTAATATATGGATATCATGTTCTTTATCAGATTGTATATAATTTATTTATAGCACATTAAAGACGACTCTAGCAAACGTATTGAATGAGTCATTGTATGTTACCTCAGGGCTGCATGGGGAATTAAGTAATTTAATTATCTTTCCAGATGGATTGTTAACACATGGGAGGGGACACATGCTCAGAGATTGAACTCGGACAGCAAACATATGTTTGATTTTCTGGTTTCTCGCAAATTCGGATGAGCCAATTGAGTCAGGTTATACATACTAATAGCTGTGAATGAAATTGAGTGTATATTATAACTGAACGAAAAACATTGGCACTTCTTTGTAAGAACATGTTTTGTACGCTAGAATCTAAATATAAATCAAAGCAATTTCCATATTTACTGGATATTTAAAATGGGTGCCCTTATAAAAAACACTCTAGGAAAAGCGAGGAAAACCATGGTTAAAAATGATATACTCTGGTAAAAGCCGTGTAAAAAGGACATACCCTTGTAAATTCCAAGTAAATGCATGGTAAAGTCAGTTTAACAATGATTTACTCCAGTAAAAGCCATGTATAACCAATGTAAAAAGGAGACACCCTTGTAAATTTCAAGTAAAACCAAATGTAGAACCACCACATACATACTTACATCCCGGTAAAACACCTTGGTGAAATACATGGGTTTGGAACATTTTACTAGAGTAAAAATACATGGGTGGGTCTACATGTGTGGGTATAATATGGTGACCATTCACTAGATGAATTTTACAAAAGTAAAATTACCTGTTCCAATCACCCTGGTAAAATACCAGAGGTTTTTAGTCGAGTTTTTTAAAACTCGACTTTAAAAAAAAACTTGACTTATGGTTTGACGAGGGACGGTTGGCGGGCGGGCGGACCTAAAGAATGCCTTATAACTTTGACATTTGTAAACGGATTCAAAAAAAATTTGGTATGTGAGTTGCTCCCAATAACTATTTACTGCCTGTAGAAAATGGGTCATGTCCGAACTTTTTGACAAGAGTTATCCATCTTAGATGGTTTTTAGTAAAGTTTTTCACCATTAGCGCGATAACTCACGCAAATATTAACCAATTTCAACAATATTTGGTATATGAGACTCTTGCAACAATATCTCGGACGAGTTGGAAAACCAGGTTTTTCCGAAAAAAAATTCCGGAGTTATGGGTCTTAGTTTGTCTATTTTTAGCAATTTTATCACCGTTAGCGCGATAACTCGATGAAATATTCAACGATTTCAACAATATTTGGTATATGAGTCTCTTGCAACAATATCTCGGACGAGTTCGAAAACTTGGTATGTCCGAATTTTTTTTCCGGAGTTATGGGTCTTAGTTTGTCAATTTTATCACCGTTCGTGCGATAACTCAATGAAATATTAACGGATTCAATTGATATTTGGTATATAGGTCTATTGCAATAATATACCACCGTCAGACTTTTTTTCCCCAAGTTGTGCACCTTATTGGCAGAAGTTTGGTTCAACTGCCAAAAAACTCGACAAAATCATCTTAGATGCGTACCCCTTGTTTCATCATGGTTTACCCAAGTTTTTTTTTTTTTTTTTTTTTGATAAGGGTGGATGAGGCATTGATTTGGTAACGACTCTAGCCATGTATTGAATTAACACTTTCTACACTAAGTAGTTCCCTTAAGAAATGTTCATTATTTGAACATTTCACTCCAATACACAGGACTTCTTCTGTACTTTTACTCTATGTAATCTGCATATTTTTTCTGTACGTCCCTCTAAATGAATAATAGACCATTCCAATGTATATTTTTTACAACTGAGTGTGAGAATCCATTTAGAAAAGAAAGGGTATATCATTGTCAGTTATCTCAGGAATGCATGGAAATGACCCACAGTCCCGTGGTAATAAGCATACTATAAAACGTCTACCTACTGGATTAGATATAGTAATGCTCTAAGTAATCGACTTCTTAACCACAGCAGAATTATGGGTAACTTTTCAGGATTTAGTCGGAAATATGGCTTGTTGCCATTCATTGGAAAGCTCTCGGGGAGAGCTTTCCGATGAATCCCGAGAGCTTTCCGATGAATGGCAACAAGCCATATTTCCGACTAAATCCTGTAAAGTCACCCATAATTCTGCTGTGGTTAAGAAGTCGATTACTTAGAGCATTACTGTATGTCTAATGTCGGTACTCAACAAAATATGGGGTACATTAGGTACATTTCAGAAGTACAAATTTAGAAACTTAGAAAACATATTTTCGGAATTAATTACCAATGGTTACCTCTGGTTACTTTACCTATTAGTAAATGTTACATTTGGTACTTATATTTTCTGGAAAATATGTTTTCTAATTTGTACCCAATGTACCCTGGTACCTTGAGATTTCTAAGAACAAAAAATTTAAAAGTACCCAATGTAACAATAACTGATAGGTATAAAAGTAACCACGTGTAAACCATGTACATAAGGGTTGTAAATTAGTTCCGAGAATATGGGACCCGTCATATCAAATCCAGTCGTAAGTCGGAATTTTTTTACCCTGTGCCAATGCATTCTGTTATAAAAATGCGAGTGGACCATAGGTCGCCTCGCATATATAAGAGAATGCATTGGCCTAACAATTTTTTACAATTTTAATAATTTTTCCTTGTATTCTTTAACAATTTTATAATTTCACCCATACAGAGCCCCAGACAAACATGAGCAGACAACACTCTTCTATATGCTTCTATATATGTGTGGGGCTCCCTGCGGGGTAATGGATGTTTTTTATTTTATGTCCTAAAAATTGTAAGAAACATTTATTTTTAAAAAATGATAAAAATTGTTAGGCCAATGCATTCTCTTATATATGCGAGGCGACCTATGGTCGACTCTCATATATAAGAGAATGCATTGTTACAGTGTAAAAAAATCCCGACTTTCGACTGGATTTGATATGGCGGGTCACATATGTTATCTAATTTGTACCCAATGTGGCCTACGAAACAACAGGGTACAAAAGTGATGATTTCGTTCGGGGTACCAAAGTTTGTTATATATATACTGGATACAGCTGAATGGTACAAATTTGAGTAATGTTATCAGGATTAATGAAAAATTGAAAATGCTTTCTTATGACGTTATTGTTATGTATTTAGGGTTTCAGGATAATTTTTATGAAACCTATTTTATACAAGTTTTCTAAACCAGATATTCGGTTAAATAGCTTATGCTTATGGCCTGTAGTTGGTGAATCTGTCATATAATGTAACTTTTACGATCGCCGTAGTCATGGCAGCGAACTTCTTTCCGGATGATATCCTGGTTTAAAGATTTATTCAGGGTTTCAGATATCTAGTAACCTTTTCTATACTGAATGGATTATCACATTCAGTTATAAAAGTATACATTGGAATGGTCTATTATTTAGTTGAGGGCTGTTCATGTAATAGAAGCAGAGGACAGACAGACGAAAAGATAAAGTTCAGATGGATTTCTATTGATTGGTGGGAAATATTCAGATAATAAGTTCAAAAAACGACTATTATCTGAACAACTCGTGAATTAATGAGTATATTTATATTAGTAATGAAAGGACTAACATAGATTTTGTATTTGTTCTGCTAACAAAATGGTACATGTAAACTGCAAAGATTGTCGTTTTCTTATTGAAACATCAAAATATCGTAATAATTGCTGTCCCTCTGCAGGATGAGTTCGAATCGTTATGTTTGATCGAGTTATTCATAAGCCTTTTTGTCCGCCGACCCAACGGGTTCAGAGGACTATTATAATCAGCCTGTGCGTGCGTCCGTCCGTCCGTCCGAGATTTCCTGATGATAACTTTAGTTAGAGTGAACCAAATTAAATTAAATTTGGTATGTGGGTTTACTAGCAGAAAAGACAGGTCAAGTTCGAATTATGGTTCCGTCCGCCAATTTTCACCAGAGTTATGCTCCTTTTTCGACTTAGAATTTGACCGTCTGTTAACATTTTTGGTTTCCGACCGATAACTCCAGTTTGGATTATTTGATCTGGACCAAAGTTGGTATGTGTCTTTCTCCCAGCAAAACACAGGTCAAGTTGGAATTCGGGTTCCGCCCGCCAATTTTCACCAGAGTTATGTCCCTTTTTTACTTAGAATTTTTGCCAATTTGAGGTTTCCGGATGATAACTTTAGTAAATGTGTACTGAATGAAATTAAATTTGGTATGTAGATTTACTAGCACTAAAGACAGGTTTTTATACGCAAACAACGGTCGTATCAAGCCGACACTTAGAGGCGGACATGAGGTCTACCGACCTTTTATTCTACTTGTATATTGAGTTTCTAATTGAGATTATTTATGTTTCCAGTTAAGGATGTTTCTCATCACAATTTTACATATGTGACAAGTGGCTGAATCAGCTCAAAAAGTCTAAATTCAATAGACCGAGGATTGGTTCCCTGATTTTTACCCGGGTTCAGGTGTATATATAAAGGAACGCGGATGTGCAAACTTTCTTGATTACCCTTGGTGTATATATAGAATTATAGCTGCTATGTTATGATTATTTTCATGAATATTCATTAGTTGTACTTATATATAGACTTCCTTGAAGGTAACTTATTTGCAACGTCATGTTCGAAATGGGGAATCCGACTTATTTTATGACAATTTCTTGAAATGTATCCCGGTAATTGCTGTTTAATGGTGATATATAGACGTTGACCAACTTATAGCTCCAGGAAGTACTTTTCGCATTGAAGACCAATGATCGCCAATCTTACATTTTTGCAGCGTCATATTCCATCCGCAAGATCAGCTAATATTTACGAGCAGCATGCACTTCCATATTGAAATTTGGCCTGGTAACACGGAGAGTCTCAGAGAGATATATCTTTATTACCTCCAAGTATAGGAGAGATCGATATACATGACATATAAATACAGTTGGATTAAAGTGGGCTCCCCTGGCCAGTGTGGTGGGCCGTTATGTACAAGTATGGAGAGTGAAGCATATATGCATTTGAATGTTCACTACAGCTCTTGTTGCAGGAAAATCTGATTTGTCCAACAGATATGAAAGTTAGTCGTTACAACATGCGTGGTGTTGAGAAGATAATTACAATGGACGTGACACGGGTTGCTGTACGCCATTCCTTATCAATGGACGCGACACGGGTTGCTGTACGCCATTCCTTATCATTGTGCTGAGAACGTACAGGAACTTCGCAGAATATAGTACTAGTTCCTTGAGGCAGTGAGATATGTGTTCTGTTATGGTTTCCAGAGAACTTCCGATGAGGGTTGCTACCAGGTCATCTCTGGCTAACGACGCAAGGTGAAAATATTCGGGTATGCCGAAACGAGAGATAATCCCTTCCCAAAAAGAGTTTCTAATAATGAGTGCGGCTGGAGAAGAGCATACGAACATGGCGTGGTCGATTTCGTTCGAGTACGGTACACTTCGCTGCAGAGATGACACACTAAATTGTTGGCATAGGTAGTCCTGTTGAGAAGCAGTACTAAGTTTTTGAGATATTTCAACATGTGAGCGTTGCCATGGAGAAGTTTCCAGACTGCCCAGTTTGATAGGGGATTAGGGTGAACTTTCCACAGAATTCGCAAGGATGGATCGGACGAAACTTTGGTCTGCAACGAGGAAATGAACGTTCCCCTGACAGCTGCCTTCACAGGATATAATTGAGATTATTTATGTTTCCAGTTAAGGATGTTTCTCGTCACAATTTTACATATGTGGCAAGTGGCTGAATCAGCTCAAAAAGTCTAAATTCAATATACCGAGGATTGGGTCCCTGATTTTTACCCGGGTTCAGGTGTTTTTTAAAGGAACGCGGATGTGCAAACTTGCTTGATTACCCTTAGTGTATATATAGAATTATAGCTGCTGTTTTATAATTATTTTCATGAATATTCATTAGTTGTACTTACAAATAGACTTCCTTGAAGGTAACGTATTTGCAACGTCATGTTCGAAATGGGGAATCCGACTTATTTTATGACAATTATGAAATGTATCCCGGTAATTGCTATTTAATGGTGATATATAGACGTTGACCAACTTATAGCTCCAGGAAGTACTTTTCGCATTGAAGACCAATGATCGCCAATCTTACATTTTTGCAGCGTCATATTCCATCCGCAAGATCAGCTAATATTTATGAGCAGCACATCCATATTGAAATTTGGCCTGGTAACACGGATATTCCCCACATCGGACAAAATATGGGAAGCGAAAATACTTGTTTCTTCACAATCATGTATATAAACGATTACACTATATGCATAAAAACCTGGACATGTAATGCCTCACGCTACCCCCCGTGTATACATCGTGAATTCGGGCACTTTTCCAGACTACATGATTTGGAGATCCATGCACTTTTCGTCGACGTCTATGCAAAGTTCCGGTTGACATGATATGGGTTGAAAAACCACTCCCCGCTTATCAATATCCGCCTCGCTGATCCTGGAGAAATTTTAATGAAGACAATTATGTAGAAGTCATGTCCGGTTTTCGCCATATCGCACCTCATTCGCATCGCGTTAGATATTCCGCATCCATAATATGGAAATATGAACTAAATGAATGTGAACTAAAAACATGACTGATTGTGATGTTTAAATCGTCAATTTCCGTTATGTAATACAGGAACTAAGATAAATTGATTGATTGATTGATTAACATTATCTAATCCGGCACATTCTTTACAGGGGTACTGTACACTAAATCCGTCCATTTATGGGACCATCTCCTTTTACTCAGCAGAATATATGATGTGCAACAAAAGAATGAATTTGAGCCATGGATTAGTGCAAAATACACTCATGTGCTATATATATGAACGATGCAAACAACATGGTAATTATATTGAAAATGAATTTATGACTCAAGAGTCAAGCCATTTATTCATTTTCATTATAATTATCATGTTTTTTTTACATCGTTCATATAGCACATGAGTGTATTTTGCACTCATCCATGGCTCAAATTCATTCATTTTTTCCATATATTCTATTGAGTATAAAAGAAGATAGTCCCATAATGGCCGGATTTAGGATACAGTCTCCCTTTAAAAACAGCTTTAAATATCACCGTTATTTCGTCAATATTAATCCTCGATTAATCCTAATAAGATCAATCTTAAAAACAATAATTAATCCTAAGATCAATCTTAATATATATTTAGATCATGCCATGAATCTCTACTCTGGCTAACGCCCGTATATATAGAGATCATATTCCACCAGTACAAAACCTGGGGACTTTTTGAAGTTTTGACAGGGAACCCTATAAAATCGAAAAAATAACACAGGGAATATATTTCTTTGTTATTATCTATTTCTTAATAATGTACTTCACTCTCGGTGAATGTCCCAACTCGAAATTTCAGGATTTAAGTGACTTTGTGAGCGATTTTGCTTTGCGTTCCTGACAATTATGGATTTTTTCCTGGGTAATTAATTGAATGTTTATTGCGATATCGGCTCTGAAATGTCACAGAAAAGCGTGAATTTTCGAGTTGGGACCTTCACATAACAATTATAGTGAAGTACACTATTAAGGAACAGATAATCATTAAAAATATATATTCCCCGTGTTATTTTTTTCGGCTTTATAAGGTTCCCTGTCAAAACTTCAAAAAGTTCCAAGGTTTTGTACTGGGGGAATACGATCTCTACGGGCGTTAGACATAGTAGAGATTCGTGGCATGATCTAAATATATATCATGATTCAATATAGTGACCCTGCACGTGTGTCCCCTGTAGTTGGGTTTAGATATAAAACGATATCTAAATCACACCTTCCGATTAAGTATATCTATTTATATGTAATCCTATAAGAATGGCTTGCGTATATCGGATGTATACTTCACATTTGTTCACAACTTTTGTGATATCTGTCTGGGAATGTATATTTGTTATTATATTAAAATGCTTATTATTTATTTATATAATCCTATTATTTTACACATCCAAATAAATCAATGAATTTAAATGAATCCGTATATAATTTATATGCATGGAACGATATTTTCACTTTGTCTCTCATGCAGTTTTGTGAAAATGTTAAATTTCCAACACAAATATATGGCCTGCGCTAGTAATCTAACATCAGAAACATAAGTGCTGATAAAACATTTTCCCATAAAGGCACGTGACGGTATATGAAGCCTCACATTGAAGGATAGTGTTCTAGTTTGTGACATTCCATGACCCATCTAACAGATAAGGCAACGACCCTTCCTATATAATATTTGTATTGAACAAGTAAAGACCTTCTATATATATAATTTGGAGATTCATATGAGCAATGTCCGTTTTAACCTGTGCATAATTGGCATAGTATATGTGCATGGGTGGGTGTATTTGCGGAGTAATGTCACCATAAAATGCTTTCGCGGCAAAAAGTTTGTCGTGGGTGTTTAGACCCCACACCCGTCTCCGATTGCTGCCCGATGAATGTGTTTATGAACCATGCACCAACTATTTGGCTCCTACACATACAAGGATAGGATTATACAGATATATGCTAGTATATTCGTACTAGTTTATTATTGACAATCTGAATTTGGCTGACCGGTTTCCAAGTGAAATTGAAGTGAATATGAAATTAAAACCAATGGAATACCATCCAGCGAACCGAGAATGCTTCCGTTCTGAATATACCACCAGATAAAATGTTAGTTGAATTCGTGTAAGTAGACGATTATACTGAGTATAACTAACTATATTATCGCTGCATATGTAGGGTTAAATCTGGGACCAGATGTTCATGTTATCATCAGGGGTCGGTGGAATTCTCTGGACTACTGGAATGGAGTAGGTGGTAAGGCAAAAAAAAAAACCTGTATTTAGGTTTTCCATATATACCTACCCTAGAAAAAGCTGCCTACCAAAAACGTTTTATTGGACTTTAGACACAGATATTTTTTTTTCAGTGTGAAGGGCATCGAAAGGTTTCTTACCAATTTATAAAACCTCTCCTATAAAAACATTTAGAAGTTTTATTAGTCTAGTGCTCTGACGAATGCAAGAAAACAATATTTAGTATTGAAACTTTCAATTAATCTGAATTGTGAAACTTTCTAGATTGAATTGTCAATGCACAGGTATTGTTATTTTTATTTTTTTTGCCTGAATGGAGCCACTGAAAGCATTCCAGAGCCCATAGACACCTCCAACCAGCCAATTTTAACTATGAATATTAAATAAAGGTAAATACCACAACCACTTTAACATTTCATTTAAATTATTAGTATAGGAGATTCTCATTTAAGTTAGCCATTGAGAGCATTCCTAAACCTCAGAAATATGAAATTCAAGCAAATTCTAAATTCTTTTTCGTTTACTTGTATATATAGTGAAAATTAAATAATTATACTGATGTTTTCTAACGTGCTTTTTTTTCCAATTAAATATTTAATAGCTATTTTAATCACTTGAAAATCAATATTTAACTTTTAACAATTGGGTATTTTAAACTATGGGATAACTTATTTATCTTTTATAAATTTAAAATGATTGTGTGTTTAATTTATATGTGAATTGTTTTACAGTCGGTACAAAGCTGGACAAAGATTTGATATCATTGTTGCCAGTACAATGATCAAAATCGAGCATGCATGTTTCACATAGAGAGAGATTGTTTATTTATCGCTCATTATCATAGTATTGATATGGTAAAACTATAGTGATACTTATCATTACTATTGAAATACTATAGTGTTACAGTAGTAATACTATGTGATGTTTTTTTTTATTTAAAGACCCCCCCATCCGATTCGAATGTCCCAAGATCATTAAGAACGGTATTTTTTCAAAAGTTTCCATAGTGATCAGCATCAATTTTACTATTATAAAAGAGGGAGTTGTTTATTTGAAAATGTTGACTTTTTTTGTCTTTTTCTTTTGAAGAAAATATATCAAGTTGATATTCCCCGTGGAGGTTACAATGAAAATGTGTGAGTTCACTACCAAAATAAGCCATGTTTAGATGTCCATGTGAAAATTGAATGTATAACTCTCTCTGGTACACTAGCTGCTAAGTGCTTATTTTACTAATAGGCTATAGTTACATAATGTTTCGTGCCATACTGTGGTAATATTATGATATGCTATAGTAATACCCGAAATATAATATTGTAAAGTTCCGGAAGTATATGAATGTTGCTAAGTATTTCACATGGTATTGTTGTCTGTAGAGTTGCATGTATTACAGTATACTATAGTTATACCGTAGGGATACTATAATATTGCCACAACATGCTGCAGTAAATGTCACAGGAGTACTATTATTGCTGCATATTATTTCATACTGTACTCTAGTATAATATAGTTACGCTGCAGTGTACTGTGGTATACCATGATACTATATTAGTATTATTACAACATACTGGTATACTATATTATTACCAAAACATACTATACTAAA
This sequence comes from Siphonodentalium dalli, assembly GCA_032622095.1. NCBI lineage: Eukaryota > Metazoa > Mollusca > Scaphopoda > Gadilida > Siphonodentaliidae > Siphonodentalium > Siphonodentalium dalli. The sequence continues at coordinate 140,268,555 of CP136069.1, read as the reverse complement.
AGTCCCAGGAGCACTATTATTGCTGTATATTATTTCATACTGTACTATAGTTATACTGCAGTGTACTATGGTACACCATTGGATACTATAGTATTACCACAACATACTAAAGTAAAAGTCCCAGGAGTACAATGATTGATGCGTAGTATTTCTTATTGTGCTATAATTATACTGTAGTGTACGGTGGTATACCCTAGAAATACAACAGTACACGGACTATACCATAGTATTACTAGTAATAACACATGCAGTATGCCATAGTAATGTTAATACTATTGTATTACTATGGTAATACTATTGTATTTTTTCATAATAATTTATATTGAACACACACATACAGACAGACATTCGCAAATATAGATATATATGCATCAGCACCCACAGCCATGTAATGCCTCACGCTTTTCTCATTCATATCGTTAATTCTGTCACGTCTCTGGCCACATGTATACGTTAATGGGTCGAGGTCAATGTACTGTCCGTCGAAGATATTATAGTATACGTGCTGTAAACACTTTGATCGCAAACGATGCACCTTTCACTTCGCATGCAGTATATATCCGCTTCGGCATATCTCTAAGCACAGGTCCCCTGGTGCGATAATCCCACCATGAGTATATACCTCAAGTATATACTCATGGTGGGGGTTGTCGCACCAGGGGACCTGTGTCTCTAAGTGGTTATATAGCACTTGTGCCCCAATCCCTGTCTGTCATATCTGCTTATATTGGATTAACAATAAAATATAATCCAGGATATATTCCACTGAAGGTATATAAGTAGATGCCATAACCGGTTTCCACCGTGATCACATAGTCCCATATGTCAGAGTTTCTCTTACACGTTGAAAACATGGAAGTGTATTAATTCCACTATTGAGAGTAAAATGTACGGTAATCCAATTATGTTGTATGTAGAAATGAGAGATATATATGGGGACGACCAGATGATCGACATGACTGAGTTTCAGGATGTTTCTTGTGGATTATTTTGCTGATATCAGGCCATTAATATCAAACCAACCAAGTAATATACACTATTTATTAATTAGATCGTCTCTTAGTAACAGTGTAATATCGACAACTCTTTCAAATGAGTGACGTAACGAAATCGATATATACATATTATTTAGCAGTGAATAGAGTTACAGCACGTCGTAAAACCATATTACTCGTATTTTTGAAGTAGTAAAATGATATTACTCGGATTGGTTGATGTCGTAAAAAATGATATTACTCGGTTTAAGGGCAAATTGAAGCGATATTCACATAGAGTTCGATATCAAGGCGTTCTGGGGCAAAATGTCATATCTAATTAATAAGTAGCAATATTTCTACTTTGTCTCTCAGTTTTGTAGACATCATCTGATATTCTAAATCAGAATGTTGAATAAATATCCAACATAAGTATGGTCTTCTCTAGTAATCTAACATGGGTATATTTTAGAAATAAGTCGTGTTTCGATTACATATACATATTAATCCGATTTAACACCCCTAAATTACTGTTTCGTCGGCTCCGGGTGTAAAAAATATATTTGATTTGAGTCGAGAAACCCATGCAGACATCAAAGCTCAAAGTTATCAGATTTCGATTTTTTTTCCCTCTTCATATTTGGCGGCCAACCAAAAATTCCAATAATCTTCTTCGATAAATATATGGACATGCGTCGCGATATTTCGAAAGGTCACGCAATGACTTTGTATGGCCATCAGCGCTGTCGCAAATTAACTTCGGAATATAACACGACAAAAAGTAACGTCAGCAATAACAAATAAGGTAAATTGTTATAGTTGACGTGCGGATACATACATTTTCTTATCTCACAATCGGTAAGAATGGTTTAGTCATGAAAATAGACATATGATATAACAGGTATAAAAATGTATATAAACTAAGATATCACATATTACTTGTTATTTTGTCAGCTACGAGCAGATTTTTTCAAACAGGCTGATACCTCATTTGTGTCAAAATTCACAATTCTTTGCTCTAACATTCTGACCAAAGTTGTCAGTCGAAGGATTCTCCAAGATGTATGGACTGGTGTATTCCACGCACCTCCGACTGCAACTTTGGTCAGAATGTTATAGAAAACCACTGAGTATTTCCGAACATATAAGGTATCAACTTGTTTCAAAAATAAACTAGAATATGCTCGTAACAGTCAAAATGCTATGTTTTGTGTCAGTTCCTCATATGTTATGATTTTGTGCGTTTGCACTACCCTCGGCCATTGTGTATGGGTGGTACTCACCAACCTCGAAACCACCTGATTCCCCACCGTGAGAATAGGTAAGAATGTTTTAGTCATGAAAATAGACATGTGATATAACAGCATGCCGGCTACACGTGGAAATATGATTAACATTTGTGACGACATGTGGTGGGGAATTCAACTATACGATGGACAACACCATAATATGGAAGTTGGAAACCATCTTGAGATTCATCTTGATCGAACCTTTTGAATTGAATTTGAATTGTTTAATGCATAAAGCCACCATTTAAGGTGGAACATACATGTGCACGAACATATATACACTATATACATAAGATATTTCAATAAGCATTTTGGCATCATACTACATATGGATTATATAAGTAATAAATTCATTTTTAAAATCACGAGTCTATCTGTCGATCGACTCACACCAATAGTGATATATATACATACATATACATACATATACATACATATACATATATATAGCTATATATACATATACACATATATATACATATACATAGACATATACATACATATATACATATATGAGTAATTACATATATGTAAATGCTGCCAATGCCAGATCATCAGTATAGTTGTAAGTTATTATCTCAATTTTCTGAAGGCTAATTTTAGAAATATACTCACCCTCTTCAGGAGCGATATATTAGCTATAGATATCAAACCATAAAACTTTTCTCGCGTTGGAGATAGCCAATAGTATTTTGAAATGAACTGTTCACGGATATCTCTAAATTCGTCGCATATCAGTAGGAGATGATACTCGTCCCCTATCCCGTTACCGCACTGTTCACAGGTATTACAAGGTATACTGTTTCGCTACCGCCTTTTTTCAACGGGGAGTCGGTGGTAATGATATATAGTATGGAATATCTACCCTACACTTAATAGTAACTATAAATACGTGTTGTTGTTAGACACCATAGTCAAGAACATGTGATATTCCAATGGAATGTTATATGCATCTATCCCCGTTGCACTAGTCCAAGTCTTCTCGTACTAAAACCAGCTAAGATATATAGAGGATCTCACATTAGTTTCTATTTTATACGGAATTTATTAACCGAGTTCACTAAATTCGATTTGAGCCGAGGTTTACCGAGGCTCAAATAGAATTTAGAGGACGATGTTGATAAATTACGTATAAAATAGGACGAGTGTGAGATACCTTTTATCACATGATCAAATAAACCCGAAGCAACGCGCAATATTCATCGAAAACATCAATCATAAACTACAGCGATCGCAAGTTATTTGAAGAACGCCGTGACGTCATCGCACGCCCTGATATTAAACGTGTCTATTACCGATAATTATGAAACTGCTTTTATGGCCAAATTATGTGATAAATTGGGATGGAGATGCTGGTAAATACCAGCATCTCCATCCGAATATCTTAGCTGGTTTTAGTACGAGAAGACTTGGACTACGTTGCACATGCGTTAAAAGTAGAGGAAATTAATTAAATGTGTAATCATGGAGTACCACCGTAATTGATATACACGAATATGTGTAAGTCTCTGACTAATGTGTCTAGCATCCCTCCCATATATAAGGAGATATTTATGGTAATGTTGATATTAATCCTTAAAATTGTATGTATGTTAACTACAGGAGAACCACCCTAAGTAGACAATATAAGTATAACATATATATAAGCGGGAAAAACGTTTTCTGAACATATTATCTGAACATATCCCTCCAATAAATACACGTAGGACTCATTCTGTAATAGTATTATCTGTCGTCTGCTTATTTCCCCTAAAAATCCCTCCAGATGAAAAATAAACCATTTCAATGTATAATTGTATATCTGAGTGGGAGAATCCATTTAGAATAGAAAGGATTAATTTAGTCAAAAAAGCCAAATTGCACTGGGATGTTTATGTGGAAAACTGCATGAGAGACACCCGTTTGGAGGTATACTGAGAGGCCGACAATCGTGCAAGTGTCACTATATGTTATTCATATCCGACCACCGAGAATACATACAGATGCAGACAATATTGAATAAATAAATGCCACCGCTGGCTACATTCAAGCTACGGACCGAACTAATGCAAAACATAACATACAAGTAAATATCGAATGACGATACATATATTTGTAAACAAGCATTGCAAATAATGTTATTTGGACGAAAAGTCGCAAGACTTGTTCCGTATTATGATAATGATGATGATGATATGATTGATAGAACAAACCACTATTATGATGATCGTGTCGTTATTTGTTTAAAATACGTATCAATTGACATATACGCACCCGTTCCCTCATTAAAATCAACATATTTCGACCATTTTATGCGACCTCGGCGAATTCGAGGTTCTCCGCAAATAGACTTCCGCAAACAGGGACCTACTGCGAATTGTCACAACCGGAAAAAGGAAAAACCAATTATCTATTTATAAAAACCTCCACAGACACACAGCTATCTAAAATTTGCCCACCAGTTTACACCCGATGAGCGTTAATAAATACATTGTAAGTTGTTAAAACTTGTACTCCAATCCCGTTGTAAATGAATTCCCAATAAAATATGTTTAAAGGGACTCAACAATCATCGCCACCGTGTTGTTGTTGTTGAAACAGCTGTTCACTGCCTGTTCCTAACGCTTCTGAAAACTGCATGCATGGTTTATCTCCCCTGATTTCTATAAATAGATTGGGGGTATTCCTATGTTTTCAGTGACAGCAAGCATGGTTTCAGGATATCGTTAGAAAAAGACGATATTTATTGAGCTTAAATTGGCAAAATGCGATCAAATAAGACGTTTTTGTCAGCGCGAAGATGCCGAAAAATTGGAAAGAGCAGCGAATGGGGTGTCTTCCGCCATGGATTTTGGGAAGTTCACGAATGTCACAGTGGATTTCCATGCAAATCTGCGGAGCAAAATTCTGAAAGTTACGGAGTTGCACATACCTGCATACTTCTCAGTCTTCTGAGTGTGACTTGATGCGGTACTATAGTATAAGAAACAGCAGGTATTTATCTGGTGGGTCCGCTTTGTAAATTATAAAATTTTGCAATAAATATATTTTTGATAATTTTTTTCTGGATTTACATCACTTGACCTACATATTAATTTGTCAGATTTGAAATATCAATATTGAATATAAAATTCAAAAATAAATACACTAACATCTATACAAGTTCCAATCGGACCTGCCAGATAAATACCTGTTGTTTTCAAATATACATGTACCACATCAAGGCACACTCGGAAGTATGTGCAACTCTAGTTCAGTCATGATCAACGTAGTGCGTATCCTTCATTGCTGGAAGCAGCAATCTGCGAAAGCGGTCATGTTGACTTAAAGAACAAATACAGAAAAGAACAAATACAGACGAGATGATGGATCAGTCACAGGCATGCTGTTTGAGGTAAAGCTACCACCCCTCGAAGAATGAAGGAAAGAACAGTGACTGGTTCAATACCACAAAATAGTCAAGGGGTTGGTTTCAGCCCTGCCTAAAGCCTGATTATCTAGAACACGAGAAGAAAGACACAAGGGAAATACAGCCAACAAAATTTTAGGACTGTGTCAGTCAAAATCCGGTGGAGAAGGAGGTGTGTAACAACACAGAATCGTTCCAACTTCTGCGTACCAGCAGCTCACAATACGAACACTCCTTATTTGTTAAAACAACTGTGGAATTGAACTACCTGGAACAGACTTCAGTCGGTTGTTGATGTCAGTGATATTGACGGTTTTCTATCTGCTCTGCGAGGGGAACAACAGTATGGAGTGTTTTCAACAATGCTAACAAGGAGCTATTGCTTAACCCTTTGAGTGCCAGGGGCCGATCTCATCGGCCCTAAACCTACAAAATAAGTCTGTTTAAGAATATAAGAATAAATTATTAAAATTGTAAAAAAAATTGTAAAAAAAAAAAATTGTTAGGCCAATGCATTCTCTTATATATGCGAGGCGACCTATGGTCGACTCGCATATATAAGAGAATGCATTGGCACAGGGTATATGGGTTGATACAAAAATCGACCTGGCACTCAAAGGGTTAAATATTTAAAAATTATGCTTGTTTATCATATATAATAAATTATTTTTCAATTATTTCGCTTGCTGCTTATATTTATACTCCAAAATAATTTTGGATGGCTCAAACAACAACATTATCATTGCATATATTAAGTACTATATGGGAGATTAATCTAACATTTAATGGCTGATTTAAACGCTTAAGCGTAACTCCATTACGCTTAAGCATAATTGGTTTGTATTGCCTTGCAACGTTATATGTAATGGTAGGCCTACATGTATCTAACTTAGTAAGGTTTAATGTTCTGGGCGGATGGTAAGATTACTAGCATCGTAATTGACTGCATCAATTTCAGCTTCAGGGGAGTTTTTCCAATTCTATTACGCTTTACTTTAGCGTGAATGCATTATGTGTGATCGAAAATGAATTACGCATAAGCATAATGTAATACGCTTAAGTATGGTATAATGGAAATCTAAATTACACTTAGGCATTGCGAATTAAGCTTAAATTCATGCTTAAGCATAATGAATTACACTTAAGCGTGATTGGCAATTAAATGTGAATTTTGCCTCCCATATGTGTACTATTGTTGTTTCATACACTTTGCCCCACGTGTTTGGTTGTTTCGCACCATATATTTGGCCATTTCTCACCACATGTTTTGTCGTTTCCCACAACTGTCATGCGTTGCTTTTGAAAAAAATCCTTTGAAAAAGAACATACAGTAATACCCAAAGTAATGACCCCTTAACCACACCAGGATTATGGAAAATAATTCAGGATTTAGTTGGAAATATGGCTTGTTGCTATTCGTTGGAAAGCTCTCGTCGAGAGCTTTCCGATGAATGGCAACAAGCCATATTTCCAACTAAATCCTGAAAAATTACCCATAATTCTGCTGTGGTTAAGTGGTCAATTACTTAATTACTTTGGGCATTACTGTATTAAGTTATCTGATGACAACGCGCCAATTGGACACATTTTATTTTTTTTTAAATCCCAAATTGTGACAAAGTTCACGTTATTTAAAAAAAAACATATCAATAGACCCAGTCTAAATAAAATTAGACCGTGTTTCATTTCTTTCTTTAATACGAGTCTGGATATCTATCAGACTGCAATATACCTTATACTAAATGATACGATTCATCCAGATTATACCGGTATGAAACTGGCCACTTGGAAGGAAACATTTATGGGGGGGGGGGGGGGAGACAACCCCACTGTGACATCGTCGCCACCTCGCTGACAGTCTGAAGTTAAAATGAACCTGGTTCTCTATGGATGAGTGATTCACCGATAATTGTTACTTTTGGCCTCTCATAACAAAATGCATATATACACAAGCGTATGGTAATAGCATATATGAAGACTGGAGAAAATTTCATACTAAAATAGGTTATCAGTACATACAGTAATGCTCTAATTAATCGACCTCTTAACCAAAGCAGAATTATGGGTAACTTTTCAGGATTTAGTCGGAAATATATTTCCGACTAAATCCTGAAAAGTTACCCATAATTCTGCTTTGGTTAAGAGGTCGATTAATTAGAGCATTACTGTACATGTGTATATACCAATCACATGTATATTGAGTTTTAAAAAAAAGTTTCTGAACCCCTTCGGTTGTAAATAGAATGCACTCAGTGATTCTGACTTCAAACTTGTGCCTCCTAATTATATAGGTTGATTGAGTTGAAAGGTTAGAAAATCAGTGCCCTCTCTTGAAATTATTTCTTAAGGAATAATCTCTGTTTCATATTTTGATTACAGTTTAAAGATGGTCTATATATTCTTATTACAAGTTTTATATATTTTCCTGGGTATAAAATAATGTCCGGAAATGCTTCAATCAATTACTGTTCATTCTATTTTGAATTTTCTGGTATATATACTAGTATACCTACAAATAATTTGTGACATTTTACTGCTTGAGGAAACGTTCGGAGCATAGCAAGCAGGAAAATAGTAAAAAAAGATTGTCCCAACTGATTATCAATCAGTTGTAATATTAAATGATAGAAGCGTTTCTGGACTGGTGTCTTTGACAACTTGACTTATCATTATTATTTTATACCCTAGAAATTATAGAAAACAATTTAGGAAGAGATGATCCATCTTTAAGCCAATCGAGCAAAGTTGATCTATTTCTCCATGTTCTTCTAATAGGTGATGTTTTTATCGAATATATTTGCACATTTTACCCACTGCGAGTGCATTGGTCCCTTTAATATTTCATGTAAAAGTGGTGAAAACTGTAATATTAAACAAGAACAATAGCTTTAGTTAACACAAAATTCACTGAAATATTTTCACAGTGGGGTTTCTGTGAGGAAAAAAATATTTGTTTTCCTCATAGAATCTCCACATATATATTCAGACAGACAGATGAGGAGGGGTGTTGAAAAATGCTTGGGGAAAACAGTTGTAAAGAGGGAAAGAAATTGGTTGCGGGGCTGGGTGAATTGCAGAAATGGTCAAAGGTAAAAAAGTAACATACGTGTCTGAATATATATTAACACCCCCCCCCCCCCTCCAGAGCAAATTGAAATAATTTAAATCCATATACCCTGCTTTTCTCATGGCATTTGTTTTGGTGTTTTTGGTCATTAAAATTAACTTATGACTGAGATTAATCCTTCAGTCATGATACTTTTCCAAAAATGACATTTTTTTGTATTTTTGTCTGTTTAACAAATGTTGGGGCATAAATAGAAAAAAACAATCAGTAGAGAGTGCACTGGCTTAGAAGTTCAATACAAGTATTGTTAGCTTAATGCATTCTCTTATATATGCAAGGCATCCTATGGGAGACTCGCATATATAAGAGAATGCATTGGCACAGGTTTTCAAAAAAATTCATGAAGCTCCAGTTATGGAAGGATTAATCATAAATAATGGTCTCCCATATGGCACCTTGTATATATAAAAGAATGCACTGGCTTGCATAGTCAAGATAAATGTTGTTAGGTCAATGAATTCTCTTAAATATGTGAGTCTGCCAATGGGAGACTGGCATATATAAGAGAATGCATTGGTATAGTGTTTTTGCAAAATTTCAGGAAGCTCCAGTCATGAAATGTGCAAAATTATTTGAACTTTCCTCTTAGAACACTTTAAATTGTAAAAATATAGCATCGCAAGGTGTTTGGAAATCCCTTCAGTTTGTAAGTCTAACACACAATTTGTTCAAAAATAGTTTTGTCTTCATCATAGACTAATAAAGAAATCATGTTTTGTACACAATCTACATTGTAGTCAGAAAATTACTAAAACAATGAAAAGGCTGTACAAAAAATTTCTAGTTTTTGAAATATCTGACCATCATATATTGAATTTGGCTCAGTGTGATACACTCCCATTCTTGAAAACACACAACTTGAAAAATCCTTACTCTAACAGATGGATTAATAATTATCTCTTTCTGTAACAATTATTTTATAGTTTCCTGTGTATAACATAATAAATATGAATCGAAGACCCTTGCCTGGAAACACTTCTATCAATTAGTATTATAATAGTATACAATCAATTTCCAGTATTTTAATGGTATCTCCGGCTTATTTTTATAATTTTATAACCAGTAAACTATACAACACATGTTAGAGGAAGAGATAATCCATCTTTAGTGAATCCTGGAAATTTGTAAATGATTAAATTTCTTCTGTAAAGCAGGAAAATAAAATCTACAAAACATGCAGTTGGAAGGACTTGGGAGACTCGAATATATAATATAACCATTTCTTGATGGGAACTGCGCTGGTGGAGCAATGAATCATGTGCCAGTGCATTCCCTTATATTTGCAGATACCATACTAGGTAGCCTCACATATATAAGAGAATGCACTGGCTTACAAGGTCAAGGTAAATATTGTTAGGCCAATGTACATGTAATGTATTCTCTTACATATTCTAGGATCCCTACTGGAAACTACCATATATAAGAGAATGCATTAGCACATGGTTTTTTCGCAATATTTCCAATCATGGAAGGGTGAATGCTGCTCCCATAATGAAAGGGTTAATTGATTTTATTCCAAATAGACATTTTTTGTTTTAGTTTTAGTTCCGACCCTCCAGGTTTGGTATTTTGTCTCATAAATGAACCACATACAGTAATGCCCTAATTAATCGACTGCTTAACCACAGCAGCATTATGGGTAACTTTTCAGGATTTAGTTGGAAATATGGCTTGTTGCCATTCATCGGAAAGCCATATTTTCGACTAAATGCTCAAAAGTTACCCATAATTCTGCTGTGGTTAAGGAGTCAATTATTTAGGGCATTACTGTACTATGATGGTGGTGGTTCTGCTGAGTTTAGTAAGGCCAAATCAAATTAATGTTCTGTTTCTGAGACACTGCCACTTCATTATTATATGGGAGAGATTTCCGATGAATGGCAACAAGCCATATTTCCGACTAAATCCGGAAAAGTTACCCATAATTCTGCTGTGGTATTGGAGTCGACTAATTAGGGCATTACTGTAGTTTTGATTACTCTGACTACTGATGGTATACATGTACTAGCACCTGCCATAAATCATGAATAACAGAGGTGAATCATGAGTACCGGATACAAAAAATATAGGATAGAAGCCATGGTTATTTCACACTGTTATAAATATGAAAATAATTACATTTTTGCTGCTGAAGTATTGTCCATAACTCCAGCTCATCAAGAAGTATGAGACTGAATTATATCAAAATATGTCATTTTGACAAAAAATAATCAATTTGATGCTCAATGACAATTATTCTCAGTGAGATATATCATACAGTTCCAGGAGATTTCACTCCATTGTCACTATCCATATTTTCTTATCTGGTACCTGCTGGTACACAGAAAAATCACCTATTTGTTATTAGTATTCAGAATAGGAGTCTGGGGTCCGCCATGGGAGGGAGGGACATCATCAATATCATGAAGAGATATATTTAAGAAGACTTATTTTAAATGATTTATTAATAAGGTACTTAACACAATAACACATGTATGAATTTTCACTAATGAATTAAATTTAATATAATTAAAAAGTCTGTTAATAACTGAATATCACAATTGACTGTCACTAGCTGTGATAGACTTGCAATTGAATTTATTAATTGAGTAATTGGCAATCATGAATATTTTTGTGGGACAAACCCCAGCTTCTGGCATGATTTAGTCCTTGTTTAAATTATTGTTGAATGTTGGGTCAACAGCCTGGAGCTATCTAGTTGAAATTGAAGAAACCCCCTCCCCTAGATCATGCCATGAATCTTTACTCTGCTTATCGCCTGTAGAGATCTTATTCCATCAGTACAAAACTTGGGAACTTTTTTATGTTTTGATAGGGAACTTTATAACATTGAAAAAACAAGGCAGGGAACATATTTATTTGTTTATAATTGTTCCTCGATAATCAACTTCAAAGTATGGGGGAAATTCCATGATTGTAAGTGCGCATAGCAAACTCACCCGTTAAGTCTGTTAAATAATGTCATCTCGAGCTGGCACTTTCGCCTACTTATGAATAAACTGTTAAGCGACAGGTATTAACAAAGAAATATATTCCCGTGTTATTTTTTCAGCTTTATAAGGTTCCCTATCAAAACCTCAAAAAGTTCCCAGGTTTTTCATTGGTACAATATGATTTCTACGGGCATTAGCCTCTGGGAGGCCAAATTGCCATTTAGTAATGAAGTGTGATTAAGCGCAATTAATTGCACTTGAGCGCAATTAATTGCACTTAAGCACAAATAATTACACTTAAGCAGAATTACTTGAACTTATCATTGTTCTTAAGCGCAATCATTGATCTTAAGTGCAGTCGATTGCGCTTAAGCATAGTAATTTGTTCTTGAAAACATAATTATTTGTGCTTAAGCGCAATCAATCTTGCTGTGCGCAATCAATTGGCTAATCTTAAGCGCATTTCATGGTTATATGTAACTATTATATAAAACACCCCTGGTGAATAAATAGGTTTATCCATAACTCAACCTTATAGTTCTTACTGACATATCACCTCTTGTTTTCATTAGTTTGGATGGGTAGGGCTCAGCAAGTCTAAGTTCTTTATTGATATGGTAGACTCGCGATAGCATTACCTTCTGTTTTAGTTCAGGCAATTCGTGATAGCATTGACTTCTGTATTAGTTGGTGCAACTTTGATTTTCGAGTATATACCGGTATACATGTGCACCATATGAGGGAAGCAGGTCCTCAGTGACACCATATTCGCGCTACAGTTTATGACATGGACATACTACAAGAGACGCTGATTTAATAAAACTACCAGAGCTCGAGGAGTGAGACACCAAAGCTCCCAGAATGAAACACATATTTTTGGGACAGGGATGCTGATAATATGACAATATTTAGGGTTTTTCACACGATTTAAGTAAATAAGTAAACCCTCATACAGTGACACCACATTATTGCTATACATGTATGACCATAGCTATGGCCCAAATCTGTGCAAAAATTCTTTAAAAAAAATATATTAAAACATACTAGAGGAGACATCCATTTTTTGGATATAAGGGATGCTGATAATTATATGACATTATGGATTATCTTTGAATGTTGCACACATACAGTTAGAGGTAACTGTACTAGGCTTATTTAAAAAGGTTAAAATTAGCACATGCTCTTCTTGTGATGCTAGGCGATACTCCAGGTTATGACAATTAATATTTTATGGGTAGGCTAGATAGTAGTTACAATTAATTGCACTTGAGCGCAATTAATCATGCTTAAGTGCAACTCATAATGCTTAAGCATGAATGCCCTATTTGTACTTAAGCACAATATTTTATCGCACTTATGCACAATCGTTTGCCCTTAAGTGCAATAAATTTTGCTTAAGCGCATTCAATTGCACTTAAGCGCAATTCAATGTGAATGTGGCCTCTCATAATCATATTACCCAGAGTAGAGATCATTCATGGCATGATCTACACTTCCCCCAACAAAAAAATATATCTGATATTGGGCCACACATTTTGAAATTAGTCATTTTAATACTATACGGGTCACTGTTGAGACTTGTTGAATTTGAATCTGCAGGGTCTGTATGTAGTCAGTGTAGGCATAATGCAGCCAGTCCAATCCAAAGCCATACATGCATATTAGTACATTTCAGTGTCAAATTGCACTTGCTACATGTACATTTGTCTGACGCTATCTACCCACACTGTTTTTTTTAAATCTGCGTGTTTGAACGATTGGTTCTCCAACAGGTCCCATTGAGACCCGAGTCACTCGGCTCCTTGGTCATCAGGCTGAGAATTCCCGCTGTTGACAATATTCAATTACAATGTCAACAACACACGAACTTATTCGAAACGAGTTTTGACCAGTTTTCCAGGCAATAATCGTTGAATTCATATGTGACGACCCAACACTCAACGCACCATACACCGAGTTAAAACTCCGATAATCTAATTCAAATATACGTTCTAACTAGGTTTTAATTAATTTACTTCGTCTTGAGAATGAGAGTGATTTATTATTCCGAAGTCGTAAAAACAATCGTATCAAATTGGTGACGAAAGGTCGCCGACCAATCGGATCGTGCGGATGGAATTGTGGCTAAAAATAGATATCTGCGGGATTCCGCCTTATCATTGCTTCAGTCAATGGGGGTATATTGGTGAAGATTGTTGTGTCACTTTAAAGTAAAAAAGACGCTATTATTATAATGCATGCGAACACGCAATGTTGTCCAATTACCATATAGATACTTGGAAAGAACCATGCTAACTGGATAATTATCACGTGAAGAATTAATTCCGACTCTATATAATAGGTTTTGTGACAGCAACAATTTCCAAGAAATGTCAATCATAGTAAGTGTGCACTTACGTTAGTCCAAGTCTGCTAGGATATTGGGATAGCGAGATGCTGTAAAACAGGATCTCTACCCCAATATCCTGGCTGGTTTGAGCAGACCTACGTGCGCCTTAAAGTGACACAACAATCTTCCCCGGTATACCCCGATTGACTGAAGCAATAACACATATATATACGGCGGAATCCCGCAGATAACTATTTTTAGCCACAATTCCAATCGGCGCGATCCGATTAGTCGGCGATCTTTCGTCACCAATTTGATACGATTGTTTTGAGAATAATAACTCTCATTCTCAAGACCAAATAAATTAATTAAAACTTAATTTGTTAGAACGCATATTTGAGTTAGATTATCGGAGTTTTATCTCCGTGTATGTTGTGTTGAATGGGAATGTTGGGTCCTCACATATGAAATCAACGATTATTGCCTGGAAAACTTGTCAAAAACTCGGTTCGAATTGAAGTTCGTGTGATCAGATCAGGCTATGTTGTTGACATTGAATTGTTGTTCTAATTGAATATTGTCAACAGCGGGAATTCTCATCCTGATGACCCAGGAGAGTGACTCAGGTCACAATTAATGGGAACTTTTGGAGAACCTATCGTTCAAACACGCAGATTAAAAAAAAACAGTGTGGGTAGATAGCGTCAGAAAAATGTACATGTAGCAAGTGCAATTTGACACTAAAATTTACATGTATGGCTTTGGACTGGACTGGCCGCAGTAGGCCTACACTAGTACAGGCCTTGCAGATTCAAATTGAACTAAAGTCTCCAACAGTGACCTGTAGTATTAAAATAACTAATTTCAAAATGTGTGGCCCAGTATTGTGGGATGCCAAATTGACATTTAATAAATAATTGAGCTTAAGCGCAATAAGGAATCCCTTATTAGCGCAATAAGGAAAAATCTAATTGCCCTTAAGCACAATAAGAGATTCCTTATTGCGCTTAAGCGCAATAAGTAATATTACATAAACTCCCTATAATTCCAATAGTGTAGTCCATGGTGCAATGGGTGGAGTTTATTGGTCACATGGTGACTGTCCACGTGTAGGCCTATTCAGATTCCATCAGATTCCATCCCTGTTAACAGGCAAATATAGGATAATTCTACTATTTTCTCATGAGGGAGATATTAATTGAACTTAAGCGCAATAAGGATGTATTGCGGTTAAGCGTATAATAAGGAATGTTCTTAATAAGATTCCTTATTGCGCTTAAGCTCAATTATTTATTAAATGTCAATTTGGCATCCCATACAGTATTAGATATATTGGGAGGAGGGTAGATCATGCCATAAATCTCTACTCTTATGGGATGCCAAATTGACATTTAATAAATAATTGAGCTTAAGCGCAATAAGGAATCTCTTATTGCGCTTAACGCTTAAGGAATATTCTTATTGCGCTTAAGCGCAATTAGATCTTCCCTTATGCGCAATAAAAACATTCCTTATTGCGCTTAAGCGAAATTACATCCTTATTGCGCTTAAGCGCAATTATTATCTCCCTCATGAGATCACCCCTCTGCAAATAGTAGAATTATCATATATTGCCTGTTAACAGGGATAGATATTGATTGCACCATGGACTAAACCATTTGAATTATATGGAGTTTATGTAATATTCCTTATTGCGCTTAAGCGCAATTAGCTCTTATTGCGCTTAAGCGCAATAAGGAAATTCCTTATTCCGCTTAAGCGCAATAAGGAATCTCTTATTGCGCTTAAGCTCAATTATTTATTAAATGTCAATTTGGCATCCCATATACTCTGGCTAATATGACTTTGGGCCATAGATTTGGTCATATAGCAATAATGTGGTGTCACTGTATAAGGGCTTGCTTACCTCATATGGTGTACTTATTGACTTAAATCGGGTGAAAAACCCTATTGTCATATTATCAGCATCCCTGTCCCAAAAATTGGTGTTTCATTCCGGGAGCTTTGATGTCTCACTCCTCGAGCTCTGGTAGTTTTATTAAATCAGCGGCTCTTGCACAGATCTAGTATTTCCAGGTCATATACTGTAGCGCGAATATGGTGTCACTGAGGACCTGCTTCCCTAATATGGTGTACCTGTATATGTACTCGAAAATCAAAGTTGCCCCAACTAATACAGAAGTTAATACTATCACGAGTTGCCACAACTAAAACAGAAGGTAATGCTATTGCGAGTCTACCATTTCGATAAAGAACTTAGGCTTGCTCCCATGCAAACCAATGAAAACAAGAGGTGATATGTCAATAAGAGCTAAGGTTGAGTTATGGATAAACCTATTTATTCACCAGGGGTGTTTAGTTACATGCATGTATAACCATGAAATGCGCTTAAGATTAGGCAATTGATTGTGCGTAAGCAAAATTGATTGCGCTTAAGCACAAATAATTATGTTTTCAAGAACAAATCACTATGCTTAAGCACAATCGATTGCACTTAAGAGCAATGATTGCTCTTAAGCACAATGATAAGTTCAACTAATTGTGCTTAAGTGTAATTATTTGTGCTTAAGTGCAATTATTAGTGCAATTAATTGCACTTAAGCGCACTTCATTATTAAATGACAATTTGGCCTCCCAGAGGCGAATGGCCGTAGAAATCATATTCTACCAGTACAAAACCCTGGGAACTTTTTGAAGTATTGATAGAGAACCTTATAAAGCTGAAAAAATAACAAGGGGAATATATTTCTTTATTAATACCTGTCGCTTAATAGTTTATTCATAAGTAGGTGAAAGTGCCAACTCGAGATGACATTATTTAACATACTTGATGGGTGAGTTTGCTATGCGCACTTACAATCATGGTATTTCTGCAGGTTAATTAATTCAGTGTTTTTGTGATATCAGCTCACTAAAGCCACAAAAAGCATGCATTTTCGAGCTGGGACCACCCCATACTTTGAAGTTGATTATCGAGGAACAAATATAAACAAAGAAATATGTTCCCAGTGCCTTGTTTGTTCAATGTTATAAAGTTCATTATCAAAACATAACAAAATTCCCAAATTTTGTACTGATGGAATAAGATCTCTACAGGCGCTAAGCAGAGTAAAGATTCATGACATGATCTAGGGGAGGGGGTTTCTTCATTTTCAACAAGATAGCTCCAGGCTGTTGACCCAACATTCAACAATAATTTGAACAAGGACTAAATCATGCCAGAAGCTCCCACAAAAATATTCATGATTGCCAATTACTCAATTAATAAATTCAATTGCAAGTCTATCACAGCTAGTGACAGTCAGTTGTGGTATTCAGTTATTAACAGACTTGTAATTATATTAAATTTAATTCATTAGTGAAAATTCATACATGTGTTAAGTACCTTATTAATAAATCATTTAAAATAAGTCTTCTTAAATATATCTCTTCATGATATTGATGATGTCCATCCCTCTCATGGCAGACCCCAGACTCCTATACTGAATACTAATAACAAATAGGTGGTTTTTCTGTTTACCAGCAGGTACCAGATAAGAAAATATGTATAGTGACAATGGAGTGAAATCTCCTGGAACTATAAGATTTAGCTCACAGTTTGTCATTGAGCATCAAATTGAATTTTTTTTTTGGTCAAAATAACATATTTTGATATAATTCAGTCTCATACTTCTTGGTGAGCTGGGGTTATGGACAATATTTCAGCAGCAAAAATGTAATTATTTTCATATTTATAATAGTGTGAAATAACCATGGCTTCTGTCCTATATTTTTTATCTTGTACCCATGATTCACCTATGTTATTCAGGATTTATGGGAGGTGCTAGTATACCATCAGTAGTCAAGAGTAATCAAAACTATGTGGTTCATTTATGAGACAAAATACCGAACCTGGAGGGTCGGAACTAAAACTAATTACAACAAAAATTGTCTATTTAGGAATAAAATCAATTAACCTTTCATTATGGGAGCAGCATTCACCCTTCCATGATTGGAGCATTGGAAATATTGCAAAAAAAACCTGTGCTAATGCATTCTCTTATATATGGTAGTTTCCAGTAGGGATCCTAGAATATATAAGAGAATATATTACATTGGCCTAACAATATTTACCTTGACCTTGTAAGCCAGTGCATTCTCTTATATATGTGAGGCTACCTATGGTACCTGCAGATATAAGGGAATGCACTGGCACATGATTCAATGCTCCACTAGCGCAGCTCCCATCAAGAAATGGTTATATTATATATTTGAGTCTCCCAAGTTCTTCCAACTGCATATTTTGTAGATTTTATTTTCCTGCTTTACAGAAGAAATTTAATCATTTACAAATTTCCAAATTCACTAAAGATGGATTATCTCTTCCTCTAACATGTGTTGTATAGTTTACTGGTTATAAAATAATAAAAATAAGCCGGAGATACCTGTCTGGAAATGTTACTATCAATTAATATTGATTTTAAATCAATATGTATTTTTTAATGCGAGAATTAAGTGGGATATATATTTGTTCCTATTTTTTTTAGAAAAAGTTCCAATAAACACGAGCCCTAAAATACTGGACATTGATGGTATGCTTATTATAATACTAATTGATAGAAGTGTTTCCAGACATGGGTCTTCGATTCATATTTATTATGTTATACACAGGAAACTATAAAATACTTGTTATAGAAAGAGATAATGATTAATCCATCTGTAAGAGTAAGGGTTTTTCAAGTTGTGTGTCTTCAAGAATTGGAGTGTATCACACTGAGCCAAATTCAATATATGATGGTCAGGTATTTCAAAAACTAGAAAAAAAATTAACAGCTTTTTCATAGTTTAGTAATTTTCTGACTAGATTGTGTACAAAACATGATTTCTTATTAGTCTATGGTGAAGACAAAACTATTTTTGAACAAATTATGTGTTAGACTTACAAACTGTGAAGGGATTTCCAAACACATTGTGATGCTATCGTTTTACAATTGAAAGTGTTCTAAATAATTTTGCACATTTCATGACTGGAGCTTCCTGAAATTTAGCGAAAACACTGTACCAATGCATTCTCTTATATATGACAGTCTCCCATAGGCAGACTCACATATTTAAGAGAATTCATTGGCCTAACAACATTTATCTTGACCATGCAAGCCAGTGCATTCTTTTATATTTACAACCTGCCATATGGGAGACCATTATTTATGATTAATCCTTCCATAATTGGAGCTTCATGAAATTTTTTGAAAACTTGTGCCAATGCATTCTCTTATATATGCGAGTCTCCAATAGGATGCCTTGCATATATAAGAGAATGCATTAAGCTAACAATACTTATATTGAACTTCTAAGCCAGTGCAGTCTCTTATATTTAAGATTGTATATATGCGAGATTCATATATATAAAAGAATGCATAAGCATGACTGGTTGTTTTTTCTATTTATGCCCCAACATTTGTTAAACAGACAAAAATGCCAAAAAATGGCATTTTTGGAAAAGTATCAAGACTGAAGGAGTAATCTCAGTCATAAGTTAATTTTATTCAACAAAACACCAAAAAAAAAAATGCCATGAGAAAAACAGGGTATATGGATTTAAATTTATTTCAATTTGCTCTGGAGGTGGGGGGGGGGGGGGGGGGGGGGGGGGTAATATATATTCAGACACATATGATACTTTTTTACATTTTACCATTTCTGCGATTCACCCACCCCCGCCAGTGCCCCCGCAACCAATTTCTTTCCCTCTTTACAATTGTTTTCCCAAAGCATTTTTCAACACCCCTCCCCATCTGTCTGTCTGAATATATATGTGGAGATTCTATGAGGAAACAACTATTTTTTACCATCTTACCATCCGCCCAGAACATTAAACCTTTCTAAGGCTGAAGGGGTCACTCTCACCAAAAAAAGTGCTGAAGGGTACACATGGTTTGAAAATGTGCTGAAGGTTTGTGATCGCCACTAACACCGTTACTTAAACTGTGTTTCTGAAAGTCTGACGCCCATGAGCAGTTTGTTTTCAGTTCATTTTCTGTTCATTGGAACGTAATCAATTATTCTCTAACAGAAATCATGGCAGATACGAAATCTAAACGTCATTTAGAACGACATTTCAAACCCTGTATACCATTCAGCACATTTTCAAATCCTGTGTACCCTTCAGCACTTTTTTTGGTGAGAGTGACCCCTTCAGCCTTACTAAGTTAGATACATGTAGGTCTACCATTACATATAACGCTGTAAGACAATAAAAACCAATTATGCTTTTAAAGCGTAATGGAATTACGCTTAAGCATAATCAGCCATTACATGTTAGATTGATCTCCCATATAGTACTTAATATATGCAATGACAATGTTGTTGTTTGAGCCATCCAAATGATTTTGGAGTATAAATATAAGCAGCAAGCGAAATAATTGAAAAATAATTTATTATATATGATAAACAAGCATAAATTATAAATAGTTAAGCAATAGTTCCTTGTTAGCATTGTTGAAAATACCCCATACTGTTGTTCCCCTCGCAGAGCAGATAGAAAACCGTCAATGTCACTGATATCAACAACCGACTATTCCAGGTGGTTCCATTCCACAGTTGTTTTAACAAAGAAGGAGTGTTCGTATTGTGAGCTGCTAGTACGCAGAAGTTGGAACGATTCTGTGTTGTTTACACACCTCCTTCTCCACCGGATTTTGACTGACACGTACAGTCCTCAAATTTTGTTGGCTGTAGCCTGTATTTGCCTTGTGTTTTAGATAATCAGGCTTAGGAAGGGCTGGGAGCAACCCCATGACTATTTTGTGGTATTTAACCAGTCGCTGTTCTTTCCTTCTGGGAGCTTTACCTCAGACAGCATGTCTGTGACTGATCCATCATCTCGTCTGTATATGTTCTTTTCTGTATCTGTTCTTTAAGTTTAAGAGAGATCTCGAGGTCAAGTGACCAATTTTGAATGGGGATTTCCATGCAAATCTGCAGAGCAAAATTTAGAGTTGCACATACTTCTGAGTGTGACTTGATGTAGTATTGAAAACAACAGGTATTTACAGGGACGCCAGAAGCATCAAAGGGCAAGGGGGCAAACCAACCATGAGGGCACTTTTTGGGTACCCACTGGCCTCACCTGAGTCAGGCCAGCAAGGGGGGCAAGTGCCCCCGTATGTCCCCCTTCTCTGGCGTCCCTGGGTACGGTATTTATCTGGCGACTGGCGGGTCCAATTGGAACTTGTTCCATTATAAATTATAATGTTGGTGTATTTATTTTTGAATTTTATATTGATATTTCGAATCTGACAAATATAAGTTATGTACTGATTATGTAGGTCAAGTGATATGTAATTCCAGAAAATAATTCTCAAAAATATATTTATAGCAAAATTTTATAATTTACGAAGCGGACCGGACCCACCAGATAAATACCTGTTGTCTAGTACCACATCAAGTCACACTCAGAAGTATGTGCAACTCTTTAACTTTTGCTCCGCAGATTTGCATGGAAATCCCCATTCAAAATCCACCACGGCGGAAGACACACACCATTCGTTGCTCTTTCCAATTTTTCGGCATCTTCCCGCTTACGAAAACTTCTTATTTGATCGCATTTTGCCAATTTAAGCTCAATATATCTCAGTCTTTTTCTAACGATATCCTGACAGTGAAACCATGCTTGACAGAACACAGGGATATCCCCAATCTATTTATAGCATATCAGGGGAGATAAACCGTGCATGCAGTTTATAGAAGCGTTAGGAACAGGCAGTAAACAGCTGATTTCAACAACAACAACATGGTAGCGATTATTTTTGAGTCCCTTTAAAGTCTCACAATGAGACTTTTTCCGCAACAATAATTTTTTTTCCGAGTTATCCCCCTGCATAGCTTTTTATATTATAATAGGTTGGCGATTATTGCAATACGATAGAGGAACACTCCGACTTTCGTACTCAGATTCATACATTTTTGTACCTCGCTTGCCTGACCGAAATATGACGGGGAAATGGCTAATTTGGATTTAGTTGTCGTTCTAGATATGTTTATTGTGCCTTTTATCATTCCTTTTCACGAAAACAAATTAAAAACAAGTCGAATATGTTATGATAATGTTTAAACATTCTTGTACATGAAATTGGGGATAAATTGTTCCCAGAGTTAGAGTACGTTATTTCACACTTCCGGTGTGGAATTTCCGAATTTTTATGTGTTAAAAATAAATAGTTTTTTCATCTGTCATATCTGCTTGTTTCGTTCATTATTCGCAGAAAATGTGTATCTCATTCTTTCGTGTACACAACGGATTAGATATAGACTGTTTTAACCCGTTGGATGTTAGAAATACCGCTTAATTATCAGAAAATATCATGTGAAGTGACGGGACCAATCCGAATATCGCACACTGGACTTGGTGAAGTTGGTCAACATGACCGCTTTCGCAGATTGCTGCTTCCAGCGTAGAAGGATGCGCACTACGTTCATGACTGAACTAACACTGGACTGGTCACAGACACTGTGTGTGAGTCACTGAGTGTGGCAGGTCAGACTATGCCGTATTCAGCTGTTATTATCATGGACATTGATTGACTCGAATAAGTGAATACAGAATAGCACTGATTGACCCCAATGGAAGAATGCAAACAATGTGAATGTAATGATTATTGCAAAATATGATGATTATAGTTCTATTCTGGACTCCTCATCCCTTCAATGCTGAAATGCAGTCAACGCTGAAATGCAGTCAACGCTGATGCCGTAAAAGGTCATTGAATGTTCATTCAGATTCTATCATTCTGAATAGTACATTAGACTGATTAGAAGTACAGTAGCTACATGTGTGTGAACTTGTGAAGGGTAGAACATGATATGGAGAATTAGAATGGCAATGGCACCACTCACCAGTGTCAGTGAATCGAGTGAGGATGTTTACCAAACATGTCATGATACATGCAGACATGGACAATGCTGTGAAATGGATTATAATTCATCAGTACTCCCGGATCATGATAATAAGTTACCGGTACATACTAGTAACATTCCGCATTTGATCATTAGATCAAGACTAAACCAGACTTGGATAATGAATAATGGACAAAGACAGTTACATGTTACACATGCGGCTGCACATGGTTTTGATTCATTAAAATTATTTTGTAAAAATCATGAACTTATGTTATCAAAATCAATGACTAACAGTGATCACCAAAGTCACTTACTGGTACATTGGTTATGCCAAACAACAGGTCTGATACAACTTGAATTCCATTGTACCGGTACATGTACCATATATATTCAACTATTATGAAGTGGTGACAATATCTCATGTACGGTACCTACTACATGTAGTACAGTATATATATCGGTGCTGGCATTTTTGATTATTTAACTGATTTACTTGTACTAGTAGTTAGAATTTTGAAATCATCTTGGTGAGAAGTTATTAAAATGTCATTCAAATGGCATATATGTACTTCTGCCATTATGAAATAAACAGGTCTCCTGCAATAAGCTGTAGAATTCTTTTTATATTGGAATCTGATGCCTTCTCATTTTCTCTTTTAAAATTGTAGTGTTATATACATGTACACTTTAATGTGGTTGTGCATTACGAAGTGAGATGATTCCATGAAGTTTTAGTAAAAACAGAGAAAACCTGGAGTTTACGTATATACCGTACCAGTATACATTGTGTATGGTAGTACAATTAAGCTATAATACATGTAGTTGAATATCACTATGATAGTTGAATTCAAGAAGAGCCAGACTTGATAATGACTTATTCATATTAGCATCTACATGTACTAGTAACGGTACTCTCATGTGCAATAATAGTGTCAATAATATGATAGTGTCAACACTGTTATTATATTTGGAGAACACTTCCCATGATCAGATCACTAAGAGACATAGAGTGAAATTGCTGTGGTTACTATTATTAATTTTAGCTAAAAAATCCCACCATCACTATTATTAGTTTGTCTCTATTATTAGGCAACTTAGAGGATGTTGTCTGAATGAACTATCAACAAATTAAAAAGGTAATAAACAGGCCAGACACCTACAGTATGGTCGGTTCAAGTACTGCTAGTGTTGTACCAGTACTGTTTATATTCAGTACTAGGAAAATTTAATGAAAGTTATGCAACGAATGATTGTGTAGGCCTACTGATGTTAAAAGGAGTATAAATCTAAAATGACCTTGCCACTTTAACAAACACATCGCTATTGATATAATACTCAATAATGAGTTTGTTAAAGTGGTGCGCTCGTTTTAAATTAATATGGAGAATATAGCAATTCATGTGGGTCCAATATGTGTACATATACATGTATACCGGTACACGCAGAGCTGATTGATTTACAATTATGGCTTTCATTATATCGTAGACAAGGTGCGGGATGTTTCTTTCATTTTCAGATGCTGTTAAAATTATTCATCAGGTTCACTGATTGTAGCTGGGACTAATACATGTATAACATATATTAGTCCCAGATTGTAGTGGGGTTGAGATATGGTTGCTGTTAGATATTAAAGGTACTCAATCCGAATTAACGGTCGCAAATTACTATTTCCTTGACTTCGGGGGTAAAAAATATTTGATTCGAGTCGAGGAACCCACCCACCACAGCTCAGAGTGATCAGATATCGATGTTATAAATCTATTATTTTAATTATAGTGGCCCAATAGACAGTCAACGAGAAGAATTTCATTGACCAAATTGCGGGCAAAGATGGATATTAAACTCTAAAATCAAGTGGCTTTTTGTGTCAGATATTTGACAAACCGGTAAAATTTCGTTGAACAAAATGGTGATAAATAACAGGTTTTGTGCAATTTTATACTATAGTTGATGGTGTTTTTCATTATTTTTGGGCAATTATTAGATTCTGAAACTGAAGCGTCATTTCAAAAAATGTTGTTGTTGGAATGTGATTATATGGGGACCCTCTGATCGGATTAAGTACCGGTACCTGTAAGAGATTTTATGGTATCTGGAACATTTCATATTTAGTTTCATGTAGCATGGCATTCGGAAATATTATATGTCGCCTTGAGGCAAAAATTTATATTACCATATTTATGGTAGTGATCGCCTACATGTATTGACCAAAATGGACAGGATTACATTTTTCTCTTGTCGTGTCTATTTCATTCCTAACTTAGAAGTATGTCGATCTGGTAAATAATTGACTGGAGAGAATGCTTACACGTATAGCATTTATGTCTTGGCCACTAACTGAGAGCTGTGATAATAATAGTAAGTTATCGTTGGAGACCCCCCCCACAATGGAGATCTCTAGTCGCATCCATGTAGCCAATGTGTTCTTATACCTTATAATCGGGGAGGTGGCTACATGTAGATGGTCCCCATTGGTGGGTGGTTGGGAAACTTGGGTTTGTCCACCTTGACATTTCCAAATGTACGTACCTTGAACCAGACCAAAGTCAAGTGTTCTCGAAATACTACTTTGCACCCCCCCCCCTCCCAGTTGAACTTTCCAAATGGTACCTCAAACATTTCCAAATGAAATGTCCAACCTGACACCCTCTTAACCTAAATTGTTCAACCGATAGCCATTCCGACCAAACTTTGGACCAAAAGTAGAAGAATATACTGCTGTTGGTCTAAAAACAACACATTCCCCCCACTAAATACTGGTTGGAAAATCAAACAATCAATAATATATATTGTTTGT
This sequence comes from Siphonodentalium dalli, assembly GCA_032622095.1. Taxonomy (NCBI): domain Eukaryota; kingdom Metazoa; phylum Mollusca; class Scaphopoda; order Gadilida; family Siphonodentaliidae; genus Siphonodentalium; species Siphonodentalium dalli. The sequence continues at coordinate 140,242,841 of CP136069.1, read as the reverse complement.
GTCTCAGGATGTCTGCTGTTCACATTTCTAGCTACATGTAGCTGGGACTAATATTATATATTATATGAGTCCCAGTCTCTATATAGTAAGCTATTATATGTTTTGGGTTGGGAGGTAGGCCCACCACCCGGGGGTGATACGTGGTGGCTCGGAGTGTTTTTAGGTGGTATTTAGGGCGGGCCACCCACACATTCCGTCAAATCGGTCGAAATCCTTACCATTCTCGAAAATGGTCCATACCCAATTTTCACCACTCGGGGTGGTGCCACTGGGGGGGGGGGGGGGTGATGGGTGGAGGTCGGAGTGTTTCTATGTGGTATTCGGGGCGGGCCACACACCCATGCCGTCAAGTCAGCCGAAAGCGACATTTTTGAAAATAAGGAATATATAGGGAAGGGAATAAGTTTGCGGTTTTAGTAAACGCCTGATAAAAGTCGTTCTATTGGGAAATTTTACACCAAATTTTCAGAGAATATAGAGTAAACACAGTACTATCGGAATATCGCAAAGGAGTTCTGTGCATTTGGGATTGATTAACCCTCAGACTGCCGAAGCTGCCGTCAATAAATTCGTTTTTTCGCGTTCGACGAAAATGAAACTTGTCTGTTTAAAGGTCCAATTTTCGTGTCGAATGGTGATATAATCTCCAGTTGTCAAGTTCATGGATAAATTACATCACACTTAATCGGCTTATGTCCGCGGCCATAAACCTGTGTTTTTATAACAATTTATTTGAGACAAACTGTTGAGCGCATACGTTGCGCAGTCGGCGCTTATCAGTTGAAGTTAATAATCGCGAAGCCTGTGTAACAAATGTTCAAATACAACAGAAAAAAATACGTAAAATAAATAGCGTGACCAATGAGCATTCACAAAACAATATACATCAGTTTTGAAAACGAGTAAAAACGATTGTAAATGAAAACGCTCTTTATCGTGTAGCGGCGCTTTTGCGCAAGAAGGTTTTTAATGGACGCAATCATTGGATATTGTTCTAGGCAAAAAAAAAAAAACAATACAAAATGTGTTCAAACTTCCTCTTTTGAAAGTTGAAGTAAAACATCACGGGTGTTGTTGCAGCCAAATTCACCATTCGACACGAAATGGGACCTTTAAACAGACAAGTTTCATTTTCGTCGAACACGAAAAAGCGAATTTATTGACGACAGCTTCGGCAGTCTGAGGGTTAATCAATCCCAAATGCACAGAACTCCTTTACGATATTCCGATAGTACTGTGTTTACTCTATATTCTCTGAAATTTGGTGTAAAAATTCCCAATAGAAATACTTTTATCAGGCGTTTACTAAAACCGCAAAGTATTGAGAAATTATAGTGCAATTTTCTAATTTTTCGCATTATTTCATCGCATAAAATCATTTAAAATACGACAAGCAACTGGAAATGTTTTTGAACATTCTAGAAGGGGTACATGTCCCTGATATATGTTTAAAATTTATCGCGTAAACTATGACAGATACCAAAGTTATAATTAGTTTTATAGACCCACCCTAAATGCCCCATAGTAAATGCATGCGACCGTAAAGCACGTGGCTTTATTTGGATACTTTCTGGCCCACAATGCAACAGTCAAAATGGTTATCTGTAAAATGGTCTATAGGTAAAATAAAGTCCATCCTGATTACGATACGCGGCAAACTAACTTCATTTATATTATTCGATTAATACAAGCCGTTACTCTTTTCATCATTACTATCAATAAACACGAATTATGCATGCACGTAAGAAACAGGTCTGTTGTGACAAACGCATGGCCAAATAGCCTGTCTTAGAAAAGCCGACGAAATTACTAACAGATGTACATCGTTTAGGAATTTCGTCTGCTTTCCAAAGAGACATACACAGCGTACTCCGGTATCAGGCTATAGGAGGCCATGCAGTTAGCTCGTACTGTGAGAAGCACACTCGATTAATTATCTTCATCCGGGCACTCTGAACCAACGGGGCCCGCTTCTTCGTTATGTCGCAATAATCAAAGTGCCCCTTTAAATCATGGGTAAGATTGAGTAATCCTTTACGTCACCATGCAACAGCGTAAGTGGATGTGAAAATGAAATAGCAAAATTTCGCGGAAGGCGTTATTCCTGGAAATATACCGCATGCGGAAATGGGATATATGGTGTTCTATTTATACAGGATATTCATGAAGGGGAGTGGTTATTATCAGGGAGTTCTATTTGCATGCAGGATAGTCATGCGAGTGGTTATATTATCATGCATTGCAATGGAAAATGAAGAAATAATCGCTTGACGTTATCTTTATTTATATACATATATAACGTGAATAAAAGGTATTTATGCAATCGGTATTAGCCTATTTTCTCAGGCTACCAAAGTATCATCTGCACATGACATGTACGTTGGTGCTGTGTGTACGAGAGGCCACATTCAAGAAGAAACTGTCAAATTCCTTTATAAGTTTGCATGGACGCAATATTCTTAAAGTAATCTATGGAGCATAAGTTATTATGAGCATATAATTGCGTTATATACTAACTTTATTTACGATTTTTTTTATATATATATATTTGTTCTCATTCATTTATTCATTCAACGAATCGGGGGGGGGGCGAGTATCGGAGCGTGCGTATACAAGCCCCATATAGATAAAAAATATGTAAGAAACTCCAGAATTTGGGTTAAAATAGATCATCTGCTTTTTTCTCTCTTTATTATATATGTAATCTCCCTTAATTAGATTCGGTAGATAATATAGTCATATCAGTATATACCATGCAACATGCCAACATTAACCCGAAGGCAGTTTTCGTCGCTGGCTACACAGATGCACAAAAAAACAGCTTCGCTCAAATTAATATGCTAGATATAGCTTCCCCTAACGGCATTGTTTTTTCGCTGTAAAAAAAACGGTTAAAGGTACTCAACCCGTAAAGAGGGTCCCCATCTCAACAGATTCCAACAACAACAATCCGATCGGAGGGTCCTATATTACTATTTCTTTGGCTTTGGGGGTAAAAAATATTTGATTCGAGTCGAGGAACCCATCAAACAAAGCTCAGAGTTATTAGATATTGATTTTTGAAATTTGTTATAAACTCGAGATGCGTACTACTAACTGCCGTAATCTGCTCTGGATGTGTTCTCCAAATCTATTCAAACAGACAGGGATGGATAACTCTAAAATCAAGTGGTAATTTTAACGTAATTTTGACTGAGTTCTGGGCCAGATAGTATTCCCGATAATGAAAAATAATAGATTTCTAAAATCGATATCTAACAAATCTGAGCTTTGATGGGTGACTTCCTCGACTCGAATCAAATATTTTTTACCCCCGAAGCCATTGAAATAGTAATTGGGAGGAGTTTTATCGGGTTGAGTACCTTTAAAGTCTGTACCTCTGTCTGGTGTTCGACATTTTTTGGTGATGACAACAATCGGTGTCACTGCAGGTTGGTGCATGACCAGTTCACCGTTGTCAGGCAAATATCAAGCTCAAATTTGTGTTTAATTTCTTTTTAAATGAAAATAATTATGAAATTCTTGAATAAAAAAAAATCTCCGTATATTATATCATGGATATATGAACTTTACTTTTGAAAAAGTTATATCTTACAGACTTTCTTAGTGTTGGAAAACAGTGAACATTTACGTATTTTTCGTGCCATACAAATGTGTGTCCCAGTAAATTAACCGGTTGTACCAAATTTGACCATAAAACATCCAGGCAGGTTAACAGAAAATCCATTTTTAAATATCGGGAAATTTTGGCAAAACGTGCTGCTGGCCCTTAATATCAAAACGACCAAGCCTGATTATAGTGTGTCTGTCATTTGCAGAATGAGGTCCATAGAGGGTGAATTTAGTGATGCTATCCCGCATAGCGTCACCAAATTCACCCTCTGGGGACCTCATTTTGCATGGTCTCATCAGCTATGGGAGACATAGACTCAGATTTGAAGTTCCCAACTGGTGAATATTGTGATGTGCACCCATTGGGAACCTCGATTATCCAATGTGCCGTCTGCCAAATTGGGGATATAGAGAATCTAAACTAAAAAAAGAAATAGAAACTATGTGGTTAATTTTCTATAGAAATTTGTTAATAAAGAAACTTTCCAGAGAAGATGAGGTCTAAGCAGAATGATGTCTCCAGATGGTGAATTTAGTGATGCTATCCCACTATGCGGGATAGCGTTAATAAATTCACCCTCTGGGGACCTCATTCTGCAAATGACAGACACACTATAATCAGGCATGAAAACGACCTTCATGCAGCTCGTGTGGTATATATATATATTCGTCGACATTATTATATCCGCTGTCCAATGGAATATATTGTATAGCGGTTTGTCACTTATCTCCGCATTCCTTCCCATTTAGTTACTTGCCGATTACTATCCTATAAGATGATAGCATCGCAATTAGTATTCAGAATAAAAGCACTATATTGGCTAAAATGTTTCGTTCCTATTCTGACAAAACGGTAATTAATTGGACTGAATTTATTTGGTAGATCATAGAATATATAATTATATCATACATTATATTTATGTTTTTATTTCACAATTATGTAGGCTGTATTTTTGATATTGGAATAAATTGTTAACCCTTTACCCAACAAACCGTCCAAAAACGCCCATATAAAGCTTCAACAGCCTAAAATATCTTCGGTCTGTCTCAATAACACCATACAAATATGGATATCATTGGAACCGGTTCATTGACCACATTGTGATGGTTACAGTTATGCCCTGTGCCAATGCATTCTCTTATATATGCGAGTCGACCATAGGTCGCCTCGCATATATAAGAGAATGAATTGGCCTAAAAAAAATAATATTTTTCTACATTCTTTGACAATTTTATCATTTTTAATATGTGTTAAGCCAATGCATTCTCTTATATATGCGAGGCGACCTATGGTCGACTCGCATATATAAGAGAATGCATTGGCACAGGGCCGTTCTGTTGGGTAAAGGGTTAAATGAATCTTTAAGATTGTTCTAATTTACTTTATTGCTCACATTAGAACAACATTAAGAAAGCCAATATTTGGATTATTTCCGTTGTGGTCTCGGGTGATAAAATTGAGCTATCCTTGACATCAGCACGAGTGAAAGTGAATGTGGAACTGAAATAGCAAAGATTCTCGGAAGCGGATATTCCTGGAAAGCTTGTACGAATATTGGGTTTGGTGTTCTATTTACAGGATGGCCAGTCGAGTGCATGATTAATCTATAACGGAGAATGAAGAAATGATCGGCTGACGTGTCTCTATAACGTGGATATATACTGTACAAGGTATTTAGAGAACATGTAGTGTGACATTATTATATTCTACCAAGGACGACCATCAAATGCAGGATATGTACCATATATCTAGTACATGATGTATATGCTATTAATCAACCAACCAAGCATCTTTATTCAGGAACAAGTCACACTGACTCTTAGTCCCATGTATGTTACATGCTAATAAAATATAGGTTCAATCCAAACCACCAAGTCGATTAGTTATAGAACTGTTTAATTAGAACAACTTACATTATATCGTGGTTAAATGTTGCTCGACTCGAATCGAGAACACTTAGGGATTGTACGTACATGGGTGTCATGCCCCACATTGGCCCACAAGAAAGAAAGAACCCATGCATAACAAAACGTAACAAAATAGATACAACGATATTTATGTGCACTAATTATAATAAACACGCACAATGAAATGTATGATTTCATAGTCACCTCGTGTTATCATATACATCCATTCATATCATTATATATCAAATCAAATCAAATTTAATAGCGGAACGAGTCTGATCGACTCTTAGTTCCAGTCGCTCATATATATATATATATATAGCTTTCTGCCAACTCCCATTTTCAATTAATTGTTTTCTTTATTTATTTGTGTATTTAGTTCTTATATATTCTGACAAAAAGGTGGTCATATTGGACGCCATCTTTCTGGTATCGTACGGTATTTTTTATGCTCTGCTTAATTTTTTTGGAGGCAAAGGGAAGAAAACAATTTGACGAAATTTTGAAAACCTTAGTGGGAGGCAGGGATAGGCATACCGTATTGGTATGAGAGCCTTTAATTAGACACTCCTTAGGTATGCAATGCCTAGCTAAACATCGATCTATATTTAATATACGTCGATGGCCTAAATAAAGCTTATTTCATGGTCTCTTCCGCACCATAATATAGGCCTTCAACGATCCCATAGGTATTAGGGATGATGCGGCTTCAATCATGGGACATCATTAAGTTGAGGAAAAATAAAAAAAATTCGTTCGTGTCCATCAATTTATATTTATATCAGCAAAATCTGCGCCACAAAGCCCACATTATAGTTTGTATCTCGACATTGCCTAAAATTGATTTGTCACGATGCATTTGAATGCATTGCATCATGACGTACGCTAAAAGAATAGGCAAAAACACAAATACACAGTGATAAACAGTGATAAATATCGAAATGGTGCAGTTATGATGTAACAGTCACCCCCCAATAACTCAGATCAATGAAATTCCTTCATCATAGCAATCTGTCTACGTCATTGGCTATAAATAGGAAAACACGTCATCTATTGTGCTAAATTAAGTAACAAAATTACATCATAGGGGCTGTTCCATTGCGCGTGGAGTTTCCTCCATTGGCGGAATTCCTATCTATAAATAGTTCAACCAATCGTTTGGGTGGATCCCAACCTTCAATCAAAACATAAACAATTCTCAGCTGACGCTCGAATATTCTACAAATATTAAAAGTATTTCACAAGCAAAATGAGTCACATTCTCGAAACGAGATCGGAAAACGAAACTTCAGTCGTTCCTAAGAAGGAGGAATTACACGAGGTATTGCATTATCTATATTTATAGTTAGACATTTAGTTCTGTTGAGTGTTGTGATGAAATTCACCATCGAGTTGACAGCGTTTCCTATTCTCGACGATCGGTCTATGTGCTCTTGTCCAGTGCACCAAAGTAGACTTGTACTTAAGTTATAGGGAAATAATTTATTTTATATTTGGACATTACGACTGTTCTGTCCCTCGATAAGGGGCTAGTAAATGTTCACATATTAAAATACCCATTATCCGATCAGTCTAATCTGGTGGACTAGCTCTTGTTTTGATATTGTCTCGTCTGAACTGAACTGAACTGAAGTGATTTTTATTGATAAATTAAATTATGCATATTATACACAATAACAACGGGGCTCTGTAGAAGGCATGGCTTATGGGCCAGAGCCCTATAATAGCATGATAAATACAATAATGAATATAAACTGAGTGCAGGTAGGTGCAAGGATTGGGGAGAGTTGGGGCTGGTGGGGGGGGGGGGCGCAAGATTACATGGTGTGCATAATATGTTGGGCGATGCTCATAAAGTATATATATTAAGTCAACTCCAAGAACAATTTAAAATGTTTTATGTGAATGTCAGGGATGTGGCTGTACAATCAGTGGACCTCATTTTGGTTTGAGATATGTGGTAGTTTAGTTTATGCTTTCAGATTTAAATTTAGAATTGGCCATTGATACGGCTGAATTATTGTACTCGTTTTCTTATAAAGTAATCTTTTAAATATTTAAGGTATTCTGGGCTACTAATTTTAATTAGTGTAGTCAAGTCATTATTTATGCCTTGAGTGTTTATTATTAGACTCGGTGTTACTCTTTCCCAATGCACGGTTTATAACTTTTCTCAGTAATCTTTAAACACTCATTACATTTGTACTAATAGCCGGATTACCTGTCGACATGGATGTTGTAGTTTCTAATCCAAATCATGGGATTTCGAGCAGTTACTAGTATTATTGGGAACGGGACGACTCGGCTCTAAGTCCGCACGCCCAGAGTATCTGAGATGGGTTGGCGATTAGGGTGTTATTAAAGTTAAAGGGGGACTGTACCCTAAATCCAGCCATATATGGGACCATCTCCTGTTATACTCAACAGAATATATACAACAAATGAATGAATTTGAGCCATGGATGAGTGCAAAATACGCTCATGTGCCCTATGAAAATGAATTTATGACTGGAGTCATTTTCATTATAATTACCATGTTGTTTGCATCATTCATAGGGCACATGAGTGTATTTTGCACTCACCCTAATCGCCATGTATTGAATGGGAGTTGGCAGTCAACGTGCTAATAAGAGTATGATGTGATAAATATATCAATGAAATCACAAGACAAACGATGTTGTCGATGAACTTCGTCGTGCAATCTTTAGCAAGTTGAGCTGGGATACATGTAGCTTCGAAAATACAAGATGTAAATAGAGTCTGAGATAGCTCCAAAATGGCCCCGAAATTCCAAATAAAAAAAAAAAATTAGTTCAATTATTATATTTTATTTAAGTTTTATTAAATTGTCAATATATTAAATTATGTTGACATTTTTTTGTTTTATAACTAGACACAAATATATTTGTCATTCGAGATAATTTCTTTAATTCACATTATGACGTTTCATTTTCATACCCTAGCGTATCAGACAAGTCACCTCAAAATCGCCCAAGGAGCGGCTTGTCTTCAGACCGAGTCATCACCGATCTGTTATTATTGGATCTGATAGTAATAACCGAAACAAAACCTATAATTGTGAAATATTGAAAAAATTATATTTGATAACAAAAAATCAAATTTAAGTCACACTGCGAAAACTAGTATGTTTCCGAACTGGTCTCTTTTTATAATTAATTAGGAAATAAAATAACTTTTCTTTCCATTATTGGGTCCACTATCTGTGATTCCGAGTCACTAGCACCAATAAAAACTCGCTCTATCTTAGATGAAAGTGTCCAATCATATGATTATGAATGACTCAATGTGTCAATATGACCAGATTTTGCAATAGAATGGGGCCTGAAAAATGTCTCAGTTTTTTCAAAATATTGGGACCTATACGGGGCTCAATTTCATATGGAATGTACTCTTAGGCTCCAAACAAACATGCATGCACGTTTATTATTTTCGTGGGAAATTTCCCACATGCACAGCGCTTATTTGAGTATGCACGTTTATTAATTTTGAGGCTATGGAAATTGAAAAGAGCACAAACTCAAGATTTCTATATGATGCTGATATTAAATGATGAGCTTTTAACTTTATGCATGTACATATTCAAGTATATGGCATACATATGGACATTTAATTAATATTGAATAAAACACTTATGTTGATTCCTATACTTGACCTACTATAAAAAATTATTTGTTTAACCAGTCATGTTGATGTTTTGCTCAGAGTCCCCCCTGCACTATTATTTGGGTCTGCACTTTTATTAACTTTCAATGGAATTTCCCCCCCCCCCCCTGCACTATTATTTGGGCCAGCACTTTTATTTGGAGCCCGAGAGTAATATGTTGTACTTTGGTTTTAACCCTTTACCCAACAAACCGGCCAAAAACGGCCAAATAAAGCTTCAACAGCCTAAAATATCTTCGGTCTGTCTCAATAGAACCATACAAATATGATATCATTGGAATCGGCTCCTTGACCACATTGTGATAGTTACAGTTATGCCCTGTGCCAATGCATTCTCTTATATATGCGAGTCGACCAAGTTTTTTAGCTCAACTTACTTTTGTAAGTTTGAGCTATTGCCATGGCTTGGCGTCCGTCGTCTGTGTGTCCGTGTGTCCGTCAACAATTTCCTTTGGGGCGCGGGATACAGGTCGTACCTTTGGTCTGATCTTTATGAAATTTTGCATGAATGTTGACATTGACATGTAGATGGGAACGAGTCATTTCGGGGTCATTCGGCCAAAAAACATGGCCGCTGGTGGCCATCTTGGATTTCTAAATTCAATCCATTGGCGCGGGCTACAGGTCGTACTGTTCGTTTGATCATAATGAAATTTGTCATGGATGTTAATATTGACATGTAGATGGGAACGAGTCATTTTGGGGTCGTTCGGCCAAAAAACATGGCCGTCAGCAGCCATCTTGGATTTTACTCTTTGCATGACTAAATCATTTGGCGCAGGCTACAGGTCGTAGTTTTGATCGGAACTTCATGAAATTTGTCATGGATGTTAACAATGACATGTAGAAGGGAACGAGTGATTTTGGGGTTGTTCGGCCAAAAAACATGGCCGCCAGCAGCCATCTTGGATTTTACTCTTTGCATGACTAACTCCTTTGGCGCGGGCTACAGGTTGTACCTTTGGTCTGATCTTTATGAAATTTGTCATGAATGTTGACATTGGCATGTAGTTGGGAACGAGTCATTTTGGGGTCATTCGGCCAAAAAACATGGCCGCTGGTGGCCATTTTGGATTTCAAAATTCAATCCATTGGCGCGGGCTACAGGTCGTACTGTTCGTCTGATCATTATGAAATTTGTCATGGATGTTAATATTGACATGTAGATGGGAACGAGTGATTTTGGGGTCGTTCAGCCAAAAAACATGGCCACCAGCAGCCATCTTGGAGTTTACTCTTTGCATGACTAAATTCTTTGGCGCGGGCTACAGGTTGTAGCTTTGGTCAGAACTTCATGAAATTTGTCATGGATGTTAACAATGACATGTAGATGGGAACGAGTGATTTTGGGGTCGTTCGGCCAAAAAACATGGCCGCCATCAACCATCTTGGATTTTACTCTTTGCATGACTAAATCCTTTGGCGCGGGTTACAGGTCGTACCTTTGGTCTGACCTTTATGAAATTTGTCATGAATATTGATATTGACATGTATATGGGAACGAGTCATTTTGGGGTCATACGGCCAAAAAACATGGCCGCTGGCAGCCATCTTGGATTTTACTCTTTGCATGACTAAATCCTTTGGCGCAGGCTACAGGTCGTAGTTTTGATCAGAACTTCATGAAATTTGTCATGGATGTTAACAATGACATGTAGATGGGAACGAGTGATTTTGGGGTTGTTCGGCCAAAAAACATGGCCGCCAGCAGCCATCATGGATTTTACTCTTTGCATGACTAAATCCTTTGGCGCGGGCTACAGGTCGTACCTATGGTCTGATCTTTATGAATTTTGTCATGAATGTTGACATTGACATGTAGATGGGAACGAGTCATTTTGGGGTCATTCGGCCAAAAAACATGGCCGCTGGTGGCCATTTTGGATTTCAAAATTCAATCCATTGGCGCGGGCTACAGGTCGTGCTGTTCGTCTGATCATCATGAAATTTGTCATGGATGTTAATATTGACATGTAGATGGGAACCAGTGATTTTGGGGTCGTTCAGCCAATAAACATGGCCGCCAGCAGCCATCTTGGATTTTACTCTTTCAATGACTAAATCCTTTGGCGCGGGTTACAGGTCGTACCTTTGGTCTGACCTTTATGAAATTTGTCATGAATATTGATATTGACATGTATATGGGAACGAGTCATTTTGGGGTCATACGGCCAAAAAACATGGCCGCTGGCAGCCATCTTGGATTTAAAAATTCAATCCATTGGCACATGCTACAGGTCGTACTGTTTGTCTGATCATCATGATATTTATCATGGATGTTAATATTAACATGTAGATGGGAACGAGTCATTTTGGGGTCGTTTGGCTAAAAAACATGTCCGCCAGCAGCCATATTTGATTTTACTCTTTGCATGACTAAATCATTTGGCGCAGGCTACAGGTCGTAGTTTTGATCGGAACTTCATGAAATTTGTCATGGATGTTAACAATGACATGTAGAAGGGAACGAGTGATTTTGGGGTTGTTCGGCCAAAAAACATGGCCGCCAGCAGCCATCTTGGATTTTACTCTTTGCATGACTAACTCCTTTGGCGCGGGCTACAGGTTGTACCTTTGGTCTGATCTTTATGAAATTTGTCATGAATGTTGACATTGGCATGTAGTTGGGAACGAGTCATTTTGGGGTCATTCGGCCAAAAAACATGGCCGCTGGTGGCCATTTTGGATTTCAAAATTCAATCCATTGGCGCGGGCTACAGGTCGTACTGTTTGTCTGATCATTATGAAATTTGTCATGGATGTTAATATTGACATGTAGATGGGAACGAGTGATTTTGGGGTCGTTCAGCCAAAAAACATGGCCACCAGCAGCCATCTTGGAGTTTACTCTTTGCATGACTAAATTCTTTGGCGCGGGCTACAGGTTGTAGCTTTGGTCAGAACTTCATGAAATTTGTCATGGATGTTAACAATGACATGTAGATGGGAACGAGTGATTTTGGGGTCGTTCGGCCAAAAAACATGGCCGCCATCAACCATCTTGGATTTTACTCTTTGCATGACTAAATCCTTTGGCGCGGGTTACAGGTCGTACCTTTGGTCTGACCTTTATGAAATTTGTCATGAATATTGATATTGACATGTATATGGGAACGAGTCATTTTGGGGTCATACGGCCAAAAAACATGGCCGCTGGCAGCCATCTTGGATTTTACTCTTTGCATGACTAAATCATTTGGCGCAGGCTACAGGTCGTAGTTTTGATCGGAACTTCATGAAATTTGTCATGGATGTTAACAATGACATGTAGAAGGGAACGAGTGATTTTGGGGTTGTTCGGCCAAAAAACATGGCCGCCAGCAGCCATCTTGGATTTTACTCTTTGCATGACTAAATCCTTTGGCGCGGGCTACAGGTTGTACCTTTGGTCTGATCTTTATGAAATTTGTCATGAATGTTGACATTGGCATGTAGTTGGGAACGAGTCATTTTGGGGTCATTCGGCCAAAAAACATGGCCGCTGGTGGCCATTTTGGATTTCAAAATTCAATCCATTGGCGCGGGCTACAGGTCGTACTGTTCGTCTGATCATTATGAAATTTGTCATGGATGTTAATATTGACATGTAGATGGGAACGAGTGATTTTGGGGTCGTTCGGCCAAAAAACATGGCCGCCAGCAGCCATCTTGGATTTTACTCTTTGCATGACTAAATTCTTTGGCGCGGGCTACAGGTTGTAGCTTTGGTCAGAACTTCATGAAATTTGTCATGGATGTTAACAATGACATGTAGATGGGAACGAGTGATTTTGGGGTCGTTCGGCCAAAAAACATGGCCGCCAGCAACCATCTTGGATTTTACTCTTTGCATGACTAAATCCTTTGGCGCGGGTTACAGGTCGTACCTTTGGTCTGACCTTTATGAAATTTGTCATGAATATTGATATTGACATGTATATGGGAACGAGTCATTTTGGGGTCATACGGCCAAAAAACATGGCCGCTGGCAGCCATCTTGGATTTTACTCTTTGCATGACTAAATCCTTTGGCGCAGGCTACAGGTCGTAGTTTTGATCAGAACTTCATGAAATTTGTCATGGATGTTAACAATGACATGTAGATGGGAACGAGTGATTTTGGGGTTGTTCGGCCAAAAAACATGGCCGCCAGCAGCCATCATGGATTTTACTCTTTGCATGACTAAATCCTTTGGCGCGGGCTACAGGTCGTACCTATGGTCTGATCTTTATGAATTTTGTCATGAATGTTGACATTGACATGTAGATGGGAACGAGTCATTTTGGGGTCATTCGGCCAAAAAACATGGCCGCTGGTGGCCATTTTGGATTTCAAAATTCAATCCATTGGCGCGGGCTACAGGTCGTGCTGTTCGTCTGATCATCATGAAATTTGTCATGGATGTTAATATTGACATGTAGATGGGAACGAGTGATTTTGGGGTCGTTCAGCCAAAAAACATGGCCGCCAGCAGCCATCTTGGATTTTACTCTTTCAATGACTAAATCCTTTGGCGCGGGTTACAGGTCGTACCTTTGGTCTGACCTTTATGAAATTTGTCATGAATATTGATATTGACATGTATATGGGAACGAGTCATTTTGGGGTCATACGGCCAAAAAACATGGCCGCTGGCAGCCATCTTGGATTTAAAAATTCAATCCATTGGCACATGCTACAGGTCGTACTGTTTGTCTGATCATCATGATATTTATCATGGATGTTAATATTAACATGTAGATGGGAACGAGTCATTTTGGGGTCGTTTGGCTAAAAAACATGTCCGCCAGCAGCCATATTTGATTTTACTCTTTGCATGAATAAATCCTTTGGTGCGGGCTACAGGTCGTAGCTTTGGTCGGAACTTCATGAAATTTGTCATGTATGTTAACAATGACATGTAGATGGGAAACAAGTCATTTTGGGGTCGTTCAGCCGAAAAACATGGCCGCCAGCAGCCATCTTGGATTTTACTCTTTGCATGACTAAATCCATTGGCACAGGCTACAGGTCATACCTTTGATCAGATCATTATGAGATTTGTAAAGGCTATAGATGGGAACAAGTCATTTTGGGGTAATTCGGAAAAAAACATGGCTGCCGGTGGCCATTTTAGAATTTACTCTTTGCATCAATAAATCCTTTGGCACACAATAATCACCACATCCCTGATCCGATCAATATCAAACCTGTTATGAATGTTGATATTGACATGTACATCTAGTCTTACTTAGACATTTCAATTAGCACTTTTCCTATTCCTCCATTTACTGTCGACCATTAAATTATTCCCCTACCTAAGTTGAGCTACAGTGTCATTGACACTTTCATTCTTACATTCTTTAACAATTTTATAATTTTTAATGTGTTAAGCCAATGCATTCTCTTATATATGCGAGGCGACCTATGGTCGACTCGCATATATAAGAGAATGCATTGGCCCTTCTGTTGGGTAAAGGGTTAATATGAACCTTATGTTGCTTCGACAATAGGAATTATTTTCAAGAGATAGTTTGTGAAGTAAAACATACAACCTAAATTATAAATCCTTGAATTGTGGAACTACATGTATCTACTATCTAGTCATATACAATATCTGTATGAGTATCATATGTAACATTCATTATCTTTCTCATGAAGACTTTGGTTGACGTATTCAGCAAATGATAATAAATCATTGGAATTTCATGTACCATTTGACTTGATTCAGGAACATGTATGGTATGTCCCCAATAATATGTGTGGGGTGAGTACTCACAATAAGCTTTAGCTTGTTGTTGTATCCCCCAAGTAAAATTCTATTCTGTATCAACTAATGGTAACTGTAATGTTTTGCAGGGGCGCCGGAAGCATCCAAGGGCAGGGGGTGGGGAGCCTACAAAAAGGGCACTTTTCCGCAAAAAAGGGCATTTTCTCCGCAAACTCAGGAAAATAATCATAAATTCATTGTGACAAAAATCCCTATTTTAATAGTATTTGTCGGTTTTTATGGCCGTTTTATGATAAAATTGACAAAAAATTAATATTCCTTGTGAAATTGGTGGTTTTTGGACAAAAAAGTCACATTTTGCTATAAAAACACGAGATTAAACAGACAAAAAGCATTTTCTGTCTCCAGAAAAAGGGCAAGTCCTGCCCCCGCTCCCCCCCCCCCCTTATTTCTATTTTGCCATGGGTTGGCATCCATCCATGAACAATTTCCTTTAGCTCACGCTACAGTTCACTTCTCTCATCCGATCATCACCAAACTTCGTATGGATTTTCGGGGTGACCTCTAGATGGGAGCCATTGATTTTTTCCGAAAATTGTTTTTAAAAAACATGGCCACCAGCAGCCATCTTGGATTTCAAATTTGAATCCATCGGCACACCCTGCAGCCTACATTTATTGGAGAATTGTTTTGAAAATTTACAGGCAGCCATCTTGGATTTTAATCTTTGCATGACTTAATCCTTTGGCACACCCTACAGACCACAACCATCATCCAATCATCACAGAACTTCATATGGATCTTCTGGGTGACCTCTGGATATGATCCTCCAATTTTTATTGAAATTCATCAAGACAAATATGGCCAGCCATCTTAGAAAGACTCTTTCAAAATCCAACAGCTGATAATAACGATTCCGGTACTTAACAAATCCAAAATAAATTTGGCGATAACAGGGATATCTTTAGACCAGTGAAAAAAGACACATACAAAGTTACCCATTAAAACGAAACCCTATCTATATTGCATAAGGCATTTAATACTAAGACATTTCAACTTTCCAAGTTCCTGATTGCTCAATTGACCGTAACACATGAAATTATCCCCTCTCCACGTTGAGCTACAGTGTCATTGACACTTTGATTTCCTCTTTTTATGCTCATGATTTAACTTAGTTAAATGTAGTTGGCTTCCCTCCATGCAGATGTTGTGGCCTTTATGGGGCCTATTTAAGGGCCCACAAATGCCACACACACAGGGATGTTTATGGGGTTTTGGAACGTGGGCCTGGTCGAAATACAAAACTGATAATATAACTATGAGTGTATGTTTACACTTACTGAGTTTAATAGTATTTTAATAACAATGTTTGCCAAAGGCATAATTATACTGCAGAATTATATGCTACTAGCTGAAACAGACTCCCTTCAGGGGCCTTTATAATTTATTCATCGTCGGAGGGGTCTGCTGTTGCAGATAGGTTCACATTGGACCTAAATATTGACATTGGTTCATATTGGACTTATTTGATAATGGAATAAGTCCATAGTGGACTTATACCCATTATTCCATTGGATGGTGCGGGCCACAGTGAAAACACATTATATAAAGAGCGTACCTCTGGTGCTGCAACATATCCTCGTGCAAATTGGTTCATATTGGACTTATTTGATTCTGATATAGGCCCACAGGGAGATTATTTAAAAAAATGTTTTTTTATTTATTTAATTAAATGTTTTTAAATCAAAATTTTGAAAAACTAACGTTATTATAAAGTCCGCCAGGGTACCCTGAGTCACCACAACAAATTTGGTTGAAACGGGTATTGAGGAGAAAAAACAGAAACTCTATATAAGATGGATTCACTCATTGATAATATGAGGGGAGTATAGAGCAAATATATAAAACCTTGAGTTACCAGTTGGAAAATTGCAATTGGGGTGGGGGTAGATTTGGTGGGGATTGCAAATGTAATTTCCTGGAATTGAAAATTTTGGTGTGGTTTAAAATAAACTATTATGCAAGAAAATAGCCAAATATGTTTTGGTAACTTTTTGGGAAAATCTCCATATATGTGAGGTTAGAACTTAGATTTTCTCTCCATCTATTTCATATAGTTTCCATTATTTAAAGTGACGGCCATTATTATTCTGTTCATTTTGACTATGACTGTGATAAAAGTGAACAGTGATTTTAACTTAGATTTTGTATATTGTTGTTATTTCTGTTGGTGGAGGCCTCAAACCCCAAATGCAGATTCCAACAACAACAACATTTTTTAGAAATGCCGCTTCAGTTATCACAATTGATCCATTGACCAAAAATATTGTTATTAAACCACTGTCAACTATAGTATAAAATTGCCCAATACATGTTATTTATCAACATGTTGTTCGATGAAATTTGTCCTTATTATCAACACAAAGCCTCTTGATTTTCGACTTATCCATCTTCATCCGCAATTTGGTCCGAGACCATCGGCTCGTCGACTTTTTACTGGGCCACTAATAAGTTTCGATGGTGAAAAATAATAGATTTCAAAATTGATATCTAATAACTCTGAAGTTTAATAGGTGGGTAACCATAGGTTCCTTGACTCGAATAAAATATTTTTTACCCCCCCCCCCCCCCCCCCCCCCCCGAAACCAAATTAACAGTACTTGATTGTCGCTTAATTGGATTATGCATCTTTAACGTATAGGTCGTTTGTTGAACTTATTATCTGAACATTTCTCACCAGTGAATATGAATAATTCTGCTCTTGTATTATTTCTGTTTCTGTCTGTCGTCTGTTTTTATTACCGGAACACCACTCCAAATGAATAATATATCATTCCCATGTATACTTTTATAACTAAATGGGAGAATCCATTTAGTATAGAAAGGGTTAAATGATTGATCAACGAATGTTGTTCTAAAGCATCATTGATGAGTAGTTATCCCATAGGACATGTTCAGATAATAAGTTTAACCCTTTATATACTAAAGCATCATTGATGAGTAGTTATCCCATAGGACATGTTCAGATAATATGTTTAACCCTTTCTATACTAAAGCATCATTGATAAGTAGTTATACCATAGGACATGTTCAGATAATAAGTTTAACCCTTTATATACTAAAGCATCATTGATGAGTAGTTATCCCATAGGACATGTTCAGATAATATGTTTAACCCTTTCTATACTAAAGCATCATTGATAAGTAGTTATACCATAGGACATGTTCAGATAATAAGTTTAACCCTTTATATACTAAAGCATCATTGATGAGTAGTTATCCCATAGGACATGTTCAGATAATAAGTTTAACCCTTTCTATACTAAAGCATCATTGATAAGTAGTTATACCATAGGACATATTCAGATAATAAGTTTAACCCTTTATATACTAAAGCATCATTGATGAGTAGTTATCCCATAGGACATGTTCAGATAATAAGTTTAACCCTTTCTATACTAAAGCATCATTGATAAGTAGTTATACCATAGGACATGTTCAGATAATAAGTTTAACCCTTTATATACTAAAGCATCATTGATGAGTAGTTATCCCATAGGACATGTTCAGATAATAAGTTTAACCCTTTCTATACTAAAGCATCATTGATAAGTAGTTATACCATAGGACATATTCAGATAATAAGTTTAACCCTTTCTATACTAAAGCATCATTGATAAGTAGTTATACCATAGGACATGTTCAGATAATAAGTTCAACCCCTTTCTATACTAAAGCATCATTAATGGGTAGATATACCGTAGGACATGTTCAGATAATAAGTTCAACCTTTCTATACTAAAGCATCATTAATGGGTAGTTATCACATAGGACATGTTCAGATAATAAGTTTAACCCTTTCTGTACTAAAGCATCATTGATAAGTAGTTATACCATAGGACATGTTCAGATAATAAGTTTAACCCTTTCTATACTAAAGCATCATTGATAAGTTGTTATACCATAGGCCATGTTCAGATAATAAGTTCAACCCTTTATATACTAAATCATCATTAATGGGTAGATATACCATAGGAAATGTTCAGATAATAAGTTCAACCCTTTCTATACTGAAGCATCATTAATGGGTAGATCTATATACCTTAGGAAATGTTCAGATAATAAGTTAACCCTTTCGATACTAAAGCATCATTAATGAGTAGTTATACCATAGGAAATGTTCAGATAATAAGTTCAACCCTTTCTATACTAAAGCATCATTAATGGGTAGATATACCGTAGTACATGTTCAGATAATAAGTTCAATAAGCATCATTAATGAGTAGATATACCATAGAATATATTCAGATTAAAAAGTTCAACAAACGACCCTTACAGTGATGTGAAACACTTCGGTAGGGTGATCAAATAGAAATGGAGAATAATCTTGTTCAAAGTAGAAATCTTTTCAAATAGTATATCAAAATTGGCAACACACACCGTTATTCTTATATCTTAATTAAATGCGGTGACTACAGACGGCGAAATCATTTTCGTTAGTTTATCGCCGATAGATGGGTCCCGAATCGAGTAGTAAATATTTACAATTGAGCGTAGTTCAGACGATGTTTTCTATGGAGTGGTACGGTCGATTTGCTTGTGATTTTCGACGATGTTACATTTCTCCAGATGGCATAGCGCCTAAATACTAAACATATCCCTCATAATTAAATAGGGCTCCTTCTGCACTTGTATTTATATGTCGTCTGATTGTATCACATTGACATCCCTCCAAATGAATAATAGATCATTCCAATGTACGCATTGTACGCCTCGCATATATTATATAAGAGAATACATTGGCCTAAAAAAAATTATATTTTTTTTATCAATTTTCCTTAAATTCTTAAGAAACAAGAGAATTGCAGTTTTTATAATTTTTTTAATATTTTTATCTTACATTCTTTAACAATTTTTGTTATCATTTTTTCTTACATCCTTTATAAATTTTTCTTACATTCTTTAACAATTTTTTTTTGTTTATCATTATTTCTTACATTCTTTAATTTGTTTTAATATTTTTATCTTACATTCTTTAACACTTATAAAAAATAATATAAAATTAGTTAGGCCAAGCATTCTCTTATATCTCGCATATGTAAGAGAATGCATTGACACAGGTTTTTCGCAAAAAAAAATATCAGGAAGCTGTAGTCATGAAAGTGTTAATCACTGATAAACCTATATAACAATGAACCCAGCATACAATTCTTATGCAATAATGACGATATGTGCTACCAATTTCGTCATACAATTAGTGCTGGAATGCTTCTACGGTGCATGGTTTATAGATATGAAATATGGACTCAATTGTGTTTGCTTGTCCGCTAAAATGCGACCAAATGGCTGAACCATATATAGGATAGGAGCTGAAAAAAATCGTATATTATACAGGTAGGAGTAATTCGTCCGGGAGCGTTATTATATATATTGGTCCCGTTCACCCCAGATCTCTTAAAATTGCACATTGGTCCCGTTCACCCCAGATCTCTTAAAATTGCACTAATTCTTTTATATATATTTTGGCCGGAGGCGACCAAACGGTTGCATGGACCCTCGGGGCGGAAAATTTGTAAATATGGGTAATTTGACCCGGGAATCATATTAGAATAATTAGATAGGTCCCGTTGACCTCATATGTTTTTAAATAATTAATTATATACCCAACATGGTTGCAATCTGGTCCGCGAAAATTGAAACACGGGGATGCATTGACTCGTGCCATGAGATATAGATGTCATTGACCTCAGGTGACTTAAAGGGGCAAATGTGACCAATAAAGAACGTTCCTTATCAGCTTATAATATATGAAGGAAAATTGATACAGATGGGTCACCTGACAAGGGGAATGACCTCATGTGACTCAGGCTCAGGGGGATGCTAATACATCGGAGTTCGGTAGCCCAATGGTTAAGAGTGTCGGACTTGTAATGGTGTTCACGCCGGTGGACTGTCGTCTCCGCAACAGTGGCTTGGCCAGATCAAGAAATTCAATTCAATTCAATTTATTAGTATTCTGATCATCAAGATCGATATAGCAGAAACATAATTATTGCAAATATCGATGCAAATATTTTTTTTGCATGGGTGCCCATGTGGATATAATATAGTTGTGTTTGTATAGCAATAGTGTCTTGATCTGTATATAATTATATTTATCTGATAGATATATAGGGTTATTGTTATTGAGTTCGGCGTTATTGGTTACGTGTTCGGTGAATGGATATGGATTTTGAATGGTTTAAGTATAATTAAAGGTACTCAATCCGATAAAACTCCTCTCAAATACTATTTCAATGGCTTCGGGGGTCAAAAATATTTGATTCGAGTCGAGGAAGTCACCCACCAAAGCTCAGATTTGTTAGATATCGATTTTAGAAATCTATTATTTTTCATTATCGGAAATACTATCTGGCCCAGAACTCAGTCAAAATTGCGTTAAAATTACCACTTGATTTTAGAGTTATCCATCCTTGTCTGTTTGAATAGATTTGGAGTACACATCCAGAGCAGATTACGGCAGTTATTAGTACTCATCTCGAGAACATAACAAATTTCAAAAATCAATATCTAATAACTCTGATCTTTGTTTGATGGGTTCCTCGACTCGAATCAAATATGTTTTACCCCCAAAGCCAAAGAAATAGTAATATAGGACCCTCTGATCGGATTGTTGTTGTTGGAATCTGTTGAGATGGGGACCCTCTTTACGGATTGAGTACCTTTAAGCCTCAAGAGGAATAAGTTTTGTAGTACTTGTAGCGCTTATCATGCAAATAAGCGCATCTATAGCCATAAACTATTATATTGGTGTTGGGGTCCTTCTTTATAAAGTCTTGGTACATGTGTAAACAACAAGTATATTATATCGGTATATTTTGAAGGGGGTTTGTTTTTTATAAAAACTGAGAGATTCTTGGTAATTTTTCTCGTGCGATTATACTAAATAGTGCTGCTCGCTTGTTAGCGTTTGGTCTCCGGTAGTAGTATGGTCTCAGGTATTGTACGCGTATGTCTTGGAGTTCAATACATTTAAGGATGCATGATACTCGTCGCCTATTTCTGAGTTCCAGAGGGTGCACAATCTATCCGAATATGCGTCATTAGTCCACGCGCCATATTTTATTGGGAGTTTATGGTTCCTGGTACGGATGCTATGCACGACTCGGTGGTTTGTTATTGATAGGTAACTTTCTCGTTCAAATGTAGTCCTGATAATGCGATAACAGGCGAATTTACTGGATGTTGATATAGATGACCACCATTCTTGCAGATAGAAATCGTGCAGTTTTCGTTCGATAGTTTGTATGAAGTGCTTGGACTTGTGATGTACTGATTAATCCACACGTTACTCATTCCGAATCCATTAAGCGAGTCATGTAAACATTTAATCCGTGTGTTATTGAAACAGTGTGAGAATACAATTGGTGCATAATATAATAAAATATGAGCGGCACTCTGTTTGTAGGCATTGTGATAAGATTAGCCCATGCAGTAAGTCAGAAAACGAGTCTTAATTTTCACCGCGATTGGATATATTACAAGCGCTTAGGGCCCTCGCCGGCGCTATACGACATTTATATAATCAATAAAGAGCGTTTATTATCAGCACAGAAACTATTGGGGGGGGGGGGGGGGGTTGTGCACAAAAGTCAAATGAAGCTGGGAATGTCACGGGATAGGTTGTTTTGTTGACCTCAAATGTTTTAAAGTGACACTAATAATAGGGCACACAAGTAAAATGGGTGCGCGGGGAATGTCAGGGGATAGGTTCTCTTGTTGGCCTCAAAATGTTTTAAAGTGACACTAATAATAGGGCACACAAGTAAAATGGTGCGCGGGGAATGTCAGGGGATAGGTTCTCTTGTTGGCCTCAAAATGTTTTTAAAGTGGCACTAATAATTAGCAATAAAGAGCGGTTGTTATCAACTGAAAAGATAGATGCAACTTTATCCGGATAGTCATGCAATAGTTGCATAAGGTGCTGTTTACCCCATATGACTAATAATTATTTTAAATGACTTGAATGGCCACTAATAATTGGCAAGGATGGATCAGGGGGAGTGTCGTGACATGCATGGGATAGGCGCCTTTGACCTCATGCGACTTAAAGGGGGACTAATACATTATATGATCAATAGAGATCGTTTATATCAGTCCAGAAGATATGTGGAAATTTGGTTAAACTGTCATTTAGACTAAAGGAGATAGGTTCCCAGTGATATGAGCAATATATATATACGTAGGGGTTTTATAGTGCAATGGGGGAGGGGGTGACTATACAAAAAATTGCAGTTAAAAACTTTTATTTTTTTTGCAGGTTTGTGGGGGGGGGGTGGGTCCTGGACAATGCCAGATGAAAAAAGTCATACCTTCCTGCATATTTTGTACTATACCTCCCACTGTATTAGATGGTAGTTTGGAGAAAAACTAGCTTGTCCCTTCGTGTAGGCCTGTGGACAATTTCTACCAATAAATGTAAAAATGCCTAGAATATCTTCTTTAAATGATAATCATGATCATTTTGGAAATTATTGGATGTAATTGAAAAAGTCGTTGAATTACATGTCTATTATGCAAGTAATTAATTTAATTAATTGTAATTGAGAAATGGCTCAGTTATAAATTACTCTCAGATTATTATTGGAAAAAAAGTAATTAATTGCAGTCAATTACAAATTACAAATACCCCATCACTATCCTAACGCTATGGTTGGAAATTTCCAACGGATTGCCATTTCAGTACAACAAATTGTCCGAAAGTAGGAACATATTCGACTTTTGTCACACTAAATACTGGTTGGTGTATCTAACTATCAGAACACATTGAACCTATTTTTGGCCTGAAATTTCACATTAATATTGTCTCAGGCATGAGATTTCCATGGAAGTGTCGATTTTTTTGACCAAAGTTGGGGAGAGTGATGCACACCACCCATGTCGCCACGTTATTGAACCTATATAAGTATAGAAGCAATTTGAATTTTTGAGACAGTGCGATTTTTTGGGGGATTGGGTGGGATTCCAACCCCGGCCCATGGCGGCGAGCGCGCCTTGCGACTCAAAGTCCGACGTCAATACCACACATTTGAAATGGCTCAATTACAAATTACTCTCAGTTACTTGGGGAAAAAGTAGTTAATTGCAGTCAATTACGGTCGCTTCGGTTGCCGTGTGGTATTGAGTTCGGACTTTGCGTCACAAGGCGCACTCGCCGTCATGGACCGGGGTTCGAATCCCACCCAATCCCCCAAAAAATTGCACTGTCTAAAAAATTAAAATTGCTTCTAAAATAGGCGCATTGTGTGTTGTAAGTCCCAGACATGTTCAAAGAGAAACGCTTGGCATGTTTCGGAGACGTATATATAACATACCACTGTGCCATATAGATCTGCTATATATATATATATAATAGTCTGCATAAGAGGTTCCTTGACCTGCAATTATTTGAATGTTGGTTTACGGGAAGTAAATGACGCCCCACGCGGAAGCGGATGGCATTATTTGATGATTCTGTGCTATAAGGATAGAGGATTAAGAGGAAGTACTTTTCTTTCCATACAACGTGTGACAGCGCACCCATATATTAATAATAAGGAGGATGTGTCCGATTTGAATGTCGATAAGGAGGATGTGTCCGACTTGAAGGTCATATTTCAAATACGTTGTATATAATTATATATCGTTGGAAATCCCGTTTGAAATATACAGTGTCCGTGTCAGCAGTCGATTGGTTAGGAGGCAACAACACGTTTTGTTTCATATGCATGCTTTGTATTATATCTATACTATTTCTCGGAATCCGTGTATGCTCGTATATATATCTCCCGATACTCGATTTCAATTCATATATATATAGTAGGAATGCGGTGCATTCTATGCTATACAACATAAGCGGCCTTAAAATGGAACTTATCAGGTATAGTAGTTTTTGTTTGTTGATGGAAAGATTTGTGTATATTTAGAATTAAAATATATATACATGTATAACTAAACTAGCTTACACGCATAATATTGCCATACATGTATACAGCATATCGCTTTAAAGTTCTGTCCTGTAAACTTTGCCATCTGAGATCTCGAATCAGCTTTACAACGTTACATAAATACATTAATCAATTCTTTACTAACTGAAAAGTCTTCTGTCCTGTTCTAAACGTGTACATCAATATAGGAATGGCCTATTACTCATTTTGAGGGATGTTTAGGACATATAAGCATTCCACAGATAATACAAGTGCAGAAGTTGTATTCGTTGGTGGGAAATGTTCAGATAATAAGTTCAACAAACGGGCCATTGTTAGCCTGTTTGTTAAAGTGATGTGAAACCGGTATAGGATGATCAAATAGAAATTTGGAAGAATCTTGCTCAAAGTAGTTAATTTTACAAATATTATATCAAAGTTCACAGCACACGCACCGTCATGTAGCTATACATGTATATTAATTGAATGCAGTGACTCTTGTTGGCGAACTCGTTGTGTTTATTTACCGCCGATAGTTGCGTCCATCAAGATGTAAATATTTACAATTGATCGTAGTTCACACGATGTTATCTATGGAGTGGTACGGTCGATTTGTTGGAAATTTTGGACGATGTTAGTAGAATACTACATTCCTCTAGTTGCCATAGCACATGAGTACTAACTTATCAGTTTCACGCACCCGAACAAGTCCATACTATGTCTTTAAATTTATTATCTGAATATTTCCTACGGAAACTACTCGTCAATGTATACTAAGTAAAGAAAGCGATAAAGTGTATTCAGGGTTCCAGGCTAATTTCTTCAAAATATATTTAACTTTTTTATTTTGATTCAAGTGTATAAAATAAGACATTCCTGCATATCCGAGTGAACAATTACTGGAATAAATTACCACCAACTGTTGATAATTTATGCGGAAAGCCTGCATGCATGGTCGAATTCCAAAATAAACGAGACAAATTTCGTGACTAAATATATGATTTTAAAGTACCTTTAATAAATAAGAAGACGTAAGACCAACTGACAAAAGAGGCAGTCTGCTACCAGTTGGAACAACACTAAGTAAATCTAAGTAACTAATAACATTCCTGGAACGAGAATGCAACGTTGAAAAATGCTATTTTGTTCAACATTGAATTTTCTATGCATTTTTTTGTCATTTCGTTTCCGTGTTTTGGAGAGACACCGAAAATTATTTTGTTAATTTTTCAATAACAAAAGGATATTCATTGGTATTTATGTGTTAAACCCACCCTAAAGTGGAATTCGACTTATACGGGACCAAACCGTTCAATAGTGGTGTTATAAACTGTTTTACAAACATCTCCGTTATATTTCGTTAATATTACTTTTTTCTAAATATTTTTTTGACAGAGTTATTAACCCTTTTCGACTTAGAAAATTTCAACATTTTTTATAATTTTCAGTATGAGGGTACCTTCATAGTGTAATCAACTCCTCCCACAGTTTTCATCCTAGAGATTTGAAATTTCAGAATATCGTTGCCCATATATTGAAGATGTGCAACATGTATATAGATGACGGAAAAATAATTTTTTGACAGAGTTATTAACCCTTTTCGACTTAGAAAATTTCAACATTTTTTTGAATTTTCTGTATGAGGGTACCTTCATGGTGTAATCAACTCCTCCTACAGTTTTGATTGTAGATATTTGAAACTTCAGAGTATTGTTATCCACATATTGGAGATGTGCAACATGTATATACAGGACGGATTTTTTTTTTTTACGGAGTTATTAACCCTTTTCGACTTAGAAAATTTCAACATTTAAAATAAATTCTTTAACAAAGCGGCATCGACTTGCCACTTTTTCGGGGGACACTGTGGTCAGCTGACCTTTTATTTTCTCCACGAACTGGGACAGAACATGCATCTATATTTAAAACACCTCAGCATATTTGATTGAAATATGTTTTAAAACACTTTAAAGTGAAATTCGCCTAACATCTAACTCCCAAGCCGGGTCGGTTCTTTTCAACTGGCAGTATGAAATAAAACTATATACATTAATACCTAATTTACCTTCATGTTCATAATCATGTCCACTTGTTTTCTAACTGTCACACTTCCTCTAGCTACAATAATCCATTGTTGAAATGTTGTGATGACACTTTTGCCCTCTAACACACCTAATTTGGTCACTTTGCGCCTAATATATAGAAATTATTTGAGTCGAACACACGCTCGATTGTTACTGACTAATGCATACAATTAGAAAGGGGCTTCCCCGCTGAATCATTCCATTTAACTAAATCAGGAGGCGTAACTCTATATATATATAATTAGCAATGAACGTGGAATTGATGCACTGTCATTGAATAATTCCATTCCACTAACCCAAGAGGCTTAATGATACCGGCGGCCTTCGCGTATGAAGAGCTGTTATAATAGGCACATATATATGCTAAAACCGCCATAAACAGAAAGAATGTTATATAATAGACATATGTTGTTCTTATTACCAATCATAAATATCGCGTACATTGCATGTTAGTGTCACGTTTGTACGCTTTGTTGTGTAAACAAACAGCAAAAACGTTACGGAACCGTTTGTTTATAGTCAAACACTTGGAACTACCTGATCGTCCAATGAAAATGTTCCGTTGCGCTGTAGAATTTTCTCCTAACCTATATATGGTAATACATACCAAATAAGGAATTTCTATGATTAGTATTGTGAGTTGTAAGTTGTAGACGCACCAAATTAGGAGATTTACAACCGATGTATAATGCACAGAGACGTGGCGACCGGGGGGTGTCTCACCCCCCCCCCCCAACTTTGGTGAAACCTTCATGTTTATTTTTTATATTTTTTTATAATTTTCTGTATGAGGGTACCTTCATGGTGTAATCAACTCCTCCTACAGTTTTAATTGTAGATATTTGAAACTTCAGAGTATTGTTAGCCACATATTGGAGATGTGCAACATGTATATAGAGGACGGTTTTTTTTTTACGGAGTTATTAACCCTTTTCGACTTAGAAAATTTCAACATTTAAAAAAAATTCTTTAACAAAGCAGCATCGACTTGCCACTTTTTCGGGGGACACTGTGGTCAGCTGACCTTTTATTTTCTCCACGAACTGGGACAGAACATGTATCTATATTTAAAACACCTCAGCATATTTGATTGAAAATATGTTTTAAAACACTTTAAAGTGAAATTCGCCTAACATCTAACTCCCAAGCCGGGTCGGTTCTTTTCAACTGGCAGTATGAAATAAAACTATATACATTAATACCTAATTTACCTTCATGTTTATAATCATGTCCACTTGTTTTCTCACTGTCACACTTCCTCTAGCTACAATAATCCATTGTTGAAATGTTGTGATGACACTTTTGCCCTCTAACACACCTAATTTGGTCACTTTGCGCCTAATATATAGAAATTAGTTGAGTCGAACACACGCTCGATTGTTACTGACTAATGCATACAATTAGAAAGGGGCTTCCCCGCTGAATCATTCCATTTAACTAAATCAGGAGGCGTAACTCTATATATCTATAATTAGCAATGAACGTGGAATTGATGCACTGTCATTGAATAATTCCATTCCACTAACCCAAGAGGCTTAATGATACCGGCGGCTTTCGTGTATGAAGAGCTGTTACAATAGGCACATATATATGCTAAAACCGCCATAAACAGAAAGAATGTTATATAATAGACATATGTTGTTCTTATTACCAATCATAAATATCGCGTACATTGCATGTACATTGCATGCACAGCAAAAACGTTACGAAACCGTTTGTTTATAGTCAAACACTTGGAACTACCTGATCGTCCAATGAAAATGTTCCGTTGCGCTGTAGAATTTTCTCCTAACCTATATATGGTAATACATACCAAATAAGGAATTTCTATGATTAGTATTGTGAGTTGTAAGTTGTAGACGCACCAACTTAGGAGATTTACAACCGACGTATAATGCGCAGAGACGTGGCGACAGGGGGGTTTGGGGGGGGGGGGGTGACAGGTTGGAAATTTCCAACACTGGGAAAGCTTGTGTTCTGGTCCCTCCCCCGTGGCCAGTCAAAAACTGCTAGTTAATTTAAGAAAACAATACTTTCATACATTTGGTCAACATTGTCATTGGAATTGTCATCAGTTGGAAATTTTCCAACATAAGTGGGGGTGTCAGGTTTGAAATTTCCAACTCTAGGAAGGCTTGATGCTAGACTAGATGCTATTTTGCGATTTTCTTGTTCAGATTTCAAAATTTTCACACACCGGGCCGGACCATGCATGGTCCGCCCGGTGTGTCATTGTCCCACAACCGTGGCCAATACAAAACTGCTAATTAGTTTTAACAAAACAATATTTTACTACATTTGCTCAAACTTGTGGACTGAAATTGTCATCAATTGGTGGAGTATGACGTTTGAAATTTCCAACACTAGGAAAGCTTCAGTTGAGGCCAGTCTAGATGTTAGGATTTGCGATTTTCTTGTATAGTTTTCAAAATTTTCTCACACCTGGCCGAACAACCATGGTCGGCCGGTGTGTCCTGGTCTCTTGCTCGTAGCTGTGTGAATTTGTCTGGAGTTAGACCACTAGATGTCAGGATTTATGCAATGTTCAGGTTAAAATATCTGAATGTTCTCATACCGGGTATATAGAACCATGGTCTATAATACATAAAATGGATATTATGCAAAACTTGTGTTTGGTCTGATTCTGATTCAAGGGGGGGGGGTGTAGATGGAATTTCCCAAGGTGGACACTCCCAACGGAGAACATATGTGACCCGCCATATCAAATCCAGTTGTTAGGCCAATGGTCGACTAAGGTCGACTCACATATATAAGAGAATGCATTGGCACAGGGTAACAAAATCCCGACTTACGACTGGATTTGATATGGCGGGTCACATATAAGTAGTCTACATAAAAGGTTCCTTGACCTATACGTGTAAATTGGTTTGCGGGAAGTAAATGACGTCACACGCGGAAGCGGATGGAAGTATTTAATGATTATGTGCTGAGGATAGAAGACGTACTGATTTCTACAACATGTGACAACGCACCCATTTTTATGTTTACCCATACCATAGTATCACGGTAAACATAATGTCGACGTCCAGATTGACCACTCGTCGTGTGTCCGTCCGTCCGTCTGTCTGTCTGTCTGTCCGTAGACACTTTACGCATGGTGCGATAACTCAAAATGTTTCTATCCGATCGGAACCAAATTTTGTATATGAGTTTCTCAGACCAAAATACAGATCGAGTTCAAATATGGGTTTGATCCGAATTTATTTTACGGAATTCACGCATGCTGTCATGACTCGAACAATTTTTATCTGATCGGAACCAAATTTGGTATGCGAGTTTCAGAGCCCAAAATACAGATCGAGTTCGAATATGGGTTTGATCCGATATTTTTTTATGGAGTTATGGCCCTTTGACATATAATTCATGAATGCTTCGTTAAATCAACAATTTTTCAACTGATAGGAACCAAATTTTGTATGTGAGTTTCTCAACTCAAAATACAGATCGAGTTCGAATATGGGTTAGATCTGATTTGTTATACCAGAGTTATGGCCCTTTTTCAACTAAGAATTGAACAGATTTGAGTTTTTGATAACCCAGGTAGATTATAATTAACTACCAGTAATGCAAGCTTAACTACATAGATAGTGTTCTGAGAGACTGCAGAACTGATGTCTTATTGAAATATTAGTTATTTTTAGCCACTGTATATAGGACATAGCTCTATGATAGTGGTGAAGCTGTACCCATTCATGATTCAATGGACTGTCCCATTCAGTTCTAAATTTTTAATTGGAATACTCTATTATTCATTTGTAGGGATGTTCTCATTTTAAATTTCAATTAATCATTCTTCTGTTATCTCCAGGTTTCTCCCCATTCACTTGCATGGTTTTCTGTAGTTAAAGATTAACACATCTCAACATTCCTGATACTTTCATCTGATACCATGTCTCATTTTATATTGGTTTATTTTGACACACTCTTTGCCCCTATTGATTGATTAATTTATTTTGATTTTTATGTGTACCTATACCATATTGTGATGTCCGGATTGACCACTTGTTTTCATTTAGATATTGATGATTATGATACAAGTTGATTAAAAAGGTTCCCAATGTGTCCCTTTTTTAAAATAATTAAAAATAATTATTTATTTAAGTTTGAAAATTTGAAAAACTAACACCATTATAACTCTGCCAATGGGTACCCCGAATCACCACACCAAATTTGTTTAAATCGGTCCAAAATCTTGTGTTATGTACTGGTAAATCTGTTTGGAGCAACATTAAATCCAATTCACCATAGTATGGTACACATATTGTGATGTCCGGATAAAAACTAACACCATTATAACTCTGCAAAGGGTACCCCGAATCACCACACCAAATTTGTTTAAATCGGTCCAAAATCTTGTTATGTGCCTGTAAATCTGTTTGGAGCAACATTAAATCCAATTCACCAATTTTATGCCATGCCTTTGGACTACTTAGCTATTGATAAGGCTATATCATTTTCTGATGTCTCTTATGCCAATGTGCAAATAATCTGATAAAGAAGGCTATGGTATCTAATTTAAAATAAAGATTCAACAATAAACTTCACATGATATTAGCAGTAGACTTGGACTCTCTTAACCCAAGTATTCCATGTTCAGGTCACACCTTTCACATTTAACCCAAGGCTGTGGTGGTTTAGCATTACATATCTTGTACCAGTGCATTCTCTTATATAAATGCTGGTGGCCCATACATTCCAATATTTGTGTTATCTACATTTGTTTATAATAGTACATACAGTATACTCATATAATTCAACACCAAAACTCTCATTTATGATTCCGATCATAGTAAATTTTTATCGCCAAGGGATGGGTTAACATCTGCCGATCGTGATCGGCCTCTCGTTGAAATAGGAAGAATATAATAGAATAGAATATAAAAGAAGAAGGATATGTCCGATTTAAAGGTCGGATTTCGTATACGTTGTATATATGTCGGAAATCCCATTTGAAATATGCAGTGTCATTATAGTCACATTTTTTCATATTCATGCATTGTATTATAGAATTGAAGTGTAGACATCAATCAGTTGCCATATGTCATTGGCCGGAGTTATGCGTATACCGTGTAACAAAGTCAGGTGGCGTGTTTTCCCATGTTTTAGAGTGACACCATAAATTATTTAGTATTGTTTTCAATAACAAAATGATATTCCTTAGTATTTATAAGTATAGTTTATATTTTCTATTTAGTTTTCAAAAATTTTCATCAAACAAAAATATGGTAAAATAGGTGTGTTTTTTAATTGTGTTGTAATTGGAGGGAGGGAACCATCTTTAATCCCTGCTATACTAAATTGATTATCCCAGTCAGTTAAAACAGTATACATGGGAATGTGTTATTATTCATTTGGAGGGATTCTAAGGTGATAAAAGCAGACGACAGTCAAATAAAAGTGCGGAAGGAGTCCTATTTATTGAGGGAACGATATATGGTCATTGACCTTCCTTATTACATGACCATGTCCTATGGGATAACTGCTAACCAATGATGCTTTAGTATAGGATTGGATGACTACTCGTCATTGCTACTTTAGTATAGAATGAGTTAAAGATTGTGTATCTCTTCTCTGAACTTTGTGTATTGATTCAGAGGAAGATGTGTATGTACTAGTAAATAATTTATTTTATTTTTATATTTTCTCCTAGTTTTTCTACGCAAGATGGGACAGAACATGTTGCTATATGTTTAAAACACCTCAAAATTTTGGATTGATAATTTATTAAAACACTTTAAAGTGAAATACGCCTAGCATAAAATTCCAAAGCCGGATCTGTTCTTTTCAACTGGCAGTATGAAATATAACTATATACATTAAAGGGGCAATGTACACTAAATCCGGTCATTTATGGAACCATCTCCTTTTATACTCAATGGAATAAATCCATGGGTCAAATTCATTCAGTTATTGCATACATTATGTTGAGATAAAGCCCCGGTTCCATATCCCCGATTTTCCACCCCGAATGTTCCCGAATGACTCCCGAATCATAATTTTGCAAAAATCGTGGAGTAAGTTCGGGACGAGTCGGGACAGTGAATTTTTACCCCCGAACATGATCGGGGATATCGGTGCTATCGGGGTCGATTCGGAACGATTCTGGACTCGCTCCCGACAGTTTTGAAATGTTCAAAACTATCGGGAACCAAGCCGAATCGCTCCCGATTTGTCAATCATCGGGAGAAATTCGGGAGCAATTCGGCACCTATTCGGGAGTAGTCGGCAGTATTCGGCAATATTCGGGTGGATATTCTGGAGTAGTCGGCAGTATTCGGTAGTTTATTCCCGATTCGCCATGTGTGGCTGCTTTTATACTGAGATCCGGTGTATCTGCAAAATTCGGCATCGATTCGGGACGTTACGCAGCAATTGAATACCAATTCGGTATTTATTCGGCATCAATTCGGTACCAGTTCGGCATTGATTCGGGGTATTCGGCAACAAGTCGGTAGTAATCTGGGCAATTCGGCAGCTACTCGCACGAAATTTCGGCATCAGTTCGGGATAATTCTTTATCATTCGGGAAGAAATTCGGAAGCATTCTGGAATACTCGGCAATGTTCGGGACGATTAGATTTTGTCATCAGTTCGGCGGCTTTTGGAATAAAACTCGTCCAGAATTCTCTCGAATGCTGCCGATTTGGTCTGGTCCCGAATTGGTGCCGAATATACTAATTCGGGACAGAAAATCGGGAATATGGAAACGGGGCTTAAAGGAGATGGTCCCATAAATGGCCGGATTTAGTGTACTGTACCCCTTTAATACCAAATTTACCTTCATGTTTATTATCATGTCCACTTGTTTTCTCACTGTCACGCTTCCACTAGCTACTATAATCCATTGTTTAAATGTAATGATGACACTTCTGCCCTCTAAAACACATAATAGTCACGTTCTGTGGAATATATAGAATTTATTTGAATGTCGAACACACGCGTGATGATGATTGTTACTGACTAATGTATAAATTTAGAAAGGGACTTCCCCATTGAATCATTCCATTAAACTGTATATATAACTCAAGAGGCGTAACTCTATATATCTATAATTAGCATTGGCACAATGCATTGTCATTTCGTCAGTCACTCAATTTAGTGGACGCTGTGAAACGTATATTCACATTTCGTTTTGAACTTGCCGCCATGAAGCTGTATATTTTATGGATATTTCTTCTATTTTTATTATATGTGGTAAGTAACGAAGCTTTTTTTGTGTATAACTATGGAAACATATTTTTAAAATTATGATTTTGAGTCAGAGAGCAGGCAACATGAGTATCTGTTTTCGTATTTTTTTCCGCGAACTGGGAATATAGTTAGAATATTATAACATTTTCAATTAAAAATCTATCACATTCAAATACTTTAAATGGCGCTCAAGGCACTCACAGATGTAATTCTGTCAAAACGTCACCACTAAGAAGAACAACATGGAGTAATGGTAGATTAACTTGTTATATTCAGTATTGATTGTTCTCCAATAACGAAATCACGCGTGTTGAAACCTTTGTTCGACACTAAACAAAACTGTTACAGTGATTTGTCAACAAACATCGCGAATCCTGTTGAAACTTAAAAGATTATAGTATGAATATTATTTTCCGAATGTTTTTCAATTATTTGACCCTTTTCAATATTTACCGTCAATTTTGTTATGTGATGTGAAACACCCCAGTAGGGTGATCAAATAGAAATGGAGAATAATCTTGCTCAAAGTAGTAAATGTTATAAATATTATATCCAAATCGACAACAAGCACCGTCATTCTCATATATTAATTAAATACAGTGACTCTCGATGGCGAAATCGCTTTCGTTAGTTTATCGCAGATAGTTGCGTCCCGAATCGAGAAGTACATATTTACAATTGTGCGTAGTTCAGACGATGATTTCTATGAAGTGGTAAGGTCGATTTGTTTGAAATTTTCGGCGATTTTACTAGAATGCTACATTCCTCCAGGTGGCATAGCGCCTGAATGCCGACTTATTAGTTTCACGCACCCGATTAAGTACATAATATGTCTTTAAACTTTGGTATCTTACTGGGCTAATTGGACTTGTATCGGCAATTCCTCTGTTTACTATGGTTTTGACATGCGAGTTATCATTAGTTGAGAGTTACTATTTATGAAAATATGAACAAATTCAATCTATATTGATGTACTGTTGGTGATAGTTGTTTTAAAAAAAACAGTTATGATAATTCTCACTATTTTCGATGTGCTTTAACTTTAAGTTAAACAAGTTAATCCGAATGTTCTTTAATCAAAATATCATCACTATAGGGTTCTTTATTTCGGAGGTTCTTTATTCCAAATGTATATATTGCTATTGTTCTTTATAGCACGAAGTTCACCGCTAAGCTGGTTCTAATCCCGGCAAGCACATATGTGTAATCCACACGAAGGGAGGGCAAACTGAGTCGGGTACCTGGGAAGGTTTTTCAGAACTGTTACTACCGAGGGGTCGGTGGTTTTAACGTGTCCTGGAGTTAACCTCTCACTGGAATTAAATCTCTGCGTGGTACTACCAACAAATAAAACTGACAATGTCGTGACATACATAGTCTGGCGGCGGAAGCGACTATTAATCATGCAGTGTTAACACTGGGTCGAAAAATCTTTTGGCCAATTATGATTTTTTTTGCCAAATAAAACAAAAACGGCCAAATTAAATCCTCATTTTCTGGTCTCACAATTAATGAATATTTGTTTTATTTAACATCTAACAGTCTATTTTAATATATCCCTACCTACAAGTACCGTTGATTTGATTATCATGTTGCGCCTGTTAAAAAATCAATTTGGGTTTTTGAATTATATTTCCGATTTTGGGATAAAAAACACTTTGGCCAAAAGAAATTATTTTTGGCCATTTTCGAAAGAAGAAAAAAATGGCCATTGGCCAATTTAGCCTAGGACAGTGTGAAACCTGGTATTAATTAACCCAAAATAAACCATGCAAACCAAAATCGTATTGCAAAGTCATCATCTGTGACCGTACAGCATAAATCTGACTGGGTGGGGGTGTTCGGGGTAGACTGGTGGTCCACTTACATGTATACATTATAACTCAAAAGATGTGGCATGATATTGCCGAATGTTTTTTTTTACATTATGTTTTAATTCGACCATGTTTTGGTGTATGTTAGTTATATTGAATTTGCTATCGACACAGGGCTGTCTGTTTGATTTGTTGTTATTATTATTTAAGTCTAGTAGGGATGCTTGTACGTTCATATATACTGAATGTGTTATCCATACAAGGCTGTGGCTTAGCATAATAGATACGCTATTATACATATATAACAGACGAGAGGATCAAGTGATCAGGGACGTGACCAGAGGGTATCTGTGGGGGTGGGGGTGTACACATCGAGATTTCCAACTGCACCCGTCGTTCTTAAACAATATCTAAATCCACGGTTCGTGGAAATCAATTTGGGTTGGAAATTACCAACCGGACACCCTAAGGTTGTAATAATTCCAACTAATAGCAATTTCAGCCAAAAATTTGAACTAAATATAGACACATATGCTACTGTTAGTCAAAAACAAATTCCGCACCAATTATTGATGAACAGTTACAACTTATATCGTGGTGTAAAATTTGTAAACAGAATTAATGTTATGCGAGGCATGAAATTTCCAACTGTTGAAAATATTGACCACATTCACCAAAGTTGGGGGGGGGGGGTCAGACACGCCAACCCATTGTCGCCACGCCCATGCAAGTGGTAACTTACATCATTGTCACGTGCTTCCGTTTTAGTTTGCTATAAAGTGTCATGCCATTTTCTATTTCAGAACAAATGTAAAATGTCAGATGATCAGAAACACAGACGAGGCGGAAGACGCCCTGGGAGAAAACCCACCAAGGTTGATGCGAAAACGAGGCTTGAGAGAAGCCGACAGAGTGCGCGAGAGTGCAGAGCGAGAAAGAAACTGAGGTATCAGTATCTGGAGGAGCTAGGTCATAATCGAGAGCAGGCTGTCTACTCGCTCAGGAATGAGTTGGAACAGGTGAGTGTATACTCAATATAACCCTCATGCGAATTATCTAACTTTCCAATGTTTTACTGTTTTATATTTCTCGGGAACGACAAAATTATACCAGATTGTCGTCTGATCTGTTTCGCGCGCAATTTATTTAGTAGTCCCCTTGTGTGCAACCGTTGATATATTGCTATATTTACATACTAAGTGTGATTATCACTAAATCCAGCATTCTGATTGATCGGCGCCCACGTGGCTAGTTGCAATTATTTCTCGGTGAACGCACAACAGCTCATAACTGCAGCCTCATAATTACATCGACGCGTCATAGGTTTGGGAAAGACGAACGCGTAATGTTTTGGGCGCATTTGGACTCGTGCAGGATTGACTTAATAAATAATCGGGTTTCAATATAAGTAAATTGTTCCTGTTAACTTTTGCCAAGGGTGCTATGGGATATTTTGGGCTGGTTTTGTCACAATACACTTTTCGATTTAAATACATTTATAAAAGTGGCTTTTTCGCTAAATGTATATAAATATAAGGATTAACTGTCATGTGGACTGTTTTTATGGAGATGTAACCGCGAGGTGAGTGGTCATAACTTGTATGTAAAACCCTTCGGGTTTTACACAAGTTATGACCACTCACCTCGCGGTTACATCTCCATAAAAACAGTCCACATGACAGTTAATCCTTATATATTGACATTACGACGGCTTCATTCACATGTAAGTTATCTTTTCCAGTAACGATAACACTGCATTTACTTTGCAAAGTAGAACAATTTGCTTTCCTTGTTCCAGAGTTCTAAAATTAAAGAATTTTGAAATTTCGCGATCGGATGCAAAACAAAAACCTCGTTTGCCATCAATATCCTGTTTGCGCCACAAAACACACCATTTTAAAATACGCACACATGATTACAAATAGACAAATGGTTTCGCGATCATTGTAATATTTGATGTGTAATAAAAATAACCAATATGACTTGCGTATATGCCTGCAGAGATGATCGCCGAAGTAAATTTGTACAAACATATATGTTCATCATTCTCGATTGGTTTAACCCTGTTGTTCGCGACGGTAGCTGTGCTGGTGCAGCATTTTATAAGCATATGCCAGTTGATTCTCTTATATATTATGCGAGTCTCCCATAGGGAGCCTTGTATATATAAGAGAATGCACTGGCGGATTATAAGGCCATGGTAAATATTGTTAGACCAATGCATTTTCTTTTATAAGAGAATCATTGGCACAGGGGTTCGCAAAACAATCAGGAAGTTTCAGTCATGGCAGCGTTAAGTCTGAACGTTTAGTTTAGTTTAAACATATTTTATTGTCCTATATACATGTATACACATACAACAATTGGGATTGGGACACAAGTGCCGACACTTAGATTTGTCCCGTTCCCAGATAAACAAAGAGGTGTTAGAGAGGCACCGACCGAATCGACAAGGCTTATTATATAGTTGGTGTATTTATGATGTGTATACTAATTATACTATATATTGGAGCGGGTTGGACAACGATGGGGCGTTGTATGTAGAGCAATAATCTGCGATGTCATTTAGTCCATCTTATAATATATAAATGATTCAGTGAGATCTTGATTACTGATTACTGAGGGGGCGTGATAAGTACTGGGTTAATGGTCTGATGTGTGGTGGGAGTTGTGGCCAGGTCGAGCGGTGCCTCACTAAACAAAGTATAATGCGGCAACAACACTAATCTGTTAGTGCAACAAAGTAAATTATATATTGGGTAACTCCCATACATGTATGTAATTTTGTTCTGTATTAGGTTTTGTAATAAGTAAGAAGTTTTGTAGTAAGACTGATCCAAGTCCACAGGGTTCACCAGAATTGTTCTGACAGTGCAATGTATTTTCTGAACGTTATGCCATAGCGATATTTTCGGACCTGCATAATGTAGCATAACACCACGAAATTACCCAAGTTAATGTAACAAAGTATGTGGTATATTCTTTTAAAAGTAGACTCATATATATATTGATTTTGTCCTATTGCCATTTCACTCTCTAGCATACAAGGAGTTCGCTATATTTCTGTATGTAAAATTAAATAGAAATTAATAAATATTACCGGTTATTACAAAAAACATTTAGTATGAATAAATTTTGTAAATTGTCCATTTGACCTATCTGCGCGACAGAGAAGAGGTACGTATGAAGTATGTTTTGTGAAGGAATCTGGCTTGCTGGATCATACCATCTGATCCGCACCAGGTAGAAAATAGGAGGATGGGAGGCGACTCTCTGCTTTTTGTCGGCAGATGGCGCAAATGGACTAAACACGTTGAGTGTGCTCTAATTGTTGAGAAATTTCTATCGTTACAAGACGAAACAGATGTGTTTGATGATGGATGCTGGTGTTATCCCCGACCAACTTCTCAAACTCATAGAACGAGAGAAGGAAGCAGACATTCAGAAGTTAGAACAACAGAAAGAAAATATTGGGACCAGTTCAACCATCAGCGTGACTACCGATGCAGCGACAGCGAGCCACTCACCACCAAAAGAGCCGATGCGGAGACAAAATTCGGAAGATACCAGTAACGGGACCCAGTCTAGTTCGAGGAAACGCAGTAGGCGGAGTGATACTAGCAGCTCAGAGGAACTTCCGTCTTGCAGCAGCATGTGTCGGACGTTCAGAGACCTGGACAAAAAAGAGGGACCGAGGATGAGTCGTTCTGATTCGGACGGTAGTATGGGCGGAATCGAACAGATTGACTTTGATTTTCTTGCCTATTCTGACGAGGAAAACGTCTATTCTATGGGAGCAACATATGGAACTACAAAAGGAAAACATAAAATTATGAAGCGACAGCGATCTCGGTTGGAGAGTACAACCGAAGAGGAATTCATATCGAGTGCCACTGAGCCTCTTTATACTCAGAATAGTGACACGGTGAATTCGATATCGACTGGATTTAGAGCATCATCCTCTATATTTGGTTCACGGACTGATCGGAATTCGATACGAACGGACCCTGGACCCACTTCTACGTACATTTATAATGCACCCGTGAATTCGATACCGATGAACATTGATTTTTCTTCGTCTACATATAGTTCACCGGCGAAGTCGATGCCGACGGACATTGTTTATACTTCGTCTATATATAGTTCACCGGCCAATTCGATGCCGAAGGACACCGTGACTGTGACGTCTTCGTCTATATATAGTTCATCGGCGAATTCGATGCCGAAGGACAGTGTGGCGATTTCGTCTATATATAGTTCACCTGCGAATTCGATGCCGAAGGACAGTGTAACGTCTTCGTCTATATATAGATCACCAGCGAATTCGATGCCTACGGAAACTGGTCAGATGATATATAGTACACGTGTGAATTCGATATCAACGAACGCTGGATCATCTTTGTCTATAAATAATACGCCGGTAAATTCGATGTCGACAGGTATTCAATCTCCTTCATCTAGTCTGATAATTGTACATAATATTCCAGCAGGCGTTGGTGAGACAACCAACAAAAGTTCCACGGCGCATGTGCGGGTTACTTCGCCGGGAAATCTGCCATCCATTCTTACTAACTTCGAGGCCTCGTGACGCCACGCGACCTCCGCCCCATGTGACGTTCTACAAGTGGCTGCTGGGTTGGCCGCGTAGATTGCCATGGGCTGTAGGTCGCGCGTTGTTATGGCAACAATGTATTGGCTAAAATTTGTATTTTAGTGCTATTGTACATATGTGCTTATATATTTGTTGGCAATTATTCAGTCTCAAAA
The DNA here is from genome assembly GCA_032622095.1 of Siphonodentalium dalli. Classification (NCBI taxonomy): domain Eukaryota; kingdom Metazoa; phylum Mollusca; class Scaphopoda; order Gadilida; family Siphonodentaliidae; genus Siphonodentalium; species Siphonodentalium dalli. Next base: position 140,202,105 of record CP136069.1, on the reverse strand, counting down.
TATTTAGCTATGAGACGAAAAACTGAATATAAATAATCAGAACACAACAACAGAACGAGTGTAGGTGTTTCTGTTTAAATCGTTTAGTAATTATAATTGTGAATGACATATATTCCAAGCAATAAATGGAATATAATTTATTAGAAGCTCAATGGATTATATAAAACATTGCAGTTAGATAATTGCGTTATCCCTTACAATTAGGGGATATAGAAAAGTTCTCGTTCGTGGTTCTTGGTTATGGTATATATTCGAGAGTTCCGTCTGTCTGTCGTCCGCCCAGCCGTCTGTCCGTCCGTCCGTCTGGTCGTCTATAACCGTCAGTCAGTCCGTCCATACGAACATATCACATTGTAACTTGGGTGTTAATTATCGGATTGTCATTTGATACGGTGATAGCAGATGGGGGAAGGATACCCACACATTAGGGGTTTCATCCATTAATTTTTACCAGAGTAAGGCAGAGTTACGGCCCTTGTTTGACATGGAAGTTTGTGAATTATGTCTCCGTATGAACATTTCGGCTTGTAACTCGGATCATCATATTTGATTGTGATTTGGTATGGTGATCGCACAGCATGATGGAAAGGATACATACATACAACGGGTTTCGTCCAGTCATTCTCTTTACCAGATACGGCCTTGTTCGACTGGGAAATTTGTGAAGTTTTTTTTAATACAATTATTTGCAGCTTGTAACTCGGGACATGAATCATTGGCTTTGGTTGTGATTTGCATTCTATTTTTGATATCCCAGTTTAGGGGGAAAGGACATCCACGTACACGTACTATGGGGTTCGTCCATTTATTGTTAGCAGAGTTACGGCCCTTGTTGGACTAATAATTATAATGCATTTTCACTCTGTATATACAGACAATTTACATTGTAACTCCGAATGTCGGATGATACGGATTCTGGCTGATACTGATCTTGGTCGATACGGACCCTGGTTTATATGACCCTCGGCTGATACGGACGCTGGCTTTGACGGACCCCGGCTGATACGGATCTCGGGATATAAAATATGTTGTTTGAGCAACTATATGACATAGTGCAATGATAAGAAATGTATCTTCAGCTGCCCCTAACACTTGTATTATCATATGCTCTCTATCAACTTCAAAGCTACCGTTTATATTCAATAGCGTGTTATTAATTGCCCTAAGTTCGAATCCGACTAATAAAGAACTTCAAATTGCCAATAGATCAGTCATCCCACAGACAATTTTAATCAAGAGTGTGGACATTTTCTTTATACATGACATTGTCCAAAGTTATGGTTGTTTCTGAGTTATGGTTGGCGATTTAATTTGAGCAGTGGTCAAACCCAAAACCCAAACATGTGAAAATTATAATGTTCATACATTTTTGTGTTTTTGGTTTGGCTGATGCTCATATTTTGCACAACCCGAACTAAAGGTATAGAGCAGAGAAAATCCGACATTTATTCACTTCAATAAATTCCGAGAATTCCAGTAGCAATGGTCATACTTTTGGTCAGAATGTTATTTGGAATGATAATAGATCAGGACTGATGGAAGGATACTGGCATGTTTTGTTCATGTCTTTTTGTCAGAGTTATTGCCCGTGTTACGTTGTTGACAATAGCAAGATTCTCCATCTTTGCTTCACATTTAGTAGTGTTACTGAAGTACCAATAGTTGGAATTGGATATCATTGGAATAATGATAGGTCAATATGAGGTAAGGGATATAATGGGTTTTATCCATTGATTTCCTCAGAGTGGTGGACCTTCTTGGATTTAGAAAATAACAAAATATTCCATCCATACAAATATTTAATATTGCCAACTCTCTCAACTGAGCGTCGGGGTATATATCATGCTTGGCGTTGCACTTGTTAATATGTGCCATGATAAAACTAACTTGTTTTGTTTTTTGTTTTGAAATTCGACATATATTATGGGTCAAATCAAAGGATTAACATGGGAACTATATTTTCCTGAAGTGAGCAATGAAGTAAGACAGTGCAAGTGGGCAGATATCAGCTGTGGCTTTGCTGCATCGATTGAGATGCTTCTGAAAACATTTATTTTTATTGTAATTGATGAACTAATTCTTTTGAAACGCGTATACTGAACAGGAAATTTAGAGTGGATACCAACAATTAGTTCATTCGTTCCCGAGACAAATGTTTATTTCCCATCGAGCTATGTTAAATATACATTAAAAAAATCGTCTCGGTCACCCATGCGATTATTTTTAGTATCCAATATAATCCAAATTTCCTGCAAACCAGCTAGTCAAATCGTTTTGAATAATGCTATAAAATAGCCGATGTCACTAGCTGGGCTACGTTGAAAGAAACTTGGACTGTATCAGACACTAGATATGTGACCCGCTATATAAAATCCAGTCGTAAGTCGGGATTGTTTTTACCCTGTGCCAATGCATTCTCTTATATATGCGAGTCGACCATAGGGGCTCTGTATGGGTGAAATTATAAAATTGTTAAAGAATACAAGAAAAAATTATTAAAATTGTAAAAAATTGTTAGGCCAATGCATTCTCTTATATAACTCGCATATATAAGAGAATGCATTGGCACAGGGTAAAAAAAATCCCGACTTACGACTGGATTTGATATGGCGGGTCACATATGTTCTATGTATACCGATACACATTACTATAGTGAACTGAATTTGGTATATCACGTTTGGTTGACGACATAACATCTCGGATCTGGTGATCTATCGTAGTCATCGAGTGCTAACCGGGATCTCACATTCTCAACTGATGTGGAATCAACATCCCTTCACTATAGCAATGGAAATAAAATATTTATTAAAAACATGTAATGTGAGACATAGTTTATTTATATTTATATTTATATTTATATTATTTATATTTTACATATCTGAACTTCATTTCAAGTTATAAAGCTTTACCTCATATTATATTGTTTATGTTATGCATGTATGTTTGTATTGTCAGTAAAGATGGTATATCTCTTCCGGGCCACAATTACAGAAACAATATACTTTTTATAAAACCAGATTTCAAGACTACAAATACATTATTCTGTGAATAAAACAAAAACAAAACTGAATATTGTATATAATTTGTCTATATAGGCATAACAAAGTGATTTATTATCTGAATCGAAATGTCATTTTACCTTGATGGATAGTTCTAACAAGATAGAGTTGCCTCTTGCCTTGGTGGAGAGTTATCTCGCTTTCTGCGTTTCGAACGATTTTGCTAATCGTCAACGGTTTCTGTTCTAAAAATAGCCTATAAAACTGTCCTATATATATGGTTGTTATATGTATAATACCAGAACAATCTAAAAAATAAATTCATTAATAATTGATAGCAGCGTTTCTGACATATATCTTCTATTCGTATTTATTATTTTACATACAACTTGGTAGGAAGAGACCGACTATCTTTAAAACTTTCTGTATTAAATCATTATTGATGAGTAGTTATTCCATGGGAAATGTTCAGATAATAAGTTTAACACTTTCTGTATTAAATCATTATTGATGAGTAGTTATTCCATGGGAAATGTTCAGATAATAAGTTTAACACTTTCTGTACTAAATCATTATTGATGAGTAGTTATTCCATGGGAAATGTTCAGATAATAAGTTCAACCCTTTCTGTACTAAATCATTGTTGATAATTAGTTATTCCATGGGAAATGTTAAGATAATAAGTTTAACACTTTCTGTACTAAATCATTATTGATAATTAGTTATTCCATGGGAAATGTTCAGATAATAAGTTCAACCCTTTCTGTAATAAATCATTATTGATGAGTAGTTATTCCATGGGAAATGTTAAGATAATAAGTTTAACACTTTGTGTACTAAATCATTATTGATGAGTAGTTATTCCATGGGAAATGTTAAGATAATAAGTTTAACACTTTCTGTACTAAATCATTATTGATGAGTAGTTATTCCATGGGAAATGTTAAGATAATAAGTTTAACACTTTCTGTACTAAATCATTGTTGATGAGTAGTTATTCCATGGGAAATGTTCAGATAATAAGTTTAACACTTTCTGTACTAAATCATTATTGATGAGTAGTTATTCCATGGGAAATGTTCAGATAATAAGTTTAACACTTTCTGTACTAAATCATTATTGATAATTAGTTATTCCATGGGAAATGTTCAGATAATAAGTTTAACACTTTCTGTACTAAATCATTATTGATAATTAGTTATTCCATGGGAAATGTTCAGATAATAAGTTTAACACTTTCTGTACTAAATCATTATTGATAATTAGTTATTCCATGGGAAATGTTCAGATAATAAGTTTAACACTTTCTGTACTAAATCATTATTGATAATTAGTTATTCCATGGGAAATGTTCAGATAATAAGTTTAACACTTTCTGTACTAAATCATTATTGATAATTAGTTATTCCATGGGAAATGTTCAGATAATAAGTTTAACACTTACTGTACTAAATCATTATTGATAATTAGTTATTCCATGGGAAATGTTCAGATAATAAGTTTAACACTTTCTGTACTAAATCATTATTGATAATTAGTTATTCCATGGGAAATGTTCAGATAATAAGTTTAACACTTTCTGTACTAAATCATTATTGATAATTAGTTATTCCATGGGAAATGTTCAGATAATAAGTTTAACACTTTCTGTACTAAATCATTATTGATAATTAGTTATTCCATGGGAAATGTTCAGATAATAAGTTTAACACTTTCTGTACTAAATCATTATTGATAATTAGTTATTCCATGGGAAATGTTCAGATAATAAGTTCAACAAACGATCATAGGTGGTTGAATTTATTATCTAAGCATTTCCCTCAATAAATAGGGCTCCTTCTACACTTTTATTTAGCTGTCGTCTTCTTTTATGACATTAACATCCATCCAAATGAATAATATATCATTCCAATGTATACTTTTATAACTGAATGGGAGAATCAATTTAGTATAGAAAGGGTTGAATTATGTAGGTGCTATTTCAGATTATCAGAACAAACAGAACAACTGTTTGTGTTGAAACTCATTTATAATTTAGCATACATTCCTTTGTGAAATAGCGTGGTCATGTTCCGTTCAATGACTGAATATATATATATATTATCACTACATTGAAATGATAAGTTGAGAATGTGAGACCCTCCTCTCGGATATGATGACGATGGAGTCAACACAACTTCGTTGTAGTGATACAAAGTTTATTACATACTGTGTGTCAGATTCTGTTTATATTGCGTCAGTCTATTTATAAGTTTAGGACAACTTCGTATATGTAAATTTGTGAGTCATGTTTCCTTTATTATATTTAGTTCCAGTTAATATTTACGCATGTTTAATTATAATTTCACTTATAAAACTTGATATCTTTTATAACAACAACTGGACTTTCATGAAACTCGTTTTAACCGTTTTAAAGTCACAAATGTATTACATACTCTGTATTATAATCTCAGACACCCATTTGATATTCAACTCAAAAGTGATAAAGGTTTTGGACGAGAGAGCACACCGTTTCAAACAACAACTTTGATTTATGCAATTCAACGACAACAACAACATTTCTTTGGAACTCATTTTCAAGGCATGTTTCAACTATCATTACCATACACACAAGAAGGGAAACATCTTGTGTTATGAATATTTCATGTGTTCTACAAGATTGCTTTCTAATAACAAATACTTTAATATTCTAAAAAAAAAATAACCACATTTACTGTCCGGTTCTTGAACAATGATTTTTTGGTGAAAGCTTTCCACATTTGATTTGTCGCTATTCCATCAAAATTATTATTAAATTGTAACGTGAAAATATGTAAACTAACAACAGATAGATATTGTTGATTGTGTGTTCTTTATATGGCTGGGTGTATACTATCCAAAATTACTGTTGAATTTAAATACTTTTATTAAATATTGTTAAAATTGTTGGGCATTGTCTGTTTATTGTGAACGTTTGTTGATAAAATGAAAAATCCATAGCCTTGTCGTCATTTTCTCAAAGGGAAAATAGATTTGTCCTGATATGCATGTTTTAGTCTCAGAAGATTCTGCAAGGCCAAAATTAGAATTGTGTTTGTTTCTTCTGAGTCTACCTGCCCTAATAAAACTCCTCCCTACTCAAAATATTATGCTGACTTCCCAGAGAATTACTGTTTTCTTTTCAAATAGAATAGAATAATTTGAATGTATTAAAAACTTTTTTCTTCTTTAATATTCTTTAACATAAGCTTCAAAAATATTGGTAATATTACTTTTTAAAGGTACTCAATCCGACCAGACGGTCCCCATACCATCAAGATACAACAACAAAATTTCTTCAAAATAGGCTTGAGTTATCATAATCTATTTATTGCAACAATATAATGCTAACCACTGTCAACTATGGTATAACATTTCCCAAAACTTGTTATTTATCAACATTTTGTTCAACAAAATATGGCCGTATTATCACTAAAGTATCACGAAATTTGACAGTGTTACCACTTGATTTTAGAGTTATACATCTTCATCCGCAATTTTTGTCCGAGACCCTCCGTTTGACCACGTGTTTCTTGGCCACATATTAGTACACATCTTGAGAAATAACAAACTTCAAAAATCTTTCGGTCGGAGCGGTAAACATTGCAAAATATGGTGACCGGCAATGTTTCATGGGCGGGAAACATTGCAAATTATTATACCTCATATTATAAGCCTATGCTAATTTCCCATAGGGTGTGATTTTACAATTTGCAATGTTTCCCGCCTATGAAACATTGCCGGTCACCATTTTTTGCAATGTTTACCGCTCCGACCGAAAGAGCCCGAACATGTTCACGGAAGCACCCGAAAGAACTTTTATGACGTATTTTGACCGTGACTTTCAAACCGGAAACCCCAAATCGTCACGATTCAGACGACTTCCGCATTCTTCAAAGTAAACATCATGGATGCCGGTGTCAAATCGAAGCGATTCGCGGATGTTTCACCCGATGATATTTCGAAACTTATAGACGATGAACGTGTCACAATGAACGTGTATGGCGATGTAGCGGGCCTGCCAGAACAGTGAAAAAACAATTGTGCCAGTGAACATTATGTACTTGTTGAAAAGTATTATTTCATGAAGTTTCAAATCAAAAGAAATTAAATAATTTTATAGAATTTCCTCTTTATTTTAAAATTTTCAGAACTGGGTCTGCTGACATGGTTATTCGGTATAATAAAAACAATGGTGACCTGGCTCGAGGGCAACATTGCGGATAATCTCCCCTTGGAACCAATGTATCCCTCGGCTCTGCCTCGGGAGACATTGGTTCCTCGGGGAGACAATCCGCAATGTTGCCCTCGAGCCAGGTCACCATTTTTATATTGTAAAATCACACCCTATGGGAAATTAACATAGGCTTTTAATATGAGGTATAATAAATACATATCAAACACTTAAATTTCAAGGTATGGTATCTGCGTGACTGACTTACCACAGGTATATAAAATTAGATCCAATCCACAACCTATATGTGTCTCGTGTGTTCGGGGTTTACTAGCAATCAGTGGTCCCGAATTAGGCATATTTTGTTATACAGTAATGTCAGTATAAGATCCAGCAATGCTGAAAACTATAAGGTACGTATACTGAATTCACTGGATCTATTTCCACAGTGCAAAGAATGGTCGACGGAAATGGATGAAGGCAACCTACCAGAGAGTCTTGAGAAGAAATTACCGGACCTGGAAGCCGATCTCATGGAACACGAGCGAAGCTGATGACGTCATTGACGTTTCCCCTCGAACATGCTGGGGTTACTTCCCTTGGTTGTGTTTGTTCCGACAGTCATGGCATTTCGTAAATTTGCTAGGTGGCTGTTCTGAATCCTCAAGTTTCGAAATATTGAATTCAGTTTGTACAGGCATCACGCTGTAGAGATTTGGCCGTTTGAAGTAGACGGGTTAGCGTCAATTGTATTGTGTCATTTCATTGGCATGACAAAATACGGGTGGTAATTTCAAGAAAGGGCCACAACTCGGCAACATTGTGATCGTTTTGAACAGCTAGCTACGAATGTGGTCGGTGACAATAAACCTATCAGCCCTAGTTGATCGAATTCTTGTTAGGATGTAAATCATTATAAACTTGACTTCAATATACACCCCTGGTTTAAGTGGTCCTGATATGATGCTGGTAGGAAAAACTGATGTCGTTACGAAAAACAAGTACTGTCATTTTTTACCGTTATCATTTACGCGGCGTTTGGCTAATCCGATCGATTTGAGGAAAAAGCCAGTGTCTCTATGAAATATTCAAGAACATATGTATATTTTTGAAAAATTTATTAATGTGCGTTGGTGTTTGCAACACGACGTGAATAGCCATTCTTGATAACAGTCGATTTCAAACATAACCCAACCAGTATTAAAATATTTCATAATATATATATATATAGGCCTATGTTTTTGAATGTTGGATAGGGCCTACGTATAAAATGACTTTTCCTGGATATGTTCGGATTATCTGAACACCGCAAAAATGACAGCTTTAGAAAAAAAGACGGTACTTTGCCCGAACATCATCAAATTCAACTGGACCCACCAACATCATAACACATTAGCAGGACCCACCAGCACCACATCACATTAGCATGGCCGCTTGACCAGGGGTGCACCAGCCACAATTTGTTGATTTATAATTACATGTAGGTTTGTCACTCATAACAACTTCACATCAGATAGTTTACTGCTGGGAGCGAGGTTATAAAAACTTCATTTTTGTGCCTTCATTGTATAGATACATACTGCATGACGTTTTCATTTACACACTGTCTCTTTAACCAGCCTACCATGATCTGTCAGATTAACGACAATAGAATTTCGGATGCAAACTCCTATTACAGAACTCTAGGTTTGAATGTGGCTTGTCAGATCTATTTTAGTAACCATCACCACATTTAGAATTTCCCCTTTGGCATGGAGCTGTTTTGTCGATGAATAAGCGAATAGCGGTAGTCTGACATAAGCAATCGTTGGATGGGAATTCCAATAATACAGAAATGTCACCAAGTGGGACTAGGATACTCTTTCCTTTTAACTCAAATAACGCTTGAAACGACCCGCCATTGTGGCAATACGATATTTATATATCCGATCAGATGATTCGAATTCATCAATGATGATTCAATGAAAGTCGCAATATGATAATCGAATAAAGGTCTACTCAAGCTGAAATGAGCGAGAATGTGTGTCAAAACAATAAAACAAGCGTATCGTATCGTTTCGCCGCGTGAGGACTCAAATACAAAATGAAGGGGCAGACGCTTGTTTTGCGTAATCCAGGTCAAAATTGCATAAGATTTTCAACAAAGAATTTCTCTTGATATACCTGGTGAAAAATCTTGAATTTCGTATATCCACATCTTCATTGTATACAGAAGCTAAACACTTGTCAAAGAAGACAAAACACGATGGATTTCAATACATTTTAGAGGTTGAAAAAATCTATTTTGTTCTCTTTGATACGAATGACTACCAAAATAGTTAATAATTTCAAACAACAGTCCAATCACCAAATACCTTATTATCTTGGCTCTATGAGAGGAGGCTTCATTTGCGTCATAATTTTGAGTTAATTTTTTAATTGCATTGTATAAAATCACATCCCCATATATTAAACTGATGAATAAAGCAGCCACAAATAGTTCAGCCCAATGAAAACACCACTCAATCAGGGAGCAATCAACTGGAAATAGGCCACAGTGTTAGAGATACCTGATCAACTGGGAATTTGGCTATGGACCTATGACATAAAACTCATCTCAGCCCAAAGTGTTATTGATAATTTATTATTGGTGGTTGTATTTCTACAAGAAAATAATTATGATACTTCTTGAATCAAGAACAATAAAGTCTCCTCTTTATCTTCAGATATGATATCATGGATATATTATGAACTGCATTTTTGGAAAAGCTCGATCTTACAGTAGCGGGAAACAAAATGTTTACTTATTTTTCATTGCATAAAAGTATAGTAAATGCAGGTAAGTATGGTTATAATTTCCAACGAGTTCTTAAATAAAGTGTCACTAAAAACGCTTGCACCAAATGTCACAATGAAATTCCAGGCAGATTTTGAGAAAATCTATGTTCAAATATCTGGAAATTTTGGCAAAACGTGCGTCTGGTCCTTTATCTGGCTAACCCGTGGCCCGTTTATATTGTTATTAAAACTAGAGGTAGCCTATGGTCGAGGCACAGATGTAATCTGAAGCCTATTGTCGGCCTTCTAAGGAGATTATAATCATATAGTGACAGCGATGTGTGTCATAGTTAAATGGACCTAATGCACTCGCAATGGTTACATGTGCAAAAAAATATAAAAGTCTGTAAAAACATCAACACTATTACTAAGAAGGACAGGGATAAATAGATAAACTTTCTTCTTATATTAATTTTTGATAGTTCTTCAATATAGAAACATATCGCGTGTTGAAACCATTATGTAAACGAAACTGTTTCAGTGATTTACAAACATCGCTAATCGTGTAGTTATGTTAAACTACTTTAATCTGGATATGGTTTTCATATTATTGCTTAAAGGTACTCAACCCGATAAAACTCCTCTCAATTACTATTTCAATGGCTTCGGGGGTCAAAAATATTTGATTCGAGTCGAGGAAGTCACCCATCAAAGCTCAGATTTGTTAGATATCGATTTTATAAATCTATTATTTTTCATTATCGGGAATACTATCTGGCCCAGAACTCAGTCAAAATTGCGTTAAAATTACCACTTGATTTTAGAGTTATTCATCCTTGTCTGTTTGAATAGATTTGAGGTACACATCCAGAGCAGATTACGGCAGTTATTGGTACTCATCTCGAGAACATAACAAATTTGAAAAATCAATATCTAATAACTCTGAGCTTTGTTTGATGGGTTCCTCGACTCGAATCAAATATTTTTTACCCCCAAAGCCAAAGAAATAGTAATATAGGACCCTCTGATCGGATTGTTGTTGTTGGAATCTGTTGAGATGGGGACCCTCTTTACGGGTTGAGTACCTTTAACGCTTTGATAGTTTCCCATGTTATACTGTCAAGATTTGAGAGTCCACTTTGGTATGTTATTGGTCTTATTGGACTCTTATGGATAATTCCACTAATACACAAGTAATATTGAATGGTTTTTACATACAAAATCTCATTATTGAGTGCCAGGGGCCGATCTCATCGGCCCTAAACCTACAAAATAAGTCTGTTAAAGAATATAAGAATAAATTATTAAAATTGTAAAAAATTGTAAAAAAAAATAAAAAAAATAATAATATTGTTAGGCCAATGCATTCTCTTATATATGCGAGGCGACCTATGGTCGACTCGCATATATAAGAGAATGCATTGGCACAGGGTATATGGGTTGATACAAAAATCGACATGGCACTCAAAGGGTTAATAATGAAAATAAGAACAAAGTCAATGTATTTTTTGTTGATTATACTTATTTAATGCTGTTTTACAGACTATTGTGTTATTTCACATGAACCCTAATTTGAATGTCTCGTGTCCCTTTAATCACAGTCACATGTATATATAAACTACACCAGTCTTTCATATATAATCTCATTATGTTTCAAATGTTTTTGTTTAGTTGATCTCCTTTCTGTTTGTGTTTTGTTTGGTGTTAATAGTCATATGATATATTATATAATGGTTACTTGGATTTATATATATATATCATGATATTATATTATGGTTACTTGGATATATATATGTATATATAGCATTATCTTATACAACGTTATCATAGTTTTATTCCGAGTTTCCATTGTTATTATTGTCAACCCTTACTTTGCTAAGTACTTATTAGCGATTAGTTCCCTTAGGAAATATTCAGAAAATAAGTTCAACAATTTGCCACAAGCAGTTTGTTGAACTCATTATCTGCATGGTCCTTCTCTCCAATTAAAACGAATCACTATGCACGTTTGTTATCTGTTCGTCTGCTTATATTTCTCGAAACTTCTCCATACTAATGATAGACCATTCGAATGTAGACTTTTGTAAGTGATGGGGGATCTATTTATTAAAGAAGGGATTAAATATGTGTTTCCAGACCTCCAACAACGTACACAATCTAGTTTTGTTTCTGATTTGTTCCGTTGAAAACCAAATACGGTACACAAACTGGAGCTATAACAATGTATAGAACATTCAATATCACACACAATAGAATCATTCGTGTGGCACTTCTCATGCTATTTTACACACCAGTAAAGCATTGGGGGACCATGAATACATTTTTAAGCTCACATTATAATTACAACGGATAACTCACAATAATGCTACGAATATAAACTCACGTTTATACTAATAAATATATCCGATGATGATAGTTTTGTCTTCTGAGTTATTTCTTTATCGCGGGTCGTCCCATTTACTATAGGGCTATGTCCATAAAGCCATTACAGCCTGCAAATTCCATGGACGTTTTCAAAGATGTATATATTTTGCACACTTTGGAATGATAAATTGGGGTGATATTTGCCTTAGGCTTATTAGAACGATGGAATATCACGAGTTATTGTACGACTGACTCTTATCAGATATTTTAAGGCTATTTTCTGACAAAACTGGAAATGTGCATTTTATAAGTAGGTTAACCGTTATCGTTCACAATCTGTCCCACAACAGCCCTCCTCGAAATGCCTGAAAAATTGCGAGGCATATTCGCCGGCGTGTAAACTTCTCGAAGCTATGAAACCCAATAATCTAAATGCGACCCAAAAATCAATCTTGCGCTCATAGATCACGAGTAAGATGTCTCCAGTTTAAACCTGATTTAAACCTACATTGACGGTCCAATCAAACCGGGTCAAGGTTGCGTTTGTGGTCGTTCTATGGTAATCTGATTCGATGAGACCAGCATGCAATTGAACTACCCAGGCGGATCAGAAACAGGTCGGTATAGAATGGGTTATTGGCAGCCTTCAATTAACGCGAACACGTGAACGCTTATAACAACCCTCGTGCATGTGAGTATGAATCAATTAACACCAATCCGCCACTCTCACCTTATAGACACTCCGTCAATCGAGATTATTTACTGCTCCACATATTGAACTGAAAGTGTAACAATTGCAAACCAGAACAGACGGATTCGTCATCTCAGGTCTATAGCGTCCCCAAACCACTCGTTTTGCTACACCATCGAATGTTATGGCACTGTTGCCAGTTTAAAGCTATAAAACATTATACCATACACTTTACAGGCCACTGGTTCCTTATAAAGTTCAAATCAAAATATGCTCGTTATTTTAATTGTCAATTTTCGTTGTCGACATAAGACGCCCCCCCCCCCCCAACTTAAAAAAAACTTCAACGCTTGGAAATATCATTCCTGACACAACATTATAGTTTTACACCACATAATATTCTCATTGTTTCATTTTCCAACCAGTAATTATTGGGGAATTTATTGTTTTTGTAGAAAACAGTTGCATATGTTGTACTGTTGGTCAAAATTTCGGTCTGAAATGGCCATCAGTTGGAAATTTTCAACATTTCCAACAGTTGGAAAGCATGAGGCACCAGTTGCGAACTTCCAACCCAAGGGATTGGTGCAGATCTGCGAACCTGGTAGTTGCATGGGTCTGGTTCAAGGGGGCGGTGCAGTTGGCAATTTCAATGTGGACACACCACACACCTAGAATATCCATTTTCTCCCCCATATTTAATTATAGATACAAAATCCCAATTATCGGTAACTTCCTTTGCACCCCATGAGTCCAAAATGTTTAGAAGGTCGCAACCTACAGCTAGCACCCATACCAGGTTGAAATGTGATTGTTCAAGTTCCCACTGGTAGTCATTTCAGTCAACAATTCACAGTTCAATCAAAACAGTTTCACTGAAAGTATGAAACTATTCGAACATTAGATATTGGTTGAAAACTTCGATTGTCAGAACAATAATAATATTAGCGTCTGATATTTCGGGCTACCGTTGATTCCGACTGTTACAGATTTTGATCTGATGTCCTGTATGTGTCATTTTGTTTGCATCTTTTATTGCAAATAATGGGTCCGCTTCATGTGCATATCCGGAAATCGGCGTCATCACTATGTGAGTCATTTGAGTCATCAGAACCTCTGCTTCTGAAGGGGAAATACCCTGTCACCTGTAACAAGTAAATTTACAATGTAGATACATATATTTTGATTGAATGATTCATTCAATCATTTATTAAAGCTTTTTCTTATTAATTTATATAAACTCAGCTGAATCATTTTCTTAATTATATCTGCAGGCTGTAAACTTTAGATAGTATACTATGGAACACCGTAAGTTAGCGCAATTTTCTACCTGTAAATTATTTATCGATTAGTCGATATCCGCGTACTCAAATAAACACGACCAGGTATTCTGTCTATCTTATTTAGTCATATACATGTCAACCATATGTGACATTGGATAGTGTTATGGTGTTTTATTGGGATATGAAGCGCGTGACACAATGGTAATTGGTCAATCACATAACAGGATTTGGTGAACACAGGCTATGTAAATATTAGGTGATAAATTTAACAGATGGAACAACTACACGTACTTGTTCACACATAACAATAAATACAGACTTCTGGTTCTTGCGGAATAGGATATCTTAAAGATCCAATGGCATATTTTACACGACAAATAAGCTGACAGTTATTGCCTTATTGGAAGGGACGTGGCTAGAGGTTCTCGGTTGGGGGAGTACACCTTGGAAAATCCAACTGCACACCCCAGCCCCTTCAACTGAATTAATCAGTAGTTGTCCAATGGTCACCTACCCCGGGAGACATGTTGTGTGAGAAAATAATTGAGACCTGAACCTGGAAATTGCAAAATAGCTAGTGGTCTAACTCCAGGCATATTGACACGCCGTCTCCCAATTTGTTTTTCTTAATTTGATTAACAGTTGTTGATCGGCCACGTGGCGGGACCAGAACACATATATAGGTCCCACAATGGTTCGGCCCGATGTGAAACATTTTGAAATATGGACATGAACATTTTGAAATCTTAGCATCCAGACTGGCCTCAAGCTTTCCATGTGTTGGATATTTCCAACATAACACCCCATAAGGTTGGAAATGATCATTTCAGTCCAAACGTTTTAACAAAGCAGGAAAATATGCAAATGTTGTTCTAAAAACAACTAATTCCCCACTACTAGATTGTTGAGAAAATAAATCTACGAGAACAATTTCAACTTATTATTGGTGTGAAATTTAAATAGAACTATGCTCCAAATCCCCCCTTTCTGGGGTCCCGCTAAGTTATTGGTTGGTACTAATTCGTTTCAAACGACACGGGCTTGGGGTGGGAGCCACCAACTTTGCCAAATATTCCAACGGTTAGAAATATCATATCTGACACAACGTCAATTGAAAATGTCATGCATGGAACATGGTTTGGCAATCTCAGACCACATTTGGATGACTTTGTATTGATAATTCTATTTCCGAAAGTATAATTAGTATGAATTGTGTTGTTTTTAGACTAAAATTGTAATATTTCCTATTTTCAATCAATAGTTTTGGACTGCTTTTGCCATCAATATAGGAACGTTACCAACCACAGGGCCCGGGGGTGTCATGTTGTAAACCTCCAACCCATGTGGCTGCAAATTGAAATTCTCGATTGGGGATTTTTGGTCTGGTCACGGGTGCAGATTGTAAAATTCTGCGCCTTCCGATATGGACTAAAATTGTACATACCCGTGTCCCATGCTTGGCTCCTCGCGTTGCGTCTGAAATTGGAAATATAAAAATAAATTTAAAAATTCGGTTCATGTCATGGCAGATCTACACTGATGTGAATAAGTGTGGGCCATGTCAAACGTATGCCATATATGCTGTGATTCTCCAACGGAAACCATCAAAATGACTGGTGGCTTTTAGACGGGCGGTCAGTGTTAGCGGTCAGTGTTTGTCTGGATGCCAAGCTTGTTATATGTCGGGACATAAGATTTTATGAAACGATTGTGATACTGATATTGTAACCCAAATATAAAGTGAAACAGTCAACTGTGGCTGCCCAGGTATAAAGCCTTGGTGTAGTTGGAGGCAGCATTGCTGCCAGGGTGAAGGGACTTGCATACTGCAGTCCGACCACCCTACCCGGCCTTCGGCCGGAAACGACTCAACAAGGCAGCATTGCTCTCTGACACAGACATAAGTTACCATATGAGATTTGCCAGAGTGGACAACACTTGAGACCGCTTTGCCTTTTGTGAAACAAGAAGAAAGAAGCACCAGTTAATTGTTGTGGCGGATTGTTTTCGCGCTCTTATATATATATAGGATGCCGTGCCACAGTGAGGATACTTAAACTACGCCAAGGCGTTCCAAGTGGATACATGTGAAAATAAACGTGTGTAAACCACGATGAGAAAAATATATAAAGGAGCTCCAACGAGTTATGTTATATATAAAATTTTGTATCTAAGGATTTGATAATTTGATCACAACGAGTCGTTGTGAATCACATTTCAAACGAGATTCATAAAATTTTATATCCCAACATAACGAGTTGAAGATCTTCTATATCACATAAAAAAAACTAGAGCTTTAGGCATTTTTGACAAAACAAAATCCTTAAAAGCTTAAAAATGCTTACATTTACATCTTCTCTGAGACGCTTCACAAGCGTATACGACGGTGTTGCGCGCTCAGAATTGCGACGAAAATTATAGTCCCCCAATTTGCCTCTTTGTTTTTGTGTCTATTTTCGTTAGTGCAACGATGTTGGACAATAATTTAACTTTAATGAACAAATCAGTCAAATTTTTCTTTGTTTGGTTTTGATGTCATGCGCGGCTTTTAAAAATAGTATTAATCCGCCTAATCAATGTAAAGTAATTTTGTTGGCGCGCTGCCATTATCTCTATGTGATATAAGGAAATATGTAATGGATTTTTTAATGATATAATAGGGTTTCATGTGATATATATAGTTTGTTTTCTCATTTTCATCATTAATACTTGTCAATAACGATAGTTTGCATGTCAAACCCAGTATTATGTAAACAACTGTTTCAGTCATATCACAAACAACGAATTGCAATTCCGTTTCAAACATTTGGTTGGAACTGAGTCTCTGCGTTTTCTGAAAAATTTTCAATGTTTTTACCTTTTCTAATGTTCACCTTCGCGATTCGATCGCTTCATTTGAAAGCGCTGGAGGTCAACGAAGAAACGACATGTCTCATTCTAGCTGTACATGTTTACATACCACTGGTTTCAAAACGCATCATCATGTTGTATTAATATTAATATTAACGTTCATCTTGATAATGATGGCTTCAACGACTTTTATTATTTTTAATATGTGCACAATGCGAAGGCCTTACACCCCTTTAAAGCTCTTAACTTTCGAATCCCCATATCACATTTTATACAACATATTCCATATTATATACCATTTGAAAGAGGAAGCGACAAAACATTGTATTATCAACTTATCCGGTCGAATAAACTGTGAACGTGTTGTTTTTGTCAAGATACCGACGTGTGTTCCGTACTTAATTCAGGTCTGGTCTGTAATGCCAGTCTACTATTTTCAATCGACGGGGAATAACTCTATCTCTTAGTCTCGAATTATGATGCATTCTGGGTTAAATAACTGGTGAATCTGAGAATCTCTATCACACGGTGGACTCCCCTATGCCCCAACTGTTCCGTATGCTGGTGGTATATATATTGGTTCGAGAGGTGTGGTTTAATGCCATACACGTGTATGCCATCACATATCGAAATTGTCCAATATGAACACCGTGCAGGAATCGTATGTGGGACCGATGATTGTCCTGTTGGGAACATTTCAATTAGCATCGAAACCAGGCTGGAGAATGGCGCGCTACAGTCCTATGTGGGGGTCTGTACAATATCAGGAAGAGAAAGATCACTGAGATGAAGACGATAGAAAAACTTGACACTATTACAAACGGACTCAACCGAGACCGGGGTTTCCTAGGACGCTCTGCCAGCTTGTTTCTGTGTCGCTGACTATAACGTGCATCATTATTAGCATCATCATTATCGTCATATCATCATCATCATCATAATCTTCATCATCATCATCATCACCATAAGTATCATCATCAATATCACCATCATCGCCTTCATCATCATGTCACCATTATCATCATGTCATCGCCATCACCCTCCAAGATCACATTTTATACAACATATTCCATATTATATACCATTTGAAAGAGGAAGCGACAAAACATTATATTATCAACTTATCCGGTCGAATAAACTGTGAACGTGTTGTTTTTGTCAAGATACCGACGTGTGTTCCGTACTTAATTTCGGTCTGGTCTGTAATGCCAGTCTACTATTTTCAACCGACGGGGAATAACTCAATCTCTTAGTCTCGAATTATGATGCATTCTGGATTAAATAACTGGTGAATCTGAGAATCTCTACCACACGATGGACTCCCCTATGCCCCAACTGTTCCGTATGCTGGTGGTATATATATATATATTGGTTCGAGAGGTGTGGTTTAATGCCATACACGTGTATGCCATCACATATCGAAATTGTCCAATATGAACACCGTGCAGGAATCGTATGTGGGACCGATGATTGTCCTGTTGGGAACATTTCAATTAGCATCGAAACCAGGCTGGAGAATGGCGCGCTACAGTCCTATGTGGGGGTCTGTACAATATCAGGAAGAGACAGATCACTGAGATGAAGACGATAGAAAAACTTGACACTATTACAAACGGACTCAACCGAGACCGGGGTTTCCTATGACGCTCTGTCAGCTTGTTTCTGTGTCGCTGACTATAACGTGCATCGTTATTATTAGCATCATCATTATCGTCATATCATCATCATAATCTTCATCATCATCATCACCATAAGTATCATCATCAATATCACCATCATCGCCTTCATCATCATGCCACCATTATCATCATGTCATCGCCTTCACCCTCCAAAGTCCTCAAAACAATACTCAATCATGACGGTTGTCGTCATAGTCATCATCTGGTCTCACCCGACGTTTGAAATGATCTCTGCAAATAAAGTTCATGTTATTATAAGAAACAAATGACAAACAACACCCGTTCCATATGTTGAACCTATCCTAACGAATGACCATGACACTGATTGTGTTTTCGTCCTTTGTGCATGATGATGTTCGACAGCTGATGATTCGATACACAGTCTATTTGAGAAGCTGAGGAATATCCTAACGGATGTACGTCTCTAGAAGTGTCCATTATATTTCATTTCTTCGACGACGCGGCATTCCCAACATGACGTAGTAAACCGTT
Source organism: Siphonodentalium dalli (assembly GCA_032622095.1). Lineage (NCBI taxonomy): Eukaryota > Metazoa > Mollusca > Scaphopoda > Gadilida > Siphonodentaliidae > Siphonodentalium > Siphonodentalium dalli. Next base: position 140,182,798 of record CP136069.1, on the reverse strand, counting down.
TCCTAATATGGAGTGCATTCCTGGCGCAGTAAATGTTAGTGAGAATTGTAGTATTTATAACTATTTCTAAATACAAGATGCGACAGAATAATCAGTCATGAATATCGTTGACTGATAAAAACTCGAAGATGATGCCTCCTATATTGCGACGAGTAAAATGAATTGGGGATATATTGCCTGTATTCAGTTTTCCAACAATAGTTCAGTTTGACAATGCGTGGGACAATTCATGCTACTGCCCAGCGGCGATAACCACGCCTGCCATAAATTGCCAGACTGAATTATAGCAGGTTAGACATCACACGCCGATATGTCTGACGTGTTTCAAATTTGGTGGACTTACCACCAAATTTCGCTGGATTTTTATTCAATTCGACTGGCACTTCATTGAAATCGCGACAGCAAGGATACAAGTACTTTAGTGAAGGCTACATACATTCAGTTTCAATGTATTACCACGTACAAATTACCACCGAAGCATGATGAAAAATGAACCTGCACATGGCGTCGATTTTGAGATAAATTGTTTGATAATTTCGGATATTCACTGTTCTTGTCAAGCTGGATATGTAACACATAATAAATATTCAATGTTATTATAATATATCTCTTCACAATAGACACACGATCTATCAATTTATCGATGGTGTACCATACAATTTCCCTATTTCGATAAAAATTCGAGGACTTGTACATACAAGTCCTCGAATTTTTTCATCCGTTGTAGTAAGTTTTTTGTACTTTTTCGAAGATGCACCATACTGATATCAAAAAGTGTTCCATGTTAGAAGGGCTTTATGGAACAACATATGTACAATATATAATAATCCTTTTATTTCAGACAAAAAGAACACCCTTATCCCTGCCACGTGGGTGTGTATGGGCTACATAAAAACGTGGCTTATATATCTAAGGAATTAATAAAGACATCTAAATTTTAAAAAAATGTTATAATAACAATTAATAATCTTCATAATTGGCACATTACGCGTATAGAACAAACATGTTTCAGTATATTGAGAAATTATTTTTCATATCACAGTTCCCTAGTATTCCATTGGTCTGTCATAATGTTTGTGATGTAAGTCCACGTATACATGCCGTGAATACCATTTATTCACAAAATATACCAATAAATGCTGTATAATGTACCAAATGTAACCATCACAAATCGAAAGCTATCAGGAAGAGGCGCCCTAATCAGCCTGTATTAATCGACAACAGGTGAATTTAACAGGTGCTGTCATATACTTTGGCCATTTTAGTGTCCCTCGGTCCCCAACAAACTTGAATCACCCTTTGGAGATTATAAGAATATGTGGTCCATTATCTCAAATGTATACATAGTTTGATTTGATAGTGTTAACTAATTAGCTTATCTAGCACTTCCTAATCCCCTCACCATATTTCCATTTGTCGCCTCTCTGGCTCAGCGTGACATTCCAACTTTCATAATTACTAATCCAAAAAGCCCATAGGGCGAAGCTTTCGCATACTGTTGCTGTTATATTATTATATTGTATCGACTTACAGCAGGGTTTGTGTTTTTGGGGGCTAAATTTAGTCAACTTACATGAAACCAATACTCTTTTATACAAAACAAAATCAAAGCGAAATCGAGTAAGCCGGTAAATGAGTCTTTTTGTCTAACCTCCTCTTCCCAGAAGCGGCCGCTGCCACGGGCTGTATACTGCAATTATCTCATTGGCTCACACGGCTAATTGCGGTAGGGTCAATTGTCAACGCGTCATTGAAATCAGATCTGTGAAGTGACCTGTTATGCCATAAACCAATTAAATCGCGCGTAGTCTGCGCCACTTTCCAATGAAATGGCGGGAATCCCTTCAAAACAGAATTTTAATAGAGAGTTCTAGAGACGTACATCCGATATTGGATTTTCGTCGGCTTTTCAAAGAGACTGTTCAATACGCACATGGGGTGCATCGAAAACGCTGATTTTACATGTAGAAGATGCATGTTCCATGCCATGAGATAGGACACTAAGTGTCATAGCTAGTGCATTAACCCTTCCCTGCTGTCTTAAAGATACGGGCGGTGTTGGCGGTGGGTATGCTGTTAAAATATTCACCTCCGTCACAAACCGCCATAAACAGAAAGAATAGTAAAATATAGACAGACTATCTTCTTATACCAATCATAATTATGGCATAAACATTATGTTATTGTCAAATGTTTTTCCTTTGTTATGTAAACAAAAGCAAAACACGTTACGTTACCTGGCTTTTGTTTAGATCCGGATATGGTAAACATAAAGAGCATTATTCGTTACTGATTTCCTGATACGGAAATAATAAAGAGCGTTCATATCATTTTTGTGTGATTAACCAATATAATTGCGCTGTGTTATGTAAACAGAAGCACAACTTCTGTAACACGAGCAGGCTCTTGTTTACGTACACCGCCGTACGTCTTGATGAAAATATACTATTTACGCACTGATTATGTTTGGCATATGAACAAAACTATATATATTTTAATATTCCTTCTGTTGATGGCGATTTGAAAAAATATGAATATTTCTGCAACGAACGCCACCCGTGCCATTAAAGGGGTGCTTACGCCAATTTCAACAAATCACCGATAATACCAACGATCTATCAAATGTCTATAATGTATAGAAAAATAATTAATTTGAGTCGCAGATGTCTGCTGTAAATGTTCAGGTTAATTGGTTATCTTAAAATCAAATTTATAATTTAATATTTGGCTGCAGTCAAACTAATTTACGAATGTCCATGTACAAGACGTTATCAAATTAATTGACGGAAATGGATTGAGCAACGCGTGGCACACATCGTATAAAAATATGTTGATACGAGGCATTTACTCTAGCTACTCGCTGAAAATACAATACAATTTATCAGTATCTGGGACTAGTATGCATATAAAATAACATTTATTTGATACATATGCCTGAAAACTGTACAAAATAAATATATCGATGGCGAGAATTCTATTTTTGCATTCCGGCTTATTCTCGCCGGTTACTTCGTACTCAAATAATGTATATCTCGTAACCTCACTCCACGAAGCAGATACCGAATGTAATATAGAAATAACAACATTTGAGTACAACCTTTAATGTTTAAACGTTGCGTTTGCACTGAATTTTTGTACCATGAATATAGCAGTTGTTATGGTGACAGTGTCTTTTTGTTGTTTTAAAAATTTGACATGCAGTTAATATATATTTATGAACACGAAACGCACACACATGGTAGGAACTGGTTTTAATGTTGCTGTGTAATTATATGACTTGGACATAACTTACCGTTCATCATAATAATCGAGGCTTGAACACCAGTAGCCCGCTATAAGTTTATTCGGGCAGAAGAACAACCCTGCCACGAAGAGTAAACCAATAAGTGTCATCAGAATGGCGAACACCACAACATTCTCCATCTTGTCAAAGTATCCAGCCTCTGTTGTTGTGGTTGTTGTTGACGTCGTGGTTGTTGTTGACGTCGTGGTTGTTGTTGGTGTCGATGTTGTTGTTGACGTCGTGGTTGTTGTTGACGTCGTGGTTGTTGTTGGTGACGTCGTGGTTGTTGTTGATGTCGTTGTTGACGTCGTGGTTGTTGTTGATGCCGTTGATGACGTCGTGGTTGGTGTCGATGTTGTTGTTGACGTCGTGGTTGTTGTTGACGTCGTGGTTGTTGTTGATGTCGTTGATGACGTCGTGGTTGTTGTTGATGTCGTTGTTGACGTCGTGGTTGTTGTTGATGAAGTTGTTGTTGTTGTTGTTGTTGTTGTTGTTGACGTCGTTGTTATAATCCCCGTGCATGTTATGTTAACCGTTGTGGATCCGGTTTTGGCAGGATTACCTCCATCGATTGCGTAAACAATGATCTGAGTCACGGACCCATTTGCCAGACCTGTTGTACATAGGAACTTTTAAATTACAATATTCATTTTGTCATATATTTGATCTCCAACATAGATACAACATCCAAATTGGAGAGTACTAAACGGGGAAGGTTATGCAGCAATGTTAGTTATCCATAACATTTTGCTACATCCCTTTGCTCCTATTCCACTGCACACACTGCGCGCCAAAATATAGATCAGACGAATTTTGTGTTACGTCATTATTAGCGTCAATAAGAAACAAAAGTGTCGTTTTACATAGTTAAATCAAATAAACTAATATCCTATATAATACTAATATGATATTATGCAAGGGATATATAATGACCCTGGCATGACGTTAAGGAGATGGACCGTGCGAAGGATCGTGTAAATCGTCACGAAACGACGATTGATGAAATTGATGAACATGGTACAAATTATAGTGTGAAAAAATATTTAATTTATTTAATATGTGAAATTGCAACCGCCATACATTTATATATACATGTATATACATAGTACAGTAATGTGGTTATTTATACATGTATAAATATAGTAGAGTAATAGCTTCTTTATCCGAAAGCATGATGAAACGATAATATCAGATATTTTTGTAGACTGTTGTCATGTATATGAATTTAGGCAACGTGGAACCATCGTGCATGTGCATAACAAAACGACAAACTGCAATTTTGTCTGTTCTGAGAATATATATGTAACGCCATGTTAATGTTATTGTCTTTTTATTATGTAATTGTATATATGTTGTATACTACGTCTCCATTACGTGGAGGAATAAACAATCTCTCTCTCTCTCTCTCTCTCTCTCTCCCCTCTCTCTCTCTCTCTCTCTCTCTCTCTCTCTCTGTCTGTCTGTCTGTCTGTCTGTCTGTCTGTCTGTCTATGTCTGTCTGTCTCTGTCTCTCTCTCTCTCTCTCTCTCTCTCTCTCTCTCTCTCTCTCTCTCTCCTCTCTCTCTCTCTCTCTCTCTCTCTCTCTCTGTCTGTCTATGTCTGTCTGTCTCTGTCTCTCTCTCTCTCTCTCTCTCTCTCTCTCTCTCTCTCTCTCTCTCTCTCTCTCTCTCTCAGTTGATTGTATTGGATGCAAGTAAACCGCGATAATTATATATGCCTATCAATAAAAGCCTATCATATAACACTGCATGTATGTAGTGATTGTTCTACACAAATGTATGTCGCTGCAATTAAAGACACGGATGGCCTTCCCGGTTGGTATGCTGTTAATAGCCACACCCGTTAACACTGCCGTAAGCAGAAAGCATATTCAAATAGAGCCATGGTTTGTTCTTATACCAATGATAAATATCGCTTAAATAATATGTTATTGTCGAGTTTGTACGCTGTCTTATGTAAACAAAAGCCAGGTTCTCTAACATTTTTGGCTTTCGTTAACATAACAAAGCATACTAACTTGACAATAACATACCATTTACGCGATATTTATGATTGATCTAAGAACACTTTCTATATATTTTAATATTATTTCTGTTTATGCATGGCGGATTTGACGCGGATGTGACTTCTTTTAGCAACAATACACACATTGAATGTCATCCGTGCCATATTTAAACCGAAGTTCACTCCGATACAGTTTTATCTTTAAGAAGAAAGGGACCATACGGACATGGATCCGATAGGTCTTATATATGTATGGTTATCCCATGTTATAGTTATATCAATTGAAGCATTCCTGCATTTAAATGTCTAAAAAATTAGTTGTCCAGATATGACATGACAATTTAAAAGTGTAGTCTTTTATGGATTCTAGTCCGCAAAGACAAATGACGTGTTGACGCCATGACACATCGTAACTGGTTTTCGTTAAGCTAACGAACGAAATTTATCTGATATGAACTTTATTTATTTATAATAACTCTTTATAAATAAACAAATACTTCAATTGTTCATTATCACACATATAGGAAGTTGTGAAATATCAGTGTTTTTTCTTTTCATCACGTTGGTTCATTGCTGTTTCCGCGCTTTTGTGCAACCATGCTCTGCCGGAAGTCACGTGATCTTTTTCTCTCGAAAAAGTGGGCTCGCCAAAAATTTCACCTTCACGGTATACTATAAACTATGTTTGACGTCACAATTACGTACGCCCATCCGTCGTTACCTATACACAACCCGAGCTCAGCGGGTCGTTATTATTTTAATAGGTACTAGGAGGTTGCCCGTCAATAATGACGGGTGGCAAACATGACATGCAGGAAAATCGTGTTAAGAATTAGTGAAATATTAATGCCCTTCAAGTAATTTAAAATAATTATTAGTCCTCTGAGGTAAACAACGTCTATTGCACGGCACTCTGCGGGTAAAGTTGCCATCTATCTTTTAAACTGATATTAGTTCATCTTTAAATCATGTGAGGTCAACGGCACCTATCCCGTGAGGTTCCCGTTTCATGTTACCTATATACATGTATCTATATGTGCACCAATTTTCTATACCGATAAATCGTCAAATTTTAATTCGACGTTCCAGTACATGGATTAGATAGACAGATATATATTTGATTTTATTAGCATAGGACAAACAGCCATAATCGCTCAATCACAGACAATATTCACGTTCGACAGTCAGACCGACCTGTAATGGACCCGGATGTTCTTATGACTCCGCTGGGTAGTACGCTGAAATAGGTAGTCGGTGAGGGTGATGAGTACGATATCTGCGCGTTCACCCCTGAATCAATGTCAGCCGCAGCAACCGCTCCTAAAATGAGAGAAAATTTGATTAGATAGACAGATATATAAATTAATTGTATTATCATAGGACAAACAGTCAATACACATAACGGAATTGACAGAAGCCTATGTTTATCAGTATGTCTTTTCCCCAAAACTGTTCTGCAATATCATATATTGAGCACTGACTTACAAGGACCATTTCAGCTTTTCGAAGGTCATATAGCACCTTATCAGAAACATAAACCTGAACAAATGCTATGCTGGCTAACAAATAGGTCGCCTGTGCGTCCCTCTGTGAATTTAAGACGAAGATCAAGAAAATAAATGTGACCCGCCATATCAAATCCAGTCGTAAGTCGGGATCTTTTTTTACCCTGTGCCAATGCATTCTCTTATATATGCGAGTCGACCATAGGTCGCCTCGCATATATAAGAGAATGCATTGGCCTAACAATTTTTTACAATTTTAATAATTTTTTCTTGTATTCTTTAACAATTTTATAATTTCACCCATACAGAGCCCCAGACAAACATGAGCAGACGACACTCTTATATATGCTTCTATATATGTGTGGGGCTCCCTGCAGGGTAATGGATGTTTTTTTTATTTTATGTCCTACAAATTTTCAGAAACATTTATTTAAAAAAAATGATAAAAAATTGTTAGGCCAATGCATTCCCTTATATATGCGAGGCGACCTATGGTCGACTCGCATATATAAGAGAATACATTGGCACAGGGTAAAACAAATCTCGACTTACGACTGGATTTGATATGGCTGGTCACAAATAATTCTCTCTGGCTCCCTGACTCACATCACTGTTTATGTGCGGGATATTTTCCAGTGAATTAGTCTGGTGTAACTGTAACATGTCATGTTTACTATTTATATGTGGGTCTGTAGTTAATTTCCGTGTGGGATTTTTGCCAGTGAATTATAGTCTGGGATCATGGATGCATGTAAACGTATAGCTTACGTGCGCGATATTCGCCGATGAATTATTCTGCGACACATGTACATGTATCTGTAGGAAATGTCATGCTTACTATGTAAATGTGAGTCTGTATATCTCTAAAAAACACTGTGTAGAAACGCTACACACTTTGTACACATATATGTGTAACATCTGCTCCTCAACAATTATGTGTAGAAACTGTAGAGCAATTTTTGGTACACACAATATGTGTAGCTCCATACACACATGTATGTGTAGTCGCTATACACTTATGTGTAGTAAAACGTTGGTAGACAGTCACTACACAGTTAGTACACAGATACTACACAGTTAGTGTGTACTTTATTTATACACATTTGTGTACATAGTACACAGTAGTATGTACTGTATTTATACACATCTGTGTAACAACCTACACAATTTTGTAGTATATAGTACCCAGTATTGTGCATATTTGGTACACACACTGTGTACCAACTAATCTATACACTTTATGTGTAATAAATTTACATGCATTCTTTTTGCAAATATTGGACATTTTTGGGTGATGTAGCAACTGTAATGTCGAATCAGAATCGCATGGTTGAGGCCACTGAATTTAGGCCATCACAGTAAGAATGTTTGATATTGAAAGCGATAATTATTAGCCAAAATAAATCATGAAAAACATGCTATCATATCTCATATATATTTTGAAGACCTCTGTCTGTATGTATGTTTGTTTGTCTGTCATTAATACAAATCTACGATTCTCGACCGATCGGGACGAAACTTGGTACGTGTGTGTAGTTTGACCAGGCGGTGGACGTTGTCGTATCGGCGAGCCCGTGCGGCGCCCGCTTCGCGCATGCGCAGACGAGATCTCGGGAACGGGTGGAGCTATCGACTTGAAATTTGCTATGTGAATGTATCTTGCGCCGGGTACAAATTGTATCGGGTCGCCGAGCCCGTGCGACGCCAGCTTCGCGCATGCGCAGACCAGATCTCGGAAACGGGTGGAGCTATCGACTTGAAATTTGGGGTGTGAATGTATCTTGCCCCGGATACGAATTTTATCGGGTCGCCGAGTCCGTGCGACGCCAGCTTCGCGCATGCGCAACGAGATCTCTGAAACGGGTGGAGCTATCGACTTGAAATTTGGTATGTGAATGTATCTTGCCCCGGATACGAATTTTATCGGGTCGAATAGCCCGGACAACGTCGGGCTCATCGGCTAGTGTTATATATTCTGAATGGACCTCATATTACATTGACATTTACATGTACTGGTATAATAAATTTGCAATGACATTGAAATGGGAAAGAAAAGTTTTAACTCACTATTTATCTAAGTTTTTCCGGTTCAATATAATTGTTTAATTGCCAATTTATTTTACAGGCAAATGACAATGCCAACTATGGGTGATGTTCGATCAATTAAGCCTACTGGTTGTATATCCAATAGCACATTCCTCGGGATTTTATTCTGGGTAACATTTTTCTGACAATGCTGTGTTTTCTCAACAAAATTTATCAATATATTTACTTCCATTCTCAGTTTTTGAAAGATCTTCACGTCATTGACATGCCAATCCTGTAGTTAGCCAAAATCAAGGCTTCTTTTACCATGATTTTAATGAACAGAGAACAGAAAATTCCTTAGTTGAATATTGTCAGATCATCAATTACAATAATGTGACTTATCATCCATCCTCCTTCACAATAACATATTACATGGTAATTTACAAAGCAGTTGTATGATATTACACGGCTGAAGATTGTCACACATTTGAGACCTCTACTTCCTGATATAGCACATTTTATATCTGATTCTGTAGTCATCCTGAAAAAATAAATATATGAAGTCAGAATTTTAAATCTTTTTTATGTATGTATGGTTTGAACTGAACAAAATCTATTATAGCATGGATCTTAACGGTACTCAATCTGATTAAGCACCCCTAAATTACTATTTCTTCGGATTCAGGGGTAAAAAAATAATTAATTTGAGTCGAGGAACCCATCCATCAAAGCTCAGAATGATCAGATATTGATTTTTTTAATTTGTAATTTTCTTGAGATGTGTACTAATAATTGCAACAGAAACAAACAGACGAAGATGGATAACTCTAAAATGAAGCACCGAGAACTTCCTTTTGACGGCAATGTTCTGGGCCAGAAACAAGAGATAACAAAACTTCAAAAATTTATATCTGATCACTCTGAGGGTTAATGGGTAGGTTACTCGACTCGAATCAATTATTTTTTTACCTCAGAAGCCAAAGAAATAGTCATTTATGAGGGTCTAATCGGATTGAGTACCTTTAACATTTAACCAACCACCCCCCCCCCCCCCACTTGTTGATGAAAATCCACAAATCAGGTTCCAGCTATCTAGGTCACTTGTACCAATGTTAAACATGAAATGACACACTCTATGATTTCCATGCTTCAATTTAAAGATGAATTATCTGTTCCCACAACAAGTATATAGTTTCCTCGGTATAACATAAGAGAAATGAATCAAAAACACCTACCTGGGAACACTACTATCAATTAATATTGATTTCCTTATATAATTTGACTATCAAGTTGCCCTGTGGGACATATGTTTGTCACTATTTTTAGAAATAGTTATTGCTCAGAACAAACACGAGCTGTAAACTGTTTAAATATAATCAATATTAAGTCTGCATCATCCGATTAGATGCCCCTCAATAAGGCTCAATTACTATATATTTGGATTCGGGTGGGAGGATATTTGATTTGAGTCGATGAACCCACCCACCAAAGCTAAGAGTTATTACATATTCATTTTTAAATCTATTATTTTTCACCATCAAGACTTAATAGTGGCCTGGGAAAAAGTCAACGGGCCAATGGTCTTGGACCAAATTGCGGATGAAGATGATAACTCTAAAATCAAGTAGCTTTGTGTTGATAATGAGGCAAAATTTTCATTGAACAACATGCTGATAAATAACACATTTTGAGCAATTTTATACTATGTTATTTTTGAGCAATTAATCGATTCTGATAACTGAAGCAGCATTTCAAAATATGTTGTTGTTGGAACCTGAATATATGGGGTTCATTGAATCAAATTGAGAACTTGCACGCTAAATTATACATGAAATGCTTTATATAATAATTATACAATGAAGTAAAATAAATAATCACTCCAAATATTAAAAAAACATGTGAGTATAGTTAGTATACAGACTGTCAATGCGGTGAACGTTATTGCACCAATTTGTTGGGGCTCAAGTTGAAATTTTTTACCAACAATGTAACTGAATTTACGAAATAGACCAAAATATTGCAGCTGTGTAATTAGAAGTAAAATAAAATAAAGCTTTATTCCACACACACATATTGACTATATTCAACCAAATCTCACCATTGAATACCTATTATTGTATGCCTCTAGTGGAATAGAAGCCGGAACTATTTTTGTTGATGTTGTCACCAAGAAAGGATATATCCATGCACCTTCTTCAACTCATTTGATAAAAGATTCTCGATGACACTAGGGGTAACTTAATTTTAGGATCCTGCAAATATTAAAAAAATCATATTCAATTAAACATGCTGCTGCATGAGTATATGATTCATATTCGATTCAACATCAGCGAAGAATATATCTATATAATATCCCTGTTGAGCTTCGCAGTGCTAAAATGAGTGTTCCGTGAGAAGCACACATCGATGGCATTGCCGTAGAGTCATAAGCACCCCCTCATTATGAGAGTAGTTCATCTGGATGATTGATTTCAGCATCCTGACCGACTGTACGTATGTGCATAGGTTGTGATACATGTTAGTCAGATCATGTAGCCCCAATGCCCCTCAAAATTAAAAGATTAGTTGAAATGCAAAGTAACTTCATTATATTTTACTCACAGACACAGACTGCCAATGGAAATGTTTTGTCCTCTCACAAATTCCAGAATTATTGGCCAAGTTGTCTTGCAGCAAATTCAGAGGATCACATCACTCATTCTTACGATAAGCTGAGGTTATCTGCAAAAATTAGTAAACACTTATTACAATATTGTTTTCATTAGAACAAGCTATTACTCAGACTAGTTATTTAATTGCAATTGTATACATACACATGCAATCTGAAAATTGGCCACAGCAATAATTTCCAGGGTCTTAAAATCACATATGTACTTCACCAACATTCATCAGGGACGTGGATGGAGGGTCTCCATTGGGGAGGGACGCACCTTGAAATTGAAATGTATAAAGCCACCACCTCCTAAAATATCCAACACATGTTGTATTATATCAGACAAGAAGTCTAATTTGTTTTCAAGTTGGAGCAGGGGCCCCCGCTGGTCGAGTGCCAGGTGCATTACACCGTCACAGACCGTCCAGCGCTGACGAAGCTGGTTCGAACCCCGTCATAGGAAGGGTGACTGGAATCGTGTATCTGGGCAAGTTTGTCAGTTGCTTTCTGGGGGTCGGTGGTTTCTACACACAGTGGGACGATTTCTTGGTGAAATCAAGCCTATGCGTGGTCTTTCCTCCACCAGTAAAATTGACAACGTCATGTGTGGCCTAGCGGCTAGAACGACGATAAACCCTAATAAACCAAACCAATCAAGTTGGAGCCGGTTAAAATTGTGAATTGGAACATAAGTACTAGTAGAATGTCTGCTGAACAGTCTCTTTAACGACAATAACTTATGATGAACTTATCTTGGCCATTTTTGTCGCAAGCATCCATAGCGACTCAACTCAAATGTTGAGTTATGTTCTGCATAAAACGGGAAAAAAGAAGATAAAATAAAAAACAGTATTCTCTGTATATGAGCTTTGGTAGCAAGTAAAGTGCAAGTACACTCTGACCGACTTTAAAATTGCAGATGCACAGATTCCCATGGTAATAAATATCTGTGCCATTTAAAAACATTTAACAAAAAATGTCGGAATAATGCAGTTTCCCATGGTACTAAATGTCTGTGAAAGTTTTGAAACAATTGACCAAAAATTATAGGAACAAAAGCTCAAAGTAATACCCCTGTATAATTTATTGAAAATTTTCTTAAAGGTACTCAATCGGATAAAACTCCTCTCAATTACTATTTCAATGGCTTCGGGGGTAAAAAATATTTGATTCGAGTCGAGGAAGCCACCCATCAAAGCTCAGATTTATTAGATATCGATTTTAGAAATCTATTATTTTTCATTATCAGGAATATTTTCTGTCCCAGAAGTTTCCCGAAAAAGCCGACCGATATACTCTCGATACTAAATTCCATTGAACAAAATGTTGCTATACAACAGATTTTGGGCAAGACGGAGGGCTAAGATGTTTCCACTATAACCCACCACAACTTGCAAGGGGGGGGGGGGGGTATAATAATAATTTTGGAGGGCATTAAATAGGTCCAAGGGCTGTTGATAAAACATAACGCTCATGCATGTTATTATTATTAATACAACTCCGTCCTTGTGTGATCGGTGACACAGAATTCACTGGGCCGTGTGAGAACATTTGAAATTTGAACATACAAATTGCAAAATCCTATAGCATCTATTGAGTAGCCTCAAGGTTTTAGAAACTTCAGACCTGACCTGTTGGTCTAACACAAATTATTCCACACTAATAGATTGTTTGATAATCAATCTACAAAAAGATTTCAACCTATTGTTTCTTGTGAAATTTCCGACTATAAATGTACATGTCTGGAATTCAACGATATTTAGAACAGTTGAAAATTTTGACCAAGGTTGATGGACATAGGTTAATTGTAGCATTACCAGTCTCTGCCCCGGCTATAGGCTGATATGATATTCGCCGGACATTCGAAGGATATACTTTACACGATACCCTTTTGCTGTATACATTGGTCTTTATATCCAGTGATTCTGTCAGGCTACTTTTAATATGCAAGTCGAATTCTGTTTTCACAGACCTGCGACTGACGCGTGCGACAACTGAAGTTGTGGCTGATGCAGTTAAACCCATTCGATTTAAAAATGTGCTTAATTGCGTCAGCCACAACCCCAGTGATTTATATAATATATATGATTTGAAACGCTGCGCCTATATATATAAACCCATCTAGCCTCATGCATCAGCCGCATGTCTGTAACAAGAAAACCATAGTCAGAAATGGTAACGCCACCAAGATTATAGTATTACATATAAATAGAAATTATAAAAAATACATAAAATATTTTGATAACAATTGCGTTTAAAGGGGTACTGTACCCCAATTTCAATAAATTCCCAGTGACAATAGCGACCTAATATGAATATTATATTATAAAATAACTAATTTGAGTCGACGATGTCTACTGAAAACGTTCCGGTTAACAGGCTATCGTAAAAGTAAAATTGAATTATTTAATATAAATTCATTTATGGCTGGAGTCATAAAATGGAGAATTATGCCATTACGAGTTATCGTTCTTGAAATCGCATATGTTGCGTGTCTTTTATCGACGGCCATTCGCGAACATTATTGAGTTGCAAACAAAACATGTTACCTGCAAAAGAAGGCCCTTTATAACCGATTCGGGACTAAAGGGAGAAAGAAACAAGAGTCATAAAGCGTCAAGTATTTTATAGGGAGTGAGATTGTTCGATGGAAGAGATTGAATGCATCAATCGAAGCTGTGAGCAATGAACTTCCGGTTCTTCCTGCGACCGGCGTCTTCTCCGGTGAAGGTCAAAAACATGGCGCGTAGTTTGAAATCGTAATATTTTTGTTTCCAAGATCAATATTTTCTTCGCTAAATTAGGTTTATACGAAACTCAAATAACACGAACACAATCTAACTTGAAAGTTATTTCAATGGGAGTAAATAAAAAAATCGCCTATCTTTGTGTACAGTACCCCTTTAAACAAGTAATCCTTCAAATTATTACTAACAAAGCAAGTAAACGACTGTGGGGTCACTCAACAGATTATAAAGACTTGGACTTAGTATGCTGTAAATACTAAAATTTAAATGAAATAATTAAAAGATAAAATTTAGCAAGTAGTAAAAGTTAATTTTCTCATTTTTTTTTGTGGGTTAAATAAAGCAATAATTTAAATGTAGCATTTGTTTTTTTTTAAATGATTGACCGTGGCTCTTCCAATAATTGCGCGACTGACCTGGTCAATTGTTCTTAAGAAGTTGTTTTGAGAATTACTATGGAGGGAAATAGTTATGGCTGTGGCTTCGCAAGTAATTAACTTGGTGACGTGGTGTTAACAAATCTGAACTCCAGTAAACCAAGGACGCTCCATACCAAATATAAGGTAAATTAATAATTCTTTAGAAGTTGTTTTAAGATTTACTATGGAGGGAAAGAATTGTGGTGCTGGCTTCGCAACTATTTTACCTCATTGTAACAAATATAAATATTAGTCACTCAGGCAATAGATGTATCTATTCTGTATATTAAGTTATTGGGTCTTACGTGTCTTGAGATGTCTAAATAATTTTCGATGGACAGATCGCACAAGGGACCCACGCCAATCTTCTGTTGGGATTCCAATTGTTGGCTTATTAAATATGCACATATGCTTAAGATACAGTCGCGCGCGAAGCACGCTCCCGTAAGTCAGGTTTTGGATCCCAGTTAATGAAAATATCATTGAATCAGAATCAGAATCAGAATAGTTTATTTCATGACAAATCATATATAGTATCTAGTACATAAAAAAGTAAATATAACAAAAATAGACAAGTCATGTGGAGGCGACATGACCTATCGGGTCGTCTTCCTGTCGCCACCCTAAAATTAAAGATATTGTTATTGATTCTTTGATAATAATAAATCCGGTCATGACATGTGAGAGCTGGTTACATCGTCGTTTATCCATTTGTTCAGGATTAAGTTAAATATTTCGTCTAGATTAGAAATTGTCGGTTTACAGCATTCAATTTATTTAATGGTGCAAGTCGACTTTTTGATATTTCGTTTATATCCTCGAACTTTTTCCATAAGTGAATTCTTTGATTAAATTTGCAAGATAATATTAAAATGTTATACTGAAAGTCCACCTGCACATATATCATTAGCATAACAAGTATATATATGGTATGTTTCAATGTATTAGTAAATATATAAAATCAATATATATTTTCCATATATATATTTCCACCGTAATAGCACTGAAATAGGCACCTGCCAGAACGTGCGACGTGAATGAGACAACGGTAATAGGTTATTGAATTAAAATAAGATGAGAGTAAGAAATCAAAAATCTGAAATCATATCGCAAATAAGTGAGGTACGACTTATATTGACGTATTCTTTTTTCCGTTTAGTACCAAAATACAGAGTGAGCTGTGTTAATGTTGAACAATCTGGACAAAATCTGTTTGTGCATTTAACAGTCAGTGAATAATTCCCAATAATTGTCTTAGAAATGTGGTTCACAAAGGCCGACTTAGGTCGAATATTTTGGGTAGCCTTATTAAGATTATTCCAGATTTTCGGAAAAACATGGAGAGGTAATTTTTCTGTGAATTTAATTCGTGATTTTGTTTCTCGGATTTTGCCTGTTGATCTGGTATTCATACTCGGGTGTGTGTATATGCTAAAGCTGTTATTAAATGACTTGGGGAGGTTGGTATTCATCCAGTTGTGCATATAAAGGCATACCCGTTGCATGTAAAGGTCTTGTAATTTCAAGATGAAATAATTTCAAGTTGAAATAATCGGTTTCCCCCAATAAACATCCATATATTCAATATACATGTTTTGGAGCAGAATTAGGCAGTCCATATTGGACGCCATCATGGAATTTATTTTGTTTTGTTTTAATTTTCACACATATTTATTAGTTATGTGGATGGAGTTCTCATTAAACCTCTCATCCTTATATTGGTTACAGTAATGCCCAAAGTAATTGACCACTTAACCAGATCAGACTTATTGGTAATTTTTCAGGATTTAAAATCCTGAAAAATTACAAATAATTCTGCTCTGGTTAAGTGGTCAATTACTTTGAACATTACTGTATGAGGATTGAGTTATCATTAAACCTCAAATCCTTATATTGGTTACAGTAATGCCCAAAGTCATTGACCACTTAACCACAGCAGAATTATGGGTATTTTTTCAGCATTTAAAATCCTGATAAATTACCCATTATTCTGCTGTGCTTAAGTGGTCAATTACTTTGAACATTACTGTATGAGGATTGAGTTATCATTAAACCTCAAATCCTTATATTGGTTACAGTAATGCCCAAAGTAATTGACCACTTAACCACAGCATAATTATGGGTAATTTTTCAGGATTTAAAATCATGAAAAAATACCCATAATTTTGCTGTGGTTAAGTGATCAATTACTTTGGACATTACTGTTTGTAGATGGAGTTAAACCTCACAACAGTGTGTTGAGGATTTGGACCTTGACTTGGGACCTTTGGTTTTTAACTCAACAAATGCGCGTACACCATATACACAAATTTCTTATGTAACCAGAGTTTTTCTTGGATAAGATGAGTTTGAAGCCTGCTAACATTTCAAAATGTTGTCAGTTTTGTATTCCCTGCAGCGGAACTCGACGCATTGAAGCAAAAGTTACAAGATATAAAATGTGTACGTAACGAGACTATAATACAAATGAAAAAATAAATTCAGGGAGGGGTGGGCGATACAGGGAACTAAGGGTTGAACCGATATAAATTTATAGAGCGATAATGACCAATGTTGACATATTATGCATCTCAACTCTACTGAACATTGCAACAAGGCTGTAAAATAGGGGGTGTCAGAAATTTAGTCATCTCTATATAGTGCCATAATAGTCATTTATGGACTTCTATAAGATGTTGGGTTGGTTATATGGACTCGGAGAAAAAGGGGTTTGTACCGATGAACTGACATACATTAGTGGAGCGATGTTGCCATGTAATATATCGCGACTGTACTAAAGCAGCAATGATATAAAATTGGGGGGGGGGTCTGAAATTATCTCTATGTCTATAGATGTCACCAGGATTATATAGAAAGGAATAGCAATTGATATACGTATACGGTATACTATAGTAATACCATAGACATATAAGTACAAGTATCACGCGATACAATATTACGTAACGTGACTATACCGATGAAAGAAAGAAATAAATTGGACCGGGATTAGAGGTTGGGTTGGTTATATGTGGATAATTGGATATGGAATTCATACCGATGAAACGATACAAATTAGTGGAGCGATAAAGACCAATGTTGACACTTAGTCAGGCTATGCGGGAGAAAATAGGGGTTGATACGATAGACCAAAATAAAATTGTCGGGTGATAATGACCAATGTTGATGTATAAAGTAACGCGACTGTACTGTCGCACAATTATCAGGTGTAACCGGTCAAATATGGACTCTAGTGCCAATATGGAACAGCTCAGAAAATATTTGCAGGGCCCAAAAATTTATTTAACATGGCATTTGCCATTAAAATCGATTTATGTCAATAAAACTGTCATTTTTCAAAATTTTAAGCTGAGACTTGGTGTTTGTGCGTGGGATAGTTATATATTCCTAAAATTACAGAGTACAGCACGTAATTATGTTTTAGATGGAAGAAATGAATTGTTTTCAATGATAAAATTTAACATGGCATTTGCCATTAAAATCGATTTGTCAATAAAACTGTCATTTTTCAAAATTTTAAGCTGAAACTTGGTGTATGTGCGTGGGATACATATATATTCCTAAAATGACCAGTCCAGCGCGTAATTATGTTTTAGATGGAAGAAATTGAATTTGTTTTCGATAATAAATTTGCAGCGTGGACGGGTCATTCCGGTCAACCCGGTCATCGAGTGCGCTCAATTTGTAAACAAAGTTTTGGTCAATAGTCGTTTTGGTCAAACTATCCCTTTTTAGACCGGGACAGCAGATCCGAATAGTAGCTAAGATGTATTTAGATAGAATTATCAAAAGAATTTGACCGATTCGGGTGTAGTTTAAGAGAATAGAGTGGAGAAATCTTGGTGATAATTCCAGAAAATAAAGATGGCGGAGAATATTCACAATGAAACTACCCACAATTCACTTCACTACACCAGACCAGGGGGGGGGGGTCGCAATGGGTTACACATTATTTTCAGTCTATCAAATTATTTATATTTTCAACAACAAGTGACTTTAAGTTTACAATTTCAGCCTATCCTGACTCTATCGATACGATTTATCATATTTTCATAAACATATTATACACCGGTGGCGTTAACTTTACAATTTCGGCATCTACGTGATTCTATCGGTACGATTGAGTAATGGTACAAAACAAAATGTTCAAGAATACATTAGGGGCTCCCAATGGGTTATATGTTATTTTCAGTCTATCAAATTATTTATATTTTCAACAACATATTATTACACCGGTGACTTTAAGTTTACAATTTCAGCCTGTCCTGACTCTATCGATACGATTTATCATATTTTCATAAACATATTATACACCGGTGACGTTAACTTTACAATTTCGGCATCTACGTGATTCTATCGGTACGATTGAGTAAGGTACACAAAATCTCCAAGAATACATTCGCCCTGTCCACCACACAATATCAAACTCACAGAAGCTAGAAACACCACAGGTGTCGTAATAACAGCTTTATGCCGACATGGGTTGGCAGTCTATACATTTGTATTTATTGAATTTGTGTGCACCAGTCTCTGTCGAGACTAAGTCTGCATTAAGTATATGTGACTATATGTATATACTGGTACGTATATATACATCGTTCGTTCGAAGAGAGGTCCCTGTCGGTAATTGCCGCTCAGCAAATGCTGCACATGACATGTTCACCTGAATGGCGATCACCACCACTGGGCACTTGCAGTAAAAAGGGCAGTTCGTTCAAAGGGTACGGAGCCCCATGGCTACCCGTGGGCTTGCTATTGACAGTATTATAAGTAGAGGTGGAGATATTTATTCTTTCGAGGTTTCGACACAAGTTTCCAACAACTGTGGTCTGTGATAACTTGTTCGAGCTATAAAAGGTGCAAAAACTAATTTTGGCTTTTGATGACTTGTGCATATTCCATTAATTCGAAATTAAAGTGTTGTTGGAAATTGGAAATGAAATAATATTATCTACTTAGTGAGCTTTCAGACAACCACGATTTAATCATAAGTGGAAGGATTTTCGTCGTAGGAAGTAATCGATAGTTAGACTGCGCATGCTCACGTCAAAATCACAAGTCAAAAAATATTATCAAGCACCGTTTTATTTTAGATTCAAAATTGTGTCGTATCCACTTGTGACGTAATCGCAGTCGTGTGTACATAACAATCGTGGCTGGAAAGATCGCAGGGTAGTCCATCACATGTTATACAAACAACCTACTCAGCTGGACAAAACAAGTCTCCACTACTTTTAAAACCGTGGTGTGGTTAGCGTTGCCACTGCGGCCAAAATGCAAAACCTTCTACACCGATGCTCCACCTACTAACTACAGTTGGGCCGCAGTGTACTTGCCATTCGGCCATGGTGTACATGTAGTTGCCACGGTGTATGTTCATTAAACTGAAAAAAGACGATACAAACTATAAATCTAACCATGTTGTACATGCCATTCGGCTCCATTGTAGTTGCCTTTCGGCCATGGTGCACTTGCCATTCGGCCGCAGTGTATATACTTGCCGTTCGGCCGTGGTGTACTGGCCGTTCGGCCGCGGTTCACTTGCCGTTCGACCGCAGTGCTCAACTGCTACAGTTACAAACTCTTGACTCCGCGACCGAACGGCAAATACAACGTGGTGCCAATGGACAATTGTTTTGTCCGACAGTCCAGCAGGTACGAGTACTAGTAGTAGTACGATATCACCATGTACGACAACATGATGTCAACATCGCATTCATGATCTCATCGGGCCACGATTCCTCCACTTACGTCAGTCAGCTGTCATATACGATTGTATCATGGTCGTCTGAATGTTCACTTATAGGCAGATATTAATAAATAATATAAATGTATTTTAATTATTTATCACTCACTGTTCTGTGTTCAGAACTCGACAGAACTTTCACTGAAAGTTTCAGACTGCCTGTGCGTGCAGGTTGCCAGTGAACACAGTCAGTGAGTGACAGCCTGTTGGAGTTTTTTTCATTTAGAAAAATGAATATGTAGGCATACTGCACATTGTTGAGAACTGAGTATAATTTAAGGAATAGTACAGCAGAAAGTGCAGTATACGTGTTATCGAACACGAAATTATGCGAATTTTTACGGCAGAAATAGAAAGGTCAAGGTTTCCGGTCGCAGGGAAAGGTAATTTCCGGACACATTAATTTTGTTCGATACCTTTACCGGATTCCGGCTTCCATAATAGACTAAATAACTTTTGAAATTTGGATATATAGTTATTAGTTCCAACTACTAGTATAAAATAACATTACCAATTGATGATGAGTCGAGTGTAAAATTCCAGGACTAACGCATTAGCTTACTGTTTCGTGGAATTTACCTTCAATCAACATTCTGTACGAAGTATCTAATTACGTTCTTCGTATGTTTGCATAAATATTCTCACCTTTACTAAAGATATTCTTCTTGTATGACGGCTCGAATTAAGTGGTCTTGGTCCTTATTGGAGTCGAAACTGTGATCAACACCAACAAACCAATATGGCTACCATTCTGAGACAACGTGTAGTTAGAGTTTTATCAGTGCGCATGACTGGTGACGATACACATATCTGTTCAATTGTTTACACATATATGTGTAAATATAGAAAAACATACACAACATGTGTATACACATGTATACAATACTGTATAGATATTGGAGGTACACACCATGTGTCCAGTGCCAATGGCATTCTACCTACACAGTAGTTTGCAGAGAGTATAGTAAACATACGTGCGTGATATTCGCCGGTGAATTAGTCCAAGCTTTTATGTAAACAATCTCACACTAAACCGCAACCCCACGAAATATCAACAGTCGAAGACTGGAAAAGTATTTTTATTGCCATTTATCGGCGTCTCCATCAGTTCGTTTCAACATTTTATTGCCGGAAAACTTTAGTATTTTGTATGCAAACATTGACAACGCTGTGTTCAACAACGTTGACAACGCCCGGGTGAGAACTTGTGCTCTCAGTTATGCTGTCTAGTAGTTATATATATTTGTGGGGAAAAAACATGCGATCAGCCCACCACAATGATGTTATGTAATAACCGCTAGCAGGGAAAAGGGTGTTTTTTTTTCTTCAATAGTATAATATAGCTGTTTCATTCACCTCACATATCCTCATTTAAATGTATAAATTTCCCATTGTGGAACTCTATAATTAAACATTTAACAACTATTTATAATTATGTAACACCTGGAACCTTTTTAATTTGACAGAGATCACTTCTTATATAAACTGAAGTGAGGCAAAATTAAGCCAAAGAGAAAGAGTAGCCATATAAGTGGGCATCAAGAGCCTGTGAGATGGACCCTTCCTGTTCTCAAATATTATCTGAACGGTGTTTGGGAATACATTAATAACATCATAACTCGTTATGGATTTATGTCACAGCGAACAGCATGATGAGCGTGGCTAATCAACATAAGTCATGCACCGTGGTGCAATAACTCAAACAGCATTGACAATTAAATGTTTCTCAAAATATTACTAGAGGCAATTTCAATTGTCGGTGAAATACTCAAAACATCTTTTACAACGGACTATTTGATTGTGTTGTCCTGTAGGCTGAAAGCATACGTGTAAGGCCAACACAGAAATACCACACATTTATGTGGGAAATTACAATTGCTATGTAGTCCAAACAAATTACACAATTCCAAATTAAATATATGATTACTCTGATCCCTAAACATCAAGGACGAAACCAAAGTTGAAACTTTAATGGTTGGAAGCTGATAGCTGTTAATAGGATGACTCTATAGTTGGAACATTACCAGCCATATGGGAAGAGTGACATATCAAATGGAAAATTCAAACCCAATGGGGAATGTAAAATATGGGTATTTGATCTGGTTCAAGAGGGGGGCTTGTAGTTCGAAATTGATATTCCCGTACCAAAACCACGCCATAAAATTATTCGATGAAAACAAAACCACGCCATAAAATTATTCGATGAAAATCAAAGCATCCCAATAATTATTGGAGAAGATATGTAGCTTGACCATCTGACTATAATAGGGTATCAACTAAGGTCCAACTTAGGAGAGGACAATTTCAGTTCTGTATAAGAATGCTTATAACTCTGGTGCTTGGGAAAACTAGGTTAACCTGACCAGATGATCCAATTGGTGCGGTCAAATGTGCTCTTAGGGTCGATCCACACCGGGCGCGAGCGCGCGATTATAACGGAAGTTTTCTGTCGTCCGCAGCAGTTCAAAGCGCGCGATTTTTATTTTCACACCGCAAGCGATTGAATCGCTGACCACGTGGCGACCACAGCAGTGATTTTATGCTTCGTCGATTTCTCGCTTTGCGGCAAACCAGCAGGATAATTGGGTCGCTGTCAAATATGATATTTATATTGTCGTACTCCTCCTATTTGAAGACATTCATTCGTCGTCGCGATAACAAAGGTGGCGGAGGACTTTAGCGACATGCTGATAACTGCAGTGCAAGGATAAATGAGAATAGCAAATGAGGATAAATGCGTAATAACAGGATCGTCTGGTTAATTTTTGGTCCCAATCCATTCCAAGCTTGTGAAGTCAATTTGCCCACAATTTGCACCCCCCCCCCGATAAAAAAACTAACAAACTGGAATTATAGAATGAAATTCAATTAAACGCAATTGCTATGATAATTTAGGAAGCCCGTGCATCATTCCACTTGACAAACTATATTTGACAATTAAATGAACTGGAAAAACTCTTACATGTATAAATATTTAGCAAATACTGCTTAAAATTTCCATAAACATTGTAATTGTGACCTGCCTGTAAATGATGCAGGTAAACGATTATCTACCCAAAGCATCGCGCGCGACGATGCGATCCAGTCGCTTTCGGAGTGAATATAAAAATCGCGCGCTTAGAACCGCTACGGACGACAGAAAACGGCCGTTATAATCGCGCGCTCGCGCCCGGTGTGGATCGACCCTTAGTCGGTCAGAATAGTGCGAATAATTCTTTACCGGAATAAATCTCGTCTTCGACTTACGTAGGGGACAATAAGCGAGATCACTGAGTCGCGGCCATATTGGATTCATCCATTTCCGATCCGTGGTTTCAGAGATTCACCCAGGCCCGGTTCCGTGGTTTTAGTGCTACATGTCAACGTGCTGGAGTAGCATTCCATATATGGAAGTCCTGAATAATTAATAAATTCCATAAATTTATTTAAATAAACATAAAACATAAAAAATAAAATTGTGTATTTTAATTGAGGTCCGTATGAGCCAAGGTCCGTATAAGCCGGGGGTCCGTATAAGCTAGGGTCCGTATCAGCCAGAGGTCCGTATGAGCCAGGGTCCGTATGAGCCAGGGTCCGTAAGAGCCAGGGTCCGTATCAGCCGTCATTCGTTGTTGGCATTCATGAGTGAATATGAGAATGTATCTGCGTCTTCGTCGGTTGTGTTGAATGCCGGATCAACCGTTGGTGTCTGTGGCGAAAAATCAGGGTTCGCGCTGCCTATTGCCAATTTAGCAAATTGCTATTAAAAAAAATGAAATGGCTCCAAAAAAATCCCGATTGGCTACAAAAAGTGGCACCTAGCTTTTTGGCATTTGGCAATTGGAACCCATCGGGCATATAGTAAAGCTTGCAGTCAATCGGTAGGAAACAAAACACACATCGATATCCGGTCGCGACATAGCGAATTGGGTTCTAATTGAAAGGGAATAATAGATTCGCGGCTTATGTCAGATCGACGTATTTTATCGCGGGGTGTGAAAGGGTGTCAAATTTCTACTCGATAATAACACCTAAGTACCGGCTATTGACTCTAATTTGACAACCATTTATTATTTAGTCAAACAAAGGGCTTACATCGTTATGAAGTTGTGTGTTGATAATATACAGGTGTTAGACAAATTATCATAAATATCTCCTTCGTAACTCAGCTTTCACAAACTGTGACATACAGCAAATATGAATCGTAAGTGCAAGTTAGATTTAAGACACGAAACATCCTTCTAAAGTTACTGATTTCTTCGGGAATTCAGACATTACCGATAAAATAAATATATACATATACATGTAATAGGTAATTGCTTGTTTTTTTTTTTTCGGAATACCAAATTCAAAAGTGGCACCAAAAAATACTGGTCGGAAAAAAGTGGCAACAGAAAGTATAAAGTGGCTCTAAAAATAATGCAATTGGCAACAGTGTTGGCACCTGGGAAATTTGGGCCAGCGCGGACCCTGCGAAAAATAACAACGAAGTCGATTGTTAGGCAAAAGTAACAAGTGAGGGTATGGATACATAATTCCATAGTTAAGAGTAAACAACTTTCAATTAAAAGGATATTATGCACAGCATACATGCAGTTCGATCTCATCAAAAAGGAAAATAATCTTCCAATGGATCAAGTAAATAGTCCTCAGCGTATGAAACGCATGGGTTACGAAACTTCCAAATAATCTTCCAAATAATAGTTCGACGTGGGCCTCCAGCATCGAAGAAGCTGTATCGATTGCCAGTGCGGGCCGATTTCTGATAAATGAACAAATCGTCACAATAAATCATACCGGACTAAAACGGTAAAATGCTGGTCAAAACCAATGTTGCTAAACTCACCGTCTCTTCGTCGATGTTGACCGTGTAGAGAGATTTAGAAAACGTCGGTGCGTGGTTGTCATTGGTTACATTGACAGTACATGTGAATGCTACGGAAGTGGACCACGTATCGTTGACGGTCACAGTAACTGAATATTGCTGTAGGTAGTTTAGAGAATATGCACCCGTTAACCTGATACATGTACCTGTGGAAGAGGATTGAGTCAAGTTAATTTTGAAATTTATCATTATGACTATATACTCTTGTTCAACTTGTTGTATCGGTGTCCTTGACGCTGCCCCTTCATTTACGACACGATAAAAGTTACTAGCAACAAAATAATAACATTTTTGCGATAAAAATGATCACCCCCAGTACTAATATTTCTTAATTTATGCTCAATGAGGGCTATCACTTGCCAAAACTGAACAGTATTTCCATCAGTCACTTTTAAATCGCATTCATATTGTGAGATTTACTTAACCTCGCTACCTTTATCACAATTATCTCCAAACTGGTTAACTTCAGCACACATTTTGGGTAATTGGGAACCTGGGTAACTTTATCACGAAACAAAATCGATGGGAGGGACCAATTCAGCATTAGGAGGGGGTTCTAAACTTCTGATGGGCATACATCAACTTTCAAAAGTTTTAACACATTTTCATTTTTTTTAAACGGACATGGCTAATTCGAGCTAACAAATTGTGAAGGATGTATGCGGTAGACTGACGAATACACGAACTATTGATATACCGGCTTCATATGCTCTGACAAATATTGTCCAAGGTCACAGCCATTTTCTAGCTGTTTTCAATTTTTTCAACGTTCTTTGTTTCTACCATATCAGAAATAGACTAACACGGAACGCTCTTTTCTGTCTGACCGATGCCGAGCACATGGCTGTTGTTTATTTGAATGTTTTATGACTTCATTTAATGCGTTTTTCTGTGACATATAATACCCGTAGAAATGTAATTCAAAGGCGGATATTAGGTGACTTCAAATGGAGAACATACCTTATAAATGTTCTGTGTATGACTTCGAATATATCATTACTCCCTGATCCCCACACCTGACAGCAATACAACATGATATACAAAACTTGGGCATCAACCTATTCAAACATGTTGTTTACTGACAAGCAATGTGTTCTAGATTTTGAAATAATGGAATACATTGCCTAAGGTTATTCATAAAAGTCAGTACGAGTCTAATTTTTATGAATAATCCCAATATAGTTAAAGACAATGACAACTTCATAATTTTCTGACCCTTACATTTGAATGTCAAATAGTTTTAGGCAATTAAGGTTCGTATAGAAATCAACATTATTTGGTTTTCTCAACGTTGACATTTATTCCACTTCTCGCAGTACCTTTGAAAAATAGTAAGTGCCTTCTGCAAATGTAACGGTGTTTCAGACAAAAGTACGGTGTCATCTGCGTATAAAATAATGAATAGTTTGATATATGTCTCCAAATGAGTTTCTATGTCACTTGACATTATGGATAAACCCGGGACACCAGGCAAGTTGCGAACATTTTCCAGATCATCGAGGCAAAGTGAGAACACCAGGGTTGATATATTTTCACCTTGCATTTCAAGTTGTATTACCCTTACGAACATTCGATTATTTCTATTTATGTCATTATTGGGGAGTTTGTGCCATAGCCCTTGCATCCACGTCGTACTGGATAAGTGACTTTGATGATAATTCTGATGATTGTGATAATTCTAGTTATCTTGTAAGAGTTTCCTAAGTAGATTATATATCAATGCTAGACGAAAGGAGTGTATGACTAAATCTTAGCGATTATTAAACCACAACGGAACTCATTGGAACATCCGATCGTGAGCATCAATATTAGATAAAGCTCCGTTTTTTTTTACAAAAACATTTCGTCATTTCTAACATAATTTGACACATTATTCTCATTTTGGCAAATATAAGACCCAATTCAAACCTGGATATCTCTTTGACTGATTGTTTATTTCTAACAACTGCTATGTGATACATAACAATAAACATAACATTATACACTAAAAGAACTCACAAGTCGTGTCCATATAAAACAATCCTGTGTCTGCACTTGGGTCCACAGTGAGGTTGTAAGTCAGTGTATCGTTGTCTAGGTCTATGACGTCAGCGTCACAGCATATGGTGTTGTTGCTGGCTGACGAAGGTATGCTAACCGTCATTGGCCAGTTTGAGATATATGGCATGTTGTTACCATCTGTAGATAAATATTGGTGCTCAGTGTCAATGGGCATCCCAATGCTGCCTTCATATATACACTCGCAAAGTTGCTTGGCATTATTTTGCAGGAATATCGATACGGGATCGAAGCTATAATGTGCCAAGAGTGCTTATAAAAAGTATCTGTACCACATCTAACTGCGTGAGAAGTAAACCACATGTAGCGATGCTGCCGACATTTCTCTGTAAATAGCACCCATGTATCATACAAGAATCAATCGTACATGTATTTGAAAGCAAATTTCAGAACCGACGTTACAACTGTAGACATTCTAATTCTCACCATGTCGTTAGCGTTGGTAAAGATGGATTGTATACGCATGTTACCGTTCATATTCTGGCAACGTATGTTTTTATGCCGAATTCCTGCAAAATATACCAGGTAAACTGTTCAATGTGTGAACGTATGGTACGCTATATAACTAACCGAATGTTGTATCGCAATTGTAAAGAAACTAACCCTTCGTTACTAAATGGATTCTCCAATTCAGTTATACAAGTATGCATTGAATGGTCTATTGTTCAATTACGTTGGTTTTCAGTAACAAAAGCAGACGACAGACAGACAAATTGATAACACTGTTGCACTGCAGTTCTCCGTCTCAAACCTTCATTCACTACGTCGAATATAGAAATATAAGACGCTCTACGGGAGTCACTGTCTTCTCGCTCCGTGATTTTTCTACATAATCTTTGTTTCTTATACATGTATCAACGAACAAATCGACCAGGCACTATGAAAGGATTCATCGGATCAGAAAAGGATTCTGGTTTAGGCGATCTCTAACTCTGTGAGCTGACTTTCAAATTTTTGTGGCCAAACAATCCCGTTCATTGTGTCCACCCTACCCATTGTTTATGTCGCCATTTTGTTTCCCGACTCTATGTACTGTCTGTAATAATTAATATCAGACACACAGTGGTAACACAAGTCTTGACCGTGGGAAATTTTCACGCTTGAATGCACAGAGATACTACGAGTGATTGTAACGTATCGCAGTACAAACAATGGAAGGCTTGCTCACTCAATCAGCTGAAATATTAGCAGGCGGTGACGGACCAACAATGTACACGCCGTTCATTGTCCAGGGAGAAGTCGAAGCCACTGACTTGTCCTCACTGGAAACTTCACTAGAGGAACTGTCGAATTCAGTAGCGTCTAAATGCTACAGTTCTGCACACATATCTCAATTACAGACTTGGGTTGCCAGCTTCATTCATAACACACCAAGAGATCACTTCATCAATACACTACTGTCGACCGCAAATGATTCAGAAAATATTCTAGAAAAGATGCGTTCAAACGTATTTAATGAAATAAAAACGAAACCAAATGCAACAACCCTGGAAAGTGCGGTCCTCAAAAGACGTATCAAATCTTCATGCAATCCTGACGAGAGTATAGCCTATAAACTGGCCCGTGACATATATTTTCTATTATCACATCTCATAGACCCCACTGTTGACATCTCAGAAACACTGAGTAAAGGGAAATCGACACGTAGCCAATCCGCTGTACATAGTGCGAACTCTCTAAATTCTACTGAATCACCAAAGAAGTCTTCCGACCTGGAATATGCATTATCCAGCATAAGTGAAATAAAAGCAGAACTTATCCAACTCAGACGCTCCAATTCTGAAATGTGCTCTCTAATAAAAGACGACATACCCACAATAAAAGGTCAATTATCAGGCCTAAATAACAAGTTGATTCTAGCGGAGAGGGAACTAAAATCACTCAAGGAACAAGTCAACAAAAATAAAATAGCTGTTGAACGAATGGAACAAACAAAGAACGATAACTCAAAACAAAGAGGTTCCGATTTGAGAATCATAAGAGATGACATTAGAGATGACATGGACAAACTACAGAATGAAAACGACAAAACAACAAAGAGCACACAAGATAAAATAAAGGATCTACACGAACAAATAAAGTCAAACAAAGGCTCAGTCGGCACGATGAACGGCCTCCTTAAAGACATTCTCGCTCAGAAGAATAAATTTGAAAAATTGATAAACAATAACAAACTATCCGAACAGTGTGTTTCATTCATCAAAGCAACAGTTGGTGGTTTCTTCGATGAGTTACGTGACAAAATGGATGACTTTTCGAGCAAACCACATGGATTTCATCACAATTCTTCTCCAGGTGCAGGTTCCCCGTTTAACTATACCAATCAGGACGAATCAATTCCGAGCACACACTCGAAGGATAACTCATATATAGTAATCGACGACATAGATTCGCCACTGAACAGAAAATACCAGAGCAACGACAGGAACACTCGCCAGCCTAATTCTAACTCCGACGACGAAGAGCTGAGGCAGGATCGTCATCACAAATTCAAACGTCTGCACTCGAGAAAGTCTCGTTACAGCAGTCGAGCTCCAATCAGAACAGTGCGATTTAGAGTGGAGAACTTCATACAATCCGTCACCCAAAACCAAGTAGAAGAGCACCTCCATTCCAAAGGAGTTCTCTTCTCAGTCGTTAGGATGTACGTTGATAAACACAATAATCCAGCATTTGCCACTATAAACGTCCTCGAATCTCATGCTGATCAGGTCACGACCCCACACTTCTGGCCTGCTAGAATAGACTGTAGGGAAATATTCTCTTATTAATAGATTCAACAATGGCACAATTCCAGACATCTAATTTCATTAAGCTGAAGCTTTTCACTTGGAATGTGACTGGTATCTTCAGTTCTTCAACTTATCTCGAAAATTTACTGGCCGATGGCTCAATAGACATTTTTGGTGTTAGCGAACACTGGTTGTGCAGCGCAAACGCTGGTTTCTTGGACTCTCTGAGTTCCAATTACTGCGCCCACACAGTGTGCGACCAGAGACAGCGACAACCAAACCAGAGAGGCAGATTCTCGGGCGGTGCTAGTATCCTGTGGCACAAACGTCACGATACTTCGATTTCAGTAATTGATTTACAGGATGATCGGATTGCAGCCATACAATTCGAACTATCACCGAATATCTTTATATATATGTTTCAGGTATATATGCCTTCCACAAATACTCCTGTGGAACTATACGATTCGTACATCAAAATTGTATATGATCTATTAGAATTCTTTATACCATTAGGTACTCCGATCCTGATGGGTGACTTCAATGGGAATTTGAAGAAAGATGATGCGCGCAACAAGCGATTTAAAGCGTTGCTCGCTCATTTTTCTTTGAAATCTGTTATTGACGTACTCTGCACATATTCGAACTTAACTACATTCGTTCCGGCTTGTGATCCGTCCGCGGGATCTAATATTGATCATTTCCTACTCAGATCTGCAGATTTATACAATGTGGACAACGCTCAAATAATCGACGATTCATCCCTAAATGTTTCCAACCATAGGCCAATTATGATGTCAATTATTATTGATGTAAAATCTGCCCCAAAGTCCACAAATATCAGTAAAATGGCAGAAAAACTAAGGTGGAAACTCGTCAACAACAACATGGGACTCATAGAGTCATACCAGTCGCAACTGGCAGCTTATCTGCCCAAGCTTCTCATTACAAATCATTCCACTTTAGATAATTTCTATGACGACATCGTTAATGCTCTTACTCGTGCATCGCGTGAAGTCATCCCCAAATCGAAATTTAAAAAGCACTTGAAGCCCTTTTGGGACGACGAACTTCAGACTCTACATAAAGAGATGGAAAAGTTAAGGTCTATTTGGATCCAAGAGGGTCGACCTAGGGGAGATTCATTCTCCTCCTTTGCAAACTACAAGCATGCTAAACGAGACTTCCGGTCTTTACACCGTCGAAAAGCCAGTAAATTTTTACGGGACAAACACTCTGAGCTGGACAATTTGGCCGAGCTCGATCAAGCAACTTTCTACCGCTTGCTGAAAAACGACCGTAAAAGTCGTAACACAAGTCTCCCTCTATTCAAACAAAACAATACCATTCTCAGAGGTAAAACTGAGGTAGTCAATGCTTGGGCGGAGTACTATAAAGCAATATTCAGCGAGGCAACTGATCCACTCTTTGATGTAGATAATTATAACTTTGTAAATAATTTCATTAATAACGCCTCTAGTCACTCATCTTCAAGCTCATGCGATGTACTTATTACACATCCAGTAACTGCAGATGAACTCAGTAATTTACTTAACAGACTTGACAAGAACAAAGCGCATGGTTATGACTCAGTCTCATATGAACACATAATTTACGGAGGTGAAGCGTTGCTCAGTTGCCTGGCATATTTATTTTCACATATGTTTGAATATTCACATGTACCTCTTGCAGCGAAACGGGGCGTCATGGTGTCTCTTTACAAAGGAGGTCGAAAACCTAAAGACAGTTTTGATAGCTACCGAGCAATTACCATATTACCTGCAATTTACAAGTTATTTGAGAGAGTTGTCTCTCTCAGACTGGAAACGTACATGCCGTCTTCAATCGCCGTCCATCCGTTACAACACGGTTTCGAAAAAGGGATCAGTTGCGCCATGACATCCTGTTTCGTGCAAGAATGTATTAGTTACGCCAGAGAACAACACAACAAGCTTTACTCATGTCTATTAGACGTGCGTAAAGCTTTCGATTGTGTTTGGATCAATGGCCTCTTGTACAAATTATTCCTCAGAGGATTACAAGGCAAAACATGGCTCATCATACGAGATTTATTATCTGGCATAAAATGTTGTATCCGCAACGACGGAACATATTCCGACTGGTTCTCCTTATCTCAAGGAACCAGACAAGGATCCATATTATCACCTCTGTGGTACAAAATATACGCAGACGACCTCCTCCATATTATTGAGAAGTCAAAATTAGGCCTTCGTATTCACTCATTGAACTGTTCATCCCCCACACAAGCCGATGATATGATGCTTATTTCGTTATCTCGCCCAGGTCTTATTGGCCTATACGAGTTATGCCTTGAATACAGTTATAAGTGGCGGTTCGGCTATAATTCTTCCAAAACCGTCATAATGGTTTTCAATGAATCCAAACAAGAAGCCGAAAAATGTGCTAGATCGTGGCCATTTGGATCATCTTTTCTCAGCGAAGTTGACTCATATACTCACCTTGGAATTCTTCTGTCCAAATCCCATTTCAATAATAATTTTGTCGATGCCATATGTACAAAATTAAGGGGTACATATTTCGGCCTCTCCGATGTTGGCCTATACCCTGGTGGTATCTCGCCTCAAAGCTCATACAAACTTTACAGAACAATAGTTATTCCTTCAGGGCTATATGGCAGCGAACTTCTCTGGAACCTTAACGCAACTCAAAAAGAGAAGCTTGAGAAGGCCCATAGAGTTTGCATCAAGCATATGCAAGGCTTTCCGACGAGGACCCGTACAGTTATCGCACAAGGCTGTCTGGGCTGTTCCTCGCTAGAATCGTGGATTGATCGTCGGAAACTCTCAATATTTGGCGCTTTCTGTAGGCCAAATTACGAGAAAACATCAAAACAATTATTCTTAAGACGCCTATATGATTTTATTTCAGGTCTTTCAACTGATGAAACATCTTTTATTTGTGACATATGGTGCATTCTATGTAAATATAATATCGAACATCACCTTATTGAATATGCTATTTCCAATAAATTTCCATCGGTCGTGGCGTGGAAACGTTTGGTGCGGTCAGCTGTACAGGAGTTAGATGAACTCGACTGGAATAATCATATCGCCAGCGACTCCTCTTTAGCAGCTTTCCGTACCATTCATCCCACGCTGCGAACGATCGGTATATGGAAACTGTGCTCACAATTTCCAAAGGAAAAATTTGTATTCCTCCTGATTGGTCGCATAATCGCACATACAGCTTTCGGAGAAACTGACACATGCAAACACTGTTTAGCGACCTACCCATGTGTAGTACAACATATCTTGTTAGATTGCCCATCATTGCTACATATTCGGAATGACATGTGGTATCACGTCATTGACCAACATGGCATTGAATGTTTCCTTTACCTAGACCAATTACCCCGTTTGCAGCTACTGTCTGCCCTTCTGGGATCGCCACATAGAGATCTCGCTCTGCTCTCAGATAACCACCTTAATTTATCTCGGTTGCTCGTTAGGACAACAGCATTTATGTGGAAACAGTTTCATTTTGATGATGGTTAACTAAAGTGATCAGCGCTCTTTCGGAATATAATGGCGTTATCTTTTTCTTTTTTTTCTTCTATTAATACATTTACAGTTAGTTGGTAAATTATCTCAGTCACAGCTTTGGTCAATTCAGTACCATGCACCGTTCCGCCAAACATGTATAGTTATATATACTTCAAATTACCCATATCTTCCTGCATGTGTAGGCTGTTTAACAGTTTACGTACGATACATTTTACATAACCTGACTTCAACGGACATCCATGAATCTTAGTATTCTTCCGGATACATGATGGCACAAGCCATACCCATATCTACACGTATGTGTGTGTGCATGTATATATATATATATATATATATATATATATATATATATATATGTGTGTGTATGTGTATGTATATGTATGTATATGTATGTATATGTATATATGTATGTATGTGTATGTATATATACATGTGTATGTGTATGTATATGTATATGTATGTGTGTATGTATGCGTATAGTCCGTATATGTATATGTATGCATGCATGCGTATGTGTGTATGCATATGTATGTGTATATAAATACCATACAACTTTTGCAATTATTCAAACCTTGGAGATATCTCGCTTGCACTTAAGATAACCCTTTTAATTAACATATTGTATAACCGTTTTAAACACAATTTAAAGTCCCGCTTCAGCTCGACGTGAATTATTTCATACTCCTTATTTCCTCATAATGTCCCACATAATATGCTTTGGTGTAGTTAATTCCATGTACATGCACATATACACTGCATATAAAGGTGCATGACGTTACATAATGTATTCATATATATGCGTGGATGTGTGTGTGAGGGTGGGTGTGTGTGTGTGAGGGTGTGCACGTGCGTGTGAGAGGGTGGAGAGGGTGCGTTCGTGTGTGTTTGTGTGTGTGTGAGGGTGTGTGAGGGTGTGTATGTGTTTGTGTGTGTGTGAAAGTGTCTATATATGTATAAGTGGATGTATGTGTATATGCATGAAGTGCATATGCAAGTGCGTGATCGAGCGTGTACTCGTGTACTCGTATGTTCGTATCTGTCTCTTTTGGCAGTCAAATTATATAACCATGTATATTGTATAGCCAAATTTTGATGTATTTTTGTTCTCAACTTATTTGTAATGATTTTTTTTTTTCTTCTTTGTTTTGTTTATATATATGCTCTTCATTGTATGGAGGAATAAAGATATATATATTTAGTCAAACAAAGGGCTTACATCGTTATGAAGTTGTGTGTTGATAATATACAGGTGTTAGACAAATTATCATAAATATCTCCTTCGTAACTCAGCTTTCACAAACTGTGACATACAGCAAATATGAATCGTAAGTGCAAGTTAGATTTAAGACACGAAACATCCTTCTAAAGTTACTGATTTCTTCGGGAATTCAGACATTACCGATAAAATAAATATATACATATACATGTAATAGGTAATTGCTTGTTTTTTTTTTTTCGGAATACCAAATTCAAAAGTGGCACCAAAAAATACTGGTCGGAAAAAAGTGGCAACAGAAAGTATAAAGTGGCTCTAAAAATAATGCAATTGGCAACAGTGTTGGCACCTGGGAAATTTGGGCCAGCGCGGACCCTGCGAAAAATAACAACGAAGTCGATTGTTAGGCAAAAGTAACAAGTGAGGGTATGGATACATAATTCCATAGTTAAGAGTAAACAACTTTCAATTAAAAGGATATTATGCACAGCATACATGCAGTTCGATCTCATCAAAAAGGAAAATAATCTTCCAATGGATCAAGTAAATAGTCCTCAGCGTATGAAACGCATGGGTTACGAAACTTCCAAATAATCTTCCAAATAATAGTTCGACGTGGGCCTCCAGCATCGAAGAAGCTGTATCGATTGCCAGTGCGGGCCGATTTCTGATAAATGAACAAATCGTCACAATAAATCATACCGGACTAAAACGGTAAAATGCTGGTCAAAACCAATGTTGCTAAACTCACCGTCTCTTCGTCGATGTTGACCGTGTAGAGAGATTTAGAAAACGTCGGTGCGTGGTTGTCATTGGTTACATTGACAGTACATGTGAATGCTACGGAAGTGGACCACGTATCGTTGACGGTCACAGTAACTGAATATTGCTGTAGGTAGTTTAGAGAATATGCACCCGTTAACCTGATACATGTACCTGTGGAAGAGGATTGAGTCAAGTTAATTTTGAAATTTATCATTATGACTATATACTCTTGTTCAACTTGTTGTATCGGTGTCCTTGACGCTGCCCCTTCATTTACGACACGATAAAAGTTACTAGCAACAAAATAATAACATTTTTGCGATAAAAATGATCACCCCCAGTACTAATATTTCTTAATTTATGCTCAATGAGGGCTATCACTTGCCAAAACTGAACAGTATTTCCATCAGTCACTTTTAAATCGCATTCATATTGTGAGATTTACTTAACCTCGCTACCTTTATCACAATTATCTCCAAACTGGTTAACTTCAGCACACATTTTGGGTAATTGGGAACCTGGGTAACTTTATCACGAAACAAAATCGATGGGAGGGACCAATTCAGCATTAGGAGGGGGTTCTAAACTTCTGATGGGCATACATCAACTTTCAAAAGTTTTAACACATTTTCATTTTTTTTAAACGGACATGGCTAATTCGAGCTAACAAATTGTGAAGGATGTATGCGGTAGACTGACGAATACACGAACTATTGATATACCGGCTTCATATGCTCTGACAAATATTGTCCAAGGTCACAGCCATTTTCTAGCTGTTTTCAATTTTTTCAACGTTCTTTGTTTCTACCATATCAGAAATAGACTAACACGGAACGCTCTTTTCTGTCTGACCGATGCCGAGCACATGGCTGTTGTTTATTTGAATGTTTTATGACTTCATTTAATGCGTTTTTCTGTGACATATAATACCCGTAGAAATGTAATTCAAAGGCGGATATTAGGTGACTTCAAATGGAGAACATACCTTATAAATGTTCTGTGTATGACTTCGAATATATCATTACTCCCTGATCCCCACACCTGACAGCAATACAACATGATATACAAAACTTGGGCATCAACCTATTCAAACATGTTGTTTACTGACAAGCAATGTGTTCTAGATTTTGAAATAATGGAATACATTGCCTAAGGTTATTCATAAAAGTCAGTACGAGTCTAATTTTTATGAATAATCCCAATATAGTTAAAGACAATGACAACTTCATAATTTTCTGACCCTTACATTTGAATGTCAAATAGTTTTAGGCAATTAAGGTTCGTATAGAAATCAACATTATTTGGTTTTCTCAACGTTGACATTTATTCCACTTCTCGCAGTACCTTTGAAAAATAGTAAGTGCCTTCTGCAAATGTAACGGTGTTTCAGACAAAAGTACGGTGTCATCTGCGTATAAAATAATGAATAGTTTGATATATGTCTCCAAATGAGTTTCTATGTCACTTGACATTATGGATAAACCCGGGACACCAGGCAAGTTGCGAACATTTTCCAGATCATCGAGGCAAAGTGAGAACACCAGGGTTGATATATTTTCACCTTGCATTTCAAGTTGTAT
The DNA here is from genome assembly GCA_032622095.1 of Siphonodentalium dalli. Lineage (NCBI taxonomy): Eukaryota > Metazoa > Mollusca > Scaphopoda > Gadilida > Siphonodentaliidae > Siphonodentalium > Siphonodentalium dalli. The sequence continues at coordinate 140,145,656 of CP136069.1, read as the reverse complement.
TACCCTTACGAACATTCGATTATTTCTATTTATGTCATTATTGGGGAGTTTGTGCCATAGCCCTTGCATCCACGTCGTACTGGATAAGTGACTTTGATGATAATTCTGATGATTGTGATAATTCTAGTTATCTTGTAAGAGTTTCCTAAGTAGATTATATATCAATGCTAGACGAAAGGAGTGTATGACTAAATCTTAGCGATTATTAAACCACAACGGAACTCATTGGAACATCCGATCGTGAGCATCAATATTAGATAAAGCTCCGTTTTTTTTTACAAAAACATTTCGTCATTTCTAACATAATTTGACACATTATTCTCATTTTGGCAAATATAAGACCCAATTCAAACCTGGATATCTCTTTGACTGATTGTTTATTTCTAACAACTGCTATGTGATACATAACAATAAACATAACATTATACACTAAAAGAACTCACAAGTCGTGTCCATATAAAACAATCCTGTGTCTGCACTTGGGTCCACAGTGAGGTTGTAAGTCAGTGTATCGTTGTCTAGGTCTATGACGTCAGCGTCACAGCATATGGTGTTGTTGCTGGCTGACGAAGGTATGCTAACCGTCATTGGCCAGTTTGAGATATATGGCATGTTGTTACCATCTGTAGATAAATATTGGTGCTCAGTGTCAATGGGCATCCCAATGCTGCCTTCATATATACACTCGCAAAGTTGCTTGGCATTATTTTGCAGGAATATCGATACGGGATCGAAGCTATAATGTGCCAAGAGTGCTTATAAAAAGTATCTGTACCACATCTAACTGCGTGAGAAGTAAACCACATGTAGCGATGCTGCCGACATTTCTCTGTAAATAGCACCCATGTATCATACAAGAATCAATCGTACATGTATTTGAAAGCAAATTTCAGAACCGACGTTACAACTGTAGACATTCTAATTCTCACCATGTCGTTAGCGTTGGTAAAGATGGATTGTATACGCATGTTACCGTTCATATTCTGGCAACGTATGTTTTTATGCCGAATTCCTGCAAAATATACCAGGTAAACTGTTCAATGTGTGAACGTATGGTACGCTATATAACTAACCGAATGTTGTATCGCAATTGTAAAGAAACTAACCCTTCGTTACTAAATGGATTCTCCAATTCAGTTATACAAGTATGCATTGAATGGTCTATTGTTCAATTACGTTGGTTTTCAGTAACAAAAGCAGACGACAGACAGACAAATTGATAACACAAGAGCAGAATTGATGGGGAAATGTTCAGATATTAAGTTCCAAAAATGGTGGTTTGTTGTTAAACTTATTATGTAAATAGTTCAATGATTATTTAGTATATGAATATAGGTATGTATAGACCACACTATCAGGTTTCATGTTTCGTTATTTTACTGGTCTGAACACTGAAAACTGCGATTCGCTGTATTCAAAATTCAACTTATTTCTTATTCACGTCACGGCACTGCTAATAGGGAAGTTCAGATTGAAAAACTTCAAACTTTTTCTTGTAGATAACAAGTTATCGTTGCAATTTCAAAACATTGTATTGCAAGCACATATGGCATTATTCTGGGGAGAGCAGTCGGCCTATTTTCCCGCAGGTATTTTCGCTGCATTGAATACTAATCACGTTATGCATCCAATTTTCTTACTTTTTGTGAAAGGTCTCAGCCTTATAAACAATTGCCACATTTCAAACACGATATACTGACAGTTATGTCCCCTGATAATTATTCGGAATTGGTCAATCTCATCATTTTTGTTTTATGCGATAAAGTTACCCATGTTCCCATATGTTTGATAGTTACACAGGCTGCAGAAAAATGTGATAAAGTTACCCAAGTTAATCAGGCGTGGAAACCACATAGTCGTGGGTCTTACAACGAACGAACTTATTCCAGTTGAGCCGCTACAACTACAGTCCAGATACACATATAATTTATGAACCAAATTACCTCCTTCAGCACCGTAACTTTTTAAGTCCGGTCTATTATGATATTTGATTAACCTGTGTAACGTGATAGCAATTTTTCGCAACCTTGGTAACTTTATCACAATTTTTCCAAACCTGGGTAACTTTATCATAAATTTTCCCAACCTTGGTAACTGTATCACACTTCTTGGAACCGATGTAACTGTATGACAAAACACTGGTGAGAATGACCTTGGTAACTGTATCACACTTCTTGGAACCGATGTAACTGTATGACAAAACACTGGTGAGAATGACCGTTTTAGCGATACGTATTGTCCTATTTTTCATTCCTCCTATAACCCTTGAAATAGAGTACAGCTCCCATACTTAAAATTCCCAGTGACAGCGTCGAATGTACCACACCAGCGTTATTTATGTCGTTCGCATCCCAAACCCCGATGTCGAGGTTTACGGTTTGTTGTCCCAGATAATGCAAGTCCTTGATAACAGTCACCAATCCTGAAACTGAAAATTAAAATAATACAGTGTATATGTAATTGCCGAGGAACAATTTGGAAGTGATTGTGGGCCGCAGCGACAACGACCAGTATACAACAGCGAAAACAAGTGGTATCATCAAAGCCTGTTATTCGAGAAACCAGTTCGACGTTTGCCCCGAATGACTACTGACTGAGTATGACGTTGACAGAGACAACCAACTTTCCGCGCGGCAGTTGTCACGTCGTCAATTTAGTGACTAGTGGCTCCACTTTACACATAGTTTTAATTTTTCCTATGCAAAACAACATTGTGCATAAGAGAAGTGATCACTGTAAATATCTGTGTTAATTGCTTTTTCCCCTTTTGTTCTCGCCCAACTGTAATCCATCAGTTCATTAATCTTCTCATCATGCTCTGTATTTCTTCTTCTTACTTAAAATTGTCTTCCACTTCTCACTAACCACTATATGTAACCTGTTCTTTTCCGAGGAGGTGGCTATATATAAGCATCTGCTTCTTGTTGTCAAATCATCTCTCCCCTTCTAGTCTTCTTTTCAAACATGTGTCATTTTTCATAATTATATGTTTCTGGGAAGAAATCAATATTGTTTAAACCAAATCGTCAATTTGTTGTGGACAAGGTGGGAATCGCCAAGTGCTCATGCAGGGGCGCCAAGAGATGTCAGATAAAGTGATGCAAAATTCAAATGCGCCAAAGCCAATCATAATCTCAAGCAACAGCCGGTGCCATAACAGTTTGAATTGTTCATATACATGATGCTTCTTTGTGTGTTATGTTGGGTGTACATTTTTATGTTTGTTGTCAATTTCATATAAATATATATTGATGTGAAAACTTTACATTGTGATTCTCTGATAACATTACTTTGTTTCAGTTATTTTATTTATTCCCTCAAATGACTGGACATTGTAGTGATGTCACGAAAATACTGATTTCACAATCTGGCTGTAACATATGTGACCCGCCATATCAAATCCAGTCGTATGTCGGGATTTTTTTTTACCCTGTGCCAATGCATTCTCTTATATATGCGAGTCGACCATAGGTCGCCTCGCATATATAAGAGAATGCATTGGCCTAACAATTTTTTATCGTGTTTTTTTAAATAAATGTTTCTTACAATTTTTATGACATAAAATAAAAAAACAGCCATTACCCTGCAGGGAGCCCCACACATATATAGAAGAACATATAAGAGTGTCGTCTGCTCATGTTTGTCTGGGGCTCTGTATGGGTGAAATTATAAAATTGTTAAAGAATACAAGAACAAATTATTAAAATTGTAAAAAATTGTTAGGCCAATGCATTCTCTTATATATGCGAGGCGACATATGGTCGACTCGCATATATAAGAGAATGTATTGGCACAGGGTAAAAAAAATCCCGACTTACAACTGGATTTGATATGGCGGGTAACATATATATTAAGTTCTGAACGCACATTTTGCCAAACAAAACTTCCTCATATACAAAATATATTTTCTCATAAATTGTCTGGAACAAATTTAAATGTGACAGTTGTACTAAGTAAATATCATCTTCTCTTACTGTCTTGACTCAAATTAATTATTAACACATTAAAGTTTAATAACAAGATTTATTAGATTAAGTATTTGGGGCTAGATAGTCAAGAATTTCTAAAGATGGGTGTGTCCCAGTTGAGATGATAACAAAGATTGGAGCAGGCAAGGACCTGTTAAATTCGTTAACAACTTACAGTTACCGCTTAGGTGTATTTCATGGATGTAAAAATACCTTTTAATAACAGATTTTCGTCTCGATGTTGATATAATTTCTTAGTAAATGAAAATTGCTATCTAGCTCTTGTCTGTCATTGTTTCCGCGACTTTTATGTCTGTTTAGACTGGTTCTTGGTCTAAAACTGATGCAAAATCTGAAAACGTAGTGACCTGACCCCTGGACCCTTAATATATCCTGTACGGTCATCAATCATCACTGAAGGACCCCCTTGTTCTGCTTAGGCCTCATATTCTGGGAAGTATCTATGATATCAAATTAACATTGATTTTAATTACCTACCTTTGTGTTTTTGTATGCTGTGCATATATTGCTATACTCAATTCCCACACAGTTACACCATCTGACATATCAGTCTTAAAAAATGACAAAATTTTGGGAAATATTCGACTTTTGGTCTAAAACATCAAATTTGACACTAAATATTGGTTGAAATACCAAACTATCATAAAAAATTAAACATACTTTTGATCTGAAAGATCAGATAAATGCTGTATCAGTATGAAATTTCTAACTATTGAAACATTTGGTCAAAGTTGGGGGGCATGGACATCAACCCTCCTATCGCCACATCCTTGATTATGAGCCACGTACCTGTGTCAATGGCGAATTGATCTTGGTAGTTGTAAAGAAAGTACCATTGTGTGTCCACCATATCGGCATCCATCGCCATCGCCATGTAAATTACATCAGTGTTGAGAACGACGGTGTCAGCGTCAACATTGTTGGTAGCGGTTGATAAAAATCATAACGTAGATACATATGTCGTTTAAACCCCATGATGCAAACACATAATCCATGTGTCTATATTCGTTTAATATAATACTAATACAACTAAATTGTGTATGTTAGTTTATGCGCTTATATGCGACCAAACGGCTGGACCATCTGAGCTGAAAATTATTATATAGGGGTAATTTGACTCGGGGAATATTACTAGATAGGTCCCATTACCCCAGATGTCTTAAAAGGGCACTAATAAATATTATATATTTTTTTTCTCTAGAGACGACCAAACGGTTGGATTCTCTGAGCTGAAAATGTGTACATATGAGTAATTTGACCCGGGGAATCTTATTAGATGTGTCCCGTTGACATCAATTGTTTTAAAAGGGCACAAATAATTAATTTAACTAAATAATTTAATTATATACACAAACTGGTTGCAATCTTGTCGGTGCAAATTGAAGCACGGGGATACATTGACCCTTAGCGTGTCGTGCGATGGGTGCCGTTGACCTCAGACGACTTAACCCTTTACCCAACCGAACGGCCCTGTGCCAATGCATTCTCTTATATATGCGAGTCGACCATAGGTCGCCTCGCATATATAAGAGAATGCATTGGCTTAACACATTAAAAATTATAAAATAGTTAAAGAATGTAAGAAAAAATGGTAAAAAGTGTTTAGAAAAGATTTTTTTTAGGCCAATGCATTCTCTTATATATGCGAGGCGACCTATGGTCGACTCGCATATATAAGAGAATGCATTGGCACAGGGATTAACTGTAACCATCACAATGTGGTCAATGAGCCGGTTCCAATGATATCCATATTTGCATGGTTTTATTGAGACAGCCTCAAGATATTTTAGGCTGTTGAAGCTTTATTTGGCCGGTTTGTTGGGTAAAGGGTTAAATGGGCAAATATGAGCAATGAAGAGCGTTCCTTGTCAGTTTAGAAAATATGTGGGAAAATTTGTACATATTTTGCAGTCACACTGATGCGAAATCTGACTGAGAAACGAGCAGAATGCAAGCGCACACACGGGCGTGTCGTATTATGTGGACATGTAGCATAACCAAGCGCACACACGGGCCTGTCGTATTATGTGGACATGTAGCATAACCAAGCGCACGCATGGGCTGTTTCTATATGAAATAGTGATGCGCATTTCTCGAGTAAGTCCGATAACTGAGTCTAAACTGATGAAATCCTGATTTTCGAACTCGATCGCGATACTAATGTGTAAGATACATATAAGATCATATAACAAATAGGTATAAAAATTGTTCATTGTAAGTTATCCTGCATGCTAAACGCATGGACATTGCTATATAACAAGTACCATAACTCTGGTTAGAGGGTTGGTGAGCCAGATGTTCTGTGTGCAGTTATCCAGGCAATTGTTCAAGGATTGTCCACTTATAAATGGACAATCGGTACCTAAAATGGTCATTAATAAATGGACAATCCAACCACGCGTGGCAATAACTCTATAAATAATATTAATTTGCTAAATAACGGTCATTTGTATGAGAAGAAGTGTTTTTGACGAAATAACGGAGATATTTGAACAGTTGTTGACGAAATAACGGAAATATTCGAAGAAGTGTTTTTTTTAAAGAGCGTACCCCAATCTCACCCCCCCCCCCCCCCCAAGCCCACCCACCCAAGGGAAGAATTTGACTTATATTTCACAAAAGTTGATCTGTTGTGGTGTTGCAAATTTCTCACACAAATATCCGTCATTTAGTAAAGGTACATTCTGTATAAAGTTATTACCCTTCAGATTTAATATGAAGCTAACATGCACGATTATCTATATAGTCTGGTCGATAAAAGGTTTGACCTAGAAAAAATTTGGACTAAGTTGGTTTTTATTCAATTTTGAAGAGGAATATTTCCTCTACAACATATCCAAAATCCGCTAAAATCCGCTTTGAGCAAACTTTTTTACAGAGATTTAAAAAAATGCTCATTTTTCGACCTTGCGAAGTACGTTTTTCTACAATATCCCGCATCGGCGACACCAGAACGCATTAATCCTCCATCCTATATATACCAGTTTGTGTAAACGAGTATAGGGGGCGAATAGAGTGACAAGGACAGAAAACAATGCAATCGCGGCGATGAAATGGCTGTCAAAATGGCCGCAACTACAATCCATGCTACGAGGAAAGCAACATATTGGATAACCCCCTATAAGCGAAAATACACATTTGTAATTTACAAGAATGTTGTTATATATCTTTAAAGGTACACATAAAATTAAAACAGATCTATCTGAATGATTTATCGATCATTGCTACGCACGTTAACGCAATGATTTACGTTCGGGTTTTCTTATTAGAATACATCCAACAGTCGGACCAAAATCAGTTATTTTGGGCATGCAACACACGAAGTAATATTTCGTCACACAGTGCGTGGTAGTTTCCTTTTGGAATGGTGATTAATTATTGAATGTAAAGCAGAAACTGAAGTGCCCACCCTATCTGTGTAAATACTAGTTATATTTCCAGAATTTTCAACACTCTCCGTGACAATAAACCATACACGTATGTCGTAATGCTGATTATACTGTCAAGAAACACTTATCTCTTCAACAGAATAGTACCCTATCTCAGTAGATCGAAGAGACTGTACATCGTACATTTTATTTAGTACTAATTTTCATGGTGCTCCCAAACCGGTTTCTTAGTAGACAGTTATGTCCAAATTACTTCAATCGGCACTTTACAACATAAATATGTACCACGCAATGCACACTATTAGTTGTCAGTATCTTGTTGTTTGAAATTATGTTACCATTGCCACCCACATACTTGCGCTAAATATCAGGTCATCAGCGTTTACAGTTATTAGTTCTGCGTTTACCATTCACTCAATGTTGCTATTTATGGTTTTGCAGATATGTGTAACATTAGGGAGAATGGGTAAACGCGGCGATGCGGTTGCAGAAAAGGTCGTACGTTTCGCGTGTATGTGGCATTAGTGCATTTAAGTGTACATAATTTCCAGGTATAAAGACAGTCTCTGCCATAGAGTATGTAGGCAAATTGGGTTATGTTGAGAATTTATTGAAGATAGTCTATTGTAATCCTTTGTATTTTGATCAATTGCGTTCATGGTATACCACCATATATTTGTGTGATAAAAATGAAATATTCGTGTTTAATCACTTGACCGGAGGCAACTATGACTACTATTTTAAGACACCGACAATAGGATCTACACATTTTACCTAGTACCATATGAATAGCTCTCATACTGTTCTATATAGTAGTAAATTTTGACAGACTGTGTGTTGTAGATTCAAAAATAAATGATTATCGGTCACATTCGTGAGACTGTTTTCATTACATATATTTCTGCTTCTAGAAAAGGCCACACAATGAGTACATCCCTATTAGATCACATTTAACTGTTTTAATACACATATATTACACGATTCAAGATAAACAGTACAGATAAAACTGCGTTATTCTTCTATTTCTTGGCGCCCAAAAAGGCCACATTCAATCGTTGTATGAGACCTGGCTTTCGGTTGCTCTCTCGCGAGATACATATGAGAGAATTCTTACATACTATTATTAATAGCTCCCCTTATACTCTGAAATCATTCTTCCTCGTATAATTCGACGGCCTGTTCGTTCTTGTATAACCAGCTATTCAATTTTCCGCAAATTATAAATTTCATTCGATTTTGTCCATTTTGGCGGCCATTTTGGACAGACATTCTACCGATATGGTTTACGACTAAGGATTGTTTGTGTGGATTTTATTTTATTACTAATTTGGTATTTGTTGGCGCACCTACCACCGAAATTCAGGATTTTTCTATACCAACTGCCACCATGGACGCCATCTTGTATTACAGAAAATGCTCAAAGCGGATTTTAGCGGATTTTGGATATGTTATAGAGGATATATTCCTCTTCAAAATGGAATAGAAACCAACTTAGTCCAAATTTTTTCTAGGTTGACCCTAAAATTTTAGTTTATCGACCAGACTAATATATGTTGTGATTTAGTGGACAATCCCAAGCTCGCGTGCCACGCTTGGTCGGATTGTCCATTTATTTACGACCATTTTAGGTACCGATTGTCCATTTATAAGTGGACAATCTTATGCGCATTAGGTGAGTTATCACGTGCACTGTTAGCAAATCCCGTAAAACTTTACGCCATAAAGTGCCTGCAGCTATGATACCGTGCGATACAGCCGTGATTTTTATACGGCAAATCCGTTATATAATTGAACTGTAAAATTCCTGAAAATGCTTAAAGTAATTATTTTTTTACCCTAAATCAATGTTGGGTCAATATCCCGTATACAATAGCGGTAATTCTGTTAAAGTTTTCAATTTCCCGTAAAGACCATGTGCACAATCCCCATAATCGTGATTGAGGTTAATTATCTTATAAAATTCATTAAACTCTTTATGTCCGTGGGGAGGGTTGGTCATCTATTGGCCGAGGCTCTGTCGATCCTAATAGATACCGCATTCTCCTATGGGACATAGACAGATTAATAGACATTGATGGAAATATAATTATGCGTGCAATTATGCCGTACATTGGTCAAATTGAGGTTACACATCATTCACATGCTCACTAAAATATGACAATTATGCAGGTTGGTAATTATAGGTATTTGATCTTTGTTGAATGCTGTTTGATCCATTCTATCTTCAAATATGCTATTTCATCTGAGGCAAACTCAACAGTGTTTAAATTCGCGCAGTACTAATTTTCGCTCAGTTTTAAATTCGAGCGCTTTGATTTCGCGCACCATGATGCGCGAATTCAAGACTGACAGAAATATGTTTGCACTAGTCTCATATCCGAAGTCAGTTATGGTTTATTAATCGTTCTCAAAAGCAGATTTTATAACTACCACCATTTGCGGCGGCCATTGAAAAAAAAGTACTGCACGAATTTATATATAAGGTACCAGGACGGAAATATGACTGTAGCGTTCAAATAGAGATCAGTTCTGCGTATAGAAATAGGTCTTTAATACGTTAAGTAATTAAAATAAGATTAGATATGCCGCGGAAAGACACAGAAAAGTCGTATACCTTGCTCGTATTTAAATTCGCCATTAGAATTAAAAACTAAGCGTACGACTCAGAGATTAGCGAATCCCTTTGAAAATTAAAGGGTGTATGACAATCATACATGGGGATTGTCAGACAGAAATGTGACTAACATGACATGCATGAAAAGCGTGTGAAGAATTAGTAAAGTATTAGTGTCCCTTTAAGTCATTTAAAATAATTATTAGTCACATGAGATAAACAGCGTCTATTGTACGACACTCTCCGGATAAAGTTACCATATATATTTTAAACTGATAATAAACGCTTATTAGTGGTAATTATTAGGGCCTCTTTAAGTCATCTGCATGGGGTCAACGGCAGTTATCCCGTGACATCACCGGTGGCATGCTACTTATGTCCACCAATTGTCCCACACATCATCTGAGCTGATGATCAATGCTCTGTGTTGATCATGCAATTTATTAGCCCCCCCCCCCTTTAAGTAGTCATCTGTCAAAGGCGACTATCCTATGCCATTCCCCTGGTCATGTGACCAATGTGTACCAGGGACGCCCTGTATTGCTTATATATACACTTTAACTTGAAGTCGTCTGAGGTAATAAATGACCGATGACAAACATAATTGCAGGATAATATCGCACCGCTGTCAACAATATAAAGAAAGTCGGCAAGGTATTCACTGGTATAATGAATAACCGACTTAAGGCGTTTGCAGACCGTACATGTATGATAAAAGACTGCCAAAGTGGTTTCAGGAAACATCACTCTACATGTGATAACATTTTTATTTTATATGCTCTCATAGAAATTTATCTAACTAGAAATAAAAGACTCTACTGCGCATTTATCGATTTGAAAAAAGCATTTGATACGGTATGGAGGGAAGGGTTGATGATGAAACTTGTTAAGAATAGAATTGGTGGCAAGTTTTTCCAAGTTATTCGAAGTATGTACAACGGAATAAAGTCATGTGTGAAGATAGGAAGCTCAGTATCCGAATTTTTCGCGTGTAATATCGGCGTAAGGCAGGGCGGTTGTCTTTCGCCTCTGCTCTTTTCGGTGTTTGTCAACGATCTAGAAGACTTCTTAAAAGATTGCTGTATAGAAGGTTTACCATTTGTTGATGAAACATTTTTTGCTCAATTCGGTGACTACTTACGCATATTATGTATTTTGTATGCAGATGACACGGTTTTGATCTCAGAAAGCCCAGAGGAAATGCGAAGAGCTCTTAGTGCTTACAGTGATTACACTGATGCGTGGAATTTATCAATAAACGTAGATAAGACAAAAATGCTTATATTTTATAATCGCAAAGCGAATGACATTGATACCATGAAATTTGAACTCAATGGGGAAAATATTGAAATAGTAGATAACTGTTGTTATTTAGGAATACATTTCTATACCAACGGAAGGTTTTGCAGATCCATAAAACGTATGCAAACATTAGGCACTAGAGCAATGTTTGGTCTACTACAGCGAATCGGGAACCTTAACTTAGGTCCTGCTGTTGCTTTTCGACTTTTTGATAGTACAATTGAACCAATACTTTTGTATGGTAGCGAAGTTTGGGGGTTCGAGAATTTCGAATGCATAGAAAGGGTTCATTTAAAGTTTATAAAATATGTCTTACACATGAAGTCGAGTACACCAAACTATATGGTTGACGGGGAAACTGGAAGGTACCCCTTGTCGATTTCAGTGAAAAAGAGAATGGTTGGGTTTTGGTCGCGATTAGTGAAAGGTGATTGCTCAATATTAGCGCAAAAGTTATATAAACTTCTCTATTTCATCAAACAAAGTTCCTATTTGAACGGTAAGACGATCAAATGGATCACATGTGTCAGAAGTTCGCTGTCCTGTCTAGGGTGGGGGTCCCTCTGGGACTCGCAACACTCTTTAAGTAAACAAGAGTTGAATATATTCATGGAAGTTCGTAGAACAAAATTTGTTGAACAATGGAAGAACACGATTGAGTCATCAGATCACGGAAAGTTCTATGGGCTGTTTAAAAAGAATTTCGGAATGGAAGCATATATGACTATTACGACAAACAGTTTGATGACATATATTGTTAAGATACGCACTGCTAATCATAGACTGCAGATTGAAAGGGTAAGGTGGGGTAAAGCCAAAAAGAAAAACAAGAAACATAAGAATACAAATTTCTGCCAGCAATGCAAGACGGTGATAGGCGACGAATTACACTTTGCACTAGAATGCACGGAACTCACACATTTAAGACGAAAATTTTTGCCCAAAACTTACCATACGGAACCAACTGAAACTAAATTAGTGAAATTACTCACGAGTGCTGACCCGAATGTTCTAAAGCAGTTTGCAATCTTTGTGAAGTTGGGTTGTAAGATTATTGATAGGAATTAACTAATTGACAGCGGCAATTTATAACTACATCTGCTTACCATGATTACGGTGATGACATATATTACGACAGAAATAGCGAAAATGCGATATATATGGAGTATGACAATAACTGCATGTGGTGGTGGTGGTAATGATGATACTGTTTCGAATGGCGATGATGATGATGATGATGTTGATGGTGATGCTGCCGATGATTATAACGAAACCGACGATGATGATGTTGATAATGATGACGAAAATGACAGTGGTGGTGGTGAAGATGATTAGTATGGCGATGATGTCTGATGGCGATAATCACGATGATGGTGATGATGATAATGCGGTGGGGACGATTATTATGATGATGATATATATGCTTGAGATGATGATAGTGATGACGACGACGACAATGATGGCAATAACGACGGCGACGGCGATGATGAAGATTTTGATTATCATGATAACGATGATGATGGCGATGATTATGAAGATGATGTTATGATGATGGTAATGATGATGATGATGGTGATGATGATGGTGGTGGTGATTGTGGCGACTATGACGACGACGATGACGTCGATGAAGACGATGCTGGTGATGATGATGATGATGATACTGAAGACGACGATGACGACGATGATGAAGATGAATATGAGGATGAAACGACGACGACGATGATGATGATGATTATGAGGATGATGGTGACGATGATGATGATAATGGTGACGGTGATGATGATGATTATGATGACTATGATGATGATGATGGTGATTATGATGATTATGATGACGATTATGATGATGATTACGATGATGATAATGATGATGATGATGATCATTATGATGATGATGTTGATGATGATACTGGTGGTGATGATGATGATGACGACGACGACGACGATGATGATGATGATGGTGATGATGATGATTATGATGATGGTGATTATGATGATTATGATGATGATTACGATGATGATAATGATGATGATGATGATGTTGACGACGATGATGATAATGGTGGTGATGATGATGATGACGATGACGACGACGACGATGATGATGATGATGATGGTGATGATGATGATGATGATGATGATGATGATGATGATGACGATGATAGTACAAATATGCACCTCTGCCATAGAAAAATGCAAGCCAGACAACAGTGGCCCCCTTTTGTAAATATATGTATATATGTTAATTATTTAATACTCTGTATTCGCCACTTAATTGTGACATTGAATTAAATAAACAATCAATCAGCAAACGGTGCGCAGAGTTTGTCCGGAATTTGGCGTTGGGCGCCGCTGAAAAAGCACATTCGCCTTTGGAGAAACGCACCAGGGCCCTATATACTATAGATTCCTCATACCCGTTTTTTGAATCGCGGAGAACTTTCCTCGGTAATTTCCTAATTTTGAAAAGCGAGATTTGTGTTCTATAGTTCTCGAGAAAATTTATTATTGTAAATAATATAACAATAGTCGATTACTTTTTGTTCACATCATAATCTTGTTTTTCTTGGAACTCTGCCGCTTCGGGGATATTTTCGGTGCATTTTGACGCCAATAAAAGGGATATATGTCGGAAATCATGTTCTGTGAACTTAAAGACAGTGTACCATGTACCAAAACCTGCATGTGATATATTTGAGGAATTATAAACTCATAAATTAACCATCAAACTCAATTTTTTTCCTACTTCTCGTGACTAGCCATTGACTCGTATACGAAACATTTGCAAAATATTTCTGCCAGTTTTAAAATCGCGCATCGTGGTGCCGAATTCAAATTGCGGGAATTTAAAACTGAGCTAAAATAATACTGCGCGAATTTAAATACGAGTACGGTCTTTCATTCATCATGGATGAAAACAGAGCATTCATTGATAATATATTGTTAGATATGGTAAGAACGTTTTCTCAACTATATGCGGCAAACAGGTAAATCGCTATTTAAATCGTTTTGTGCAATATTTAGATCGGTAAATCAGGGGGGAGTCAGGGGTAGTCGGAAACAATTTGCAGGCACGTATGCTGATTTTTTACTTTCGACCCACCCACCCCCGCGTCCAGATGTTTTTCCATTTTCGGCAGCTTTTTCCGACCATTTTTTGACACCCACCCCCCTTTTAACACTAAAACAGAGATTTGCGGGGGGAATTCACTGTAAACAGCTGTATATGAATTTCTGTGCATAATATTAGTCATGGATGTTAACATTGACATGTAAATAGGAACGAGTCATTTTGTGGTCATTCAGCCAAAAATAAAGCATAGCTGCCAGCGACCATCTTGGATTTTAAAATTCAATCCATTAGCATGGGCTACAGGTTATACTGTTTGTCTGATCATCATGAAATTTGTCATTTATGTTAATATTGACATATAGATGTGGTTTAATCCAAACTCATTGCAAAAACAGTCAAAAAGACTTGCAGGAAAAATATTTTTGAATTGTGGAAAAAATTGTATGTTGGTCCTATCGACCACCCACCCACCCCGGCATACGTGCCCGGAAAAAACTTTTTTTCCACCCCCTGCCTATATATGCTATCATTCCTCCAAATTACATAAGACATACTTCGTATTACGATGCATGTCCATAGATCGTTGATCCGATTCGACACGATAAACAACTGTTGGTACGTTTTCTATATACGAACAACAAATTATAGCTTACCAATTAGCTCATTAATAGGTTGTTCTGATGGTCATATATCGCCGTTCAAAAGAGGAAGTTTAAATAAAAAATTTAATTGTTCGAGTGTAAAAATGTCAATGAAAAAAAAGTATGGTCTTAATGCGGTTAGACCCGGAAAGTTTGATAAAGACATCGTTTTGGTCTCATAATTTGCGGACTGGTGTGTTGAACACCATATACAAAGTCGGCTAAAATCCGCTTTGGGAAAAGATCCCAATTCAACATGGCGTCCAGAATGGCAGTTGAGGATAGGACTTAACAAAATCTCCTAAGCGTGTTCCCCAATCCTCCTTTGAACATTTTATAATTATATGTCATGTATATGTATTGTTTGTAATTTTGTTCTGTTTAGTTCAAATAAAATATTGTTTAAACTAATGGCAATTGGTACCGGAAAATGCTAAATTTCTGTGGTAGGTGCACCAATTAATGCCAAATGAGTAATAAATTGAAATATACGCTAGCAATGCTTAGTTGTAAATAATATATGTAGAATTTCTGTCCCATAATGGCCACCAAAATGGACAAAATCGAATGAAATGTACATTGTGCTAAATTGAATAGCTAATCGTATAAGAATTAACACACGATCGAATTGTGCGAGGAATATTGGTTGCAAAGTATAAAAGAAACGTTTGATCATAGATGTATGAATTCTCTCTAATTTATCTCACGAGAGATCAAGGGAAAGCATTGTCTCACACAGCGGTTAAATCTGGACTTTTCGGCGCCCAGAAACGGAAAAATCATTACCGTTTATCTTAGATCGTGTGATATATATGTAATTAAACAGTTCAATGCGATATGATAGGGATGTATTGATTATGTGATCTTCTCCAGAAGCAGAGATATGTGTACAAAGGGAAGTCTCATGAATGTGACCGATCATCATTTATTTTGATTTATCACATAATTTGCCCATAAAAGCAGTTTCATAATTATCGATAAGAGACACGTTTAATATCAGCGCGTGCGATGACGTCACATCGTTCTTAAAATGACTTGCGATCGCTGCGGTTTTTATCGTTGTTTTCGATGGATATTTCGCGTTTATTTGATCATGTGATAAAAAGTATCTCACACTCGTCCTATTTTATACGTAATTTATCAACCTCGTCCACTAAATTCTATTTGAGCCTCGGTAAACCTCGGCTCAAATCGAATTTAGTGAACTCGGTTGATAAATTCCGTATAAAATAAAAACTCATGTGAGATCCTCTATATACACAACACCAAATATTTCAAAATTCACTGCTATAGAACAGTTCGAGAGGTTTCATTAAGGAACGGGTGAAATGTGTAGAGCCTATTGTCCGTGTCTCAAAATATTAGTCGTAGTTGCTTTCGATCAAATGATGAAACACGAATATTTCGATTTTAATCTCATGGCGGCCTAATGTGTTACGCACCACCGTTGAAGGAAACGAAATTATACCAAATGACACTACAGGAATTGTGGATTTATCAAGCTACTCAAGGGTTGTAACTCCATGCCCCTATAAGTAACAAGTAAGCAATAAGTATATATATAATTATACAACAATAGCTACGGAAAAGCACACCACACCGCGCACCCCCTTCTTCTAGGAGTCTTAACTTCAAAATAAATGAATGGACAAAACGTGCTGAATGTGGACACTGTTCCTCAAGCTGCCTCATATGGTTACTAAAGCTAATTTAAACATGAGCTGTGATCAAAAGTTGGCAAGGATGCCTTTTCACTATAAAGGCCACGGCTCTACAAAATACGTTACATGTGGATATCTTTCCCCATACTGATTCGTGAGCATGCATACCAAAGACCATTCAAATCTGAAGTAGAGAGCTCAATCGTCACTATGTGTGGGTGGGTGGAGAGACGAGCGGAGGGACAGGGCCCATCTCTAAGTCCCTCGCCAAAATTTGTTTACCGGGGATGAATATTGGTTTTCTCCTACGTGTGCATGCATGCTGGACTACATCGTCCATTCGCTGCTGAGATTTATTCGGACAAGGAACTCTACTCACCAGGTAAGTTAAAAAATGCTGGAGCCGCACCCTGAAAAGGAAATTGATATCATTTGTTTGTAACATTTATGCAAATTATGAAAATTAATTTTCACACATGCTGGTTTGTCATTTTCATCGATCGCAAAGCATTGCATGAACATTCTGAAAAAAATAAATTATATGTCACATTACACACCAATTTTTTTTTTAAATCAGTTCCAGAGATATTTGGAGAAAATCCATTTTAAAACATCAGGAATTTAGGCAAAACGTCTAGGCCTTAACCACTTGGTGTAAACATATTTATTTTCCCCAATAACATAACATACATAGTTTTATAACATGATCCTACGTACCCTTATTACATTCAATACACCCATTATATAAATTGTGATATGCAACGTTCGTTGCATAACAGGAAATAGTGCCAGGTGACCTTAGCCTTCCGATTTGTCGTATATTTACTTTCCGTACGCCATGACTCAAAATACTATGGCTTCCAATATTTTTCCAACAAACTCTAATGAGTGAAGAGTTTGAACAGTTATTTAATTAAATATCCGTCATTAAATACGCCAAAGAGTCTTTATTTATATGGGACTATTTCTTTCGCGGACAAACAACGCATAATTACGTGAAACGTCATCGCAGGCCTTATAGAATCGACAGAAGCTGATTTCGTTTCACGTCCTATTTGTTGATTTAAGTATGTTTTATCGAGGTTGTGGATCATGTAATAAATAGAATCTACAATGCGTCCCCAGTTATAGCGGAATTTACCAAACTCGTCCAGTAAATTATGTCTGGACCTTGCCGCCTAGACCTAATTTACTGGACTCTTTTTTTTAATTCCGCTATAAACTGGGGACTCGTTGTAGATCCTCTATATATACATTGCAATTACCGATGATTGATAGAGAAAAGAGGTTCACTTATGGGATTCAACAGCAAGCTTAAAGCTTATGTTAAGTCGTCTCTCCGTTATAATTCAAGGAATTTGAACAAATGGTCATCGTAAAGTATTATAGTCAGTGATGGTGGAAGAGATATAGCGATGAAGAGAAGTTGCAAAGGAGGCTGATTGTATTTACAAGCACACTTTGTTTGTCACATCATATGCAAGTCGGGAAAAGTGGATCATTACATGAAATTCACAAATATGTAGAGTATCTACATGTACAACGAGTCTCCAGTTTATAGCGGAATTTACAAACCGAGTCCAAAGGCTCGGTCCAGACATAATTTATTGGACGAGTTTTGTAAATTCCGCTATAAACTGCATGGGGACGAGTCGTAGATTCTATTTATTACATGATGGGACGCGAAACTACCATCGGCTTCTATAATGCATGCGATGACGTTTCACATAACTGTGCGTTGTTTGCTCGCGTAAAGAAATAGTCCCAGATAAATAAAGACTCTTTTGGTGTCTTTAATGGGGTATATTTAGTGAGATACCTTTTCAAACTTTCATTCATTAACCATTATAGTTTGTTGGAAAAATATTGGAAGCCATAGTATTTTGAGACGTAGCGAACGGAATGTAAACAGACGACAAACCGGAAGTCAAATGTCACCTGACACTATTTACTGTTATTAAACGAACGCTTAATATCACAGTTTATAGAATGGGTTTATTGAATGTAATAAGTGTAGGATCATGTAATACATACGTATACTGTATTATATCACTTGCTAATATATGTGAACTCGAATTTGGCGAATATTTTTCAAGACATATCATCCACCATATTAACCATTTTAACATCTTCACTGCTAATGACGTTATGACGTCGAGTGCTCTGCCGTTGACGTTATGGCAATTTTCCAGTGGAAAAATAATATACGGGAATATCACGAAAACCATAAAAACTGTCTCAGTCGAAGGGCTATTATCATGCACAATAGTGGAACAGCATACACTATTTGACACTTCGATATACACTTGTTCCGATGCACCAATCTCTGAGTTCCAGTTATGAATAATGGCCGATTGTTAGTGTGCTGAAGTAGGGCCGTACTCAGTTCGGGCAGTTTACGTCCGTACTCGCAGGTGTGTACTGATAGTGTCGGCACTAAATCACCACCCATATTACTATTATTGCATGTGTCAGTGTCAGGTGATATGCTTTCATCTGTTCAGTGAACAAAGACAAGGACCAGTCTAAACAGTGGCTAAATGTCTAGTTCATGGAAGTGAAAGTACATTTTAATTAATTATTTTCGTCTCAAAGATGATATAACTGTTCAGTGAATAAAAATTGCTATCTAGATGACGTCAGACCACGGTCTGTCATTGTTTTTGCGACTCTCGTGTCCGTTTATTTGCGCGCACTAAAATGTCTCTTGTTGAATACACTGGTTCCTGGTCGACAGCTGCAAAAATCTGAAATCGTAGTAACCTGACCCCTCCAGCACTGTCATTAGCCCACCACGAATATTAGGCACACGCGAGTATAGCAGCCAGGAGGTTAAGACACGCATGTATATAAGAAATGAACGGCGGTTTCAATGTGGTCATGAGATTTTGACCGCGAGAAAAATTCAACAAACTGCATGAACCCCGAAGGGGTTCATGCGGAGTTTGCTGATTTGTTATCGCGGTGTGTGTCAAAACCCATGACCACGTTGAATCCGCCGTTTATTATTTATATTTATATACTTACGCTCTTTAAAACACTTCTCCAAATATGTCCGTTATTTCGTCAAAAACACTTTTTCAAATATCTCCGTTATTTCGTTTATAAAAATAATTTCCTATTTCTCTATTTCGCTCTATATTTCGCCCTATTTCGCTGTATTTTCCTATTTCGATTTTTCGTGCTATTTCGCTGTATTTTCATATTTCGCTTTTTCGTTGTATTTCATATTTCGATAATTCGCTATATTTGACATATTATGGGATATGGGATTATATGATAACCAACATTCTGATAGTCAATCGAACATATCGTGCCACCCGTGCTCGCGATTAGATGCCACCAGCCATCCAATCGTGAACCTCGATTACATAAGTAGTATGGGAGGCTCGTTCGCTCCACATCTAAAAATAGAATTTTTGGGTCTAAAATTGTTTGTACTAAAATATTCCCAAAAAAAAATTTCAAAACCAAAATTTCTTTTTCTCAAAATTTTCAAAAAAAAATTTAATCTCAAAAAATTTCTAACGAGTTTTCGGTCTCTTACCCAAATATCGGGCCGACTATTAAATGTCGAATGTTAAATTATTTTTCATGAAACTCTGTTAATTTTATTAATCGATGTTTAGAAATAGCTTTATACCAATTATATGTGTATGGACAGGTCCGAGTCGCTGTAATTTTGGACATTGTGACCATCGGTATGAATGCATACATTCCAGTGTTTATCAATCAGACACAACCCATACATCATATAATTGTCATACCTGAAATAATTTGACACCATTACTCTTACATGAATAATAAAGAGCGTTTATTCTTTACTTCTCTATCCGGATGAAGTTATTGAGTATATGACAGGTGTGTATTATCGCGAATTATTGGAAGTATTGAGATGTACTATGTTGAATCATGAGCGGACGAAGAGGGTAATGCGAAATTACAACCCCAGAATGAACTGACATATTCGATGGAACAAATTTTCAAGTATGTACACGCCACATTTGGTTTACCAAATGACTTCTATTATATCCCGTTCACAGTTATATGTGGTCCGACTCGTTCAATTACCGATATCTTGTCTGAATAACATTAGTTGTTTAACGGGTTATTATCACGTACATGTAAGGTTGATAAACTCTGACATATTCGATGGAACAAATTTTCAAGTATGAACACATAATCCCACGCCACATTGGGGGTAACAATGTCGAAAAGAGTTTGGTTTATCAAATGACTTCTATTATATCCCGTTCACAGTTATATGTGGTCCGACTCGTTCAATTACCGATATCTTGTCTGAACAACATTAGTTGTTTAACGGGTTATTATCACGTAAGGTTGATAAGCTGTGTCATTGTTAGCATTAACGCGATAATTAGTTATCCAAAAAATATGCATACATAATACGTACAGGTCATGAGACACTCAATAATTGAAGTTACTTCGGTGTCATTGTTATAACAACATTACGTAATAACCACTTATCTCCCCACATTCATACTTACTCTCATCTATGACGAAGCTTCCTTTTATGCATGTTCAGACACGCATTCAATTAAGTTATCGATAGCATGTCTGAACATTGCACAATAATAGAAGTTATTTCGGTGTCATTGTTATAACAACATTACGCAATAACCACTTATACACCTATTGATACTTTGTATACCATAACTCCATAACACCACTTATCGACCTATTCATACTTACGCTCATATATAATCTTATATAATATTACCTCATCCGTGCTTACATATGTTCGGGGGTTTATGGTATAAAAATATATATGACTAAGCTGTATCCCATATAGTGAATAGACACCATTGTAATAACATCTCAGGACTTATTCCCGAAAATGGCTGAAGAAATAATGACACCTCTAACAGTGGAGGAAATTTATGAAATAGAATGTATTCTACAATATATTGAAGAATACGACAGGGCTATCGAAGCTTATCAGCTTGATGAAGAATTTATTGAAGCATCTACGCTTTGTTCAGGAGATGATTCATGGCCGAACCAAATCGGATACGGAGAAGATGATGCACCTAAAAATGATGTTAACAACTCACAACCCGGTACAGCTGGACCATCAGGCTTACAAAACCGAGAAGACGAACATACACCTGATCAAGATGAAGGAGCCGTAAAATCAGACAGTCAAACAGTCAGCAGTTCTGATAATCAAATAACCGGATATAGCATTCGCAAAAGAAGTGAACGGACCTTCGGAAACAATTTGGCTACACAGAGAACATACGAAATCAAACTAGATGAAATTTACAAAGAAAAAAAGTTAATCGACATATACAGGAATCTACATTCAATGTTCGAGGACACTATTCAAAGAGCTCGTGGAAATTTGGCTGACAATGATCTTGGCAGAGTTATCATTCATCATGAGAGTTTGGACAACCCTATAATATTTCCGTTACAAACGTTGCAAACGTTAAATGCTAACACTGTGATTGACAGAATCGAACTCGTTTTGAACAGCAACCAAACACTGACTGTTAATCAAAGTTTCAGCATAGATATAGGCACCATTGAGTTACCTAAAGGTGGAGCACGGCGGAGGATAACGGCTTTACATGATGAAAGTAATAATCTAAGAAATAAAACATCGATCGTTACGATTGAAAATACCGACAATATGTGTATGGCTCGGGCTATCGCCACTTGTTGGTGTAAATTAAATATTTGCAGTCCTGATGAATGGCTAGAAATAACACAGAATAGAGGAACCAGAAATAATTTACAACTCATCATGGAATACAGAAAAGTACCGATCAATTATTACCACCATATGAGGGACAAAAAACGTACTGAGCAAGGAAAATTAGCCAAAGCAATTAGTCACATCGCCGGTGTACCAACAGACAGACCAGCTAGTTTAGCAGATCTGAAAGCATTCGAGGACACTCTGAATTTGACAATACTAGTCGTTAGTGCTAGACTGGGTAATAAATTCATTACCAGCGCGCCTACAGACGTTGCAGAAAGACCCGTGATATATTTATATCTGACTGATAATGAACATTTCCACGCTATACAATCCATAACGGGATTCTTTAGCGCAGCATATTTCTGTGTGAATTGCTTAAAACATTATGCAGCCAAAGGAAAGCATTATTGTGAACTCACCTGTTTCGTGTGTAAAAGTGATAAATGTGAACAAAGTGAAAACAAAGAACATTGTTCAGATTGTAACATGACGTGTGTGTCTCATCAATGTTTCGTGCGTCATAAAGCAAAACCTATTAATCAAGCTTCGAAAGAAACGACAGCTCCTTGCGAAAAATGGTGGAAATGCTTGGACTGTAAAAAAGTCATGGAGAGACGGAAAAGACGTCCGAATCAACACGTGTGTGGAGAAACATTTTGTAGATCGTGTGACAAATACACAATGGGAGGACATGAATGTTATGTAAGGGCCATACCTCCCGTTACTGACGATGAAAGAGCTAAATTATGTTTCTTTGACTTTGAAACCATTCAACACGATATACTGGAATGTTCCGAAGGATATTCACCTTTACATACAAAGGATTGCCAGGACTGTAAAGAGGATCGTATATGCAAGAAATGTGCTAGGTGTCAGGTGAGTCTTAACCTAATTGTAATATATATATGTAACACATTACAGTCGAAATCACGATAACGTAACGCTCTTTATTATAGGCGCGCATGAGTAGAGACGCTCTTTTATTTTTAAAATTATATTAGATTATCGAGGAACGCTCTTTAGCTGTTACTTTATCTGCGTGTGAGATTACCATATAACAATTACATACTTGAATTCGACCAATGTTAAGGGTCTCAATATTAAAATTCAACTGAGTCACAGATGTTAAACCGAGTAATTAACTTTTAATTCTTGACACATTGAAAAAATGTGTAACATATTTTATGTGAAAAGAGCTTTGTAATTGTTATATAGTAAACTAACATAATATATAATGTTTTAACTTTATTGAACTTGATATCCGAGTGCTTGAATCGTCAACGATACAGGCTATATGTCGATGGTCTGATCATCAGGCATTTTTAATATTGACACGTAGATTGGAACGAGTAATTTTTAGGGTCTATACACAAACAATATTAATACGTCAACGCTCTTTATTATCGACGCGCATAAGTAGAGACACTCTTTTATTTTTAAAATTATATTAGATTATCGAGGAACGCTCTTTAGCTGTTACTTTATCTTGCGTGTGAGATTACCATATAACAATTACATACTTGAATTCGACCAAAGTTAAGGGTCTCAATATTAAAATTCAACTGAGTCACAGATGTTAAACCGAGTAATTAACTTTTAATTCTTGACACATTGAAAATGTGTAACATATTTTATGTGAAAAGAGCTTTGTAATTGTTATATGGTAAACTAACATAATATATAATTTTTAACTTTATTGAACTTGGTATCAGCGTGTTTGAATCGTCAATGATACAGGCTATATGTCGCTGGTCTGATCATCATACATTTTTAATATTGACACGTAGATTGGAACGAGTAATTTTTAGGGTCAACACACGAACAATAGTAATACGTCAACGCTCTTTATTATCGTTGAACCTATACCAAAACATTTTTTTTTTTAACTAATTATCTGAACAAAGTGTAGACGTTTATTTTGTTTTTATTATCAATAAAGCTAGAGGTTAAAACGTTCAATTATTACTTTTCAGAACTGTTTAAAAACATGGTGCGGAAAAGTTCAGCATACACCCAACTTCCTCGTCGCCCAAACAGCTTGCTACGAATGCATGCATGAATCGTTGGAAGCGAAACCGAACTGTAGAAATTGCGGTCCTCTATGTGATGCTTGTAACGACAGTGATGCGAAGAAGAAGAAGAAGAAGAAGAATGACCGAAATTTATGTCCGGATACATGTGGACTCCGGGAGGTTATATTTAACGGTCCTGATACCGGAGAAAAGTTTGGAAAATGGTTATTCTCTGAACAACATAAGGGATTCATAGCACTGGCTCACAACTTCAAGGGTTACGATGGATATTTTCTCATGGAATATCTCATTGATCAATCATTGAGACCCAAAGTTATATATAATGGATCCAAATTGATGTACCTATACGTGGAAAAAGATCTTCATATCAAAGTACTGGACAGTCTCAGCTTTCTACCAATGAAGCTGGCACTGTTACCAAAAACATTCGGTCTTGATGGCGAGAAAAAAGGATGGTTCCCACACTTTTTCAATAAACCAGCCAACCAGAATTATGAAGGACCCTATCCGGATGCCAAATATTACGGCGCTGATTATATGAGTGTGGCTGAACGAAAAGACTTCACGAAATGGCACGCGGCTCAAACAAATGCAGTTTTCATCTTCAAGAAAGAATTATCGGATTATTGTCGTAGTGATGTCAATATTTTGAGACAAGCTTGCATAAAATTCAGAACCCACATCATGAACGCAACTGGAAATATACAACCCGTAATTGACGAGTTTTCTGGTGATATGAAGTTCAAACTGGTTGGTGCCGTTGATCCATTCCAATACGTTACAATCGCATCGGTATGTATGGGGATATTCCGAACGAAATTCGTCGACGAGGAATGGAGAGTGCGCCTAAGTACCGAAGGGAAAACGTGGCTTCCAGCTAAATGTAAAGATGGAACTTTGTCGATTTTATACAAAGGTGAATGGGTTCAAGAAACAAAACTTGAAGATGAACGCGATGTACAAATTCGTGAGAAAGAATTTCTCAAATCACAGATAGCTCGCGTCCCCAAGACATCATTTAAAGATCAATACAGCAAAAGTTCGATTCAATGGCTGGAATGGATGATGTTCAAAGATAAAATCCACATAACTCACGCTTTGAACGGCCGTGAAAAGAAACTCGATGGTGCAAAGTACAGATTGGATGGATATTGTGAAGAGTTAAACACGGCATTCGAATTTCACGGATGTCAATTCCATGGATGTGAACTTTGTCTGAGTCACGATAGAGACGTAGTCAAGAATCCGATAACCAACCAGACACCTAATGAATTATACGGACTGACACAGAAAAAGAAGAAGTATATAGAAAGTCGAGGCCTGAAATATGTGTGCATTTGGGAACACGAGTTCGTCGCTGCCCGAAAGACTAATCCGGAGCTTCGTGATTTCATTGCTAGTTTGGACATTGTTGAACGATTAGAGCCTAGAGACAGTTTCTTCGGCGGCAGAACGAATGCAACTAAATTACACTACAAAGCTGACGTTGGTGAGAAAATACACTATTTTGACTTCACGTCGCTCTATCCAAATGTGCTCAAATACGCTCGATACCCGATTGGACACCCGAAAATCATTTTGGGCGATGACATTACCGAACTTAAGGATTACTTCGGAATAGCTCAAGTCAAGATTTTACCACCTAATGGACTCTATCACCCCGTATTACTGTATCGATCCAACGGTAAACTGAAGTTTCCACTGTGTAGGACTTGTGCTGATAATGAAAATCAACGACCTTGCACGTGTACGTGCCAACAGAGAGCTATTACTGGTGTTTGGTGTATTCCTGAACTGGAGACAGCTATCAAAGTAGGATACAAGATTCTCAAAATATATGAAATATACCATTGGACCGAAACGTCAGACTATGGACAACAAAATGGATTATTCACTGAATATATAAACACATTCTTAAAGTTCAAGCAGCAGGCTAGCGGTCCTCCGGATTGGATAAAATCTACCGAAGACATGGACAAATACATCACAGCGTATAAAGACAACGAAGGTATATTGCTGGACAGAGAAAGTATCGAAAAAAATCCAGGATTACGCCAAATATCCAAGCTGATGCTGAATTCGTTTTGGGGAAAACTAGGTCAAAACCAGAATTTCAAACAGACCGAATATTTCCATGAATCGGAACAAGACAATCTATTCCAACTCATTTCAAATCCAATGAAACAAATGGAAAATTTTCATGTCATAACTGATGACATTCTTCAAATGGAGTGGACTTATCGAAATGACTGTGTGCCTTGTGGATCATCAAATAACATATATTTGGCCACATTCACGACGTGTCACGCGCGATTAATGTTATATGAAGTTATTCATTCCTTGGACAGAAGAGTGTTATATTACGACACGGATAGTTGTGTATTCAGCAGCACCGAGGATCAAATTAATCCCCCACTGGGTGACTATTTGGGACAGTTGACTAGTGAGCTAGACCCGGATGAATACATCGAGGAATTTGTTTCTGGAGGACCCAAGAATTACGCTTATAGAACCAATAAAGCTAAAGAGACGTGTAAAGTTCGGGGTTTCTCTTTGAACTTTGAAAATTCACAGTTCATCAATTTCAACACGATTAAAGATCTGTTAGAATCCGGAAGTACAGTGCCCATCACCACAACCAATCCACGAAAAATATGTCGGTCCAAAGGAAAAAGAAAATTATATAACAGATCTGAGGAGAAGCATTACCGAGTTGTTTATACAAAACGCAGACGATTGGATAACATGGATACACTGCCATATGGATATTGAACGAGGTACGTAATATATATTATATAATTTAATCGTCTATATTTGATCAAGGTTGTAATGAGAGTGTAAACATTCGATCGATGGCAGCTATCGGATTATACTAAGGCGTGTTCAGACACGTTCGATGTTAGATAACATCGAGCGTGCCTGAACACGTATTACTATAATCCGATGGCAGTCATTGGTCAATTTATACACGGTGTCCATTTTTTTCGATCTATAAAATGCTACCCGATCCAGTTCACATTTACAAATTCGTTAGTCCTATACTGTGTGTGAAACATTCTATACAGGTTAGTTATGAATTAATTGTTTTTTTTCTATCATTGCATTTACCTCCAGTACAGTCTTAACGCTCTTTATACTTATAATATTATATCGGTCTTAAACCAAAAACAAATGTTTTTTTTTTATTTTTTTTTTTTTTTTTATTTTCTCAACGAAGAGTCACCATAATTCCAGATTATTCCGAATGACCAGATTAATTCATTCTCTAATTCTGAAATATATTTCGATTTACTTGTAGAAATGTAATCCAAAATCACGTCTCTGTTAAGTATTTGTTCAATCGTGAACAGTGTACACGGTTCACGGAGAATGATATATCCGTGAATTATTGTCACTTCTTCAAAACTTCTCTGATTGAAAACCCAGTCTCGGTATTCTGCAAATCTCACAAAGTTATCTCCAATAAGTTCACGAATGTCATGTATTTTGTTTTTAGGAACGCCTCTAAATACCCAGCGATTTGAAAACATTTGATTCAATATATCCTGTAAGAATTCAGTTTCAAATTCAGACCTCGCAATCAAAGATTTCAATCGCTGTACAGGAAAATATCCTTCATCTATATTCTTCAGTATTATTTTAATTTCTCTTATAAACCAATTGTGTAGTAGTTGTTTTTTTATTTCTGGATTTATAGTTGACATGTCAATTAGCTGATTGTATATTTTCTCCAGTATTTCTGCGGGTAGTATTCTCTCCATAATGAACTGACTCAATGACTCAATTTTCTTATTCTTATTGAGTATGCGAGAGAGGGGGCGGACCCCCAGGGCGGGGCGGGCGGACCCCCCCCCCCCCCCCAGGGCGGACCCCCAGGGCGGGGCGGGCGGGCCCCCAGGGCGGACCCCCAGGGCGGGGCGGGGCGGGCGGACCCCCAGGGCGGGGCGGGCGGACCCCCCAGGGCGGGCGGACTCCTTTCGGACTTTGTACTCTCGATGTGTAACTGATAAGTAATGTTTGTTTTCTTATTTTCCAGGTTCAAATAAAAAATGACTGATCAACCCGATGTTGAAGGAAACCAACGGACTGAAACCAACGAGAGAGCGTTCCATCCACAATGCTTAGTCCCGTTAGGAAATGACATTTTCCTATTTGACGGTCGATTCCTGGGAAACTTGTATATACACATAAGAGAGTGCGGTGAAGGTTCTGCAGGCCAAAAATTTCCGACAAAATCTGGAATAACATTAAATCTAAGGAGATTCAAAGAGTTGAAATCTTACCTATCAGATATACATCAAGAAGTGGTCAGTTATCGTACCGGGGAATCCGATGTATTCATGAGACGTCATATCGGTGGGAATTTCTTCATTACTATAAAGAGCGGCATCCCGCATGTTGACATTCGCAGGTATTGGCTGCTTGAACATTCAGATGATTTGTGTGCAACCAAATACGGAATATCTCTGACATTCGACCAATTTGAAGAACTAGCTGGAGCTATATTCGTCCTGTGTGCTAATATTCCTGAAATTGATCAGACTGTGCAGTGCTATTTGACCGACGATCACCAAAACCAGGAAGGATCTTTAAGATGTATGGAATGCTGCCCCAACGGTGATAGAACATGTTTGATTAACCGGATGCAGACATTGATCTAAACATTACTCCTATGATGCTACGAATAACTAATGTCGTATGTTCTGCAGATTTGAACTGTTCTATTAATCTAAGGGATTTGACACTCGGCTGTTCGAACATTGAATACAATTCCAAAAAGTTTAGCGGAGTTGTATGGAAACATTCTAAATTCGGTGGATGTTGCCTCGTGTTTAACACGGGTAAAATCGTTGTTAACGGGCGTTCTGATAATGTCAAACAGACACGCGTTCGACTGCGTCGATACGCTGGACATATTCAAAAATGTGGTTGGCGAGTGAGATTAAAATTCCATAAAAATTTTGACAATGTCTGCATTTTGTCAGTTAAATGGAAAACTTGACTTAAACGTTTTAGTGAAACTTATGGAATGTTCTTACGAATTAGAGCTGTTCCCTGCGGCAATGTTCAGACGTGAGAAAATACATTTTACATGCTTTCATAATGGAAAAATTGTGATTACGGGCATTAAAAGTGAAAAGCAGATGTTAAATATTGTATATCCTACTATATGTGAACTTGAGTTACTTTCAGAATAAATATATATATGTATCGATTATCTTTTTTTTCATTCGGGGAGGGCTCACATACCTTTGTTTTTTGGCTTTTGACAAAAAAAAAATAGATTTTTTTTTTTGGCAACAGACCTAATACCCCTCACCCCCGCCTCCCGCCACAACCCCCCTCAACCCAGTCATATATATATTTTCCCAGTCATACATATGATAATATAAGAACGATAAATGATTGTATTTACAGTATTTTATTTATATACATAATATAATTTAAAGAGTGTTTCTCTCGTTGTCGCTAATGAAGAGCGTTTACAGAATATATTTCAACATAAAATCCTTAATAATTAAATCATTATACATATAATTATTGGCACTGAAACGCCTCATTATATTTTCTAGACTGTATCCACACAGTTTATAGAATGCAAAGTATATGCAATAGGGACCGCATATATTAGAACCCTGTAATCTGTAATAATTACACTCGTAACGAGGTCCATTCAATAACAACACGTGTTTAAATCGTCCGTTGTAACACTCGGGCTTTAACCCCATAGGGTCGAAGAACTCTGATAGTTTATGTTCATGGAATATCATCAATATCCAGTGGCGTCCAGGTTGGCTACTCTCGTCCGTGTTAACTATATACATCCGGGGATATTGGATATAAAGAGGTAATTTGTCTATGGGACAAACATCTATCTCATTATGGTTTGTGAAACTATTTATCGCCCTCATGAGTCCGCGTGTATTCATTATTCAATGCAAACTTTACGACTCTCGTCAACTTTGAGAGCGGCAGGAAATTTGGCATAAACAATTACAGTACAATTGTCTTTCAAAGCCGATGAGAATTTAATCTCAAGGCGTGTGTGACCTTTCAGAGGTATGACTCTATCGTGATTAATTCCTTGCGGGTTTATCCGATATATGCAATAACCTTTCGCATAATCCTCATAAGTAATATGAACGGCTTTTCGTTTCACATCTTTTATTATCGTATTGTAAGCTTCTACATATTCCTTACTGGTAAAGTTCGGTTGTAGTGCTTGGGCGGGCATAGACTGCCCGTTGACGTAAAATGCGACGAAGTTGCATCCAAAAGTCGCAAAGTTGAACGGGTTCTTATCGCGTGAACCGCTTTCAGCCTTTGATGATACTAAGCCAATAATACAGCTACTGGGTACGTCTCCTTGAAATAGATTATCTTCTCCCAAACTGAATGCACCTTTTGACACTGTATACGTCTTTATGATAGATTTTGAAAAAGGATAACACGCATTGCTTTTCTTGAGTGACTCAGTATGACTGAGTAATACAGCCGGGTTAACTTTCACAGTCGCTAGTCTCAAATTAGCTTCCTGTATTTTCAACTTGTATGTCTCAGTGGTTCCCGCATACATCAGTCTAAAAACATCTCTCGTCTGCCAGAATTTTAACGTGAGCGGGAGACCATTTAGTAGTAATTTGTCCTGTTGGAAGAAGTCAAGCTGAATTGATCCCATAATATCCATTATTTGACTAGTACGGGTTGTTTTGGACCTGTAATACAGGCCAGAGTTCCCGCTTTTCGAATCTGTCGGGTCCATACCACCTGCCGTGTCCTTTTCGAACGCCTGTCCATGTAGCTGTTCCTTACGTTCAGTTTCTAAGAGTACATCGAACTATGCTTTGTATGGATAATTCGGCCCGACTTGACTCACGGGAACTTGCTGTATATTCAAATCGACCTGCGAAAATATTGAATGTAGGGGTGAATTTATCAGACCCACATCGTCATTAACGGTTAGAGCCGAACCATCTTGCTTGGTTATTTTGAGTTTGAGAAGTAGCAATGTGCGTTTGAGGTCCATGTAGGTTGTGGCCATGGCGGGAATATTGAACTCTAAAGCTGCAGTGTCTGTCAGCTGATTCACGGGTCTGTAGTTTAACCATTCTGTCGATTGTATTCCGCTGTCAACCGCAGGCGATTCAAATAATGCCAATTTATCGGTATGGTACTCTCTGTATTCATTCATGGTTTATCGAAAAATGTTTTCACTTTCTTAGGATTATGAGCCAAACCGCTAGGTAACACTCTCTTATTGGTTTTCTTGGACGCCTTACGTGCTTGTGTCAACTTATTTTCTGCAACTTCGGCTTTGGCCATTTCAATCGCTTGCGCGACGGGTGTCACTACGTTAATATGTGGTTTTAGAACGTCTTCTTCACTATCACTATTTTGAGTTCTGTCAATAAAGTAGCGACCCTCATTATCTGGCCTTAACTTCCCATTAATCATGTCCCTGAAATGTTTTCTCCACTTTTCAATA
The DNA here is from genome assembly GCA_032622095.1 of Siphonodentalium dalli. Classification (NCBI taxonomy): domain Eukaryota; kingdom Metazoa; phylum Mollusca; class Scaphopoda; order Gadilida; family Siphonodentaliidae; genus Siphonodentalium; species Siphonodentalium dalli. The sequence goes on along the minus strand of CP136069.1, from coordinate 140,113,739 downwards.
TCGGCTGGAATATACGTCATCGACATGTTTCTTCAGATGTAGTGTACAAGTCACTCTTTTTTCTGCATTTATTTTAGAAAGTTTATCGCCTCTTATAAAAATCCTGAGACGCTGAAGTTTATCCTGCCTTACGTTTATGTAGAATGAGTCCTCAAAACTCCGACAATCACCCGTATCACGTGTGTCTCTCTTTATAACCCTGAGGATGGGGGATGATGTGTCGCAGGCTATTGATTCTCCACATATGTCCGAGCAAATATATAATAAATCCGTGTCTATATGATCAGTTATATTTATGTCTTTCAAACAACATAACCACGTTCCTTCCAATATTAATACACCAGGTAACTCTATTGTGAAGTCGAGAGGACGATTATCTGGATATTTATCTATGGAATCGTCGCTAGTCAGGTACAGATAATAATTATCCATATGACTAGTTTCTAATTTTTTTTCAAAAGAGAATCAATATTCATCTCTTCTCTTATAGTTTTATCAACATCACTGAATATATACTTGAAGTCAGACCACTGGTTACACGGAATACTTATAATCGTCGGAGTGTTATTCACAACTCGCCTAATGTCTGTATAAATGTGCCCTTGATTATTACAGACTGTTACCGTAATGTTTGATCGTATTGTCCACTTTTTCACGAACCCACAGGGGCGTTGTTCGTAATCATGGGGGTGTGACTCATTCGTATGACGTAATTCATAGTCCACCGGCTCACGCGGTATCTTCTTTGGAATTAAAATAACTGGTAGTGACAGAGTTATTGCCATAATAGTAATTCCTATCCATTTAAGGAGATTCATATGTAGACGACCGCGTTCTGTTTGAAACATATTCGTCAAGGTATCTGTTATATTATCCATGATTGTAATGGTTCCCGTGGATAGCTTACTCTTATTAATTTTGATATCTGTCGACATCGGACTCTAAAATCCATGAATTAAATTTGTCAGGCCATGAATGCCAGTGCACCATGACTTCAGATTGACCCTTTCGTTTCCTCTTTTTGACAATTTTATCTATTCTGTACACTGTATCGTCATCAACGCGCACCCTTTGAAGTTCTGACTCGTAGAAAGCGCCCTCAATGGTTTCATCCAAGAAATCTGTCAATGTATACAAGGGTATGTTCTGCCTGTAAAACTTCTTAGTCACTTTGAACAACTCTCCAGTCCATTTCTGAGAATATTCTCGGTCAAAAACTGCTTTGGTGTGTGATATTCTAACGATATCATTTACATTGTATTTGAACTTTTTCTTCAATTTACTTTAAACACCTCCCTTCTGTCTTATTAACCACTGATCAAGGCGAGACTCATCTTCATTCTCAACAGTTATTGAGTCAGGGGTGGTACCCAACGAACGATGTATTGTATGGTTATAACTTTTCACAATATCTTGTAGAATGTCGATATATCTAGCATTATTATGCTTTATCATATAACGTGAAATCTTCTGCTTTATAGTTTTTATGACCCGTTCCGAATAATTGGCTTTCATTTCGTTTCGCGTAAAAATTTGAGATATATGAAGACCCTTAAGGTAACTTTTGACCCGTTTGTTTGTGAATTCCGAACCGCGGTCCGTGCGGAGGAGACGTGGGGTTCTTCCGCCTTCAAATATATGTTTCATAGCATTGATCACATTAATTGCAGTTTTTCTCTTTATAGCTTCGCACCATAGCTTCCTAGAAAAAATGTCAATCATTATTAACACGTACGTGTAATTGTCGTTGTCTTTGGAAACATCATTCATATCCATGAGGTCTCCATCCCATTGACTGTCAGAAGCGTTTACAATAACACGAGACCTCGGGAATTTTCGTCTAACACTTTTTGTTAGGGAATAACTTTCATGATTTTGTAGCCACGCCACAATCTCGCGCTTGGAAATGATGTGCTTATTTTCAGATTTTACAGTCTGATGCAACTTTGTAGCTCCTGAGTACGATGCAGGGTGACCCGGATTAAAATAAATAGAACTCAAATAATCTTTCCAATCGGCCATATTGTTCACAGCGATATCCAACGTTTCTTCTTTATCTTAGTCAGCCTACCGGCGATTATACCTGGAGGTCTAGATATTTCAAGCTTAATCTCTCTTATTTTCTTTTTTCTTTGCCTAGTGTGTGTCTTTTTCGATGTATTATTAGATGTGTTAACTCCTGATTTTTCGATTGCCTCCTGATGTTCAGTCGCTTGAACTGTATTAACAATCTGATTATTCAACGGGTCCCTTTGTTTATTCATTTCGTCGGAATGGCTACTATTGTTTGCCGAGATGTCGCTGTGTTCAATATCAGGCTCCGATGAAACTTTTTTGTGTTCACTTTTTTCTGTGTACATCATATATCTTTCATACGGGATCAAAACAGTTTTCTTCACAGACTCCATCACAAAAACTGTTTCAATTTAGGTTCAACGATGTTCAACATCAAAGCAATGGCGGTTGAGTGATTATTCACACTTTTTCTTTTCCTCATCAAGCTCACAGATTTATCACCCAAGAATATATAAAATGATTTATATCGTCGTAATTTAGCTTTTTGTTGAACTGTAACTGTTAAAATTTCATGTAGTAAATTGACCGTAATTTCAACCAGAACTTTCAACTGATTATTAGTTATCGATGTCAATAATGCGTTTCGTTGAGATCTTGATTGGGTTGATGTCAATATTCTGACAAAATTCAACTCCTTACGTAATAATCGACTCATTTTATCGTCGCGACTCAGCTCCGATACTGCCCCTTCTTATTACGTAGTAGGTACATAAATTATAGGGTCTTGGTTGGGAAATACGTCTGTTCGTAGTCTGTATTTATCCTCAGTGTGAGGGGACATATCTATTATAAGATACGCAAATGGTTTCTTCATACAATCCTTGTATGCATCAATGAGTACTTTAGATTTACCGGGATACAATTGTCTACCCAATGTGGAAATTTGTGATCCATCCCTCAAATTTTTGAATAAAATTAGATATCCTGTGTTTAAGGCTATAGTTCTCGCAGCCTTGCCTTGTGCGTATAAATTTTGTGAAATAAATAGCACCGAAAGACAGCGATGATGAGTTTGCTGCGTAAATAGTAATTCAATCTCTTTTTGGTCAATAATACGATGCATCAAGTCGTCTAATATTAACATATTATGTTTACCATCAGCAAACTCTTCGATTTCTGTTTGGGTAGGTAATCCTTGATGCATGACCAAATTTTCGATTGATGATTCAATTTCATCATAGAAATTTTGATAAATACCGTAACAGTACATTATTTTCTTAGGTGGATCTCTAGAATACATTCCACTAAGATTTTGTAGGAATCTGTAGACCCATCTCGTCTAACCAGAACCAGTTGGTCCATTGATGCAAATACTAGAACAAGGTTCAAATGGTATGGCGCTATGGTTAGTTGACCCCATTTTTGTGTTCACTGTGTCCTATTTATTAGTAGCTATACAGTTCTTATATACATCATAAGTAAACATTTGTTATGGAAGGCGTGTGTAGAGCAGCTTTATATGGGTCGAAAGCGTGGTCTGATAATGTTGATGGAAGAGAACGTGTAGGTTGAAGAGGCTATGGGCGGAACGAATATCTTCGGCGAAGATACAGGTGTCATTGTTATAACAACATTACGTAATAACTTCAATTATTGAGTGTCTCATGACCTGTACGTATTATGTATGCATATTTTTTGGATAACTAATTATCGCGTTAATGCTAACAATGACACAGTTTATCAACCTTACGTTATAATCAATATAACATTATACAATTCAAACAACAGCGTTACTAAAGCTACCAGTCACAGTCATACATTTTCTTCTGATAAATATCCGCTATCCATGAGATATCCATATTCGGCATCCAACTCCAGTTCTCGAGAATAATGAACAGCTACACACATGCAATTAGTATAGAGCTATTTCTAAACATCGAACTTGTCTGAACCTATCAAATGATACAATAGCATTCATATAATGTTGCCTCATCGGTGCTAATTATGTTCTGGAGTCATTGTATACAAATATCTATGAGCGTAAGTATGAATGGATGTATAAGTGGTTATTACGTAATGTTGTTATAACAATGACACCGAAGTAACTTCAATTATTGAGTGTCTCATGACCTGTACGTATTATGTATGCATATTTTTTGGATAACTAATTATCACAGTTAATGACACAGTTTATCAACCTTACGTGATAATAACCCGTTAAACAACTAATGTTATTCAGACAAGATATCGGTAATTGAACGAGTCGGACCACATATAACTGTGAACGGGATATAATAGAAGTCATTTGGTAAACCAAATGTGGCGTGTACATACTTGAAAATTTGTTCCATCGAATATGTCAGTTCATTCTGGGGTTGTAATTTCGCATTACCCTCTTCGTCCGCTCATGATTCAACATAGTACATCTCAATACTTCCAATAATTCGCGATAATACACACCTGTCATATACTCAATAACTTCATCCGGATAGAGAAGTAAAGAATAAACGCTCTTTATTATTCATGTAAGAGTAATGGTGTCAAATTATTTCAGGTATGACAATTATATGATGTATGGGTTGTGTCTGGTTGATAAACACTGGAATGTATGCATTCATACCGATGGTCACAATGTCCAAAATTACCGTGACTCGGACCTGTCCATACACATATAATTGGTATAAAGCTATTTCTAAACATCGATTAATAAAATTAACAGAGTTTCATGAAAAATATTTAAAATTTGTTTGAACAAAAATAACGAAAGATATTACACGCAAATAATTTAACATTCGACATTTAATAGTCGGCCCGATATTTGGGTAAGAGACCGAAAACTCGTTAGAAATTTTTTGAGATTAAATTTTTTTTTGAAAATTTTGAGAAATTTTTTTTTTGGTTTTGAATTTTTTTTTGGGGAATATTTTAGTACAAACAATTTTAGACCCAAAAATTCTATTTTTAGATGTGGAGCGAACGAGCCTCCCACACTACTTACATATTGTTTGCTATCAAATCCTTGGCGTTTTGGCTGACTAGATACTCAAGCAGTCGGTAATGTCCGACAATCCCCGGTGATTTCCGAGACCAATGTGTTCATAAACCTATGAACGACATTGAAAGTGACGTCACGTTACGTTCATAGGTTTATGAACGCATTGAATAAGGGGCGTGTCTACCGTAACGCTATGGGGATATCGGAAGAGATATCAGGTGTATGTAAATATATGTATATATTGGACACACGTATAGGTAGATGATAAGACGCACACGCATATGTAGATATTGGACATACACGTATAGGTAGATATTGGACACACACGTGTATGTAGATATTGGACACACACATATTGGTAGATATTGGACACACACGTATGTGTAGATATTGGACACACACGTAGAAGTAGATATTGGACACCCACGTATAGGTAGACATTGGACGGAATTAGAGACGACGTTGATATTTACTCACCTCAACTAACCATATCCGGAATAAAAGCAGGAACAACAGATTCCCGGCTGCGATAATATTCAGAGCCGCCATCGAACACACGAATCTAGGTCATATGATTTGCCAAATGTAATGAACATTTACCTATCATATACGCGTGCTTATGCGTCCACTAGGACCCTGCATTGAACCAACACAAAGATACAGAAAAGTAAGACCCCGTATATGCACGGAACGACTTACTCAATACAACATAATACAATTAAAAGTTTGAAAAGGCATTGTAAATTGACTGGTCAGAAACAAAAATTAATAGTCAGTTATTAGGCGACAATGTGAGAATAATAGTCGCTAATGTGACGCCACTTAGTGTTGGAACTATGGATAAGTCACAGCGGGTGCTACATGAACGATGTGTTTCCATTATGGTCATTTAATTAGGTAGTTCACAGGAGCTTGGAATTTGGTCAAAACCCCTCTTTTATTGGCAGAACCACCACCGGGACCATAGGTCACGGAAGGAACGAAACACGGATTTTGTTGCCACCCATTTTGAACTCATCTGTATTCCTACAAAACATATATTTTCACTAAAAACTTTTCGTACCTCTTACACCTTAGATGCCAATCTACAACATTCCATAGGTATATTTTTCCAGTTCTTCGAAAACCTCACTTTATTTCGGTAATGTATTGTAAATTCACCAACGAACACAAATCTGCGACACCTCCATCACCCGTTGTAGAATCTGAGTAGCGGAAATGGTACCGAAATATGCGGAAACTTTAAAACTATGATCCGGAGATGGATAGCATGAAAGTACCGTTTATAATTTCGAAAATATCAAAATGAGAACGAATCATTGCATTATACTGTAGCATTGGTACGATCATCGTGAAATTATTCATAGAAACATGACCGCCGTAGGATTTCAGCCACTCGTTTCATCGACCATGAAAGTTACATTAAGTAATGTTTTTAATATTTTTGTGGGTATTTTCGACTTTGAGAAAAACAATGCCATATGGCGGCTAGCTGTCTTGAATTTCCAATTCATGAGCACAGGCTATATAATCATATGCCTAAAGCCATTCTTTGAGAGTTTTGGTGATGATTCGTTACGAGCCACGAGTGACGTATACTATTTATATTTATGTTAGCGAGTTTATCACTAACTCAAATTTATAAACTAGTTATTCGGTAAACCAGTTTGCCTTTCAACGTGTACAAATAAAACGTATACCGTAAAGAACACGCAGGATAACATGAAAGAATCTTATTACATTTTGTTACTATATTTGGCATATTATCATATAAATGGCGAGCTTTTGTACCCTACATTGACAATTTTGAATTTCGCGAAACTAAACACTCGTTCTATATATCGTTACCTAACTGAAGAAAAATGTTTTCTCTCGTCAACTAAGACATGTATTTGTTCGTCAGAACTAGTAGAAAACAGCATTTTATGTGGAAATAATCAAGATATTCTGGCAACGAATATGCACCAAAACGCACAAAGGAATCGCTTCATGCATAGGCATATATATACCAGGCCTCCCCGTGAGTCTATATATCTTTTTTTTCTTCTACTTTGTGATATTCGATCAGTGGGTTGATTACTATTACTATTAAATGATGGATAGTTTAGGTCTATAAACAGATCGCGACAGAGAGAGAGAGAGAGGGAGAGAAGAGAGAGAGAGAGGAGAGAGAGAGAGAAGAGAGATGGGAGAGAGAGAGAGAGAGAGAGAGAGAGAGTTGTGGTCCCCTTATGACCAATCATTGCAACCAGTAGCATTACCAAGTCAAGTAGTACATAGGCCTACCGGTGCACAACGAACATAAAAAAACCAATACCACGTGGTCGTGCCATAAATAGAAATAAATTATATTTAAAATATTTGTACTAATTTACCATTCAGTCAAATGAAGTATATCTTCTTGGACAGTCGTCATTTTCATCAGATGATAACAGCAGACAGACAAATACAAAATTTTTCAAGAAAATACACAAAACATCAGGATAAGATCATCAAAAACGCGCATAGTATGACGCAAACATAAACTGATTTAAGTTTTCTGGCGCCTAAGTTCGAAAACCGCACGCACTTTCAAATATTTTTGAATTTCGCGGGCTTTAAATTTAGGTTTCGATTTTATTTCGTTCCGACTTTGTTATTCCGGAAAAATGGTTTTGTGCCATTTGTCATTCAGATTCTAGAACGGGTGATGGAGGTGTTGTAGATTTGTGTTCGTTGGTGAATTTACAATACATTACCGAAATAAAGTGAGGTTTTCGAAGAACTGGAAAAATATACCTATGGAATGTTGTAGATTGGCATCTAAGGTGTAAGAGGTACCAAAAGTTTTTAGTGAAAATATATTTTTTGTAGGAATACAGTTGAGTTCAAAATGGGTTGCAACAAATTCGTGTTTCGTTCCTTCCGTGACCTATGGTCCCGGGTGGTGGTTCTGCCAATAAAAGAGGGGTTTTGACCAAATTCCAAGCTCCTGTGGGTAGTTGAACTGATTAGTACACGATAGTTAATGTTAATTTATTACAACTGTCAACAGTTCCATTTGGTGTGTTGGGTATCCGAAATAAGTGCGGCGTCGATTGCATTACACAGGGTTTAGTTTGTTTGAATATGACATGGCTTATTTGAACATAAAATATATATATCCATTTCGGGCTGTACGGTCGGTGTGGTCGCATGCGGTCAGGTGCGGTCGGCTTTTAGTGGGACCTCATCGTTCAATAAATAATACAATAATAGTGCGTGTGCCAAACAAGATATTTCTCGAGTTGGCTGCACCCCCTCCAGAAAAGGTTTCTATATATCACATTAATTATAGGTCATCACATGACGTATCAGATTTTACTTGTCCGTTCCAGACACTGTCCCAAAAAATATTTTCAGGGAGGACAACTTTTACCCCTATTGGCCATAACTTGTGAACCACATGGGATATTGATTCGCAACATGGCTCAAAGATGTCCAATGAGCTAGCAAAACGATCTTAATGACGAAATGCGAATAGTAGTTCTGTGAAAATTTGTTGTGAGCGTAAACTTAACCCCAACCCCTAAAATATGTAGTTTATACTTAGAATGTTACATGTCAAGTTGGCTTCAGATGGGAATATACACAAACACATTTTTTGGCTGTACAACGAGGCATTTCAAGGCTTTGGGCCGATCTTCAGGTGAACGCCATTTTTATTATTTCTAATGATTTATATTGTAACGTCACTTCCGGCCGGTATATATATGTGACGTCGCGATTATATATAGGATCGAATTTAGTTTAGGATTCAATTGGTTCCGGAACGTTTGTTCCATCTGCAACCGTTTGAATGTGTTGACTTCCATCATTTTATGTACAGGAAAAACACCGGAATGATCCATCCCCACATTCTTCCAGATATTCTCTTAATGGAATCATCCGTAATTCCGGTTGTCTGATTTTCTGGCAGTGGATCCGTGTTCTTTCGACAAGGAAATTTCCCGTCTGTCCAATATAGAATTCGTCACATTATTCGTTATTTCAAAAATTGTATTGCCAGATTTAACATGTTCAGAATATTATGGATTTCCTGCAAGCCCCTTTGAGTAGGGTCCCAAATCGTGCTATTTCGATCACATGTGCACGAACAAGCGATTGCTATGGTTTTAACACTGGTTAGGTAGTCGTGATAATATGACCACAGCTGGTTAAGTGGTCCTGTGCATTTTCTAAGATGTTGGTGGTTCCTGCTGGGATTCTATAATGATGTTAAGAAATTGTACCGTTAGATATTCTAAAGTTGTCATTTTCGTGATTTCATAAAAAGCCAGTCTGGTATGAAATACATATGCATATTTCAAATCCCCAAGGTTTTTGAACATTTTAATTTAATTTTGGCCGTTGCTCCGTTTTTTTTTAACAAAACGACAGGAATAGATTATTCATTGTTAAAATAATTAAAATTGTTATGTGTTGAAATTAATTCAACACCGCGAAAAAGACAACACGATAAAAAATAAAGGTACATTTTCTTAACATCATTATTTTGCCCACCAGCATTATAGCAGCGCCGAACTCGGATCGTATTATGTGGCGGGTGGGTGGGCGTGCGTGCTCGTGACGTCACACATCATTTACACTATTCATTGTTGATGAAATTTTGGAATACACTTTTCGAGAAAGAAAATAACGTGACTTCTGGCAGCGGTTGCACAAAAGCGCGGAATCATCAATGGATCAACGCGACGGAAGAAATAGATAGAACGACACAAGTGTGTGTACTGGTTAACGTTATTGCACGAGTTTGTTGTGACGCGATGGTAAAACGAGAACCGAAGGTTCGAGTTTTACCTCGCGGCACGACAAACTCGTGCAATAACGTTAACATGTTCACACAACTGTGTTGTTCTATGTTTATTGCACACTCTGAAGGTTGCAGTTTGTAACATAATAATATTTATTACATGATCCTACCTTTATTCCATTCAATAAACCCATTCTATAAATTGTGATATTAAACGTTCGTTTAATAACAGGAAATAGTGCCAGGTGACCTTTGACTTCCGGTTTGTCGACCTGTTAACATTCCGTACGCTACGTCTCAAAATACTATGGCTTCCAATATTTTTCCGACAAACTATTACGAATGAAGAGTTTGAAAAGTTATGTCATTAAATATACGCCATTAAATGCGTTAACAAGTCTGTATTTATCTGGGACTATTTCGTTACGCGGGCAAACAACGAATAGTTACGTGAAACGTCATCGCATGCCTTATAGAAGCCGACTTTAATTTCGCGTCACATTTGTCGATTTAAGTTTGTTTTGTCGATGTTTTGGATCATGTAATAAATAGAATCTACAACTCGTCCCCAGTTTATAACGGAAATTACAAAACTCGTCCAGTAAATTAGGTCTGGACCTCGCCAAAGGCTCGGTCCAGACCTAATTTACTGGACTCGTTTTGTAAATTCCGCTATAAACTGGGGACTCGTTGTAGATCCTCTATTTATGTCGATATTGTTGTAATTAATTGAACACACATGTGCTTAATGTAGACTATACCCTATCATTTAGCGAAGACTTTTTCTGTTAAAGTTGACGTCGCCAGTGACGTTGTTGGCGTAATAGACAGACAAATACAAAAAATTTCAAGAAAATACACAAAACATCAGGATAAGATCATCAAAAACGCGCATAGTATGACGCAAACATAAACTGATTTAAGTTTTCTGGCGCCTAAGTTCGAAAACCGCACGCACTTTCAAATATTTTTGAATTTCGCGGGCTTTAAATTTAGGTTTCGATTTTATTTCGTTCCGACTTTGTTATTCCGGAAAAATGGTTTTGTGCCATTTGTCATTCAGATTCTAGAACGGGTGATGGAGGTGTTGTAGATTTGTGTTCGTTGGTGAATTTACAATACATTACCGAAATAAAGTGAGGTTTTCGAAGAACTGGAAAAATATACCTATGGAATGTTGTAGATTGGCATCTAAGGTGTAAGAGGTACCAAAAGTTTTTAGTGAAAATATATTTTTTGTAGGAATACAGTTGAGTTCAAAATGGGTTGCAACAAATTCGTGTTTCGTTCCTTCCGTGACCTATGGTCCCGGGTGGTGGTTCTGCCAATAAAAGAGGGGTTTTGACCAAATTCCAAGCTCCTGTGGGTAGTTGAACTGATTAGTACACGATAGTTAATGTTAATTTATTACAACTGTCAACAGTTCCATTTGGTGTGTTGGGTATCCGAAATAAGTGCGGCGTCGATTGCATTACACAGGGTTTAGTTTGTTTGAATATGACATGGCTTATTTGAACATAAAATATATATATCCATTTCGGGCTGTACGGTCGGTGTGGTCGCATGCGGTCAGGTGCGGTCGGCTTTTAGTGGGACCTCATCGTTCAATAAATAATACAATAATAGTGCGTGTGCCAAACAAGATATTTCTCGAGTTGGCTGCACCCCCTCCAGAAAAGGTTTCTATATATCACATTAATTATAGGTCATCACATGACGTATCAGATTTTACTTGTCCGTTCCAGACACTGTCCCAAAAAATATTTTCAGGGAGGACAACTTTTACCCCTATTGGCCATAACTTGTGAACCACATGGGATATTGATTCGCAACATGGCTCAAAGATGTCCAATGAGCTAGCAAAACGATCTTAATGACGAAATGCGAATAGTAGTTCTGTGAAAATTTGTTGTGAGCGTAAACTTAACCCCAACCCCTAAAATATGTAGTTTATACTTAGAATGTTACATGTCAAGTTGGCTTCAGATGGGAATATACACAAACACATTTTTTGGCTGTACAACGAGGCATTTCAAGGCTTTGGGCCGATCTTCAGGTGAACGCCATTTTTATTATTTCTAATGATTTATATTGTAACGTCACTTCGGGCCGGTATATATATGTGACGTCGCGATTATATATAGGATCGAATTTAGTTTAGGATTCAATTGGTTCCGGAACGTTTGTTCCATCTGCAACCGTTTGAATGTGTTGACTTCCATCATTTTATGTACAGGAAAAACACCGGAATGATCCATCCCCACATTCTTCCAGATGTTCACTTAATGGAATCATCCGTAATTCCGGTTGTCTGATTTTCTGGCAGTGGATCCGTGTTCTTTCGACAAGGAAATTTCCCGTCTGTCCAATATAGAATTCGTCACATTATTCGTTATTTCAAAAATTGTATTGCCAGATTTAACATGTTCAGAATATTATGGATTTCCTGCAAGCCCCTTTGAGTAGGGTCCCAAATCGTGCTATTTCGATCACATGTGCACGAACAAGCGATTGCTATGGTTTTAACACTGGTTAGGTAGTCGTGATAATATGACCACAGCTGGTTAAGTGGTCCTGTGCATTTTCTAAGATGTTGGTGGTTCCTGCTGGGATTCTATAATGATGTTAAGAAATTGTACCGTTAGATATTCTAAAGTTGTCATTTTCGTGATTTCATAAAAAGCCAGTCTGGTATGAAATACATATGCATATTTCAAATCCCCAAGGTTTTTGAACATTTTAATTTAATTTTGGCCGTTGCTCCGTTTTTTTTTTAACAAAACGACAGGAATAGATTATTCATTGTTAAAATAATTAAAATTGTTATGTGTTGAAATTAATTCAACACCGCGAAAAAGACAACACGATAAAAAATAAAGGTACATTTTCTTAACATCATTATTTTGCCCACCAGCATTATAGCAGCGCCGAACTCGGATCGTATTATGTGGCGGGTGGGTGGGCGTGCGTGCTCGTAGCACGCGACGTCACACATCATTTACACTATTCATTGTTGATGAAATTTTGGACTACACTTTTCGAGAAAGAAAATAACGTGACTTCCGGCAGCGGTTGCACAAAAGCGCGGAATCATCAATGGATCAACGCGACGGAAGAAATAGATAGAACGACACAAGTGTGTGTACTGGTTAACGTTATTGCACGAGTTTGTTGTGACGCGATGGTAAAACGAGAACCGAAGGTTCGAGTTTTACCTCGCGGCACGACAAACTCGTGCAATAACGTTAACATGTTCACACAACTGTGTTGTTCTATGTTTATTGCACACTCTGAAGGTTGCAGTTTGTAACATAATAATATTTATGTCGATATTGTTGTAATTAATTGAACAAACATGTGCTTAATGTAGACTATACCCTATCATTTAGCGAAGACTTTTTCTGTTAAAGTTGACGTCGCCAGTGACGTTGTTGGCGTAATAGGTTTGTATTGTTCAAGAACAATAAACATTTTTTTATTGCACGTTTCAATTCTTCTGTATTTTGCTGTATTCGCACAAATAAACCATTGGGTGTGCAATAAAATTTGCTACTTCACAACTTCCGATGTGTGATAATGAAAAATTGAAGTATTTATTTATGTATAAACAGTTATTATAAATAAATAGGTTCAGATTAAAAAGATAATTTTCGATTGTTAACTTAATGAAAACCAGTTACGACGTCATGGCATGTTTCATGGCGACAAAACATCACTATCATTGCGGGCCAATATCTAGACAAGATTGCAAATGTCGTGTCGTTTCGCTAGGTTGGGAAATACATATACGGTCTACCGAATACGTGTCATGTTTCTACAAGTGTATAGATGTGCCTGTATCTGGTGGAACTTAAGTTTGAGTGTGGCATCCTTATTATCGGCTTACGTACAGCGATATACTTTGTATAATCTATATCTATATTTGCGAATGTCTGTCTGTCTGTCTGTCTGTGTTCTATATAAATTCACAGGGGACCATCTAGATGATGCCAAAGGGGTCTACTAGGAGTAACTTTTTACGAGAAAGATAATGGTCGGGGTTAAAATTTTCTAAAGTGACGCCGTTGTTGTCAGGGGCAGAAAAGGGGGAGGGGCAGAAAAAAAAATTGTCGGCGATTGCCACGAAACTTATATATAATCATCCCCATAATATGTGGAATCTAACGGTGTGTTTTAAATATGGCAAAAGTCGCGCCGTTCGCATCAGGGGTGCCCGGAAGGGGGAGGGGCAGAATTTTTTTCTGTCGCCGATTGCCACGAAACTTACATATAATCATCCCCATGATATGAAGAATCCAACGGTGTGGTTTAAATATGTAAAAAGTGGCGTCGTTCGAGTCAGATTTGCACGAAAGGGGAGAGGGGCACCAAAATTGATAAAACTAATTTTAGCGCCGATTTCCACCAAATTGATATATATTCTTCTTCATGATACAAGGAATCTAATTGTGCGATTTAACAACACCAAATTGTTGTCGTTTGGATGAGAGATTGGGAGGGGGTGGGCACTAAATTTGATAATAATTGGTTTAGTCGCCGATTGCCACCACACTTATACAAAAGCATCCCCATGGTACGAGGAGTCTAATGGTGTGGCTTATATCTGTCAGGTGTGGCCTCATTCGAGTCAGGGGTGTATTGAAAGGGACAGGGGCACCAAAATTGATGCACAATTTTTTTGGCGCCAATTTCCACCAAATTGATACACGTTCTTATCCATGATACGAGGAATCTGATTGTGTGATTTAAAGACGCCATAGTGGTGCTGTTTAGGTGAGAGATGGGGAGGGAGGGATTGACACAAAATTTGATTTAAAAAAACATTGTTTAGTCGCCGATTATCACCAAACTTATAAACAATCATCAACATGATATCAGGAGTGTAATTGTGTGGTTTAAGGATGTCACAAGTGGGGCCATTCGAGCCAGTGGTGTATAGAGATGAGAGGGACTTTATATTTATACTAGCAGGGTTACCCGGCGTTGCCCAGGTTAATGCGATGTGAAATCATCTGTATGCTGTGGATATTTGTTGGGAATAGAGAACACTCTTGTTCAAAGTGTTATACGTTTTCTCATAAATTGTATATTCAAATAGCATCACAAAACATGATTATTACAGTCATGGAATATAAGTAAATATTCTCAGTTTCAACGAAATGTTGCTGCGTGGGCATATCAGCTACATTTGCCAGACACAGAGCGAGATTTTGAGTTGTTTATGGCAGTCGATGAGTCTGTTCTAAACCCCTTGTCAGATGTCAGTATTGGGAGGATCCTGAAAAGTCATGTGCTACTAACTGCATTTTATTGTATATCAGAAGAAACTATATATGACTGCACACTGTGACCACTATTTTTGAACAGGCCTTCCATATATCCTGACAAATTGTAACTTTTTTTGTGGAAACTGTATTGAATGGAACAGACTCAATTTTGTTATAATATATATGCAATCCTCTGACGGTTCGAGGTCTCTCAGTTTATACGTTTAATGCTTCTTCTATGTATCTCTTTTTGCTAGCTCATTGTGTGAATGTCCTGATTGCCATCCCCATATACATATGACAATTAAGAAGATATAATTGTTCAAGTGACTTATAAGTGGGTTACCATTTGTCGGGATTGTGAAATGTGAACGCCCAAATCTCCTTAAAATGATATGGAGATGGCCTGTGTGACTATATATAACTTATATGTGGATATCGGCGAATAGCAATATTATCTATGATAATGCATATCCGCTCGCCATCCGTGACGCAAACGACACCAAATGTGATTTAATTCATGGTATATCATTAGATAAAAACATGTATGAATTTGTTGGAAATTAGTGCCAAATATATTTGTATCAGCTTTTGCGTGAAGTTATATATATAACACACAGACAGACAGAAAGACAGACAGCACAATTTGATTTATTGTATCATTTGAGAAGAACGTGTCTGAATTTGATGGTAATTGGTACTAAAACTATTTTGTATCAGTTTTTGGTGACCCTCCCGTCCCTATTTCGGACTCAAGCTGCACACACTAAGTAAGTCTCATTAGAGATTAGAGATGCATATATATGAAATTGGTGAAAACAACTCAAAACAACTCAAAATCTCGCTCTGTGTCTGGCGAATGTAGCTGATATGCCCGCGCAGCAACATTTCGTTGAAACTGAGAATATTTAGCCAATATATAGCACCATGAACAGAGGAGCACCTGGAAATTTCTTTAAAACATCTGTATCTTCATGGAGATATTATAGCCAGGTATCCTCGAGATCTTAGTCCAACCCACTAGATTGATTGATGCATCTCAATATGTAAAACCCAATTGTCATCTTTTATTTATGCGAACTAATGTCTTTATGATGTCCATGTATCATATTATAACGTCTGACGTATACGCAGTTGTAAATAAATAAATACTTCATTATTGGTGGAACGGATTAATCGCGATAAACAGAATGACAATTGACAAGGTGGGCCACTACTTATATTCCATGACTGTAATAATCATGTTTTGTGATGCTATTTGAATATACAATTTATGAGAAAACGTATAACACTTTGAACAAGAGTGTTCTCTATTCCCAACAAATATCCACAGCATACAGATGATTTCACATCGCATTAACCTGGGCAACGCCGGGTAACCCTGCTAGTCTCCTATATAAATAAACACAGTCCCAGTCCTCTCCATGTGGTGAAATCACTGGTGAGCAATGAGGAGTTCCCCTGAAAATCATTCTAGGCGAGTGGCGAGTAACTCTCCTACAAAATGTGGAGGCGAGTAGTATGCCAGCAGGAGATGCCGAAGGGAGGGGTCAGGGGGCCTCCCCTCGAAAATTATTAAAATTAGATGCTCTGAGATTAAATCTGGAGCCTTTTAATGCTCCAATCAGTGAACAACACGTTATTATGTGACTTAAGTCACTGTAGTCATGTATCGACATCGACCATCTACTTTTCGACCACGTGGTCACTGTATTTATTGT
Organism: Siphonodentalium dalli; assembly: GCA_032622095.1. Taxonomy (NCBI): domain Eukaryota; kingdom Metazoa; phylum Mollusca; class Scaphopoda; order Gadilida; family Siphonodentaliidae; genus Siphonodentalium; species Siphonodentalium dalli. The sequence goes on along the minus strand of CP136069.1, from coordinate 140,096,969 downwards.
TTATGCAATATATTGACTGATATCATTAATATAAACAAATGAGGCCAACGGTTTTTCGGCTTTTTGACAGCAAATCAATCTAATGGGTCATACATTACCGGTATTTATTTAAAAGTACTAGGGTTTCCAGTGGGATTTCAAGGAATGAGGGAACCAAGAACTTTTGAGCAATATGAATTTCTATGTTAGTTACTATTTATGTATTATGTTGTATTGATGTTACATTATTTATGTTGTATGCAGTTGTATACAGTATTATAGGTTATATCTCACGGTGACCACTCATGAGATACTTCCGGTATTCACTCAAAACACGCAGGTATCATCTGTGTATAATAAGTTAAAAAACCATGATAAACTATGAGAAAAGATGAGAATGGCTTTTTTTTTCATTGCAATTTTTTTCCTCGACCAAAACCGGACCCACCCCATGTTTTCAACTGTTAAAGGGAGAATTTGTGGACAAAAAATTAAAATATAGAGCCCCCCCTCACTTGTATAAGGCTATAGCATGCACTATTATATGAATCTGATTGTTTCAATTCATTTTGAAGCTGTAATTTGTCTTAGAAATGATTTTGGAAAAAAATTGCATGACATCAGAAAAAATCTACATTCCGGGCTCGGGGACACCCACCCACCCGCTCCTTGTATCCTGTAATTTTTTTCCGACCCCCCCCCCCTGGTCTGTATGATATATTGAAGAACATATATTTTTTGATAAATTTATAATGGCTGCGCTGGTGTTCGCAAAACGAAATGAATAGCCATCTTGATTATAGTAAATTTGCAACAACTGAAACAACCGGTATTAAAATATTCGCAATATATATATATATTTTAAATATTTTATACACATAATGACTTTTTCAGGATACGTTCACATTGTCCGAACATCGCGAAAATGAGAATTTTATAAAATATAATGGTAATTTTTCTTAACGGTATCAGTTTGCCCTAACCGCATCATAGCAATTTGGCAGGACTCACCAGCATCATAGCACATTAGCAAGGCCACTTGGCCAGGGGTGGTACTTGATCCCTGCCGGCCGCCACCCACGATAAACCCTGGTGGTCGGCGTAGTCGTCCGTACAGGGTTGTGTGTGCATGCATGAATTTTATTGATAAAGTGACATATTATGCATAAAAAGAATGTACATTATTTAAACAGGAATGTAGATACAAATATTATATTTTAAATTTCGACACCCTTACTTTATTTGGGTGGCACGTCGGCATATGGCGGAATTATATCTGTAATAGATTATATGTTGCTTTGCCATTCTCCTTTGATGCAGTCCAGACAGGGACGTGGCTAAATGGTACACGCTGGGGTTGGAGTGTACACCTTGTCCAACTGTGCACAACACTGACTAGAAGTGTTACACCAGATATAGGTTTTAAAAATTGTGTTCTCATTGGTTAATATTCCAACCAGTAATTAGTGGGTGAATTTGTGTTATTTAGACCAACAGTAGTTTTTTCTACTTTTGGTCTGAAATGGCCATAAGTTGGACATTTTATAAAACCTTAGGGGGGTGCCAGGTTGGAAACGTCCGACTGTTGGAAAACTTGAGGTACTTTTGGAAAGTTCCAACCCAAGGGAGTGCAAACAGATGTGTCTGGTTCAATTCAGTGTTTGACCAAAGTTGAACAATTTCAAACCCCTCCCCTGATTCCACGTCCCTGAGAGTTCAGAGCATCTCTATCTGTCTCTTCCCGGCAGAAACCCCAAAGAACAACATCTGTTTTATATAACTCCATTCAAAGGTATGTTTCAATTATTATTACGAAAACGCACAAGAGAAAAACATTCGTGTTTCACTTAAAGTTGTTTGAGATGATAAATTTCGAATAAAGGATGTTTCACTGTCTTTTCGAACCCCCAGATTACATTATATGTCTTATATACAACATATTCCATGTTATATACCATTTGAAAGAGGAAGCTCCAAAACATTGTATTATCAACTGATCCGGTCGAATAAACTGAGAACATATAGTTTTTGTCGAGGTGTTGAAGTGTGTTCTGTGATTAATTTCGATCCAGACTGTGCTCTAAAAGTCTACTTTTCTCAATGGAAGGGGAATAACTCTATATCTTAGTTTGAATTCGGATGCATTATGTGTTGACAAGTGGGAGTCTTGGAATGAATCTGAGAATCTCTATCACTTGGTGGACTCTCCAAGGCCACAGCTGTTCCGTATTCTGGTGGAATATATATATTTTTGGTTCCTCTTCCAAATGGTATATACTATGGGATATGTTGTGTATAATGTTATCTGGTCATTCGAAAATTAAGTGGGCCTTTAATACAAGTACCTCCCACAACCACCCACACATCTTTTAAAATGGTATATCTCTTCCGGTCCACAATTACAAGAAAAAAAATGTTTAAATCCCGATTTCAAGACTGCATTGCTGATTGTGCAGGTGTTTGAAATATTTGACTTTCATACTTTATTTTTTCTTCAGAATATTGTTGTATCGATTGCAGCCTGTGAGACTATTTGAGTATCCCCCTTTGCTACATCTTCGCATGCTGCATGTATAGGGCACACAACTTCTAAACGATGCAAAGGTGTATGTGTAGGCGGAGTGGTCACGTGACTCCGTTGGCATTGGTAACACACGGTACAAGTTACATGTACGTGTGCCAGCTGTGGCTTATCCTTGTTATTTGCTGACACATTGGAGTCATCTATCGTTCGAATCCACACCGATAACGTATAATCGCGAAGAACAAAACACTCAGGTTTGAGTGGGTATGAAGATCAATAGTGTCGTGGGGGTGGATATATACCTGCAAATAGAAAAAGAACCACTGAAATTATACTGGTTATGTTTTTGTTTTTTAACATCCAGGTCCGGTTCATGGAATCAATATAGATCAATAAATATTTTAAATACATATATACGGACTTTATTTTCTATAGAAAGATATAGAAAATATAATTTTAACAATACCTGGTCCCGACTTTTATGCAGCATGAAACAGTATAGAGCGTCCACTGCTGATGAAGATAAAGAGCGTCTATCTAACTTCTGTGTGATGAATTGAAAAGTGTTCGGGGTTTGATATGACTGTATGTATTCATAGTGGATAGCAGATCGATATCATATATTATATAGTTCGTGCATTCGTCGAACTATATTACCAACTCTTCCTATAGGGACGTGGTTACAGGGGCGGGTGTCCCCTAACGTTGGCCAAAGTTTCATGCCTGTCACATCATTGTTTGGAATACTGAATTCTGATACTTCGATATACCAACCTGTATTTTAGTTTGAAAATTGTTTGTTTTAAACCAAAATTCGAATAGTTCCCACTTCCGGCATTTTTGTTTATTGAAATGTTCATCAGTTGGACATTTCTAACCATGGTTGGAAATTTCTAGCAGTTGGAAAGCTTGAGATATGAGTTGAACAAAGCGGGGGGGGGGTAAAGTTGGAACTTTCAAGGTGCACAACACCAAACGGAGACCCTTTAGTCAAGTTCCTCCTTTCCAAATTACGTGGACATAATTTGGAGTTTCAAATAAGCAATCTACATTTAAAACAAACACCGTACAACAATCACCACAAAACAACCGTACAACAACCACCGTACAACAACCAACGTACAACAACCACTGTAAAACAATAACCGTAAATCAACCACCACAAATCAACCAATGTACAACAACCACCGCAAATCTAACAACGTGCAACAACCGCAAAACAATCACCGTACACCACCGTAAATCAACCACCGCAAAACTACGAACGTGCAACAACAACAATAACAACCGCAAAACAATCACCGTACGACAATCACCGTACAACAACCACCGTAAATCAACCACCGCAAAACTACGAACGTGCAACAACAACAACAACAACCGCAAAACAATCACCGTACGACAATCACCACACAACAACCACCGCAAAACAATTACCATAAATCAACCACCGCAAAACAACCACCGTACAACATGCAGCGTACAATAACCAAATTACAACAACGTACAACAACCACCACAAAACAAGCAACGTACAACAACCACCGTACAACAAGCAACGTGCAACAACCACCGCAAAAATATCAACGTTCAACAACCACCGCAAAACTACCAACATGCAACAACCACCGTAATACACTCACCGTAAATCAACCACCGCAAAACAACCACCGTACAACAACCACCGTATAACAACCACCGCAAAACTACCAACGTGCAACTACCATCGTGCAACGCCCAACCTACAACAACCACAGCAAAACTGTCAACGTAAAATAGCATTGCACGTGTTATATACATGGAGCAACGGAATATAACTTATGAATCCATTCGTGGTGGGATGTTTGGTGATATAAGCTCAACTTTCAAAAGCGGTGGTTGTATCAGCTTTGGAAAAAGATCCAAAGATCACCTATGAAACGAGCATTTATTGTTCCTAACCTTCTTTTCGGTGAATGTTAAAGAGCATTTCTAGATTAATTTGTTTTTAATTATAATAACTAGTGAGCATTCTGTTATTTGATTGGTCAAAATCAACACGGTGTGTGGCCATCTTCATTGAAACCTGTGATATTTTCACCATACCACTGACAATGCATGTAATACGTCGTAGCCTCGTTCCGAAAATTGCAACCGCTCATAAATGTTCCGTATCACGTAGGAGCCTCGTTCAGAAAATCTACGTCTATTATTTAAGGTTTATAAAATAATAATCATATCAATGTTGTGGTGTGTACTGCATTAGAATATCAATGCTTTTAGGAAAATACAATTAGGACAAATTCGAAAAATTTGTGTTCCCATGGCAACGATAGCTAATAATCGGATATTTTGAAATTTTACATTAAATATTGCGTATTGTGAATAATTAAATAACTACCTAAATAAAATATAATGGTTTAACAAACTAGTCATTCAAGCTAAGCGGATAACGCCGCTTTCAGTTATAGCGAGACGAACATACACACTTGCGTGGTTCGCAGTTTGTTTTCCGCGAAGCCCCCCCCCCCCCCCACCCCCCCCCCCCCGACCTTCGACTTACCTACGAACATCGTGCGTTCCTGTGCATAAATTTCGAGGTGATTTCACGCGAATATTTCTGTGGAAACTCAAGTTTGAACTTTGCCGTATTAAAATCTAAATCTCTGCATAATCTAAACAAGTATATTATGTATACATTGTCACATCCATAAAGTCACTCTTGAAAGCGGCGAATACACGTAGGCTTATAGTCGAACCAACTTACTATAATAATAAATTAGTATTACACCTTTCTTTACAACATGTAAATAATACCAGTATATTGGAATGTTGTGGCTGACCCAATAATTAGAGGGGCGGTGTAGTTAAATCAGCATTTAATATATAATAGCTGCTCAATATCAAAGCTTTCGACCACAGGCCTTCCCCATGCAGTGATGATCAAAACTACACTTTCGGTTACATATATATATATATATATATATATATATATATATATATATATTAAATACCTGCATAGTTTACTTAGGAAATGTTCAGATAACAAGTTCAACAAACGGGCATTTGTGAACTTATTATCTCTATTAGCCGCAATTGGATACCTTATTTCAATGTATACTTTTATAACTGATGGGAGAATCCATTCAGTAAAGAAAATGCTGAACAAGATATTACCCCTCTTTGAAACTGGGTAGATGTCGTCATCTAGTTCCATCACAGACGCCCGTCCACTTCTGTAGCTACAATACAAAGACAGATTTCGTAAACCAGCAATCTATATATTCCTCGTGTAGGTTGTAGCTTGGTTTTCATTATAACTACCATCTTGTTTGCATGTTCATAAAGCATTTGAGTGTGTTTGGCACTAGTCCATGGTTCAACTTAATTCATTTGTTGCATATATTCTGTAGAGTATAAAAGGAGATTTTCCCATAAATGGTCCGATTTAATGAACAGTATACCGCTTTAAACTACTATTTTTGGAAGATGTCCATCCATATACATGGTTTAATACTGATATCGAGTGAATATGTCCATCTATATACATGGTTTAATACTGATATCGAGTGAATATGTCCATCTATATACATGGTTTAATACTGATATCGAGTGAATATGTCCATCTATATACATGGTTTAATACTGATATCGAGTGAATATGTCCATCTATATACATGGTTTAATACTGATATCGAGTGAATATGTCCATCTATATACATGGTTTAATGCTGATATCGAGTGAATATGTCCATCTATATACATGGTTTAATGCTGATATCGAGTGAAGATGTCCATCCATATACATGGTTTAATACTGATATCGAGTGAATATGTCCATCTATATACATGGTTTAATGCTGATATCGAGTGAATATGTCCATCTATATACATGGTTTAATGCTGATATCGAGTGAAGATGTCCATCCATATACATGGTTTAATGCTGATATCGAGTGAATATGTCCATCTATATACATGGTTTAATACTGATATCGAGTGAAGATGTCCATCTATATACATGGTTTAATGCTGATATCGAGTGAATATGTCCATCTATATACACGGTTTATTCTGCTATCGAGATAAGTTAGAGTGGATAATAATGGGCTTGAGTATGATAGTTGACCCTTCGAATTTATGTAAAGATTTATAACAACCGATTGTCCCAGTCGTAACTTACTCATAAACATAACTTACTTATAGACATAACTTACTGATAGACATAACTTACTCATAAACATAACTTACTCATAGACATAACTTACTGATAGACATAACTTACTCATAAACATAACATACTCATAGACATAACTTACTGATAGACATAACTTACTCGTAGGCATAAATTACTCATAAACATAAATTACTCATATACATAACTTACTTATAGACATAACTTACCCATAGACATATATATAACTTAATCATAGACATAACTTACTCATAGGCATAACTTACTCAGTCATAATTTACTCATAGACATAACTTACTCATAGACATAACTTACTCATAGTCATATCTTACTCATAGTCATAACTTACCCATATATATATATAAACATAACTTACTCATAGACATAACTTACTGATAGACCTAACTTACTCGTAGGCATAAATTACTAATAAATTACTCATATACATAACTTACTTAAGACATAACTTACCCATATACATATATATAACTTACTCATAGACATAACTTACTCATAGGCATAACTTACTCAGTCATAATTTACTCATAGACATAACTTACTCATAGACATAACTTACTCATAGTCATATCTTACTCATAGTCATAACTTACCCATCGTCGTAGTCATCCTCAGGGTGCACCCGTCGCCGAGGATTTCGATTTTCTTCTCTGATGTCACTAAAATAATCGACAATATATATAATTAAACGGCATGTACTACCATGTCCTGTTTTCGCTTCCTTCGTTTGGAGTTTTTTTCGCTTGCTTCGGTAGCGAAATAACCAAACGAAGCAAGCGAAAAAATCTAACGACGAAAGCGAAAAATCATCGTTATTTCGCTTGCTTCGTTTGGTTTTTTCAATTCTTTCGCTTGATTCGCGAAGTATCCGTAGCAAGCGAAGAAACCGCCGAAACCCATCAACAACAACAACAACCAAGAATCAAGAAAAATAGTTTTCTTGGTTGTTGATGGGTTTTGGCGGTTCCAAAACGAAAGCGGAAAAACAACAAAATGTCGCACAAATGTCGCATGAAGGTACCGAAGGAAGCGAAAAAACCAAACGAAGCAAGCGAAATAACAATGATGTTTTTTTCGCTTTCGTCGTTTGAGATTTTTCACCATAATATACACATATGGCTAGAGGAGTGTTCAATGTATATATATAATGAAACTGTATATACACATATGTGTATATATATATATATATAATTAAACTGTATAGATACATATGGCTAGAGGAGTGTTTAATAATCGGCAATATATATATAATTAAACACTATACACATATGTATATATATATAATTAAACTCTATACACATATGGCTAAAGGAGTGTTCAACTTAGAATTTCGACTTCTCCCATGTAGACTAACATGATGCCAATTTTTAGACGCATCTAAAATTATAACTGAAAGAATAAATACATTCGAATCTTGGTAAAACGACATAATTTACACTAGATACTGATCATTTACTCTAGATCTATATTGGTTGATTTACAATAGGTATTGATTAAAATGTACACTATAGATGTTTTGATTTCTCTTACCCTACATATTGATTAATTTACAACAGATAGTGATTAATTTACACTAGATATATAATTATTTACACTAGATATTGATTGATTGACACTAGATATTTTGATTGATTTACACTAGATGTTAATTGGAAACTCTAACTGCCAAAACAATTCTCACCTGGAACAAAAAGCGCGTTACTTAATAATCGCCCCCTGGTATAATAACGAGGCGTGTCACGTAATAATCGCCTCCTGATATAATAACGAGGCGCGTTACTTAACCCTTTGAACCCGAGCGGCCGGAAAACCGGCCGCTGCGTGAACCTCCAAATACCACAGCGGCCGGTATACCGGCCGCTGGACCGGCCATATATCGACCGCCACGTGTTTGTTGTTTACATACATCGTCGTGGTCGTCTGCTTCTCCAATAATTATGTTTTTCTTTGTGTCTTGTTGCTATTGTGTTTAAGCACACAACATCATGAATAATGAAGCTTAAAACATTTTCGGTAGACGAGGTGGTCCGGCAAATTTTGGAATCGGACGCGGAAGATTTCGATGATGATGACTACGCCATTTGTGAGTTAGAATGGGAGAACGAAAGCACAGTGACACTGGCAGATATTCAGACGTCAGTCGCTCCAGGTGTGGGTGGCGTTGTTTCAAGTAGAGATACGACAAGAGATCAATGTATGGGGTAGTTGAGGTGTTGTGGAAGTGGGCGGGGCTTATGTCGAGGTAGGGGCGTGGCAGGGGGCGTGGCTTCATACCTGCAATTAGTCACGGTGATCATAATGTCCATACGTTGAAAAGGGACGCAAATTCGTTTGTCATACGTACCTTTACACCGAACGAGAAGCCGGGACCAAAGAATGTACCAACTTCAATAAGTATGGACAGTACACACCAAGGTGGAGTACTTAAATTTATTCTGGAATGATGCACTCTGGCATTTGATTGTCGACGAGACCAACCGAAACGCTCGTCACGTGATTTCGAAAAAACGTAACATGCGCCTAGGAAATATCTAAAATGGGGCATAATACGATTGAATGCTCAGGGCAATGGTGTCATTGGATCATTAGGGTTAGCAACCGTTGCCATACCCTTAATCAAAAATTTGGTTCACTCATCCGGCCAGATATATAACAAATTTCACAGTGGGGCATGGGCTGCATCGAAAACGCCTTTTCCTAGGGCTGAAATACGTCGATAAAAGCTATGATTGCATTTTAAATTCGATTTCGGGTAGCTGCATGGCAACCGTGTGGCAATGTATCCCGGTCTTAAAATACTCAGTGGTCCATGGGGAACATACATGTAAAGTTTCAGATCTTTGGCACCACTTAAACAGAACACACCCATTGCGCCTAAACAAAGTATACAATAAATAAAAAATAACACTGGGGAGCCCAGGGTCATGGTGTCGATCGTTGTGGGGAGCCAGGGTTCAAAGGGTTAATAATCGCCTCCTGATATAATAACGAGGCGCGTTACGTAATAATCTCCTCCTGATATAATAACGAGGCGCGTTACTTAATAATTGCCTCTTGATATAATAACGAGGCGCGTTACGTAATAATCGCCTCCTGATATAATAACGAGGCGCGTTACGTAATAATTCGCATCCTGATATAATAACGAGGCGCGTTACGTAATAATCGCCTCCTGATATAATAACGAGGCGCGTTACTTAATAATCGCCTCCTGATATAATAACGAGGCACGTTACGTAATAATCGCCTCCTGATATAATAACGAGGCGCGTTACGTAATAATCTCCTCCTGATATAATAACGAGGCGCGTTACTTAATAATTGCCTCCTGATATAATAACGAGGCGCGTTACGTAATAATCGCCTCCTGATATAATAACGAGGCGCGTTACGTAATAATTCGCATCCTGATATAATAACGAGGCGCGTTACGTAATAATCGCCTCCTGATATAATAACGAGGCGCGTTACGTAATAATTCGCATCCTGATATAATAACGAGGCGCGTTACGTAATAATCGCCTCCTGATATAATAACGAGGCGCGTTACTTAATAATCGCCTCCTGATATAATAACGAGGCACGTTACGTAATAATCGCCTCCTGATATAATAACGAGGCGCGTTACGTAATAATCGCCTCCTGATATAATAACGAGGCGTGTTACGTAATAATCGCCTCCTGATATAATAACGAGGCGCGTTACGTAATAATTCGCATCCTGATATAATAACGAGGCGCGTTACGTAATAATCGCCTCCTGATATAATTACGAGGCGCGTTACTTAATAATCGCCTCCTGATATAATAACGAGGCGCGTTACGTAATAATCGCCTCCTGATATAATAACGAGGCGCGTTACGTAATAATTCGCATCCTGATATAATAACGAGGCGCGTTACGTAATAATCGCCTCCTGATATAATAACGAGGCGCGTTACTTAATAATCGCCTCCTGATATAATAACGAGGCACGTTACGTAATAATCGCCTCCTGATATAATAACGAGGCGCGTTACGTAATAATCTCCTCCTGATATAATAACGAGGCGCGTTACTTAATAATTGCCTCCTGATATAATAACGAGGCGCGTTACGTAATAATCGCCTCCTGATATAATAACGAGGCGCGTTACGTAATAATTCGCATCCTGATATAATAACGAGGCGCGTTACGTAATAATCGCCTCCTGATATAATAACGAGGCGCGTTACGTAATAATTCGCATCCTGATATAATAACGAGGCGCGTTACGTAATAATCGCCTCCTGATATAATAACGAGGCGCGTTACTTAATAATCGCCTCCTGATATAATAACGAGGCACGTTACGTAATAATCGCCTCCTGATATAATAACGAGGCGCGTTACGTAATAATCGCCTCCTGATATAATAACGAGGCGCGTTACGTAATAATCGCCTCCTGATATAATAACGAGGCGCGTTACGTAATAATTCGCATCCTGATATAATAACGAGGCGCGTTACGTAATAATCGCCTCCTGATATAATTACGAGGCGCGTTACTTAATAATCGCCTCCTGATATAATAACGAGGCACGTTACGTAATAATCGCCTTCTGATATAATAACGAGGCGCGTTACGTAATAATCGCCTCCTGGTATAATAACAATGAGGCGCGTTTATCTCACATATGTTTAAAATTTCAAATTGCTCATAATTACGCACAGCAAAAAAAGTTAAAGTTGCCCCCTACATGGCCCATAGCTCCAGCGATTGTCATGAAATCGAAGTTCGTATGTTATTTGCAGAATGAGGTCCCCAGAGGGTGAATTTAGTGACGCTATCCCGCATAGCGGACTAGCATCACTAAATTCACCCTCTGGTGACCTCATTCTGCTTAGGCCTAATCTTCTCTGCAAAGTTTCTTTATTATCAAATGTCAAAAGAAACGTCTTCACATAGATTCTATTTCCTTTTTAGTTTAGTTTTCTATATTCCCAAATTGGTAGACAACACATTGCATAATCGAGGTTCCCAATGGGTGTACATCACAATATTCACCATTTGGGAACTTCAATCTGAGTATTTGTCTCCCATAGCAGATGAGCTAAATCCTGTTTGGTGATTTGTCAAGTTCTGCCAATTTGGTCACCCGGTTTACATTCCAATAATGCACAGAGTGTAACAATAACGGGAAGTTACAAACTGTTGACCTTATCTGAACTGATCAACATAATTATTGGGCGTGCTTTTAAAAGTTCAGCCGAATTGCATCTGAAACCAGTTATTTATATCGATCACGTTGTCGTAGCTAAGAGTTTGGAAATCGTATATTGGGCTGACTTAATGTGATGTGTGGGCTAGTCTGAAATACTCGGAAGATGTTTTGGAAATAAATAAGAATAACCTCAGCCTTTTTTATAGGAATTAATCGTAAAAAGCTATATAAATACAAGAGATGAATGTAGCGGGTCAGTGTGTTATTGGGGCATACGGCGCTATGGTCGTTGGGGGCACATTTAGCCCTGTGCCAATGCATTCTCTTATATATGCGAGTCGACCATAGGTCGCCTCGCATATATAAGAGAATGCATTGGCCTAAACAAAATCTTTTTTTATCATTTTTTCTTACATTCTTTAACAATTTTATAATTTTTTCTTACATTTTTTAACAATATTTATAATATTTTTCTACATTCTTTGACAATTTTATCATTTTTAATATGTTAAGCCAATGCATTCTCTTATATATGCGAGGCGACCTATGGTCGACTCGCATATATAAGAGAATGCATTGGCACAGTGCCGATCTGTTGGGTAAAGGGTTAAATTTAACTTGTTGAGCGTAGATTCCTACATGTATTTTACGTTTTCCAGTGTATACTCACTAGCTCTGGCTATTCTCGAAACAGCACGATCCGGTCGCTAAAAGTTTCATGCAGAAGAAAAGTCCCACGAGAAAAATTATCCCAACGACCGCCATTAGAGCGCTGAACATGGCGACATTAGCAGGTTCATCAAAGAAAGCCGTCGATGCCGTCGTCGTTGTTGTCGTCGATGACGTAGTGGTTGCTCCTTGAATATAAGTCACGTGAATAGTCGTTGTTCCGGTGAGTGGGGGCGTACCCAAGTCGATAACCTCTACCTCAAGCTCCAGTGAGACGCCATATGTCAAAGCGGAGAGGTCATTCGCAAGGGTCACGGAGCCGTCTGTGAGGACATTGATGTAGGAACTCGTTGTAACTTGATTGAATCTAAACTTGGCGTTATCTCCTTCATCGGCGTCAGTTGCAGCAACATTCTACAATAGATTAAAGGTGTATTATCCGAATTAACGCTCTCAAAGTACTATTTGGCTTCGGAGGTAAAAAATATTTGATTCGAGTCGAGGAACCCACCCATCAAGGCTCAGAGTGAACAGATATCGATTTTTTAAGTTTGTTATTTCTCAAGATGTGCAATTATTTGTGGCCCAGAAAACATTCGTCAAACCGACGGTCTCGGACAAAATTGCGAATGAAGATGGATACCTCTAAAATCAAGTGGTAATAGGGCCAAATTTCGTGAGACTCATATTTCGTTTAACAAAATGTTGAGAAATAACACGTTTTGGGAAATTTGATACCATTGTTGACAGTGGTTATCATTATTTTGTTGCAATTAATCGATTATGATCACTACAGCGTATTTTGAAGAAATGTTTCTGTTGTTGTATCTTGATGATATGGGCACCGTCTGATCGGATTGGGTATCTTTTAACATATATGTTTATCTCATTTGATAACACATATTAAATGACAATTTAAGATTTGTATACAGACAATGTGATTGGAGGACAAGTGTTGACTCACTTGTGAGTACCTCCTTTCCCGTCTGTTATTACAATGAAAAATAAATAAAGAACAATGGCAAAGCAACATGACATCATATATACGTACATAATCATATCACCGGTCGTTCCCCTCAGTCAATATTGAGTTTGTATATGTATTAGTCGAAAGTCGTGTTTGTTTAAGTCATTTGCTGGCTTATATACATTTATGTCCGAGAGTTAGTCAAAATATTCTTCTGTTGACCCACACGTGCACAGCATGATGATGCTATGCCCGTAAATAATAGTTACATAAGAAAATGGGACCAAAAGAAATGTTCGGATTTCTTAGCAAACATTGATTATGATAACCTGTGTAAAATTAGTAATACTCTAGACTCATATAGTTCACCCACATGTACGACAGCGAGTCCTGATCAGATTAACTCAATAGTTCGTGCTATAACTGACATATTAGTTACTGCAGCCAAAGTGGCTCTCGGAACACGTTCTCGCAAAGTTAAGACTGAACGAACTTCGACAAACAAGCCATGGTTCAATGAAACATGTCGGACGGCGCGAAAAGCACACCGGAAAGCAACTCGTTTTTATAAATCGCGCCTAGATTATTACTCAAAAACTGAAATGAGACGCACATCGCGCGCATACAAACTAGAGATGGACAAAGCTATTACAATACACCGAGAGTTAATATCACGCGAAATGTCCCAAATGAAACGTCGTAATCCCAGAGAATTTTGGAGAAAGCTTAGAGACCCCACCCATAGACCCAAACGAAGCGTTGACATAGATTCTCTCGCTGACCATTTCCGAATGATTAACTCCACCTCACACGAAGACGACCCCTCCATAAGTATATTTATTTCTAACATCTTCGACGAAAACGAGAATACGGAAATTAATATGCCCATCACATTCGAAGAGATCACCCAAGCCATAAACAGTTTAAAATATAATAAATCATCAGGCCATGACTTAATATTGAACGAATATATAAAAAATTCAGCGTATGCTATGATGGGGATATACCACAAACTCTGTAATGTTATTTTAGATACTGGATTTATTCCCGAAGAATGGGTACTGGGAACGATTATTCCTATATTCAAAAATAAGGGAGACCCAAGTGACCCGAATAATTACAGACCGATTACAATACTTAGCTGCTTGGGCAAATTATTCACGAAGATCCTTTCAAACCGACTGAATGTATTCGTAGAAAGTCACAGTATAATTTCTGAAAACCAAGCTGGATTGAGAAAGAACTATTCAACTGCTGATAACATGTTGATACTGACATTATTGTCAGAAATAAGCAGACATTTGAATAAGAAATTACTCTGTGCCTTCATTGACTTTAAAAAAGCGTTTGATACTGTGTGGAGACAGGGTTTGTGGTACAAATTGTTACAATGTGGAATTAACGGCAAGATACTCAGAGTAATTGTTAATATGTACCAACACGTCAAATCTTGTGTTCAATTTAACAACGCCACTACATCTTACTTCCCTTGTTTTGAGGGAGTTAGACAAGGTGGAAACTTATCTCCCCTTCTGTTTTCATTATATGTTAATGACCTGCAACAATTCCTTGAAAAAGATAACTTGATTGGAATACGAAAATTGAACAACTAAATTGAAAGTAGACTGGATTGCTACTTGAAAATCTTTTTGATTCTTTATGCCGATGATACAATTATCATGGCAGATACCCCCAAATCACTACAATCACAATTAGATCAATTTGAAAAATATTGCGACAAATGGAAATTAACAGTCAATGTGGAAAAAACTAAAATTCTTAACATATCAAAAAGCAGTCTCTCGAAGAAAACGAAATTTATATTGAAAGGACAAAAACTAGATGTGGTAACCAACTTTAGCTACCTGGGCATACCATTTACTAAATCTGGCTCTTTCATGCCCGCGAAAAGAATGTTGGTTGACAAAGCCACAAGGGCCATGTATTCCATCATTGGAAAATCCCGCAAACATTGCCTTTCAATACGAAATCAACTTGACTTATTTGATGCTCACGTTGTACCAATACTTCTATATGGCTGCGAAGTATGGGGATACGTTGATAACGATTTATTAGAAAGCGTTCAACGAAAATTCTTAAAGCACATCAACCCCAAATTGTATGATATATGGCGAAAGTGGGAAAGTGCCGTTAAGTATACTGATTAAAACCCGAATGTTCAAATACTGGTGCAAAGTCACAAATAGCGAACCTGAAAGATTCCCAAAAATTCTACTGAATTTAATGCAGTCAATGATATGTGATACCGAAAAAGGTGAAAATATTTCCCCCTGGTTGAGTTGTATTCACGAGTTAATAGACAAATGTAATCAACCGCATATATGGTGCGCAGGTCACGTTGCCAACGTAGATCAGCTAGTATCATATCTAAAATGTTGCCTTATTTCCGAACAAGAAGATTCTTGGGAATATGATATGAACAACACAAGTCGAGGTAATATATACCGGATTTTCTTTTTATCTTGATGTACTTAGCGACCAAAACCGAACACTGTTGTGCAAATTCCGAACCAGTAACCACAAGTTACTAATAGAAACGGGACGGTGGACCAATACCGACCGGGATGATCGCACTTGCGTGTTATGTGATACAGGGTTAATTGGTGACGAATTTCACTACCTTCTCGTATGTGAAAAAAATGACCAACGTCCGGCGCAGATTGTTACCAATGTTAACTGGCCGACGCCCTAATACAATATTGATGAGTGATTTACTTAACGACGACAATGTAACACATCTCCGCAAGTTGTGCGAATTTATTAAGATTGTAAATCGAGAAATGACCGAATAACTCAGCTAGACAATAAGTCGAACAAGCAATGTCAAAATTTATGCGAGAACAGTATACCGATATACGCATACACATAGTTATTGATAAATAATTATAAATAAGTATATGTAGGCATATACAATAAATATATTTAGTTGTATATGCTTATATATATTTACAATATGCATATACATGTTATAGTATTATACATCTATGTAACGATGAAGGTTATGTAATATAATCCATGTATACAACTTTTGTCAACCGGAAGCTCACATGTTTATGTACATATTGTATATATTTAAATTGTTATTATCTCCATACCTATGTATGTATAGGTTTATGAGAAATAAACTGATTGATTGATGAATAAATGTACAGCTAAGAATATGTTGTCGTTGTGGAATCACGTAGAGCAGAAAAAAAGAAGCAAATTATTTAGTGAGTAAATATTATAAGGAAGTAATTTATTTAATAGGCGAATTCTTGGGATTTCATGTAAAGGTAACAATCAAAGAAATAAAGTAATGTATGCCAGTGCATTCTCTTATACATGCCAGGCTCATATGGGAGATTCGCTTATATAAGAGAATGTACTGGCACATTATATTTAATGCTGTACCAGCGCAGCAGTACTTTCGCAGGAGAATGTGTCCAATAGTCCAATATAATAGAATATTATTGAAAAACAGTAGACCGATTTACATAGTTATAGGTGTTGCGTAACATTCGGTCTTATACAAATAATGGAAGAACTATATTTTCGACTGTATCGACTATGAACGAGGAAACCCACTCACTATAGTGCCTATGATATAACAAATATTCTGCGTCAGCGGGGCCTGCGGCTCCTGCTGTGCGATAGTGGCCTACGTCCCATGTGTGTGCTTCCCGCACAATTTGATCGTAGAAAGGGCCTGTATTCAGCGGTGGCCCTTTATGCGCGAAATTTTTATCGTTTAAACATTTAGATTGAACTCCTTACTCAATTAACAAAAAAATAATTGTATTTTTTTTAATTAAATAAAATTTTTGGTTAAATAGAAATTTGGAAAAACTAACGCCGTTGTAACAACCGCCAGGGTACCCCGAATCACCACAACAAATTTGGTTGCTCTCCAGACAATAAAAACATAAAAACACAGTGACACATATCCTATTCTTTTATATCTATACATATTGTAAAGACTCACATACCCCAATAGTGTTTCCAGCTCCAGTGAATTGATTCGCCGTGAACGCATATGACGTCTTCGTAAACGTCGGTTCGTTATCGTTTATGTCTGTTATAGTTATCTGTATCTGTGTAGTCCCTGTTCCTAATAGTACGTCAATGGCGAGGATGGTAAGGTAGATGATGTTGGAGGTCAGGACATCTCTGTCGATGGCCGTGTCTATTGTGACGTCAGCGCCGGCAATGCTGAATCGGCTGCTGTCGTTGGCGGCAGAGAAAGAAAACACGAAAGAATCGCCTTCCTGGTCCGTGGCTGAGATTCCGGGCGACACCGTCACGCCAGTCTGCGAATTAAACGGACATGGCTCATTCGATCTTCCAAATGTTGTCTACGAAATTTGGAAGGAGGTATAATCTTGGTTGACAAATACACGAAATATTGATATACCGGCTGCAAATGCTCTGAATAATATTTTCCATGGTTACAGCCATTTTCCAGTATAGCCTGAAGCCCATGCATGCTAATGGATTGAATTTTGAAATCCAAGTTGGCCACAGTGACTGGCAGCCATGTTTTTTTGGCCGAATGACCCCAAAATGACTCGTTCCTATTTTATGTCAATGTTAACATCCATGACAAATAGTATGCACATAAATTTATATACAGCTGTTTACAGTGAATTCCCCCCCCCCGCAAATCTCTGTTTTAGCAGTGAATCGCCTATTGTTACGAAATGTAAATGTAAAGCCAGTTTCGCTTCGGCTCCTTCCGTTTGATCGAATGTCTTCACACACTTAGTCGTTTATAGTGCATGTTATGCAACTCTACATTTGCAAGTGAGTTTATTTAGAAGGTTTTCCGTGTTTAACCTGTTAGAGGCATAACTCCATTTTCATCAGCATCCACGAACTCGTCCGTATTTATTGACTTGAAACGTGCCTCCGCGAATGTTGTCATATATACAACGACTTGCCTCCGCGAATATTGCCATATACATTGACTTGCCTCCGCGAATATTGCCATATATATTGACTTGCATCCGCGAATATTGTCATACACATTGACTTAATGCCTCCGTGAATGTTGCAATAACTTGCCACCTAGAATGTTACCATATACATCGACTTGCCTCCGCGAATGTTGCCGTATTGTACATCGAATTTCCTCCGCGAATATTGCCATAAACATCGATTTGCCTCCGCGAATGTTACCATATACGTGCATCGACTTGCCTCCACGAATGTTACTTTAATAAATATACATCGATTTGCCTCCGCGAATGCTATACCATGCATATACATCGTTGTTATATATACATCGACTTGCTTCCGCGAAGATTGTCATATGCATCGACTTGGATCCGCGAATGCTTCCATATTATACATCGACATTACTCAGCGAATGTTGCCATATTATACACCGACTTGCCTCCGCGAATATTGCCATAAACATCGACATGCCTCCACGAATGTTACCATATACATGCATCGACTTGCTTCCATGAATATTGCCATAAACATCGACATGCCTCCGCGAATGTTACCATATATATGCATCGACTTGCCTCCACGAATGTCGCTATATACATTGACTTGCCTCTGCGAATGTTGCTATATACATCGACTTGCCTCTGCGAATGTTGCTGTATACATCGACTTGCCAGAACTGCGAATGTTGCTATATACACCGACTTGCCTCCGCGAAGATTGTATGCATCGACTTGCGTCCGCGAAGGTTACTATATACACATAATTGCCTCCGCGAAGTTGCCATATATATACATCGATTTGCTTCCGGAAATGTTGCTATATATACATTGACTTGTCTCCGCGAAGGTTGTTATATATCGATTTGTCACCGCGACGGTTGCTATATAAACATCGATTTGCCCCCCCCCCCCCCCCGCAAAGGTTGCTATATACATCGACTTGCCTCCTGGAAGGTTGCTATATACATCGATTTGCATCCGCGAAGGTTGTTACATACATATATTTGCCTCATAATACACCGATTCATCCGCGAAAGTTGCCATATAGACCGACTTGACTCGAATTTTTCTGATTTATGCAGGAATGTAGTCATATACATAAACTTGCCTCCAAACTGACGGGTTCTTCCGCGAATGTTGTCGTATACAACGACTTGCCTCCAAACTCACCGATTCTTCCGCGAATGTTGCTGTATACATCGACTTGCCACACACAGGCACATCATTCACATCAACCACATCGATATTCAGGGTGTAAGTTGGAGATGAGGAGTAGTCGTCTCGGACGACGATGGTGACTTGGTAAGACGGCTGATTTTCATAATCGAGGGTCGCTTTAATCTTCAGCTGTCCACACCCATTGGTGTTAGGTTCTATTACAAAATAACATAACAAACATGTGAATATAAATATAACATAACAAACATGTAAATATAGATATATAAGTACAAAGTCTCACCCTTAACATAACAAACATGTAATATAAATATATAATACAAAGTCTCACCCATAATATTTTGGATGTTTTTGTTGCACCATAACATAACAAACATGTTAATATAAATATATAAGTACAAAGTCTCACCCTTAAAGATGCATAATCCGAATTAACGCTGCAAATTACTATTTCATTGGCTTCGGGGGTAAAAAATATTTGATTCAAGTTGAGGAACCAACCCATCAAAGCTGAGAGTGATCAGATATTGATGTTTGAAATCTATTATTTTCGATAATTTTATGTGGCCCAGTAAACAGTCGACGAGAAGTCTTTCTCTGCGGATGAAGATGGATAACTCTAAAATCAAGTGGGCTTTTTGTGTCAGATATTTGACAAACCGACAAAATTTCGTTGAACAAAATATTAATAAATAACAGGTTTTGGGCAATGTTATACTATAGTTGACTGTGGTTACCATTATTTTTGGGCAATTTTTCGATTCTGATAACTGAAGCAGCATTTAAAAAAACGTTATTGTTGTTGGAATCTGATGATATTGGGACCATCGAATCGGATTGAGTACCTTTAATATTTTGAATATTTCATGCCTAAATGAACAAAGTTGAACATTTGAGATGACATAACATCAGATTTAATGCAAAATACACTCGATGGGCAATTGCATTATAATAAATACAACATACATGTATATCAACATATACATGTAGAAATGAGCGATAGTGAAAAATTTCAAACGATTTTGAGAAATGATGAAGCAAAGATTATAAATACCGTATGCAACATGATCCGGTTGTTCTTTCTCAGAAGGGGGTCTTTGAAAGTTTAGTATATAATAGTGATAAACATGAACAGTTATTGGTGATAGTTGAATGACGATGCATTGCATCAAACAGTTATATTGAACACAATTTGTTTTCGTTTGTATTTACATGTTTTAAGTTTTATTTCATTTTGTAACTTGCAAGTGCCTATATATCTGGTGTATTGCAATAAATATTCTATTCTATTCTAAGTTTCACGAATACTTGAGTAGGCCTGACATTCTTAGATGAAGTGATATTCTGACTCAATTTGTTTTTAATTACACGCAGAACACACTCGTCCTCTCACATGTTTTGGGGGCTGTTTGTGTCTCCCTTTATCTATTTCCAGTCGATGATATACTGATTCTGAATCTTGTGAATAGAATTCTCGCTTTGACAGAGCGGGTATTGACACTGTATGGTTCAATTTGATACTTTGAAGGCATCTCGATTTCGGCGCAACTTTTCTTTAAAGAGTAATCGCCCTTTTGAGAATATTTTTCATTATTATTATTATTATTATTATTATTATTATACCGTACACATTTGCAACCACCATATACGGAAAGTATGATAAGTAGCAAACTAAAATTTGGTACGGGTGTTAGGGCTAGTGAGTTCTAACTAATTGTCATAACGGATATTGTCCGCCTTTTTCCTCGCGGAGTTATCTCCCTTGATCTGAAAAGTTGTCATTTAATTATCTCGGAAATTATGATTATAACTAAAACCCTCTATTTTCCCGCCAAATCCAAACGAGCAAGTAGGCCCGCAAAGTTTCACCGCTCTGCTACAAAAGCAATCTGACCAATGAAGAGACGGGTCGACCTCGGGGGTATAGGTCGTGGCTTTGTCCACCAAAACTCGTAAAGGGAAAAATTGGACAAATCACAAATCGAGATTTTTTAATTTTGACCAGTCCATGTATTTGGTAGTATCTATGGGCAACATTAGTGCGATTTCCCAAGTATTAGAGCGGACGGGTAAGCGCTCAGCTAGAGTTGTCGATTGTGATTGAGTTATCTCCGTATTACAGTTGACTCTTTACTACAGAGACGCTAACGACTCCATGTAGTGACGATGTACTGCGATACACATATAGATATATATGTATATTTATTACATTATCATACCCTTACTCCATTCAATACATGCATTCTATAGATTGTGATATTAAACGTTCGTTGCATAACGGGAAATAGTGCCAGAAGACATTGACTTCCGGTTTGTCGTCTGTTTACATTACGTACGCTACGTCTCAAAATACTATGGCTTCCAATATTTTTCCAACAAACTATAATGAATGAAGAGTTTGAAAAGTTATGTAATTAAATATATGCCATTAAATACGCCAAAGAGTCTTTACGCGGGCAAACAACACATAGTTATGTGAAACGTCATCGCATGCCTTAGAGAAGCTGATGTTAGTTTCGCGTCCCATTTCTCGATTTAATTATGATTTGTCAAGGTTTTGGATCATGCAATAAATAGAATCTACAATTTACTGGACGAGTTTTGTAAATTCCGCTATAAACTGGGGACGAGTTGTAGATCCTCTATATATCAGTCCAGCTAAAAAAATATTGCCTCAATGCAATGAGAAGCAAGTATGGTACCCGAACCCCCCATTTAAATAAAAATATTGTCACAGCCGCCGTCTCAATACGATTTTATTGTATGTCAAAATGTCAATTTAAGTCTAACAGCAGATCCCGAAGCACCATCTTACCTAATCAGTCCTCTAGTTAAGTATTGTTTGTTTTTTCAGTCGGTCAAAAGCCGTTCAGAGCTTGTGTTTGGATAATGTTTACCTCCAAACTATAAAATAAATTTTATCTTATCTTATCTTATGCTATCTTATCTTATCTTATCTTATACTATACTATACGTACTTATGTTGAGTGTTATAACGACCACAGGGCGTGTATAGTTTATATCTGATTTTGTTATGTCACCAATTATATAGATAATAATTATATAAATATTTTATTTGCGCTTCATGAATTGTATATTTACCAGCTGACTTGACTGACAAATAACTGCTGCTTCGACTAGCCATTCAATTAGCGTTACTATACAATGAACCACCATTCTAGCATTGTGTTCTCGTCATTTATGTATTAGTACTTGAATATTCCGTGAACATGCCAATTTCAGCATGAACAGAACAGGGTGCATGGTTCTGTTAATAAAAATGTTCTATCTCCAAACATAAGTGAACGTTCAGACGACCATGATACAATCGTAAGTGGAGGAATCGGGCCCGACGAGATCGTGGACAGTTTGTTCACACGATTGCGATGTGGTCGTGCATGGTGATATCGTAGGTAGTTCGTAAAGCATGTGATTGACCACCATGCGATCTTCCCAGGCACGATTTTTGCGTGCCCACGACTGCGATTACGTCGCAAGTGGATGTATCCAAGGATACACCACGATTTCGAATCTAAAATCAAACAGTGCTTGATATTACTTTTTGACGTGCGATTTTGACGTGAGCATGCGCAGTCTAACTAGAGGTGACTTCCTACGACGGAACTCCTTCGACTTACGATTGAATCGTGGTCGTCTGAACGTTCACTTAGGTAGAGGAATTCTCAAAAAATTCAAAAATGCCAGCGTTGTTTTCAATAAAAACAAAATCCGGTTTCAATGCTGTATACTTCACAGGCCCTTTGTATTTCCAGATATAGAACAGGTGACAAAAATCTTAAAACTCGATTTCATAGCGGGCTAGCATCACCAAATTAACCCTCTGGGGACCTCATTCTGCTAGGGCCTCAACTGCTATGGGAGACGAAGGATCAGATTGCAGTTATCTAGTTGAAGTTGGTGATGTTCTCCCAATAGTCACCTCGTTTATGCATTTTATCTTCTGCAAATTAGGTGATATAGAAACTTCCCATGCAGAAGGGGAAAAGTAACTAAAAAATTAAAACTCTAGATACACCCCAGATGAGCCCTAAGCAGAATGAGGTTCACAGAGGGTGAATTTTGTGATACTAGACAGCTGTGCGGGATAGTGTCACTAAATTCACCATAATTATGGGGACCTCATTCTGCAAATGACAGACACACTATAATCAGGTTGTATTTGAGCACTCACGCGTTGATTCCACCATTTTGAACTTGTCGCTGCCAGTCGTCGGTAAATACGTGAGATCACAGAATAACTCTGACTGAGCTTGCTGTGCATCCACATAAATAAAGTCGAAGACGACAAAGTCGACACCCTCATCCTCCTTGACAGTGACTGCGGCTCCTGGCATATTTGATATAGTCGGGGCGGTGTTGCCATCTGAAATGATTCGGAAACCAGACACTATTCATCAGTTTTTATTAAAATCAGACTCAAACGGCTCGGTGTTCCTGAGTCCGAAGAAATTAGCTGTGTACTCGTTACCATCGCCATGAATAACTTCTACATGCAATATATTCAGTATGACGTCATATCGCACAAATAGTTTTACGATCTACTTTCGGTTTCGTTTTTATCTACCGCTTCAAACTAGCGTTAAATGTTGAAATTCTTGGAATATGCAATTCTATTATCCTTGCTACGTGCAGGTATTAGTGGTAAATTCTGGACTCTTCACACACGCTTTTAGTCTTTAATTCGTTGCCGTCATCTCTAAGTCTGTGAACAATGATGTGTGGAACTATCAATGTGGCAGAACATGTATTGCGCTATTTTAGCTGTGTGTGACCATCGCCTGCGTGTGTGTGTCGCTTTACTGATGCGCGGATATTCGGACACTGACGTAATGCTTTCTGGGGGTAATGGAAAACCCGCCTAATTTCTTCAGACCCAGTAACGCGGATCCGTTTGGATCTGTTTTTAATCAGAACTGATTAATGATAAGACAATTCTGAGTTAGTGCTTAGACGCACGCTTTGTTAAAACTAAAATCGTTGATATTCCAAAATTGATTTTCTATAATTTTGTCTATACATAATATAAGCATGCTCCAATTATAACATATATCGGCCTATTTTACACAACACCCCTCCAGATGAAGAATAAACCATTCCAATGTATAACTGATGGGAGAATCCATTCTGTAAAGAAAGGGTTAAATGATTTTATCTATATTTTTATAGCGAGCCCGAAACGAGACCCCGCAGGGGTCTCGTTCGCGAGCGATAAGCATATACGTGTATGCGAGATCTACCCTATACTATTCGATGTTTTGGCGGGAAATCTATAAATAGACTATATATATAGTATATATGGTAATTGATTACTAAATATAGATGTCGGAGACCCACGAACCTACTTCGTGATGTTGTCGGAGACCCACTAACCTACTTCGTGATGTTCTCGGTTTTCCGAAGTTCTATGTCGCTGACCAATCAAAATTAACATTACTGATCAATTACCAATCAAAATTAACGTTACTTATTAATTACTATGGTTGACTTTGACTCCATTTCCATTGCTTGAGTTCCACCTCGAATTTCATAATAATTAGCATAACTGATTACAGTGGCCAGGAGCAAATATAAATGTCTTTTTCAGCAAAGGTGAGTTATACTCCATTACATAGTAAATACCATGAACATGAATGGCGAAACATATTGTAAATTTGCTGACGATATGTTTCATAAAATTTATCAAAAACGTCAAAACTACAATTTACATAATAAATTACAAAAGACGAAAAGTGCTGAAATTCGGAAACGGGAATTGTAAAAGTTTTGTCTACATATTTCATTCAATTATTAAAACTGTTTGCCTCAAAACACAATTCTAGTTTTCATCTTGGACATTTGGAGCTTGGCTTTAAATTTCTATCGATGTTTTCGCCTAGAACATTGATGGAGGATTGTCAAAGCTCGAAGCCGACAAACCAAAATTAAAACTTCAGAGCGATACACTTTCAGCTGTTTCCCTTTAAATTTAAAATGAACGGTTGCCAAGGAAATCCATTGTATACTGCTCGTCGTAACATCGGCGAGAAAAAAAATAGTTCCCAACATTTTAATCATTTGAGTCATTATATTCACAAAAGAAAGACGGAATATAAATTATGTGATTATAATTATTGATGACTGGTTGACAATTTATGTATTTGTATAACGTCATTAACGAGCGAATGAAATTACGAGTTTGTTTTGAATTAGGCTAGTAGTAATTGTACGCAAAAATAGTCCGGTGATAACATTACAAAAAATTCTAAATAATGGGTGCTGAATACGTGTACGATAATCGGATCAGTTAATAACAATAGAAAGAACATCCATAGTTGCCCAGACGAAGTATATGCATAGCACCGAGGTAAGCATTATGTGCCGAGTTACGAATACCAGTTGAACAACATATTTGATAGCAAATTTTAGACAGAGAAGTCACAAGCCTTGACAAGGTCACGGTGTTCAAAATCAAAGGTGCAAAGGTTGCCGACCATTTTCGCACAAAAAATCACAAATGCCTTCGTTTCTCACGATGAACTAGATATAATATTTGATGCAAAATAGCATGACAATATGAAAATCGGTATTAAAACAGAAGTTTATCAAACTTTAATCATATTGACATTATTGTTGGAAATTAATATATTCTTAATTTCGCGGCATCTGTATATAATATACTATAATAATATAGTGTATTCTGTGTCTGTTGATATTTCACAAATTTTCAGTGCAGGAACAAATTCTGGTTATAGACAACAATGGTCCAGGTGCTACCACGACCGCATAACTTTACAGTGTACCACGCTGGACAAAACAAGTGTCTATTGGCACCGCGGTGTATTTGCCGTTCGGCCGCTGTGTCAGAGTTAGTAACTGCAGTTGAGCACCGCGGCCGAACAGCAAGTACACTGCGGCCAAACGGCAAGTTCACTGCGGCCAAAAGTCAACTACCCTCGCGGTCGAATGGCATGTACACCGTGGTTAGATTTCTCGTTTGTATTGTCTTTTTTCAGTTTGATGAAAATACACCGTGGCAACTACACCATGCCGAATGGCAATTACACCTCGGCCCAACTGTAGTTAGCTGGTGGAGCCACGGTGTAGTTGCATTTCGGCCGCGGTGGCAACACTCACCGCAGTTAAGTGGACACTTGTTTTGTCCAGCAAGGTACATCTACGGTATAAGTTATATAACCATGTAGTGACTCAAGTTCAGTTCTTTAACATGCACACCGATGCATATACGCAGTTCTTGAAAAGTACAAAAGATGCGCGAAGGGAAGGGCTTCACAAAATTTATGATTTCATGCAATTCGTATGTAGCAAATTTAGTGGGCGGGGCCAAACTTTAACACTATGGAAACATTTTTGGTACAAGTACATAGTTCCTTCTAACCTAAAGCACAAAAAATCTAGTTTTTCGTATTTCGGCCTACCGGTATGTTGGAATATAATCTAATCGTTGTCAGTTTGGCGAAGCATACATACATGTAGTTAGACATTATACTACACCAGATTTTGATTTTATGGCCATTTTTCGCGGTATGGAGAATATTTGCACCTAATGACCTCAGTGAGATTTTCGCACATTTATCACCAAATGTTCTGTATCTGGTGTGCTCATTTAAGTGCCACTGCAGACGCTACGATTAAAATCGTAAGTGGGGGAAATCGTAGGTGGAGAAATCGTAGCTTGCCCGCAGACGCTACGGTGCTGCGATCTTTGCAGCTACGATTTTCGTGGTATTTACAACATGACCAGTGCGACAGTGGTCATGTGACAGCTACGATCGCGCGCGTTGCCAAAGTCACGCCACGATTTTCCTGGTAAAATCAAACAGTGCTTGATTGCTACGATTTGGCTACGATATTGTCGTGGGCATGCGCATTGGATGCTTCCTCCTGCGATTTTCCCCACTTACGATTTTAATCGCAGCGTGTGCGGTGGCACTAAGTGAGGAACCACTTCACATCGATATCTTAATATCTATTGGTGGATAACTGACTATCGAAAAATACTCGATATCCCGAACAGTTTTAACCTTGTAGCTGCCAACTTGTCGACCACATGGAAATTCATAGCTTCCAGGTACAGGGGGGGGGGGGGGGGGGGGGTTATAAAAATCTGCCATTTTATTCAGAAACCCGGGAAGTTCAGTTTAACGAAGCATATGATCTGAAACAGGATTAACAAACATTGTCTATGTCGTTCAGTGCCTGCGCACCGTGGACATTAAAGGCATCTTCTGCTTGATTAATGATTATTTGTTACCCAAATTTCCACCGATTTTGAGACATTTTCCAAATAAGGTACCGCTATTCTCAAAGTAATTGACCAGAAAAATGGGGTGATACCCCGGTCATGACCACGGTGATACCGGTAATAAACGGTAGCGGTATCGAGACGGTCATGGCGGTGGAGTTACGGTATTGGGCGATAATGATACTGCGGTCTTTTAGCGGGCACCGCATTAATTTTGTTGATTACCGCGGTGATTTTCATGGAACTCTTTGAGGGGAGGTATTTGAGCACCGCGGCCGAACGGCAAGTACACTCAGGCACTGCGGCCAAACAGCAAGTTCACTGCAACTGCCCTCGCAGTCTAATGGCATGTACACCGTGGTTAGATTTCTGGTTTGTATTGTCTTTTTTCAGTTTGATGAAAGTACACTGTGGCAACTACATGTACACCATGCTGAATGGCAATTATACCGCTGCCCAACTGTAGTTAGCCGGTGGAGCCGCGGTGTAGTTGCATTTCGGCCGCGGTGGCAACGCTAACCGCACCGCAGTTTTGTCCAGCAGGGTAGGAACGAGTCATTTTGGGCTCATTCGGCCAAAAAAACAATGGCTGCCAGTGGCCATGTTGGATTTCAAAATTCAATCCATTAGCATGGGCTACAGGCTACATGTATACTGTTTGTCTGATCTGACATCATGAAATTTGTCATTTAGGTTAATATTTCACATCTATATGTTATTAACATATAGATGTGTTTTAAGCCAAACTCATTGCAAAAACAGTCAAAAAGACTTGACAGAAAAATATTATTGAGCCGATGTAGCAAATTTAGTGGGCAGGGCCAAACTTCAACACTGAGGCCTTTTAGGCCCATTTAGTTCCTTCTAACCTAAACATTGACATGCAGAAGGGAAACGAGTCATTTTGGGGTCAATCGTCAATAAAACATGGCCGCTGGCAGCCATCTTGGATTTTGCTCTTTGCATGACTAAATTGTTTGGCGTCGGCTACATGTTGTTCCTTTGGTCGGATCATTCTGAAAAATTAGTCATAGCTGTTAGGGGTACTCAATCCGATCAGACCCTCATAAATTACTAAATTATATTTCTTTGTCTTCGGGGGTAAAAAAAATATTTGATTGGAGTCCAAGGAACCTACATGTACCCATCAACGCTCAGAATGATCAGATATCAATTTTTGAAGTTTTGTTATTTCTATTGTTTCTGGCCCAGAAACACGCCATCAAAAGGATGGTCTCGGTCAAAATTGCATTATTATTACCACTTGATTTTAGAGTTATCCATCTTCGTCCGTTTGAATAAGTGTTTCTGGGGCAATTATTAGTACACATCTCGAGGATAACAAACTTCAAAAATCAATATCTGATCACTCTGAGATTTGATGGGCGAGTTTCTCAACTCAAATAAAATATTTTTTACCTTTGAACTTGAAGCCAAAGAAAATAGAAATTTAGGGGCGCTTAATCGGACTGAGTACGGTACCTTTAACATTGACATGTGTGGTAGATGTCTAAGAAGAATTTGGTTCTATATCTCATATATATTTTGAAGACCTCTGTTTGTCTGTCTATGTTTGTTTGTCTGTCATTGATACAAATCTACGATTCTCGACCGATCGGGACGAAACTTGGTACGTGTGTGTAGTTTGACCAGGCGGTGGACGTTGTCGTATTGGCGAGCCCGTGCGGCGCCCGTGCAGCGCATGCGCAGACGAGATCTCGGAAACGGGTGGAGCTATCGACTTGAAATTTGGTATGTGAATTTCATGTATCTTGCCCCGGATACGAATTTTATCGGGTCGTCAAGCCCGTGCGACGCCAGCTTCGCGCATGCGCAGACCAGATCTCGGAAACGGGTAGAGCTATCGACTTGAAATTTGGTTTTTGAATAGCCCGGATGAATAGCCCGGACAATGTCGGGCTCACCGGCTAGTCTATTATATATTTTGGAAGATCTGTTTGTTTGTTTGTTTGTGTGTATTAATCGATGAACTCGAAAACGGCCGACCCGATTTCGATGAAACTTGGTATGTGGGGGTATTTTCGGGCCAGGGGTAACATAGGCCTATTGATTTTAAGATCCGAGGTCAACTTTTCACGTGCCGAGGTCAAATCTGTTTTTCGCTGTGTTACGGGACTTTCATTTGAGTTCGGTGCTTACAAATCGATTCGAAACAGCGCGAATAATAAAATGCCAGTCATAATAATGACACTGTGAGAATCTTTCGTGTTTCCTCTTTCCAAGGATATATAATGCGTATGTATCCGTTTTAGTTATCTGCCTCAATTATCAAGAAGAATTGGTACTATCTTCCATCAGGATAAAAACAATGCGTAACTTCTATGACGTCGTTAGAGGTCATAACGTTAACGCTTAACCGGCCGATGCATTTGACTGTTTCAGACGTCTTGGCGATATCTCGGGCACCGATGGTAATTTATCTTTACGTTGAAACTTGATAATTAATGAGCGTGTGTATATGAGGCGCGTTTATATACTTGAGTGGAAATGATTACAAGACATCCAATTCTGTAGAAATTAGTCAGTTATTACGTCACTGTCGTCACAGATCAGTCATGACTCATGAGTCAGTAACAAGTTTACGGAGTCTGCTATAATATTATGATCGACACTCCTGTGATGCTGTGATTTTGTTCTGATATATTTATGGAATGGTGGATAATCTCGGAGATACGGATCCAATTCTGGGACACATGTTATAACTGAATCAATCGCAAGCTTTTAGTAACGTACTACAGCTAAGCTCTAATTAATCAACCCCCTTTAACAAGGTTGTAGGGTGTTAATGACACCGGTTATACCATACCGCCGTTCAACCATGGTCAAGTGGTTGATATGTGGCAACCGCAGATAATCTTTATACAGTCTTATTAATAATATTTTGCGACCACTGTACTCCGCACTAATTTTTCACATGGACACCTTGTAAACATCCAGTCCAGCTTTTCATCAGCGCCATGCACCATATTAACTATACACAAAACAATATTTCAATTAAAATTTGTTTACGGTTTAATTAACATTAAAAGTTGGTCACTGACCGACATTCGCAACTACATGTACTGGTAATATCGGTGGCCAATGTCGTTAGGAGGGGGGGGGGGGGTGGGGGTCAATTAGAGCTTAGCTGTATACATACATGTACATGAACATGTAGACCATTCCAATGTCCAGATGCTTCATGTTCTTATCAAAACATGTCTGGCTACATGTGTGGTTATCATTCTGAGCGATTCGGCCATTTCCGCTTTGCTAGGAAATAACCTCATCCATAACTGGAAACCATATTAGCGAAATTTTACATTATATGGCTCTGGTGATCAGGCAATGCCATTGACTTGTTGACGCATAGATGCGAATGGAGAATAATTTATTAACTATGGCTTTACCAAACTTTATCATATATTAAATACATTAAACTCTCTTTGTGTTACATTTATCTTAGTATTTGTTCATTTACTGATACAGCGCATTGGAAGTGTACGATAAGCAAAACACTGAACACCGTGGCAATTTTTTTGATAATAATTCTGGTAACCCATTCAACATCTTGTAGCGAGGACTAGTGAGCGCTATAGCGGTATTTTTCAAACAACAGTTTTAATTAACCAAAGTTAATGGTCTCCCCATTTTTGAGTATTTTGCTTATCGCACACTATTTACAAAGGTTTGGGAGTTATCGCAAAGATTTGCTCCCCTGGCTGTTAATGACCGATCGGTCTATATTAGCATGTCCGGGCAATTATAGATTGATAGGGTGTTCACTCAGACCTGTTTAAGATGTCTGGTTTATAATGTTCACAGAAGCCCATTATCGGCAAAAAGCCTTTGCGACAAATCTCAAACATCTTTGCGATAAATCGCAAAATATAATCACCCAGTACGTAGTCTGAGAGTTATCGTAAAGATATTTGAGATTTATTGTTAAGGTTTGTGTGTTATCGCAAAGGTGTTTGCTCCCTCATCACTCATGCATCTGGCTGTGAATGACTGATCGGTCTATTTTAGTCCGACCGGGCATAGATTGATAGGTTGTTCACTCAGACCTGTTTAAGATGTCTGATTTATAATATTCACAGAAGCCCATTAGTGCCAAAAAACCTTTGCGACAAATCTCAAACATCTTTGCGATAAATCAAAAAATTTATTCACACAGTACGTAGTCTGAGATTTATCGTGAAGATGTTTGAGATTTATCGTAATGGTTTGCGTGTTATCGCGAAGGTGTTTGTGATTTTTCGCAAAGTTTTGCTCCTCTCACCATTCTTGCATCTGGCTGTGAATGACTGATCGGTCTATTTTAGCCCGACCGTTCAATTATAAATTG
The DNA here is from genome assembly GCA_032622095.1 of Siphonodentalium dalli. Lineage (NCBI taxonomy): Eukaryota > Metazoa > Mollusca > Scaphopoda > Gadilida > Siphonodentaliidae > Siphonodentalium > Siphonodentalium dalli. The sequence goes on along the minus strand of CP136069.1, from coordinate 140,064,710 downwards.
ATAGGTTGTTCACGGAGACCTGTTTAAGATGGCTGATTTATAATGTTTACACACAAATTAAGAAATTTTTAGCACAAAAAAAGTTTGCCACAAATTTCAAACATGTTTGCGATAAATCGCAAAATATAATCACCCAGTGCGCAGTCTGAGAGTTATCGTAAAGGTGTTTGTAATTTTTCGCAAAGTTGTTTTGTGATTTATCGCGAAGGTTTGCTCGCCTTATCCCACATGCATGCTGGCTGTCAAAGAAAGAAAGAACGATCGGTCTATTTTAGCCCAACCATGCTATTATAGATCGATTGGTGGTTTACCCAGACCTGTTGAAGATGTCGGATTATATTTATATTTATACGGTCCAAGCCAATGCATGAAAATATATCTGCGATAAATCACAAACCATTGCGATTAATCGCAAACCTTTTGTAATCAATCGTAAACCTTTACACTAAATCGCATATACCGCATAATACCGGTACTTATTGCAAAGTTGTTTGCGATTCACAAAGGTTTGCGATTTATCGCAAGGTAGTTTTTTATTTATCGGCCTATTCATGATCGATTGGTGTTTCATCCAGACCTGTTTCAAGATGTTTGATTTATAATGTTTACTTTAATATTATTGCACACAAATTAAGAAATTCAGACCAATTTTACTCCACATGCAGCGAACAGTTCATGAGAATCCTGAAATCGAGATATTAAACTTTGAATTAAGTACAAAATCACGATCAAGGTTCTATACTAATAAAAGTAATGCATGTATAACTCGGTTTATCTCAATATCAATATGCAATGGAGTCCATGTGGTTTTGTACTTTATTCAATGTTTAAACGCCATAGCATCATTTGGAATCTAACATGCCACATTGTTAAATTTGCTATCGGTCATGTTTCGTAATTTCGAGTGCTTGTTATCTGGGCAGGTTCTCCACTTAGTACCTACGGTATATGTTTGGTTCTCTGAAGTACCAAATTGCTGGGTACTATGCATAGTACCTAAATACTTCAGAGTACCTGTCTTTATATTCGGTACTTCATATAATATAATGGGTGTGTCAAGAAAGGGGGGGGGGGGGGTATCCTTAGTCCCATTGGGACAGTCACACCTCTAGCTATAATTAGATGTAGGTATTGTCAGTGTTTCCTCAGTTCCTCCCATGTTATTATGATTACCATATGCCTATGGGGGGAGGGTCGGGGGCATATACGGGTAGACGTAGTCAAGAGCTCTGTCTGTCCTACCATATCGGAGTGTAATTCAGGTGTGTTATCTTTTGGCAAGGTGAATTCACATATTGGTACCCACATTAATTTAGGCTAATTTTCAAGGCACATAACTTTGTTCCATAATTCTGTTCTGTGAGAAAGGTCGGTTTCATGGCAATTAGGCAATGGAAATTGATTTTTGATCTATAATTGTAGATGTAATTTAAGACATTGATCACCTGTGGACCTGTTTGAATTAGGGGTGCCACGATTAATCGTATAATCGATGAACCGTTGATAAAGCCGATAATCGATTACCATTTCCATCGTCGATTAATCTGCGTTATTTATTTCGGACGTTGGAAAATGCCGGTTATTGTTGAATACCCTGATTGTTTTTCACAGTTTAATATACAACCGAGGGGTTAACAACATTTGATCATGTATCAAAGAGATTCCGACAACTTGAGTACTACTAGTATATGTTGCAAACAGCCGGCAGTTCATTTGATGACATTGTATATTCTTCAAATTGCATGGCGCCATGATGGCGGCACTGCAGCTTTGAACTTATGCCGACATCGTTGGATATTTCTACAAGAAAGGCGGCACTACGTCTTTGAAATGGACTGACTGTCAGTGAACTGAATGCCCTCTCCCTTGAATCTCATTGGACCAAAGGGGAGTTGATTGACATTCTCTCGATATCAGGGAACCTACGGCATTTTAATCAGCGATATTCTCGGCGGTGTCATTTGCAGCAAGTATACTTTGTTTGTATAAGTATACTTAGATGTTACTAGTACAGGCTATCGCTTATAGTGTGGTGACTGCTAAATGAAATTAACTATTACCAAATACTTATTTTTTTATGAGTCCTGAAATTTGCGGGCAGGGGCCCACCTTTGTAATTGTTATCCATGCTCTGGAAGTTCGCTGAAACTTATAGTTTCCGTAACATTAGATTCCTTTTTTTTAGGAACCACCGTCGGTCCGTCGTGCAATCCTACTTTTATATTGCTTGTATGTTTGGCTGTTAAATTAATCGCTACATTCGTTCCAATGAACTCACAAATATTATAACCATGACATCGCCGAGAACTGTGCTTGTATTGAACACATTGTGCTCATTAGTCATTACCGGTGGTTTATGATGCACTTTATTAACTCAAAAATTACATCAGCCGATGCCTCAAACAAGCAGCGATAGCAGTTAACCAGCACCCAGCCAATATGGCAATAGGCCATATTATGGAATACTTCTACTGATGTTATTATTATTATGTACGATTAATCGATTATAGTCGATTATTGACGACCGATTATCGATTATCAAAATAAATAATCGTGGCACCTCTAGTTTGAATTTTTCTGTGGTAAGACGGATCGCATCCGTCCTCAGGCTGTGTCATTCGTGTTTCCAATGTGAAGGGGTAGATTGCTTGAGACCCCACCACAGTTCAATTCACACAAGGTTCTCAGCTTCTGTAAATGTCAGATTACATCTGCCATGTAATTCTACAATTAGACCGTATATTCACGTTAAACAGTTTCTGTCGTAATATTACGATGAACAACAATTTTCTTTAGTACATTTGTGTTGGTTTAACTTATAGTATCTCCATTTATCGGACGTTAAACAAAAAACAAGATGAAATTTAAGACTAAATTGGTTAAGAGTTTCGTCCCCAGCGACAGCCATTTTTCTGGGTTTTTCACATTTCTAAAAATAGACAGCGGGAGGTTCTGGCAGCGTTCAGACATAGCGTAGCGAGGGGACTGCACACTGTTTGCAGCTTGACATGGAAGTTGCAGAAGAAAATTATACACAAGGACATTGGGTAAATATTTTTACACAAATCGTGTGATAAATGATTTGAACTCTCCAACAAATGATATACAATGTAGATGTATATGCAATTGTCTATCGACTTGTCCCGTAGACATACATGTATGATGATGATGCACTTGAGTGATTCAACTTAAAACAACTTGATAAGAACATGCACACTGGAACTTCCAGTCATTGAATGATTTTAACATATATCAAGATTGCCATCAACAATTATTCATAAAAATAAACGAACACAAGTGAAAAACGGTACATGTGTGATTTATATATGTCACCATATTCTATTTGTATACTGAATTTGATTAACTTCTAAGGATTTTTGTATTTATTAGAACGAACACAAGCGGGAATCGCGCTTGTTTTCGTTGTTTAGTAGCATATAGTACACCCTGACTGCAATTGAGGGTGGTTCTTATACAAGGCTATTGCGTACTCAGATTAATTAACAGATGTGTTGGCGACATAATATTATGACTTATTGTCGAATTCACGCCATGAATATTAAAATAAAATCATGGTGTGATATTACATGGGGGAGGCTTGAGAGAAACGAAGCCGATTGGGCGGCCATCCATCCGATTTGACACCTCAATATAACATTTCTGCTGCTTCGGTCCTTAAAATTGGATTTTCCGTAAGTCACTTGTGGGTTGCAACCCACAAGTCAATCAAATAAAAGATCGCACCTCACAAGTATAATCACGTCGGTCCGCCCGTTCGTCCGTCCGTCCGTCCGACCTCATAACTCGAACAACTATGAACCGATTTCAATAATTTTTTGTATGCAATCTCATTGGGACGGTCTCTCCGCATGATGTTAATTGCGGTTCGGTCCGACTTTTTTTCTTCAAGTTACGCCTCTTTTTCGACTTATTTTGACTTAGAAAATTCTGTCCGACTTAATAACTTTAACAAATATGAACCGATTTCAATAATTTTTGGTATACATGCTTCTCACAATACCCTCGCTACATGATGCGGCTAGGGATTGGCTCAGACTGTTTTTCGTAATATTACACCTCATTTTCGACTTATTTTGACTTAGAAAATTCTGTCTGACTTAATAACTTTAACAAATATGAACCGATTTGAATAATTTTTTCTGTACAAGCTTCTTGTGACACCAACCATATCGATATTATTAGTCCGAATTTTTCTTTAAAGTTAAAAATCTTTGTGGTTGAGTTTACAGATAATGCGTGTTGAATTTGCCACGGTGGGGGTATGCTAGCACTCGAGTGCACACCTCTTGTTGACTTAAAATTGGGTAAAAACCCCTATTTTCATATCATCACCATTTCTGCCCCATGCAAGTACCGATATGTCTCCATCCAGGAGCTCAAGTGTATTTGAATAAAGGGCATCTCCTGCAGATATTTACAATATCCATGGTCATAAAAAGGGAATAAGGGGCTACATGGGTCTGCTTCCCTCGTGTGGTGGTCCTATATAGTCTCGAAAATTGAAGAAAAAACATATTTCCTAATGCATATCAGCATCACTGTCCATGATTGTTTATCTCCACCCGGATCTCTAGTGTTTTTGGTAAAAGGGACATCTCCTGCATATATATAAAATTATATACAAGTTCCATGGTCATAAACAGGGAATTAGGGGTTCCATGGGGGGGGGGGATTGCTTCCCTCATATGGACCATGGTGTACAGCTTTCCGATGAATGGCAACAAGCCATATTTCCGACTAAATCCTGAAAAGTTACCCTTAATTTTGCTGTGGTTAAGGAGTCGATTACTTAGGGCATTACTGTACTTATTGACTTAAAATTGGGTAAAAAACCCTATTTTGATGTCAGCATCCTTGCCCCATGCAAGTATGTCTCCACTCTGGAACTCTAGTATATTTGAATAAAGGGGCATTACATGCACAGATACATACCATATCCATGGTCATAAAAATGGGGTTACAGGGCCTGCTTCCCTCATGTGGTGGGCCTACATAGACTCGAAAATGGAAGAAAAACATATGTCCTTATGTATATCAGCATCCCTGCCCCATGAATGTTTATCTCCACACAGAGCTCTAGTGTATTTGATAAAATGGACATCTCCTGCACAGACATATACAAGTTCCATATATATGGTAATCTATGGAAAGTTCCAAGCCAAAGGGTTGATTCAATTAATATTTCCAACAGTTGAAAGTATTGAAATAACAGTTAACTGTTGCAAAATTCCAACCCAGTGGGTGCAAATTTATGTCCCGTTTCTATTTGTGAATTCATGCATTCGTTATTGTCATAAAAGTAGGCCTACATTTGAGGGCTCGCAAATTACGTTTACGTATAGTCATATTAGCGCCCGCTCTCCCGCGGCGAAGCCACGGAAGCGTAGTCCAAGTCTTCTCGTACTAAAGCCGGCTAAGATATTGGGATGGAGGTGCCGGTCTTTAGTCCAAGCCCGCTGCTATACCAATCCTTTGACACGACTTACGCCCACGATCTGTGGCGGGATTCTGTGGTGTATTTTACTCGATTTACCTAATGAATCAATACATGATGCTATATACATCGGAAAGAGAGATATCTTATGGTCATAATGGTGTATAATAATCTAACTTTCATGTTAAATTACGCATAGAATATTCCGGTTGATTGTCACCAACATCGCTGTTTTTTATATTTTGTTTACATTACTGAAAGCCGAAGTCAGGTTCCGAAGAACTTCGGCATTGTCCGGTGTTTGTTCTGAGTATTCTAGTTTCTGTTTCTATATATAGCGCGGGGTTTTCCGAACAAAATGGAGAAAACCGATCGCCGCAAAGTCCAGTTTCCAATGTACTTTGAGAACAATTCCCGCACTAAAAACTTAATGACATAATGGAGGATCAGAAAGGTAGTTTTGTTGACAATTTTCGCAAGCAACTTGTCAAAATTGGAGCAAATTAGAACTCTTGTGTCTAACTTGCCATGCGTGTGATTTTCATCCATGTGCATTTTGACCTTTGTGTTGATAAAATAATCGGAGAACCGAATCACACAGTTTCGAAATATAGTTCTTCCGTTTTAGTGGGACTTTTCAAACTTAAGGTTAAAAATTTATACAAATTTTGTTTGATTTTTTGTGTGCTTAACAAGAGCATTATATTGCTCTGTTCGCTTAGTATATATCTTAATTTCGCTGAAGTCCACCAAATGTGGGAAATGTAGCACCATATTATTTATTCTAATGATCGTTGTGTTTACACTGTTTTAAACTTTGAGAGGGTTGTAATTCTCCGTAATTTATTTAATGTATTACATTCATATCTTCAATGTTTAATTCAGTCTGAGTAAACTCATACCTAAATATTCATTACAACATTGAATATAAGGTCTGACGGATAACATCGATATTTCATTTCCAAGTCCTCGGGATTCCGTAATCTGATTGATTGCGTAAATTATTTTCCGTCCAATGAAACCGTATGGGTTGATAAACAAGTGTTAATGGGCGGAGACTCCCATAATGTCACCTCTAAATATCATTCTGAACTCCTCGACCTGTGACCTCTGCGGCTGAACTCCTCGACCTGTGACCGCGACGAGGTTTGCCGAATGCTCTAAATATAGTAACACAGCGGAATTTCGAGGCTTGCAAATTCAACAGAGACAGAAAAAATTGCTTCGAAATTATATATTCGGTACGATTCCGATTAATTTGAAGGATGTGCTGGACCTGATAGATAGGCCTGCGTATGGTACCATCTTGGCCTCCCATAAATATAAATAGAACTTTACTCATGTCCGTGTATTTTTTATTTACTTTATTGTAAATCGACAAATTATTTGCCGTAAAAAAAAAGTCATCTGAAAGTCAAACACCGAGGAAATGACTTAATTTTATGCTTTTAAATAGTTCTAAAGCATCATTTTTGATGACGGCCTAATTTTTTGCTCTCGGATGCAGCTTTCCCGTTTATGCAGCGAGTTCATCTCCCGAAAAAAGAATAGTCGCACACACGACAAATATTATCTTCTGTAAGTTTTAATGTCGCGACACAGGCCTTCTGTGGGTTGATGAGTCGGCGAAGCACAACAAATAACACGTGGGGACACCTGTCAATCATCGATGTATTTAAAAAAATCCGTGACGTCATTTTGGGGAAGCTCTTCGCTGAATAGAAATGGTTTTGGCTACATTAGCTCCAGACTCTATATTTCAAATATAGAGTCGACGTTCACCCAGACTGTGTTTAATTAATCTATTTATTTTTTATTTATTGACGCACATAATTACGATTACAATGGAGAATTCATCGTAATTTGCATTGTCAGTCGAAAATCTACGGAATATTTTCAACGGAAAATGCCGAACACAGTTCGCGAGGTCAATTGAGTTCGCATACTTTTAAAAATTTGTAAACATTGCGGTAAATGTCTCTTTTCGCATTAAATTACCGTTTTCAATTCACAACTGATGTGGGTTTCAGATCAAATAGCATGTCTTCTGCGGAAAATATCCGTTTATTGTCGCAATTGTGATATTTTATTTCATATAATTGTGGTTTTATTTGAGCGGGTCACTAACGCTTAACTCGTGTCAAAGGAATGCATGGGCCTGGAACTCGGACTAAAGACCGGCACCTCCATCCCAATATCTTAGCCGGCTTTAGTACGAGAAGACTTGGACTACGGAAGCGAAGCTACCTATGGTATACGTATGCGGATATGAGATATACTAATCGACTTTTTCAGCCCAAACTAAAAATAGATTGAACTTACCTAAAATAAAATAATTTATTCATAACTCAAGGGTCATCCGAGTCCAAAAAATTATTGTTGACGACGGCCGCCATTTTGCATTGATTAATACCACCTCGAAATGTGTAATTGGGCAAAATGCTCCAGGGCACAAATAAAAAACTTTGTTCCGGTAATTGTTAGCTATACTTCATCATACATAGGAACATCATGCTCATGAAGCCAAAGATATTTAAAAGATTGAATGTAAATTAAACCAAAGCCCTGGTTAACAAAAACTGAAATTGCATGAAAAAGTTTTGTTTATACATATTTTATAAAATTATTAAAAATATTGGCCCCGAAAGAGGATTCTATTGGCCTTACTGGTCGTTTAGATTTGATCTTCCATTTTCTAACGGTATTTCCGCCTAACAGATTGAAGAAATATTCTCAAAGTTCAAGGCCGACAAACGGAAACTATAAGTTCCGATTGAAAGATCACAGCAGATCACAGAGTCATTTTAAGATTGCTTCTTTGGGAAACCAGTAAAGGCGTCATGGCATCAAGACGTACATCATGACGTCACAACCTACATCGGCGCAAAATTCCACACAGGACTGCGTCAATGCCAGACAGCTGAGACTCGTACTACACGGGCAGCTTAACATCCACATTTACGTTATAAATATGTGATTATTTGCATACATTGTATATATTATTTTCTTGTGTCCCGTTAGGGTATATCATCAAAATCCTTCTCAAGATAAAAATTCATCCGATGATCCCATCAACAGTAACAAGCGGGCGCAAAGTACGTTTACGTATGATCATATGGTATAGAGAGTAATCAATTGGTTTCGATGATTACGTGACATAATTCACGAGGGGAGCCGGGCCTGGTAAAAGCCGAATGAGCTGAGCGAACGAGGGTTTTACCAATATAGGACCGGCTACCCGAGTGAATTATGTCACGTAATCATCGAAACCAATTGATTATTCTGTTTATTACACACTTTCAACCACTAACAGTTGATAATTCTAAAGAGAAGATGTGACACAATAAGCCCATGCAGATCAGCTGATTCTCCCATTTTGAACCCCAACGTACAGTTGCGCGTGTAGTTACACGGATGGACACAAAATTTTAATAATTGTGACGTAACGATACCATTGACCTCATTATTTTGATTCACTTTGGTGCGATTCATTTTTTAAAGTTTCGGAAATGTTCTGTCAAAATTGTGTTTATTCTGACCGAACAAGCATGGCACATGGAACGGGATATTGTGAAGACTCTGATGGGGTGTGTAAATAATGTTGGTTCATACAGGAAATGTTTGGAAATCGTGCAAAAAGTAGAAAACTAAGTTTCGAAATGACGATATTTTAATCATCGACGTAAACAAACACTCGAAGGGCAACACGTGGAAATTAGGTAAGATTCTTCTTCATTTTACCGGTTTATTCACTGCTTCTGAATGAAAACTGCATCATAGTTGGCAGTTCGTTTCTGTTCAACTTCAACCATGTTTGAGCCGTAGAAAGTGAAAATATAGTTCCGGCTTAGATCGGAACTGTCAAAAATCGCGGGCTCTCACCGGTGACGTAATTCACAGGTGTGACATTATCACTTTTAATTCACCAAGAAATCCCTATAAATCACGACTAAGTGTGTAATAAATTTACTTACTGACTATGTTGATGGTAATGGTGCTGTGAACAACGTTAGCGTTGGTCTCATCATCTGAGTCGAATACGCCGATATCCAATACAACAACCGGTCCGACTGCCCACAAGACGCTTCGTATTGCGGTCACTTCTCCTGTTACTACAATGGTTAGAGTACAATCAGTGACATTAGCCAGGTTCAGCCACACGTACGCGTAACTTTTGGCGTGTGTTACTATGGTAATGCTATATATATGCACTTAACGGGAAAACCCGGAAAAGTCTCGTGATGTTACGGCTCCAAAGCTACACGTTTTTGAGATATCGGCCCATCTATGGGTCATCTAAGGGTCATCTAAGGGTCATCTAAGGGCCATCTAAAGGTCATCTAAGGGTCATATAAGGGTCATCTAAGGGTCATCTAAGGACCATCTAAGGGCCATCTAAGGGCCATATAAGGGTCATCTAAGGGTCATGTAAGGGCCATCTAAGGGCCATCTAAGGGTCATCTAAGGGTCATCTAAGGGCCATCTAAGGGCCATCTAAGGGTCATCTAAGGGCCATCTAAGGGCCATCTAAGGGTCATCTAAGGGCCATCTAAGGGCCATCTAAGGCCCATCTAAGGGCCATCTAAGGGCCACATACGGGCCATCTAAGGGCCATCTAAGGGTCATATAAGGGTCATATAAGGGCCATCTAAGGGCCATCTAATCTTGCAGCAGAACGTGTAAACAATAATCGTATGATAGAGACAAGCGACATGTCCACAGTGCGATCGCCGATATCCTTATTTGACTTCAATCAAAACATAATATTTCCGCACGAACACATTCTATTCTATATTCTCACACTGCCTTAATGCTTCTCAGTATAGAATATCTTATACATAAGAAGATTTGATTGTTCCTCTTTGCTACCCGTATCGTCATGCTACGCGTTTGACACAACAACTTCTAAACGATATGATCATGTACTCGACGGCGGAATGGTCGTACAAGTCACGTGACTTTAGTTGACAATCTCAACACACGCTACAAGTTACATATTCGCATGGCTGATATTCGCATATTCTGATAAGACAAATAGTCAAAGAATTTTCTTAGATTTATATATCATATAACGTACACGAACGCCCATGCATTAGAATATATCATATTATAAAACAGTGTTTAAATATACTGAAGTATATTTATACATGTACGGTAGCCAAATTATAGCATATATATGACATTATTTATTTAATGCATAGCATGTTATCTAGATACATATGTTTGTTCGCCATGTTGACCACATGTAGATATGTACATATCTGCATATACTTATTATATTTATCTCAATGTCTTTATTAAGGAAATGAGAAATAAATAAATTGAATTGAATTGAACATGGTTATAATTGCCACTCCGTGCACTCTATATACATTGCAGTATACACAATGCAGTATACACAGTACAGTATACACAGTGCAATATACACAATGCAGTATACACAGTACAGTATACACAGCTCAGTATACACAGTGCAGTATACACAGTGCAGTATATACACAGTGCAGTATATACACAGTGCAGTATATACACAGTACAGTCTACACAGTGCAGTATACACAGTGCAGCATACACAGTGCATTATACACAGTGCAGTATACACAGTGCAGTATACACAGTGCAGTATACACAGTGCAGTATACACAGTGCAGTATACACAGTGCAGTATACACACAGTGCAGTATACACAGTGCAGTATACACAGTGCAGTATACACAGTGAAGTATACACAGTGCAGTATACACAGTGAAGTATACACAGTGCAGTATACACAGTGCAGTATACGCAGTGCAGTATACATAGTGCAGTATACACATTGCAGTATACATAGTACAGTATACACAGTGCATTATACACAGTACAGTATACACAGTGAAGTATACACAGTGCAGTATACACAGTGCAGTATACACAGTGCAGTATACACAGTACAGTATACACAGTGCAGTATACACAGTGCAGTATACATAGTGCAGTATACATAGTGCAGTATACATAGTACAGTATACACAGTGCATTATACACAGTGCAGTATACACAGTGCAGTATACACAGTGCAGTATACACAGTACAGTATACACAGTGCAGTATACACAGTGCAGTATACACAGTGCAGTATACACAGTGCAGTATACACAGTGCAGTATACACAGTGCAGTATACACAGTACAGTATACACAGTGCAGTATACACAGTGCAGTATACATAGTGCAGTATACACAGTGCAGTATACACAGTGCAGTATACACAGTGCAGTATACACAGTACAGTATACACAGTGCAGTATACACAGTGCAGTATACATAGTGCAGTATACATAGTGCAGTATACATAGTACAGTATACACAGTGCATTATACACAGTGCAGTATACACAGTGCAGTATACACAGTGCAGTATACACAGTACAGTATACATAGTACAGTATACACAGTGCAGTATACACAGTGCAGTATACACAGTGCAGTATACACAGTGCAGTATACACAGTACAGTATACACAGTGCAGTATACACAGTGCAGTATACATAGTGCAGTATACATAGTGCAGTATACACAGTGCAGTATACATAGTGCAGTATACACAGTGCAGTATACATAGTGCAGTATACACAGTGCAGTATATACACAGTGCAGTATACACAGTGCAGTATACACAGTGCAGTATACACAGTACAGTATACACAGTGCAGTATACACAGTGAAGTATACACAGTGCAGTATACACAGTGCAGTATACACAGTGCAGTATACACAGTGCAGTATACACAGTGCAGTATACACAGTACAGTATACACAGTGCAGCATACACAGTGCAGTATACACAGTGCAGTATACACAGTGCAGTATACACAGTGCAGTATACACAGTGCAGTATACACAGTGCAGTATACACAGTACAGTATACACAGTGCAGTATACACAGTGCAGTATACACAGTGCAGTATACACACAATGCAGTATACACAGTGAAGTATACACAGTGCAGTATACACAGTGCAGTATACACAGTACAGTATACACGGTGCAGTATACACAGTGCAGTATACACAGTGCAGTATACATAGTACAGTATACACAGTACAGTATACATAGTGCAGTATACACACAGTGCAGTATACGCAGTGCAGTATACATAGTGCAGTATACACATTGCAGTATACATAGTACAGTATACACAGTGCATTATACACAGTACAGTATACACAGTGCAGTATACACAGTGCAGTATACATAGTGCAGTATACACAGTGCATTATACACAGTACAGTATACACAGTGCAGTATACACAGTGCATTATACACAGAACATTATACACAGTGCAGTATACACAGTGCAGTATACACAGTGCAGTATACACACAGTGCAGTATACACAGTTCAATATACACAGTGCAGTATACACAGTGCAGTATACACACAGTGCAGTATACACAGTGCAGTATACACACAGTGCAGTATACACAGTGCAGTATACACATTGCAGTATACACAGTGCATCATACACATTGCAGTATACATAGTACAGTATACACAGTGCAGTATACACAGTGCAGTATACACAGTGCAGTATACACACAATGCAGTATACACAGTGCAGTATACACAGTGAAGTATACACAGTGCAGTATACACAGTGCAGTATACACACAATGCAGTATACACAGTGCAGTATACACAGTACAGTATACACAATGCAGTATACACAGTGCAGTATACACAATGCAGTATACACAGTGAAGTATACACAGTGCAGTATACACAGTGCAGTATACACAGTGCAGTATACACAATGCAGTATACACAGTGCAGTATACACAGTGCAGTATACACAGTACAGTATACACAGTGCAGTATACACAGTGCAGTATACACAGTGCAGTATACACACAATGCAGTATACACAGTGAAGTATACACAGTGCAGTATACACAGTGCAGTATACACAGTACAGTATACACGGTGCAGTATACACAGTGCAGTATACACAGTGCAGTATACATAGTACAGTATACACAGTACAGTATACATAGTGCAGTATACACACAGTGCAGTATACGCAGTGCAGTATACATAGTGCAGTATACACATTGCAGTATACATAGTACAGTATACACAGTGCATTATACACAGTACAGTATACACAGTGCAGTATACACAGTGCAGTATACATAGTGCAGTATACACAGTGCATTATACACAGTACAGTATACACAGTGCAGTATACACAGTGCATTATACACAGAACATTATACACAGTGCAGTATACACAGTGCAGTATACACAGTGCAGTATACACACAGTGCAGTATACACAGTTCAATATACACAGTGCAGTATACACAGTGCAGTATACACACAGTGCAGTATACACAGTGCAGTATACACACAGTGCAGTATACACAGTGCAGTATACACATTGCAGTATACACAGTGCATCATACACATTGCAGTATACATAGTACAGTATACACAGTGCAGTATACACAGTGCAGTATACACAGTGCAGTATACACACAATGCAGTATACACAGTGCAGTATACACAGTGAAGTATACACAGTGCAGTATACACAGTGCAGTATACACACAATGCAGTATACACAGTGCAGTATACACAGTACAGTATACACAATGCAGTATACACAGTGCAGTATACACAATGCAGTATACACAGTGAAGTATACACAGTGCAGTATACACAGTGCAGTATACACAGTGCAGTATACACAATGCAGTATACACAGTGCAGTATACACAGTGCAGTATAAACACAGTGTAGTATACACAGTGCAGTATACACAGTGCAGTATACATAGTGCAGTATACACACAGTGCAGTATACACAGTGCATTATACACAGTTCAATATACACAGTGCAGTATACACAGTGCAGTATACACACAGTGCAGTATACATAGTACAGTATACACAGTGCAGTATACACAGTGCAGTATACACAGTGCAGTATACACACAATGCAGTATACACAGTGCAGTATACACAGTGAAGTATACACAGTGCAGTGTACATAGTGCAGTATACATAGTGCAGTATACACAGTGCAGTATACACAGTACAGTATACACAGTGCAGTATACACAGTGAAGTATACACAGTGCAGTATACACAGTGCAGTATACACAGTGCAGTATACACAGTGCAGTATACACACAATGCAGTATACACAGTGCAGTATACACAGTGAAGTATACACAGTGCAGTATACATAGTGCAGTATACATAGTGCAGTATACACAGTGCAGTATACACAGTACAGTATACACAGTGCAGTATACACAGTGAAGTATACACAGTGCAGTATACACAGTGCAGTATACACAGTGAAGTATACACAGTGCAGTATACACAGTGCAGTATACACACAATGCAGTATACACAGTGCAGTATACACAGTACAGTATACACAGTGAAGTATACATAGTGCAGTATACACAGTGCAGTATACACAGTGCAGTATACACAGTGCAGTATACATAGTACAGTATACACAGTACAGTATACACAGTGCAGTATACACAGTGCAGTATACATAGTGCAGTATACACAGTGCAGTATACACAGTGCAGTATACATAGTGCAGTATACACATTGCAGTATACATAGTACAGTATACACAGTGCAGTATACACAGTGCAGTATACACAGTACAGTATACACAGTACAGTATACACAGTGCAGTATACACAGTGCAGTATACATAGTGCAGTATACACAGTGCAGTATACACAGTGCAGTATACATAGTACAGTATACACAGTACAGTATACACAGTGCAGTATACACAGTGCAGTATACATAGTGCAGTATACACAGTGCAGTATACACAGTGCAGTATACATAGTGCAGTATACACATTGCAGTATACATAGTACAGTATACACAGTACAGTATACACAGTGCAGTATACACAGTGCAGTATACACAGTGCAGTATACATAGTGCAGTATACACAGTACAGTATACACAGTGCAGTATACACAGTGCAGTATACATAGTACAGTATACACAGTACAGTATACACAGTGCAGTATACACAGTGCAGTATACATAGTGCAGTATACACAGTGCAGTATACATAGTACAGTATACACAGTACAGTATACACAGTGCAGTATACACAGTGCAGTATACATAGTACAGTATACACAGTACAGTATACACAGTGCAGTATACACAGTGCAGTATACATAGTGCAGTATACACAGTGCAGTATACACAGTGCAGTATACATAGTGCAGTATACACATTGCAGTATACATAGTACAGTATACACAGTGCAGTATACACAGTGCAGTATACATAGTACAGTATACACAGTACAGTATACACAGTGCAGTATACACAGTGCAGTATACACAGTGCAGTATACACAGTGCAGTATACATAGTGCAGTATACACAGTGCAGTATACACAGTGCAGTATACACAGTGCAGTATACACAGTGCAGTATACACAGTGCAGTATACACAGTGCAGTATACATAGTGCAGTATACACAGTGCAGTATACACAGTGCAGTATACATAGTACAGTATACACAGTACAGTATACACAGTGCAGTATACACAGTGCAGTATACATAGTGCAGTATACACAGTGCAGTATACACAGTGCAGTATACATAGTGCAGTATACACATTGCAGTATACACAGTGCAGTATACATAGTACAGTATACACAGTGCAGTATACACAGTGCAGTATACACAGTGCAGTATACATAGTGCAGTATACACAGTGCAGTATACACAGTGCAGTATACACAGTGCAGTATACACAGTGCAGTATACATAGTACAGTATACACAGTACAGTATACACAGTGCAGTATACACAGTGCAGTATACACAGTGCAGTATACACAGTGCAGTATACACAGTGCAGTATACACAGTGCAGTATACACAGTGCAGTATACACAGTGCAGTATACACAGTGCAGTATACATAGTGCAGTATACACATTGCAGTATACACAGTACAGTATACACAGTGCAGTATACACAGTGCAGTATACACAGTGCAGTATACACAGTGCAGTATACACAGTGCAGTATACATAGTACAGTATACACAGTACAGTATACACAGTGCAGTATACACAGTGCAGTATACACAGTGCAGTATACATAGTGCAGTATACACATTGCAGTATACATAGTACAGTATACACAGTGCTGTATACATAGTGATGTACACACAGTGTATTATACACAGTGCTGTACACACAGTACAGTATACATAGTGATGTACACACAGTGTATTATACACAGTGCTGTACACACAGTGCTGTATACATAGTGATGTACACACAGTGTATTATACACAGTGCTGTACACACAGTGCTGTATACATAGTGATGTACACACAGTGTATTATACACAGTGCTGTATACACATTGCAGTATAGACAGTGCAGTATACACAGTGCAGTATACACAGTGCAGTACACACAGTACAGTACACACAGTGCAGTATACACAGTGCTATATACACATTGCAGTATACACAGTGCTGTACACATAGTGCAGTATACACAGTACAGTATACACAGTGCAGTATACACAGTGCTGTATACACAGTGATGTACACACAGTGCTGTACACACAGTGCAGTATACACAGTGCTGTACACACAGTGCAGTACACACAGTACAGTACACACAGTACAGTATACACAGTGCAGTATCTGGTGTTGTATACACAGTGCAGTACACACAGTACAGTACACACATTACGGTATACACAGTGCAGTATCTGGGGTTCGTGAAACACGTGGTGATAGTCAGCATGGAATCATGTTTGTGATCAAGAACAATACAGGGGCCATATTGACAATATATTATACCATACTCCAAAATTTATCCGCGAAATGATTCTTCATTCTCACAGAAAAACTACTTGTATAATTTATAGCACATCCCGCGTGGCATGTTTATGTGGGGCTGGAAAATGTCGACTCGAAACATGCATGGAATTCATCAGCAAACTATACAAGAAATCCACAGTCAGAAATGGTAACGCCCCTCCCCCAAGATCATATTATTAGCCATAAATATAAATTATAATATAAAATATATTGGTTACATTAATGCACCGCCTCAGAATTCCGTTAAAACAACTAATCCTTCAAATTATTACAAAAAACTACGGCTTATTACTGCAGGTTTTTCATTCACCAAACCAGAAAGCTTCTAAATGCGGATCAAAAATTGTGTTCCCGCCATAAAATCTTCAAGTGTGCATGGCCCAGCCATTGTTCATACCTAAACATCGAACGCAATTAACGCGGTCATAATAGTTACACACTGCAACTATAAGACATCCAGCTAATACACATCCCACGAAAACCCGAAATGTGTTGTCCTGCGAGATATCCCATCGCTATATCTCAATTTGACACGCCCATATTAGCCTTCCTATACAATATACTAAAACAATAAAGCTTCTCAAATCATAGGCATAGTCAGTAGAACTTTCACGAACTTTGACATTCCAACTACAGCTTTTACCGAACTCGGGGTCGCAGTACAACTTTAACGCGTCCCAAAATAACCGGAAAAAAACAATTATCTATATATAAAATCCCCATGGGACCACAGATTTCTAAAATTTGTAGAACAGTATACACCGGGGATTCACTGAGGATTCGGAAAGACATCTCTAAAATGTCAGGGGGAGTTATATTCCTTGTATGTCTTCGGAATAGGTCAAGTCGAAGCTTAGCATATGTACACTTAGAGGAAAGCCTTCTCCAAGCATTATATCAAACATTCATATATCAGAGGTCCGTTAAATGTCAAAGCAGCGAGATATATAAGTAAACAAAGCCTTGTTTGCCAGAGAATTTCGATTTTTCGCCCTATCAGAAAATGCATGTAATCAGTACATTAAACTATCGTATCAACACTCTACCTGTTTCTATCACGGTAGATGGTATATCATTTTGAAGAACGGTTAATCGCGGACATGTCAGGTGATTAATCACATTCAGCGGTTTATGTGAAAGCCCGGGTTTCCAAGTTAGCATGTAGTACTTCTTTTGAATGACCACCGATTACAAAAGAGCAACGGGACGGGACTGGATCCAAAAACAGCATCCCAAGGTGCTGTGGACCGAGAAGCAAGCCTTGAAATAGGGTGTCTGTCATTTGCAGAATGAGGTCCACAGAGGGTGAATTTAGTGATGCTATCCCGCATAGCGGGCTAGCATCACCAAACTCACCATCTAGGGACCTCATTCTGATCACACCTCAGCAGAATGAGGTTCCCAGAGGGCATATAATACTCTATTTAGTGTAAACACTATTTTAGTCTCAACAACAAGTTTGTACATACATATACAAATTTAACTTACAACACATACATTACAAAATGTTAACAAGTGTGTCCCAGTATATGTGAGATTAGGCTGTATAAAGTTATATTTGTCATTTCCCCATCAGATATTCGTATGGGTGATTACTGGTTTATTATTAATAACTAATTGAGTTATGATTTGACTGCCAAATACAAACACAAATAATGCATCAATACTCCATGTGAGAACAGTATACATTTCTGGCGACGTCGTGTTAAGCATATGTAGACATAGATTTAAGACTTACCAGAATTGATTGTGAAGTCGGCGAGATTGTCATATAACCAGAACCACATCTGGTCGCCTTCAGGGTCAGTCGCTCCCACCGTCATTATTACGTCAGTCACCGACTGCAGTGTGGTGGCGTCCACATTTATACCCGGTTCTTGTTTTAAAGACATAAATGTATACTTATTATTATATATATCTTATTATTCTACCGGCTCTATATCCATATATGTATTTATTTCATTGAATGGACTGATGAGTAGCTCATATTATAAACAATGTTAAGCCAGATTGTTCTATTCTAATCAATACACC
Organism: Siphonodentalium dalli; assembly: GCA_032622095.1. Taxonomy (NCBI): domain Eukaryota; kingdom Metazoa; phylum Mollusca; class Scaphopoda; order Gadilida; family Siphonodentaliidae; genus Siphonodentalium; species Siphonodentalium dalli. The sequence goes on along the minus strand of CP136069.1, from coordinate 140,045,337 downwards.
ATGCCTTATAAAGATATTTTGTGCACCACTCTCTAGATTCTCAAATAGAGCAGGATAATTAATAGAAGATTAAACCAACCATCGTGTTTTTATTTGGTAAAAAAACATTGTATTGTACTGTTATATGTTGATTCACTTTAAAATGAACATAATTATTCTGATTCTGATTCTAAGCGAGTAATCAGTCACTTCGCCCAGTCTAAGAGGATAGCAACTCAACTGATATTGCGGGGGCGGTCTTGGAAACATTTGCGGACACAGGGTCGAAACAAAATACTGTCCTCTACCTGACCACCTACCCCTCTGTTAGTTAGTAAATACATCAGTATAATATTACAAGAAATTACATCAGCCTGGTTCTTTGCAGCAATTACCATTTAGCATATTCCAACATAGTAATACAGCACAAAACATTGGAATGGTATTGGTATTTCATCTTAGGCCTATAACATTCACCCACCGATTATAATGGTGCATATGCGCACACAGTCTTCAAGTTAGTTGCCCAATGCACTCCATGTGGCATCTTAATGGACTGGGCAGTATATCAGTCATTGTTTGATTGATTTTGTGTGGTCTGCCATCCTGTACAAAATATAGTGGTTTTGGTAATCAATGACTGCTTTAAAAGGCTCAGCGGGGACGTGATATATTTGCAAATATTTTGTAATAATATTATACTGTTGACATGCGGATGTCACAATTTGTCATTAAAAATGGGTAAACGTTGTATGTTTGTAGCCATGTGTAGGACTGCCGGTATATGCTTATTGACTTGAATATCGTTTAGCAGAAATATTGGCAAAGAACAAGACATTGACATTTTGGGGGAATCTGCAATAGTTATCCTGGTGCCACTTCTGAAGCGAATCCAGTCGATAAGATAAGTGTTTTTCAATTTGATAGGACATTGGCTTACAGGCGCGCGACTGTCGCTATTACAGGATAGCCAAATTAGTTTAGTTTAACCTGTGCCCGTGAAGCGTCACAACGTAATGTATGTATCAGCACATATAAAACAGTTCCGTGTTGTACGCCTATAATTACTGTTTCCCAAAACATTTTATTGGAATTGCATGTACCATATAATTATTTAGGTAACTTAGTACGTGATAAAAATTTGCTTCGTGAAGATTTAGAGGTATAAGAACCAACTTTCCCATCGACATGGCAACTGTCACTAAATTATCCCAACCTGCAAGATCGTTAATTTCCAATTACAATCCGCGGAGTGGCTAGGTCGTTCAGCTCAGCTCCGCATCTGTATCTGTATATGTATCTGGTTCAGTGCAGGATCCTAGCGGATGTATGAGCCCGGATGTGACCAAGACTGTTGATTGTTGTTTCGTCCTTTGGCGCATAGAATAATCTTCTAGATGGTTCCAATCAAGTATTGTCCAAGGATATAATTAATTTCGATATTCTGTGCAATCGGCCTTGATTAATTCGAACGGTTTAGAGTTGACACACTCAAAGACTTTGGACAACGTTATTTGCACTGAATACGTAGCATTTTGCCTTTATTTTCCTACCACTCATTGTTTCTCAATGAATTTTCTCTGATAGTCTCAAGAGTCTTTTTATTTCGATAGCTGGGACCAGCGGCCAGCCCATCCACTCGCTTGCCAACACAGTTACACTCTTTGGTTTGTCCACCTGCTGTCGTCTGTATCATGAAATGTTTCCCCATATTTGTTACTGCTCCTTCTCTCATATGTGTTACCGCTCCTTCTCTAATATGTGTTACCGCTCCTTCTCTCATATGTGTTACCGCCCCTTCTCTCATGTGTGTTACCGCTCCTTCTCTCATATGTGTTACCGCTCCTTCTCTCATGTGTGTTACCGCTCCTTCTCTCATATGTGTTACCGCTCCTTCTCTCATATGTGTTACCGCTCCTTCTCTCATATGTGTTACCGCTCCTTCTCTAATATGTGTTACCGCTCCTTCTCTCATATGTGTTACCGCTCCTTCTCTCATATGTGTTACCACTCCTTCTCTCATGTGTGTTACCGCCCCTTCTCTCGTGTGTGTTACCGCTCCTTCTCTCATATTTGTTACTGCTCCTTCTCTCATATTTGTTACCGCTCCTTCTCTCATAAGTGTTACCGCTCCTTCTCTCATATGTGTTACCGCTCCTTCTCTAATATGTGTTACCGCTCCTTCTCTCATATGTGTTACTGCTCCTTCTCTCACATTTGTTACCGCTCCTTCTCTCATAAGTGTTACCGCTCCTTCTCTCATATGTGTTACCGCTCCTTCTCTAATATGTGTTACCACTCCTTCTCTCATGTGTGTTACCGCCCCTTCTCTCATATGTGTTACCGCTCCTTCTCTCATATTTGTTACTGCTCCTTCTCTCATATTTGTTACCGCTCCTTCTCTCATATGTGTTACCGCCCTTCTCTCATATGTGTTACCGCTCCTTCTCTCATATGTGTTACCGACCCTTCTCTCATGTGTGTTACCGCCCCTTCTCTCATATGTGTTACCGCTCCTTCTCTCATATTTGTTACTGCTCCTTCTCTCATATTTGTTACCGCTCCTTCTCTCATATGTGTTACCGCCCTTCTCTCATATGTGTTACCGCTCCTTCTCTCATATGTGTTACCGCCCCTTCTCTCATGTGTTTACCGCCCCTTCTCTCATATGTGTTACCGCTCCTTCTCTCATGTGTGTTACCGCCCCTTCTCTCATATGTGTTACCGCCCCTTCTCTCATATGTGTTACCACTCCTTCTCTCATATGAGTTACTGCTCCTTCTCTCATATGTGTTACCGCCCCTTCTCTCATATGTGTTACTGCTCCTTCTCTCATATTTGTTACTGCTCCTTCTCTCATATTTGTTACTGCTCCTTCTCTCATATTTGTTACCGCTCCTTCTCTCATATGTGTTACCGCCCTTCTCTCATATGTGTTACCGCTCCTTCTCTCATATGTGTTACCGCTCCTTCTCTCATGTATGTTACCGCCCCTTCTCTCATATGTGTTACCGCCCCTTCTCTCATGTGTGTTACCGCCCCTTCTCTAATATGTGTTACCGCTCCTTCTCTCATATGTGTTACCGCTCCTTCTCTCATATGTGTTACTGCTCCTTCTCTCATATGTGTTACCGCTCCTTCTCTCATATGTGTTACCGCTCCTTCTCTCATATGTGTTACCGCTCCTTCTCTCATGTGTGTTACCGCTCCTTCTCTCACATTTGTTACTGCTCCTTCTCTCATATGTGTTGCCGCACCTTCTCTCATATGTGTTACCACTCCTTCTCTCATGTGTGTTACCGCCCCTTCTCTCATGTGTGTTACCGCCCCTTCTCTCATATGTGTTACCGCTCCTTCTCTCATATGTGTTACCGCTCCTTCTTTGATATGTGTTACCGCTCCTTCTCTCATATGTGTTACCGCTCCTTCTCTCGTGTGTGTTACCGCTCCTTCTCTCATGTGTGTTACCGCCCCTTCTCTCATATGTGTTACCGCTCCTTCTCTCATATTTGTTACTGCTCCTTCTCTCATATTTGTTACTGCTCCTTCTCTCATATGTGTTACCACTCCTTCTCTAATATGTGTTACCGCTCCTTCTCTCATATGTGTTACCGCCCCTTCTCTCATGTGTGTTACCACTCCTTCTCTCATATGTGTTACCGCTCCTTCTCTCATGTGTGTTACCGCTCCTTCTCTCATATGTGTTACCGCTCCTTCTCTCATATGTGTTACCGCTCCTTCTCTCATATGTGTTACCGCTCCTTCTCTCATGTGTGTTACCGCTCCTTCTCTCATATGTGTTACCGCTCCTTCTCTCATGTGTGTTACCGCCCCTTCTCTCATGTGTGTTACCGCTCCTTCTCTCATGTGTGTTACCGCTCCTTCTCTCATATATGTTACCACACCTTCTCTCATATGTGTTACCACTCCTTCTCTCATGTGTGTTACCGCCCCTTCTCTCATGTGTGTTACCGCCCCTTCTCTCATATGTGTTACCGCTCCTTCTCTCATATTTGTTACTGCTCCTTCTCTCATATGTGTTACTGCTCCTTCTCTCATATTTGTTACCGCTCCTTCTCTCATATTTGTTACTGCTCCTTCTCTCATATTTGCTACCGCTCCTTCTCTCATAAGTGTTACCGCTCCTTCTCTCATATGTGTTACCGCTCCTTCTCTAATATGTGTTACCGCTCCTTCTCTCATATGTGTTACCGCTCCTTCTCTCATATGTGTTACTGCTCCTTCTCTCATATGTGTTACCGCTCCTTCTCTCATATTTGTTACTGCTCCTTCTCTCATATTTGTTACCGCTCCTTCTCTCATAAGTGTTACCGCTCCTTCTCTCATATGTGTTACCGCTCCTTCTCTAATATGTGTTACCGCTCCTTCTCTCATGTGTGTTACCGCCCCTTCTCTCATATGTGTTACCGCTCCTTCTCTCATATTTGTTACTGCTCCTTCTCTCATATTTGTTACCGCTCCTTCTCTCATATGTGTTACCGCCCTTCTCTCATATGTGTTACCGCTCCTTCTCTCATATGTGTTACCGCCCCTTCTCTCATGTGTGTTACCGCCCCTTCTCTCATATGTGTTACCACTCCTTCTCTCATATGTGTTACTGCTCCTTCCCTCATATGTGTTACTGCTCCTTCTCTCATATTTGTTACCGCTCCTTCTCTCATAAGTGTTACCGCTCCTTCTCTCATATGTGTTACTGCTCCTTCTCTAATATGTGTTACCGCTCCTTCTCTCATGTGTGTTACCGCCCCTTCTCTCATATGTGTTACTGCTCCTTCTCTCATATTTGTTACTGCTCCTTCTCTCATATTTGTTACTGCTCCTTCTCTCATATTTGTTACCGCTCCTTCTCTCATATGTGTTACCGGCCTTCTCTCATATGTGTTACCGCTCCTTCTCTCATATGTGTTACCGCTCCTTCTCTCATGTATGTTACCGCCCCTTCTCTCATATGTGTTACAGCCCCTTCTCTCACGTGTGTTACCGCCCCTTCTCTAATATGTGTTACCGCCCCTTCTCTAATATGTGTTACCGCTCCTTCTCTCACATTTGTTACTGCTCCTTCTCTCATATGTGTTACCGCCCCTTTTCTCATATGTGTTACCGCTCCTTCTCTCATATTTGTTACCGCTCCTTCTCTCATATGTGTTACCGCTCCTTCTCTCACATTTGTTACTGCTCCTTCTCTCATATGTGTTACCGCTCCTTCTCTCATATGTGTTACTGCTCCTTCTCTCATATGTGTTACTGCTCCTTCTCTCACATTTGTTACTGCTCCTTCTCTCATATGTGTTACTGCTCCTTCTCTCATATGTGTTACCGCTCCTTCTCTCATATGTGTTACCGCTCCTTCTCTCATATGTGTTACCGCTCCTTCTCTCATATGTGTTACTGCTCCTTCTCTCATATGTGTTACCGCTCCTTCTCTCATATGTGTTACTGCTCCTTCTCTCATATGTGTTACCGCTCCTTCTCTCATGTGTGTTACCGCTCCTTCTCTCATATTTGTTACCGCTCCTTCTCTCATAAGTGTTACCGCTCCTTCTCTCATATGTGTTACTGCTCCTTCTCTCATATTTGTTACCGCTCCTTCTCTCATAAGTGTTACCGCTCCTTCTCTCATATGTGTTACTGCTCCTTCTCTAATATGTGTTACCGCTCCTTCTCTCATGTGTGTTACCGCCCCTTCTCTCATATGTGTTACTGCTCCTTCTCTCATATTTGTTACTGCTCCTTCTCTCATATTTGTTACTGCTCCTTCTCTCATATTTGTTACCGCTCCTTCTCTCATATGTGTTACCGGCCTTCTCTCATATGTGTTACCGCTCCTTCTCTCATATGTGTTACCGCTCCTTCTCTCATGTATGTTACCGCCCCTTCTCTCATATGTGTTACAGCCCCTTCTCTCACGTGTGTTACCGCCCCTTCTCTAATATGTGTTACCGCCCCTTCTCTAATATGTGTTACCGCTCCTTCTCTCACATTTGTTACTGCTCCTTCTCTCATATGTGTTACCGCCCCTTTTCTCATATGTGTTACCGCTCCTTCTCTCATATTTGTTACCGCTCCTTCTCTCATATGTGTTACCGCTCCTTCTCTCACATTTGTTACTGCTCCTTCTCTCATATGTGTTACCGCTCCTTCTCTCATATGTGTTACTGCTCCTTCTCTCATATGTGTTACTGCTCCTTCTCTCACATTTGTTACTGCTCCTTCTCTCATATGTGTTACTGCTCCTTCTCTCATATGTGTTACCGCTCCTTCTCTCATATGTGTTACCGCTCCTTCTCTCATATGTGTTACCGCTCCTTCTCTCATATGTGTTACTGCTCCTTCTCTCATATGTGTTACCGCTCCTTCTCTCATATGTGTTACTGCTCCTTCTCTCATATGTGTTACCGCTCCTTCTCTCATGTGTGTTACCGCTCCTTCTCTCATATGTGTTACTGCTCCTTCTCTCATATGTGTTACCGCTCCTTCTCTCATGTATGTTACCGCTCCTTCTCTCATATGTGTTACTGCTCCTTCTCTCACATTTGTTACTGCTCCTTCTCTCATATGTGTTACTGCTCCTTCTCTCATATGTGTTACCGCTCCTTCTCTCATATGTGTTACTGCTCCTTCTCTCATATGTGTTACCGCTCCTTCTCTCATATGTGTTACTGCTCCTTCTCTCATATGTGTTACCGCTCCTTCTCTCATGTGTGTTACCGCTCCTTCTCTCACATTTGTTACTGCTCCTTCTCTCATATGTGTTACCGCCCCTTCTATCATATGTGTTACCGCTCCTTCTCTCATATTTGTTACTGCTCCTTCTCTCATATTTGTTACCGCTCCTTCTCTCATATGTGTTACCGCTCCTTCTCTCACATTTGTTACTGCTCCTTCTCTCATATGTGTTACCGCTCCTTCTCTCATATGTGTTACTGCTCCTTCTCTCATATGTGTTACTGCTCCTTCTCTCACATTTGTTACTGCTCCTTCTCTCATATGTGTTACTGCTCCTTCTCTCATATGTGTTACCGCTCCTTCTCTCATGTGTGTTACTGCTCCTTCTCTCATATGTGTTACTGCTCCTTCTCTCATATGTGTTACTGCTCCTTCTCTCATATGTGTTACCGCTCCTTCTCTCACATTTGTTACTGCTCCTTCTCTCATATGTGTTACCGCCACTTCTCTCATATTTGTTACTGCCCCTTCTCTCATATGTGTTACCGCTCCTTCTTTCATATGTGTTACTGCTCCTTCTCTCATATGTGTTACTGCTCCTTCTCTCATATGTGTTACTGCTCCTTCTCTCATATGTGTTACCGCTCCTTCTCTCATATGCGATTAGCTTACTCTTTCCTGATGCTCTTCTCAAGTACCGACGTATAAATCATAGAGTGCTAATTGCTTTATTTACCCTTTTTCCGATGTAAGGTGGCGAATACGTGTCGTTTGATAATGTGGCGCCAAGGTAGGGGCTTTCTGTTACCTGTTGGAGTAGGCGGTTGCCCATTCTGTATGTAAATCAAGATGTTGGTGCGATGGACAAAACAAGAATAACGAGCAGACAGTCGTCGACGAATAGTCTAACATTTGCCAGCAGTTTCTTGTGGGGTGCTGTATCGAGAATTACAACATCGGTTTGATTTTGTTTTCAAAGTTGTGAAGAAATCGGTGGTTGTGGTGAGTAGTTGGTTGACGCACGAATGGCCTTTCCTGAATGTTATTTAGTTTGGATAGAATGTCGTGGTCTTCTATGTGGTTTATGATGTGGCGGCATAGTATGTGCTCTAGTATCTTGCAACACACAGATGTAAGTGAGACTGGTCTATAATTATCAGCTTGATGCGAGTCTCCTTCTATATCGGTGCGATGGTTGAGCTGAGTTAGTCGTTTGGTAAAATCACCGTTAATTCGGTGCTAAATCATCGTTGGATTTCTGAAACATGGTGGTTAGTCGTGGTGAAATTTCATATGCACATGTTTTCAGCACGATGTTTGTATATAATACCATCAGGTCCGGAAATTTCCTCGCTTTAAGTCCGGACGTTTGGTTATACGCCGTCTACTACAATATCCAGGTGTTCTATGCTTTCGTGTCCGTATTTAGTACATGGTGGTACAATTTCACCAGGGTTTTCTCTTATGAATACTAACTGATACTGCTGTACCTGAATATCCGCCTTTCACGCACTGTCATCAACTAACTTCCCATTGTTCTTTAAAGGTGCGGTGACGATGTTGCCTTTGTTTTGTTTTTATTTTTGCCTTCATGCTTTTCATCTCCATTCCATTGATCATGATCTTGTTCAGGGGTCCCATTCTTCAAGGGGTCCCATTCTTCAGGAGGTCCCATTCTTCATGAGGTCCCATTCTTTATGAGGTCCCATTCTTCAGGAGGTCCCATTCTTTAGGAGGTCCCATTCTTCCTGTTAAAATGTTCTTCTCATGATAGCTGCTTTTTGGAATTTTCTATATTGTTCCCACCCGTCCTTATATCTTTAGATTCCTTTGCTATTTTGTTTAGGTGGCATTTTTTAGTATGCTTTTGTAGTTTCTTGTTCATCCACGGGACTTGGTTTTGTTTTGTTGGTTTGCTAGAGACATTTTCTTGGATGGACTGCATGATGCATTTTTAAAGGATTCCCATAGGCTGTTCGTATCTGCTGTGGGATTTTCGGCCAGGGTAGTTATCTCCTTGCTCATGTTGGTAATGTCGTTAAATAGTGATACAGTGTGTCAGTCATTTGCAGAATAAGTTCCACAGAGGGAGCATTGTGTGACTCTAGCCAACCGCGACTCTTGGAACCTCATTCTGTTTAGGTCTCAACTCTCAACAAGGGAGATCTTGGATCAGATTGAAGTTCCCCAGTTGGAGTTGGTGATGTTCACCCATTAGTCACCTGAACGGTGTAGCCTCACTAAATTAACACTCTGGGGACCTCATTCTGTACATGTCAGACACACAATTTCAATTCTTGGTTCAGCTGAGCGTGTATAGCTTTTACGCTGGTATTTCAAGAGGTTCATTCGTGCCAAGGCAATTATATAGCAACCCAAGTTTGAGGTGTGTCAATTTATAATCTAAACATCTTTATTATATATCTATAAGCATATACACTCACCAGGTAAGTTATCAAACGCCGGGAATGCAGCCTGCAAACAGAGATACACGATTAGCATTATATCCACATCATCGTGGACAAAGGCGCGGCTAGAGTATCCATAGACCATGCCATGAATATATACGGACGTACATGCGGAGTAGAGATTCATGACATGATCTAGAGTAAACTATACACCTGCACATATCATATACTGTGTGATTCCCTCCCCCTTACCTCCGACCAAACCTAACATTTTATAATTCTTTATTTTGCAAATTTGATGTATTCTTTTTTGGGTATTATATTCTAACACGTCTTCGTTAAGAGGGAGGTAAAGTGGAAACATTTAAATGGGGAATTCAGTGTTAATTTTCAAGACATAATTAGTCAATATTTACAAACCGTAGAATATTGCTTCATGTCTTGTTGGAATGTTTGAGCATATATCTAGTGACAAAGCGAAGCAGATTTTTCATTTTGTTTGTGACATTTGATGGAGATATTTTAAACAACGATAAACAATGGTGAACTACTTTTTAATAATGTCCCATAATATTCAACCTGGGATTAAAATCAAAATTCCTCTTCGCGTTGCCACTAGATAAGTATTCAAACTTTCCAAAAAGGTATGCTATGATCACCTGCGCTTTATAAGGTTTGATAAATCTTTTCCCCAAAAAAATAACACTGAATTCTCCATTCAAATGTTGCCACTTTACCCCCCTCTCAATGTGTTCATCCGTTAGAAGAGAAGATAATTTAATAAGTTGTGCCCATATCCCCGTCGTTCTGATACTCTCTGTCCTTCGTCTAATTATAAATATGTCACCATCGTCACATGGTATAGAAATAGAATATATGTGTAGAAGTTTCTATAGTAGTTTCATAGTAAAGAAGCTTTCCAGAGAGGATTAGGCATAAGCAGAATGAGGTCCCTCAGAGAGTGAATTTAGTGCTGCTAGCGTCATTATATTCACCATCTAGGAACCTCAGTCTGTACATGACTTGCGAACAGGTTGCGAACGTGTTGTTGATTCGAACGCCCGATAACAGACCGGAACATGTTCGTGTGTTGGATTATCACTCCTCGAATTTCCGCGAACATGACAGTGTTCACGCCCCAGTTATCGTGTGTTCGATTCGCCGAGAACCTGTTCGCGGCATTCGGTCTTGGTAACCTGTTCGCGGTATTCGGTCTTGGTAACCTGTTCGCGGTATTCGGTCTTGGTAACCTGTTCGCGGTATTCGTTCTTGGTAACCTGTTCACGGTATTCGTTCTTGGTAACCTGTTCGCGGCATTCGGTCTTGGTAACCTGTTCGCGGTATTCGGTCTTGGTAACCTGTTCGCGGTATTCGGTCTAGGTAACCTGTTCGCGGTATTCGGTCTTGGTAACCGAACATAGAAGAACACGGATTCGAATACACTCCAAATGTCCAACTCGAGACAACTTCATTTGTACACACTTGGCTTGCATTGAGATGAAAATTTCACATAGATAACTAAAAAGAATCCGACCGGTTTGAAGTATAAAACATTTTAACACCCCCTACGGTTGGAAGTGTCCAAAAACAAAATACCTCATACTAGAAATTGGTTATAAACTATAGGAACAATCTCAACATATTTTCCGTCTGCATTTCAAACAGCCGTTTGATTCAGGCATACAGTTTCCAGTTGTTCACAATTTCGACCACATGTCGGAAGTGAGACCAACTCACAGCACCCCTGTCGCCACGTCCTTTATCAGGATCATATCCGCGTCTGTATTATGTTATCAGAGAAACTGATATTTAACGGAAATGGTTCGTTCGAACCTCAAAGTTATGTATAGTTACTTTGATAAGAGGCATCTTAGTATCTTACATCATACCTAGCGGGAAATTCCCGAAAAATTCGTTTATATGGAGCTCAAAATACGTGTTTTGAGTTGTGCAGAGTGCAGTAAACTTCAAAGTCACTAATCGTAACACTCCAAGTTTTCCTCGACTGAAACCAGCTTGTAATATCGGTTGTGTTAGGTGGTGGTTTACGTCGAAGATACAGTAATTCCCTAATTAATCGACTTCTTAGCCACAGCATAATTATGGGTAACTTTTCAGTATTTAGTCGGAAATATGGCTTGTCGCCATTCATCGGAAAGCTCTCGGCGAGAGCTTTCCGATAATTAGAGCATTACTGTACCTTCCAATACCCTCCTATAGCGGGGTTTATGTCAAGAATCTTGGGCATGATGTTCGTCAATTGTAATCGGTCTTGTCCTGCATAGCAAAACAGAATGCTCTATTTATTGGAAATATTGATATCTTGTACTCTAATAATGTAAATGGGATGTTAACATTATACGTATAGGTTATTATGTGTATTTAGAAGGAATCGCATTTGTTGATGTTGGTAGAAGACTAATTCGCATACATTCGAATGAAAACAATGTGTTAAATTGTATATATTTCATATTAGTTCCCATTAGATTCGATAATTCAAGTAAAGTTCAGAATGGTTACTGAGTTACCACATTAGTAATTTTAAATGAAAAGGTCATTTGCTTTAAACTCCCCTATAGAAGAGTAATGAAACGGGGATCATTTTACCTTTGCACTAAATTTTCGCCAGATTGTACGCACCACACATGTCCCGCCTTTCTCCTATGTTGTCGCAAACGTACATGTATAGGTGATTTCTTTAATACTGAACAAACATTTCGCGGTCCTGATGCGAATTGGCCACATTGCATTTATCATTGTTTTCCTTTTATATTTAATGTATGTTGAATTGTGTTTAATGTATATGTGTTATGTATAATCAATCTTTCTCTCTCTGTGTTTTGTGTGTATGTTATATGTATGGATACAAACAGTGTTTGCATGTCAAACGAATCTTCGACGTAAACTAGTATCTAGAACAACCAATATTACAAGCTGGTTTAAGTCGAAGGAAACTGCCGAAAGAAGGAACTCATTTTTAAATTATATGCCCCGACTATAACTCATATTATTAAGTATATATTTAGACTCACGTGCGTTATATATGGCATATAAACCACGATTATTAGCCAACAGAAGAGTTTGGTAGCGCACTTGGTATACATTCCGACTTCTCGGTGATATAGATCCAAAACAACTTATTCAGAAAATTCGAATTTTATGTTCCATTTCTGTCGCTATCTTCATAGTGTATATTTATGTCACACATATATATATATGTCTGTGTTGCGAAAGATTCAAAGAAATCTGTATAAAAGGCTGCGTAGATATTCCTGCTGACTTCGACCGACCCACAATACCTTATTATAATGGGACTGTATACGTATAACCAATGTGAGCAGTCATGAATACAACGTATCGAATGCTTTTCAATTATGTTTCAACAAGAGTATTCATTTCGATCTTTTTGAATGGCATTCTATTGTCGTTGTCAATGAGACCATTGCAACACCTCTGGCAATGTATCGTATATGGTGTTAACCCTGCATTATACTGTCAGCTATACAGAGTAAACACTGAATGTTATATTCTTCAGTTGTTGGGATGTTCAAATCACACAAGCACAAAACCCAGTTGGATTCATTTGTACAAAATGGACTTATTGAACTTGTTTGATAAATTCCGCTTTTATAGCGTTTGTCCGAAGTGTAGGTATGGTGTCCTGTTCCGCCACATATACTTTTTTCGCTTTCTTATACGCAGGAGGACGCGAAAAAATCAAAAGAAGCAAGCGAAAAAATCAAAGGACGAAAGCGAAAAACGTCAGTTATTTCGCTTGCTTCGTTTGGTTTTTGATTTTGTCTTTTTTTTTTGCGTCCTTTGATTCCTTTGTTGTTTTTTCACTTTCAACGGTTCCTTCGCTTGCTTCGCGAAGTATCCGAAGCAAGCGAATGAACCGCCGAAACACAACAACAACAACAACAACAACAACAAAGAACCAAGAAAAAGTTTTATCTTGGTTGTTGTTGGGTTTCGGCTGTTCCTTCACTTGCTTCGGATACTCCGCGAAGCAAGCGAAGGAACCACTGAAAGCGAAAAAACAAACGGAGCAAGCGCATGAAGCGAAATAACAATGCTTTTTTCGCTTTCGTCCTTTGATTTTTCCCCTTGCTTCGTTTGATTTTTTCGCTTCCTTCGGTTCCTTCGTGGCGAAGGAACCGAAATAATTTAGATTATTTCGCTTGCTTCGCATTCGCTTGCTTGCTTGTGTTGTAACTGCTAACGTCAGACCACGTGATTCTATACGAGCGTTGTGTATAAGCAGCTGAGTTGTGCGAATGTGGCTATATGTATACTTATAGATACGGGGTGTAATTCCATCTATAAAACATTTTTTCTAATTTTGTCATTGTGCATGAATATTTTGTTGACCAACAGCTGTCGTTGTTGCGAGACATGAGCATTTGTAAACACACAACATGGGTGTCTTGGACTAGCTGACAAAGTTTGTGATATAATCGAAAATATAACAACCCGTTACGTTCAGATATATGATCTCGAAACCTACACAATCCCGTTGTTATGGCTTGCGGAAACACCCGGAGCGTAGCAAGCGGGCGAACTATATCTCTATCTGAGATCGCATGATAGCTTTATAACGGTATGCTCTAAATATAGTAACGAGCTTATTTTAATTAGTGTGGGTTTTTTTTATAACCTCCGCCCGGGTACCCCGAGTCACCATACCAGATTTGGTTGAAATCGGTCTATGGGTCTGGGAGAAAATCCGAACAGACACACAGACGGACAGACAGGTCCGAAAACCCGCACATTATCTACTTATAATTGAACTTGGTTTAGGTAGATAATCTGCTTAGAATTATCTCAATTTGAGTCGATAATGTGCTGAAAATGAGAGTGTTTTACTCACATTGTCAACTCAGAATGAGGCGACTCTAAGCACTTATACACATACGCCAACTCACGACTTTTCAGGTTCACGCTCTTTAACATGTGTTTTCATTGTGGCCCTCGCCATAAACGAAATAACGGCTATGAGTCCATTATCTGCTTATTTCAGAATCAAATAATCACATTATGTACCTATTTCAAATTATAGGTCGATTATGTGTGTATTTCTGCGAGGATATATTGCACTATGGTATTTTGATATATATATATAGATGAAGGTGGCTTTAGTATATATAGTATTCTGTGGATTAAGTTGTTTTGAGAACATATATTTCGAACAATTGTCTGTTTCGTCATATAAGGATTTCCAGGTGCATGATCACCATTGTTGGGGGAGCTAGTATTAATACGTTTGGAACATGGGGTATAGTAGCGGAAGTAAGCTTGGTTTCTAAAATCATAACTGTTATTTGGCCACTAAATAGTTGGGGGATTTTTCTCTAATATATAGTTGGGTGCTTCGATAGTCGTCATATGGTATGTGATTCTCATGTTATGCCAATCTCGTTTTTGTTGTAAGGTTGCCCATCCAAGTTCGAATAGCATTTGCTGATCGAAACTAATTTAAGGATACTAACGATTCGCGCAGATGCAACAGGTCCGTCAAAGCGTTAATACTAAATCCTATACGTAGTCGATTGAAAACGATAACAAATAATTAAAATTTAATATTTAGACAATATTTAACAGGTGTAATATATGACTATTCACATCCTTCATCACAATTTCCAAAAACCGTAGCATAGCTGTCCGAAGCAAACCATAATCCAACTTAAGGTATGATCATTCACTCGTATTTTTTCCGGCATTTTCTCGTAGAGAACCCTACGTTGTCAGAATATGAACAGCAACATGCATATGAAATCAATGTTTACCAAAGGCAACGATATGAGAAGTAACATTTCGGTAGTTCCACATGTGCTACTAACACATTTACTTAAAATACCTGTATTATTGAATCCTACGAGACAATTGCATGGTATTTACAGGCAAATTGCGATAGCATATATATAGCTACTAGTGGAACTACACAGTTTTTACTTCTCATGTATTTGGCTGTGGTACAGATGCATGTTATAAGCATGTGTGCACTCGGTTTCGGGCACTTTGTAGCTTTATATACCGAAATGCCCTCAAAAGAATGCCCAAGGGTACGTTCATACAATGGCAAGTTTGCACGGTATGTTGTGCAGGCATTTTGCTATAGAAAACCATATGGTGACAGAATATGAATGGAAACATGCATATAAAATGCATCTTCACCACAGCTAACGACATGAGAAGTAAAATTTATGTAGTTTCACTTGTAACGGTGCTACTGTAATTTGCCTTCAAAGACCTGTATGATTTATTCTTGCGAGAAAATTGCATGTTATTTACAGGCAAATTCCGATAGCATCGCTACAGGTGGAACTACAGAGATTTTACTTAGCACGTAGTTAGCTGTGGTACAGTTGCATCTTATATGCTTGTTTCCGTTCATATTCTGGCACCACGTCGTTTTCTACGACAAAATGCGTGCAAATCATAGTACCGTGCAAACTTGCCAGTGTATGAACGTACCCTTAGGGTACCCTTAGGGTACGTTCATACACTCGAAAATTCACCACGTATTATTTTGCAGGCATTTCGGTATAGAAAGCTACAAAGTGAAACAACTAAATTTTTCATAAAGCTACCTCTTCAAACCAATGGATTCATTGATAAGCTGAAACACTTAACTAATGCATGTATTGGACTATTTACACATCTTCCTAAAACGAAACTTCCTGATTCTAAAGACACAATTGAGTGTTCATACCAAAATAAGTCTACATAAACTAATACACTAATGAAATCACAGATTATTTGCTTTCCGGTTATGTGCTTTTAATGAGGAATCAATTACAATTTTATTTTATTTAGTTTTAGAAATAGTGTTTTATTCGAAAACATGTCACACAATTCTGAGGTATGACATGTTTCCCTTTAAGAAGGGGCATTTTAAAAACATCTCAATTTCAAACTATCAATTTTAAGGAAAAAATCATTATCATCTATAAGCAATGTATGCTCTGGTACAATAACAACAAATGTTCACCCTCACAATATGAGAGATACGTTCTAATTATGTAAAACAAAAGTGGTATAAACAAAACAAAAACAACTATTTTTATGGCTGGCCATTGGTGGGTTTAACAGGAAATATTTGCAACAAACGCACTGCATTATCTTGCTTATGAACCCAACTAGGGAATGCTTACTATCTGAAATGAATGTCTGCGAGAAAATAAATAAAACATTTTCATTACAAATTTTAGTTCCTCGCCAGCCATTTTTTTTTTTAGGAAAATTCATCATAAAACAACATAATGTATGAAGATTAACCAGTATTGAGTATATATATGTCTGACAGACTATTGCAGACGTGGTTGAATAATATATATGTTGTTTTATGTTGTTTTAGGTCCTTCACATGACAAAACAATAGTTCTGGAAATGGCCACCAAAAAACTAAAATATATAATGAAAAATGTTTTATTTATATTCTCGCATACATTCGTGATTTCAGATTGTAAACTGAGCGCAGACAGTGAAAATCTGATGATTATGATAACGAGCAAATTTTTACTGCAAATGTATACACGAGAAGGGCTCACCTGTAAAGTGCATGGGGATAGTTTTGTTTTGTCGATTGCGATAATTTTTGCGTTTTATATTCTTAAACCGCAACTAAACCATATTAGTCGACGGTTTGGGTGTCTCCTGAGATGAGATGACGTATCCGTCCTTTCTGGGCCATGGTTTGCAAGTGTTACACTAACATATCAGTGTGTGGAGCTGTAAATAATCTCGGTTGACGACGTGTCTATAAGGTGAGAGTAGCACCTTGGTGTTATCTTGTCACAATTGATTGCGAGGGTTGTTATAAGCGTGCGCTTGCTCGCGTTAATTGATGGCGCGCCAAGTACCATTCTATCGGCATGCATGTTGTCGTCGATGTAGGTTCGAACTCGGAGTTTTTAACTGGAGATGAAGAATCCTGCATAACAGTCCCTACACTTCTAATTTAGTGTTATGTGTCAGGGACCTGTAGCGACGATCGCACATCAGTGGCGTTTATATATAGTGTGACAGAAAGGCAAGGCATCCATTTCAATTTCGACCGTAAATCTTTAGTTAAAACTCAGGGCCTGGAACATGTAACTTAATGTTCTCGAAAACGGCAGTAAGATGTCTCACATCGAAGAGAACATACTCATAGTTTTTTTCACCTATAAATAAAACTTATCCAAATTTAATGAGCTATGTGCTATTTTGTTCTACAGTAATGCTCTAATTAATCGACTTCTTAACCACAACAGAATTATTGGTAATTTTTCAGGATTTAGTCAGAAATATGGCTTGTTGCCATTCATCAGAAAGCTCTCACTGAGAGCTTTCCGATTAATGGCAAAAAGCCATAACTCCGACTAAATCCTAAAAAATTACCCATAATTCTGTTTTGGTTAAGGAGTCGATTATTTAGGGCATTACTGTAGCTCATTGCACTGAATTCCGTTCCCATATGCATTTGACTTTTGAAAAGATAATTATCAGTGTTCATGTGACTTCGGTCACAATTTTCGAAGTTGTGAAATTTGATCGCCAAAATCTCATTAACCCTTTACCCAACAGAAGGGCCCTGTGCCAATGCATTCTCTTATATATGCGAGTCGACCATAGGTCGCCTCGCATATATAAGAGAATGCATTGGCTTAACACATTAAAAATTATAAAATTGTTAAAGAATGTAAGAAAAAATGGTAAAAAGTGTTAAAAAAAGATTTTTTTTAGGCCAATGCATTCTCTTATATATGCGAGGCGACCTATGGTCGACTCGCATATATAAGAGAATGCATTGGCACAGGGCATAACTGTAACTATCACAATGTGGTCAAGGAGTCGGTTCCAATGATATCCATATTTGTATGGTTCTATTGAGACAGACCGAAGATATTTTAGGCTGTTGAAGCTTTATTTGGCCGGTTTTGGCCGGTTTGTTGGGTAAAGGGTTAAAACAAATCTGTTCGACATAGTGTTTTTGTATAATATCGAGATGAGTTGTTGTGATAGCTCAATGTTCAAATAGCTTGCTGATATCTCTGGTAAATATAGACAAAAACGAATGTTGAAATTGCCAGGCGTGTCATCATCTTGCCGCCATTTTAGAGAAAGTTATGATGTCGGTTTCCGCCTCTGAAACTCGAGATGACGAATCGAATGAATCCGTCCAAAGAATCTGATGTCAGTGCTTTAGATGCATTGTCTTCAATAGCTGTGTCTGTTTTTCGGGGACATCAGAATCTCTCTTTTTGTAGAGGGAACGCCCGGCCAACTGTTCCAAAAAACAAAAACAAAAATTATAATTTTGACAGCATAAGTTGAAGCACATGATGTTCAGACTAATTGTCCGCCGACCCAACGGGTTCGGAGGACTATTATAATCAGCCTGTGCGTCCGTGCGTGCGTGCGTCCGAGGTTTCCGGATGATAACTTTAGTTAGAGTGAACCAAATTAAATTAAATTTGGTATGTGGGTTTACTAGCAAAAAAGACAGGTCAAGTTCGAATTATGGTTCCGTCCGCCAATGTTCACCAGAGTTGTGCCCCCTTTTCGACTTAGAATTTGACCGTCTGTTAACATTTTTGGTTTCCGACCGATAACTCCAGTTTGGATTATTTGATCTGAACCAAAGTTGGTATGTGTCTTTCTCCCAGCAAAACACAGGTCAAGTTCGAATTCGGGTTCCGCCCGCCAATTTTTTCGACTTATAATTTGATCGTCTGTTAACATTTTTGGTTTCCGACCGATAACTCCAGTTTGGATTATTTGATCTGAACCAAAGTTGGTATGTGTATTTCCCAGCTAGATATACAGGCCAAGGTCAAATATGCCATGCCAATTTTTATGCGCAAACAACGGTCGTATCAAGCCGATGCTTAGATGCGGACATGAGGTCTACCGACCTTTTATTTTAAATTAGTGATTGGCTTTATCGTGCTCGGGGGATCAAAATTGGTTAGTAATATTGAAATATTCCACCACAAGTAACAATATAAACAAAGCGTTAGTTCCATTGTATTGACATATCATATGGTAAAAACGCGGGGCGTTTGAGACAGACGTTGAAATATGTAACGCAGATCTGTCACTTCTGGAAGTCTTTGATAGTCTATAGAGTCCTGATATATAAGAGCGTATATATATCATGTATCTATTAACCCTTTCTATACTAAATGGATAATCCCAGTCATTTAAAATTGTACATCTGAATGGTCTATTATTGATTTGGGAGGGATGTTATACGCCGATAAAAGCAGACAAAAGATAAGTAAAAGTGCAGAAGGAGCCCTATATATTGAGGGGAATGTTCAGATAATAAGTTCAACAATCGTGTGTTGTACTTATTATTTGAACATGTCCTATGAGATAATACTCATCAACAATGCTTTAGTATAGAAATGGTTAATCCATTTGGCCCCAGAGACGCGATAAATGCGAGCGGTTCATTTTGGGATCGCCTGAATGAGATTCTTATATGGATGACAAAGATCACAAACACATTACTGTGATGTGTTACGCATATGATGTAGACGCAATATTCAAGTAAACTGGTGTGTACAATCACTCGGTTGTCGGGCGATTTCTCGTTCCAATATGAGAATACAGTTTACTCAATTATTTTGAGTATAGAACTACTTTACTCAACACTTCCGTCTACGTTGCTTGGAGTTATAATTATATTGAGTAAACTTTTAGTCAACGAGATGTTCAGTGTGTCTGTTTATTCCGCAGTATACTAAATACTCAGTGACGAGTAGTTCCATTATAGGTCGTATGTTTAACTTATTATCTAAACACCCCGCACCAATAAATATGAATTCGTCTACACTTGTATTATATTCTCGCCTGTCTGTCGTCTGCTTGTATTACTCGAACATCCCTTCAAATGAATAATGTATACCATTCCACTGATTCCAGTGTATACTGTTATAACTGAATGGGAGAATCTATTTAGTACAGAATGAGTTAACTATATATGTACCATTCTCACCTGCAGACTCCGATGCTGGTGGACTCCTGTTGTATCTGAAATGTAAAATAAAATATCAATCTCCATGCAGCAAGTATATCCCAATCAGCATTAACAACACATCTCTGCCACAGGTAGATTCATCTCCGCCACGGGTCGATTCATCTCTGCCACGGGTAGTTCATCTCCGCCACGGGTCGATTCATCTCTGTCACCGGCAAATTCATCTCATTCACGGGCAGATTCATCTCCGCCACGGGTAGTTCATCTCCGCCACGGGCAGATTCATCTCCGCCACGGGTAGATTCACCTCCGCCACGGGTCGATTCATCTCTGTCACCGGCAAATTCATCTCATTCACGGGTAGATTCATCTCCGCCACGGGTAGTTCATCTCCGCCACGGGTCGATTCATCTCTGTCGCGGGCAAATTCATCTCTTTCATGGGCAGATTCATCTCCGCCACGGGTAGTTCATCTCCGCCACGGGTAGATTCATCTCCGCCACGGGTAGTTCATCTCCGCCACGGGTCGATTCATTTCTGTCGCAGGCAAATTCATCTCATTCACGGGCAGATTCATCTCCGCCACGGGTAGTTCATCTCCGCCACGGGTAGATTCATCTCCGCCACGGGTAGATTCATCTCTTTCATGGGCAGATTCATCTCCACCACGTATACACGAGTCTTGGTACCACTTCCGATTCAGATATATGAGGAGTTATAAAAGGCGCATGCATAACCAAAGAATTTTGAAAATATATATGGTTAATATGTAATAGCGCATATACTTACTAGGCGTGCGGATTAACATGCATTTATATTAGCCATATATTCATCAAGAATTCCAAGTCTAAAAATACCAAAGTTCCGCATATACTGTTGACAGCGTTCCCCTGAGTAATTATACTTATATAAGACTCCGCCTCGAATTAAAGTGCATGTACTACGAAAACGCGTACACATAATACACCTAATAATATTCGCTTTTTTTGTGTTTCCCGGTATCGAAAAAGGTCAATAATATTTGAACTACCTTTCTATTAGCATGTTATGTCCCAGAAATACGCATTGAAGTCATAACAATACAACTTTGAACACGATGTTTGGGTCGTTTGGGTCCCAAACTAAAATCTTCCTTCTGCACGACATGGCACAAAAATGAGCGTTTCGTGCAAGTCTATTCCTGATATGGACAAAAAAAAAGGGTTAATTTCACTTCTGTGCTAAAAAAATGAAAACAGCTGGGAATTGGCTGCAATCATGGACATTATTTTTCAGAACATATAAGAAGCCGGTATGACAGATTTTTGAAGTTCGAATGAGTGATGTCCCTTTTAATACTCACTCGTAACGATAGTCGCCGTATTCGTCTTGTGGTCTCACACGACGTGAGTAGTGATCTCTGAAAATAAATGAAATATTCACCAAGCCAGGAAATAGTGTGTCTGACATTTACAGAATGAGGTATCCAGAGGGTGAATTTAGTGACGTTATATCAAGCGGGTCGGACTAGCGTCACCAAATACTGGGGACCTCATTCTGCTTAGGACTCAACTGCTATGGGAGGCCTAGGTGAATAGATTGAATTTCCCCAGTTAAAGTTGGTGATCACCCATTATTCACCTCGATTTTTCATTTTATATTTTGCAAATTAGGGGATATAGAAACTTAACAGAAGGGAAAAAGTAACTAAAAACAACGTTAGTTTGAGACTATAGATACTTGCCAGAGGATGAGGCCTAAGCAGATTGAGGTCCGCAGAGGGTGAGTTTGGTGATGCTAGCCCGCTGTGTGTGATGCTAGAATAACTGAATTCACCCTCTGTGGACCTCATTATACAAATGTCAGAAACATTATTTCGAGGCTTTAATATATTCACGATGAGGAATGCACCAACCAAATATCGGGCAAACATCGGTCATCGTTCCTTATCATGACTCGGTCATAATAGAACATTGAGCATTTCCCATTTAAGTGCTGTATTACATATTTAAATGTCCAATTTATGGGACATAGATTATACAAACGCTACATGGTTGCAACCGCATGTATTTACGAACATTTATTAGATATATATTCCAAAAAGCGATTGATAATAAAGCGATAGATAATAAAGGGATAGATAATAAAGGGATAGATAATAAAGGGATAGATAATAAAGCGATAGATAATAAAGGGATAGATAATAAAGGGATAGATAATAAAGCGATAGATGATAATAAAGCGATAGATAATAAAGGGATAGATAATAAAGGGATAGATAATAAAGCGATAGATGATAATAAAGCGATAGATAATAAAGCGATAGATAATAAAGCGATAGATAATAAAGGGATAGATAATAAAGCGATAGATAATAAAGCGATAGATAATAAAGCGATAGATAATAAAGCGATAGATAATAAAGGGATAGATAATAAAGGGATAGATAATAAAGCGATAGATAATAAAGCGATAGATAATAAAGCGATAGATAATAAAGGGATAGATAATAAAGCGATAGATAATAAAGCGATAGATAATAAAGCGATAGATAATA
The DNA here is from genome assembly GCA_032622095.1 of Siphonodentalium dalli. NCBI lineage: Eukaryota > Metazoa > Mollusca > Scaphopoda > Gadilida > Siphonodentaliidae > Siphonodentalium > Siphonodentalium dalli. Next base: position 140,022,758 of record CP136069.1, on the reverse strand, counting down.
AAGCGATAGATAATAAAGGGATAGATAATAAAGCGATAGATAATAAAGCGATAGATAATAAAGGGATAGATAATAAAGCGATATATAATAAAGCGATAGATAATAAAGCGATAGATAATAAAGCGATATATAATAAAGCGATAGATAAAGGGATAGATAATAAAGCGATAGATAATAAAGCGATAGATAATAAAGAGATAGATAATAAAGCGATAGATAATAAAGCGATAGATAATAAAGGGCGTTCTCGGTTGTGGGTGGTTGTATTCGTTATCAACGTTACAGCCGTGGGTGCTTTGTGTATTTTTACGACGCAAATGGTTGTGGTTGCAACTATTTTACTTTCCTTCAATAAATATGTTTCCTTTTGCATTTGTATTATCTGTCGCCTGTGTTATATTACCTGTAAATCCATCCAAATCATTTCTAGACCATTTCGATGTACACTTGTTTTAACTTGGTGTGAGGGTCCATTTAGTATAGAAAGGGTTTAACTTATAGGGATGCATCTTTAGAGATACAAAATCCGAAGAAACGCCCCTAAATTACTATTTCTTGGGCTTCGGGGGGGGGGGGGTAAAATAATTGAGTCGAGCCAAGGAACAAACCCATCAAAGGTCAGAGTTATCAGATATCGATTTTTGAAATATGTCATTTTCACCAAATATTAGACAAGCCGACCAACATACTCTCGATAAATTTAGTTGAACAAAATGTTGATATATAACACGTTTTGTTGTTGTTGTTGTTGCTGTTCATGTTGTTGTTGTTGGAATCTGATGATACGGGGACCATCGAATCGGACTGTGTACCTTTAAGTTATTATGCAACTGACATTTTCCCAAATTATCCTTCAGATATCTGGCGATTATCAATCATGTAATAACTTGTGCATTTAATTTTGAATTAGATTAGTTCGAGAAAGACACGATATACTATTACAGGAACTTATTCTTATTCGTTAAATTATACACCAAAAGGTAATACAAATTATATAGTTCCAGTAGTGTGATACATGTACACGTGTGTAACCAAAAGGTAATACAAATTATATAGTTCCAGTAGTGTGATACATGTACACGTGTGTAACCAAAAGGTAATACAAATTAAATAGTTCCAGTAGTGTGATACATGTACACGTGTGTAACCAAAAGGTAATACAAATTATATAGTTCCAGTAGTGTGATACATGTACACGTGTGTAACCAAAAGGTAATACAAATTATATAGTTCCAGAAGTGTGATACATGTACACGTGTGTAACCAAAAGGTAATACAAATTATATAGTTCCAGTAGTGTGATACATGTACACGTGTGTAACCAAAAGGTAATACAAATTAAATAGTTACAGTAGTGTGATACATGTACACGTGTGTAACGTTGTACTCACCTTTCATCATCATACTCGGGGCTAAAACAACAGTGCCCGGTTATCATTTTCTTCAAACAGAAAAACAGCCCGATCAAGAAGAGGATACCGACCAGAGCTATGAGCGTGGCGAATACCACGACATTCTCCGTCTTATCGAAGTATCCAGCCTCGGTTGTTGTGGTTGTTGATGATGTCGTGGTTGCTGCCTCTGTGTATGAGATGTCAACCGTTGCTGAGCCTGTTTTGGCGGGATTGCCTGCGTCGATTGCGTAAACTATTATCTGAGTCACTGAGCCATAAGTCAGACCTGTTCAACGAACGATATTCGTCAGTAAATATCTATATCCATTATCCCAGCCTGTTTTCCCGAAATTCAGCACGTTATCGGCTAAAAATATGATTTCTTTTAGATTCATAATCGGCGTAGAATCATCTCATTTGAGTCCACAACTAACTGAACATGAGAGTGTTTTATTGCCATTATAGATTCATAATAACTTATTACAAGTTCATTACGGGCGGACAATAACACGAACAGACCAACTGATGGTTTACCAGATGTACGCTCTTTCAAATGTGTTTGTGTGTACTGTGCTCCGCGCCATAAAACGGAATAACGAATATAATCCACTATCGGCTTATCTCAGAATCAGATAATCCAACTTATGAACTTATGTGAATATTATAGGTCGATTATGAACATATTTGCGCTGGGATATGTTGTTTGTTTTGTTCGGCACGAAATGGGTAATTGGACGCAGAGGCGAAAAAGATCAAACATGATTAGATGGGTTAAATAGACTTAATTCCTTCGAAGACGGTTCATGCAAAATAACATAAAAGTATGTAAAACGACGATCATCAACATTTACATGGAAAACAATATTGACTTTGTTCTTATTTTCTCTGTTTCATTGTGGTCTGGGTCGTATCAAACTGGTAGCTAGGGCCTCGTAGCAATAATCCTCCGCATATCACTCGAGGAGAAAAATCGTACGCTACTCAGAACAGTTAACTATTGACTATTTATTGTGTCGTGCCCAATCTTCAATAATTAAGAAATGAATGTAGTGGATGTGTGTTATGGGGGGGGGGGGGGGGGTACGGCACTGTGGTCGGTATGAATGTAGTGGATGTGTGTTATGGGGGGGTACGGCACTGTGGTCGGTATGAATGTAGTGGATGTGTGTTATGGGGGGGGGGGGTACGGCACTGTGGTCGGTATGAATGTAGTGGATGTGTGTTATGGGGGGGGGGGGGGTGGTACGGCACTGTGGTCGGTATGAATGTAGTGGGTGTGTGTTATGGGGGGGGGGGGTACGGCACTGTGGTCGGTATGAATGTAGTGGATGTGTGTTATGGGGGGGGTACGGCACTGTGGTCGGTATGAATGTAGTGGATGTGTGTTATTGGGGGGGGGGGTACGGGGGAGGTACGGGGGGGGGGGGTACGGGGGTACGGGGGGGGTACGGCACTGTGGTCGCTGGGGTACATTGTCTGAACCGCGAAGCGGGTCTCACTAAATGTGTACCATTCTTATCTATTTTTACAAAATCGGCCGATAACTTGAGACTAGCCCACGCAGCACATTAAGTCAGCGCAATATAAGATTTCCAAGCACTTAGCAACGATCACGTGAGAGGTATAAATCACTGTCTTCAGATGCAATTCGGCTGAACTTTGAAAAGCACGCCCAATTATTGTGCTAACCACTTTTAGTGATTAGGTCAACAGTTTGTTATGTCGTGTTCGTGTTACATCATGTGTGTTATTGGGGTCTGTGTGTTATTGGGTCCTGTGTGTTATTGGGGTCTGTGTTCTATTTGGGATATAAAACGCGAGGCCCAAATGGTAGATGACCAATCACCGACCACAATCTAGTGTAACACAGACGGGCTATGTAAATATTTGAACACTTAGATGTGACACCAGTCTGGGTGAACGTCGACTCTATATTTGAAATATAGAGTCTGGAGCTTATGTCGCCAAAACCATTTCTATTCAGCGAAGAGCTTCCCCAAAATGACGTCACGGATTTTAAAAAATACATCGATGATTGACAGGTGTCCCCACGTGTTATTTGTTGTGCTTCGCAATAGCAATGGCCTGTGTCGCGACATAAACTTACAGCAGATAATATTTGTCGTGTGTGCGACTATTCTTTTTCGGGAGATGAACTCGCTGCATCAACCGGAAAGCTGCATCCGAGAGCAAAAAATAAGGTCGTCATCAAAAATGATGCTTTAGAACTATTTAAAAGCATAACATTAAGTCATTTCCTCGGTGTTAACTTTCAGATGACTTTTTTACGACAAATAATTTGATTTGCAAACCATGGTACAATAAAGTAAATCAAATACACGGACATGAGTGAGTTCTATTTATATTTATGGGAGGCCAAGTTGGTACCATGCGCAGGCCTATCTATCAGGTCTAGCACATCCTTCAAATTAATCCGAATCGTACCGAATATATAATTTCGAAGCCATTGTTTCTGTCTCTGTTGTATTTGCAAGCATTGCTTTCGATCGGAGAAATTCCGCTCTGTTACTATATTTAGAGGTGACATTATCGGAGTCTCCGCCCACTAACACTTGTTTATTCACCCATACGGTTTCATTGGACGGAAAATAATTTACGCAATCAATCAGATTACGGAATCCCGAGGACTTGGAAATGAGATAGCGATGTTATCCGTCAGACCTTATATTCAATGTTGTAATGAATATTTAGGTATGAGTTTACTCAGACTGATGTGACACCACACTCTTAGAACCAGAAGTCCTTCAGAGAACCCAAAAAGGTTCTTCACCTTGTCACAATAGGAGCACCTTATTTGGTGCCTCAAGGGACCCCATCATAAGATTCTACTGAAGAACCATATCATAAGGTTCCACAGAAGAACCCCAAAAGGGTTATTCAGAGAACCCTGTTCATAACAGAACAGGGTTCTTAAGGGAACCATCATATATCCCAACATGGTTCTTCAGGGAACCTTTTATTATAAGTCTTCACACGACATGGATAGTTCATATATCAACTTAAAGGTACTCAACCCGATAAAACTCCTCTCAATTACTATTTCAATGGCTTCGGGGGTCAAAAATATTTGATTCGAGTCGAGGAAGTCACCCATCAAAGCTCAGATTTGTTAGATATCGATTTTAGAAATCTATTATTTTTCATTATCGGGAATTCTTTCTGGCCCAGAAGATAGTAAACAAATCGTTATTACTACCCACTTGATTATAGAGTTATCCATCCTTGTCTGTTTGAATAGAATTTTGGCGTAAAATCTCGAGCATGTTACCAAATTGACGGCAGTTATAAGTACTCATCTCGAGAACATAAGAATTTTCAAAAATCAATATCTAATGACTCTGAGCTTTGTTTGATGGGTTCCTCGACTCGAATCAAATATGTTTTACCCCCAAAGCCAAAGAAATAGTAATATAGGACCCTCTGATCGGATTGTTGTTGTTGGAATCTGTTGAGATGGGGACCCTCTTTACGGGTTGAGTACCTTTAACAATCGTTCTTCACAGACATTAGTTCAGGACAAACATAATTATGTTACATTGAACGATCGGCCCAACAGCGAAATAGCGTACGATGATAATATAGTATGTTTGCGCTCTTGCGTATATCGCGACGTTCCGTAAACTTTGAGGTTTTTTAATAATAACTAATAGATTGTCATGATATTGAAGCATTTGGGGAATGATATATACATGGCAGCTTATACCTACACATTCCATATACAATTCGCTTAATTTTGGTGTGATTCATATTCTTGAATACACAAAGGTGGTGAATTAGTCTGCACTTTAACACATATTTGTGTGTATTTTACGATTAGCCGACGAACGTGCGATAACGTTGTCGGCTCCACGTATTCAATACGTTGATATTGTAAACAAACTTTTCTCAAGTGTCGTTTTGGTCCAACTATCACCTTTTCGATGGGGAGAGCTGATCCGAATAATAGCTAAGAGATGTATTTAGACAGAATTATCGAAAGAATTTAACCGATTATGGTGCATTTTAAGAGAATCGAGTGGAGAAAACTTGGTAACTGTAGACTGTCGACTATGCCCAACCTGACCACCGATCGATGCCGACCCAACGCTGAAACGACTCGCGTCTCCTACTAATTGTTCCAGGAATTCTGCCAGCCGATGGCACTTCAATATTGACTAATCATTTAAATTATATTGTTCAGAGTAAATTCCGATTCCGAATCATCGGCGAATGGGTAATAAAAAATGCAAATATACCTCATATCTTGATCGATAACTATCATATCGAGAAGGGGTCGTATCTCCTACTCCCACTAAGTAGCGTTGACTGAAAACGGTGGGAAATTTACCTTCATACAAATTATAGTTGGACGAAAACTGCTCTGAGTCTGAAACAAACTTCTGCTCACGTTTCAAAGATTGCATTGCAATGCATTACTATTATACATTACCATTCCCCAACCCTGCGAACAAACACGTACTACTTTCTCTCTGGTTGATGTTTTATTCATGTTAATCACTCAATTCGGCTCCATGGCACATGTATCAACTGCATTATTGTTTGGTCACGAAGAACCCTTCAGCATCCAAGAGACCCCTAGTTACACACCGACGAACCCTATCGATTACAGAGAACCTTGTCTGACACCGAGGAACCTTTGAGTTCTTACAGAGAACCCTTGAGTTCTTTCAAAGAACCACAAAGAACCCCTAATTCTTAGAGTGCAGGTGCGAATGAAGTATGTGAGACGGTGCGCCTGCGACTATGTGATAGTTCACCCCCTTCCCTTGAAATATCTGATGCTAAATTATATGTGTTATATGCGTTGTATGTTTTGTTATTCAATAAATACAAATAACATTTATATTGTTTTCCACTCTCTCTAATGCGTCCTATTCTGTGTTTGGCTGACGTTGTCACTTCAGTGGATATGTTTTGATACGTGTACATGTAGCCCATTTTGTTCTATAATGAAATTAACTGTTGGCAAACAGACTAACCTTCGAGAGTTTTAGCTGTTGTTACGGCTCCGTCGGCTAGTACGTTGAAATACGCCGTCGACGAGGGAGAAGAGTACGAAATCTGAGCATTCACTCCAATATCAACGTCTGATGCGGCAACTGTACCTGCATTGATTCAAACAAAAGGTAGCCGGTATTCTATACAGCACGAGTGATCACGAGAAATCTATTTTGTATTCTGGCATATATATCCATCACAATTGCTCACGGGGAATTTTAGCATCTGAACAGACATGACACGTTTAAACTTCCAAAAGATGCATTTCGTAACATTCTAATTATTTATTCGGAATTTGGAATAAGGGATTTTAAATTAATTAAGGACTATTTCCGACAGAATTCATAACTGCTTTATAATATGGCATGCAGTCACTAATAGTGCATAATCTACTTGGACCAAACACGAGGCTCCCTTTTTTGTCTCCAAATTCTAGTAATTCTTGGGCAGATAAATGTCATATATACAAATAAGTGTCTCGTTCATAAGCTATGTTGACCACCCAAACCGGTCAGCTATGTGATAAAAATAGAGCCGCGCACTGCACCTGTTGTTTTGGATTAGTGATTAGCTGATGGCGGAAGGATACTCCGAGAGCGGAAAGATCTTGTGGTATCCTTCCGCAATTAGCTCGAGCGCGGTAATCTCCAACCAAAGCCAACAGAGTGAGGCTATATATACTTATTACATACCGCCAAACACAAACAAAAGTGATATTCTGAGCTTTTCCGACCGAGATTCGTTGTTTTGCAATGAATAATGTATAACAAACTTCTTAAATTATTGTTAGGTCGCCTTTATCAAGGTAATTACATGTACTTGATTAATTGGATGTTCAAAATCTGTCACAATCGATACCTATTTTCCGTGTAAACTTTAGTTATAAATAGAGGATCTCTAATGAGTCGCAATTCTTTTATGTCTTTTCGTGTTGACATCATATTTTCAAACACCATTATTACCAATGTTTGTCTCACAATCAACACTATAAATAACCAACACAAGTCGAATAATTATAGTCTAATAAAGATAATAATAAAATATTTTTTTAATTTACATTGTGTATTTCCACAGCTCATGTACAACCCCTCATGTACTAGTTTATCGCCAGACAAACAATTTGATATGCTTTAAACAAATTAAAATAAAAACCGCTTTGGGTAAGAGACTTAATTGGTGACGTAGGTTCCTGCTTGGTCCTGATACAGTCCCTAGTTTTTAATTTACAATTGAACCATATGCGTCATACAGCACTGTATAGATGCAACGTTAGTAGGTTAGAAGGCGTTAAATGTTTCCCGTAAGCGTCAGTGCTAATGTGTGGCACGCCCATTCTACATTCGCGAGTCCCGACATACACGACTCATACCAAAGACCAACACCCCCGACGTGTTTTCCCCCACACAACCCCACTTTTGGCAAGGTTGACAAAACCCAATAACCATCCACAATCTCCCGCCATGTTTGGACACGAACACATAGCAGAGTAATCAGACTATAGGACATACTCAATGTGTACATACCATAAGTATAAGATAACAATTATATGTATTAAGCTATGGTGAAAGTGAAATACAATACGCGAATACGCCCTGCCACTGAGTCGCATCTATATTGGATCCACCCAGCCCCGTTCCGTTTTAGTGCTACAGGTCAAAGTTCTGGGGTAGTATTCCATGCATATATGGAGCTTTTGAATATTCGTGATTTCCATAAATGGAATGCTACTCCAGAACTTTGACCTGTAGCACTAACAAAATGGAACGGTGCTGGATATATCCAATATGGCCGTGACTCAGTGACCAAGCGTATTCCGCGCCAGAAGTTTTAACTCGCATTCGAGATACAGTGTAAAAACGAAAGGGGCGTAATTCTACTTATTAAGTTCCTTCTAACCACTATACAGTTGCGATCATACCTATGGTCGAGCCTGGTGCGGCCAGTTGGTCAGTAGTGAACGTATAAGTCCCACTAGCAAATGCCGGAGCGTTGTCGTTCACATCAGCAATGTTGAATAGTACTTGTGCTGACCCTATGCCGCCATTGACGTCAGTGGCATGAATCGTCAGATAAATTTGGTTGCTGCCCAATGTGTCACGATCGATGGCGTTGCTAACGGTGATATCTCCAGTGACGCCATTGATTGCGAACCAATCACTGTGGTTAGCGTTCAAGAAGGTATACGTGAAAGTATCTGAATCTTGGTCATTTGTTGTGAATGCCGGGTTAACCGTGGGTGTCTGTAGAAAAAAGTCAAGTTAGGCACTTATAACTAAATGTGACCCGCCATATCAAATCCAGTCGTAAGTCGTGATTTTTTTTACCCTGTGCCAATGCATTCTCTTATATATGCGAGTCGACCATATGTCGCCTCGCATATATAAGAGAATGCATTGGCCTAACAATTTTTTATCATTTTTTTTAAATAAATGTTTCTTACAATTTTTAGGACATAAAATAAAAAACATCCATTACCCTGCATGGAGCCCCACACATATATAGAAGCATATAGAAGAGTGTCGTCTGCTCATGTTTGTCTGGGGCTCTGTACGGGTGAAATTATAAAATTGTTAAAGAATACAAGAAAAAATTATTAAAATTGTAAAAAATTGTTAGGCCAATGCATTCTCTTATATATATGCGAGTCGACCTATGGTCGACTCGCATATATAAGAGAATGCATTGGCACAGGGTAAAACAAATCCCGACTTACGACTGGATTTGATATGGCGGGTCACAATTACGCTAGGAGTTCTGATTTCCAAACGAAGTGTTGGTATACTCATAATATTTTGGCGTGTATATACTATTGGACAAATATCTTGCAATTTATAGAAATTGTGTATATCGCAACATTAATCGCGGGATATCGTAATATTAATCGCGGGATATCGTAACATTAATCGCGGGATATCGTAACATTAATGGCGGGATATCGTAACATTAATCGCGGGATATCGTAACATTAATGGCGGGATATCGTAACATTAATCGCGGGATATCGTAACATTAATGGCGGGATATCGTAACATTAATGGCGGGATATCGTAACATTAATGGCGGGATATCGTAACATTAATGGCGGGATATCGTAATATTGAGAGGGAAATATCCCAGTTCTCAGGGACAACATATCACCTTATTGCCATTTTATCGCGCCTTTTCGAAAACAAAGTGAGTTCAGTATTGCAAGTATCTGCATGCACGTAACACATCTGTCAGTATAACACATTTACAGTTCGTATGTTCTCCACGTGGATATCACATCTCGAAAATACAAATTTAGCCGAATAAAAACTCGGCCAAATGTCAAACGAACTAACCTTTCGGAGAAATAGAAGGTTGAGGTAGGAGCTTGGTTTTAAAATGTAATAGCTACTTTCGTGATATTTTTGATTTCCTCATATACATTTTCATGATGCATGTTTATTACGAATGACGTTTCGGAATTTGTGAATAATTGGTTGTCACGTTGGCCTAACTAAATCTGCATTTACACTAAAAAAAAAATTCGGTTGAACATAACAAAAGTTTAGTCATAATATCACTCAATGTTTAGTCAACTGAATCCGACTAAACGTTGGGTTAGAGCTGTTAACTAAACTAGTTGGGTTAGAAAAATTAACCAAATATTGTGTTATGGTAACCCGACATCGTAACCAAAACATTGGGTTTGAAGTAACGAAACATGGTGTTAGAGTAAACCTATGTCAATATATAATTATATTTCATCTCAATAGCTGAGTTTTGACCAAATAATCTGATATTTTTGTCATTAAATAAGTTTCCTTAAAATAAGTCCATTTCGGACCTTGACGTCTGAATAGAGGACATATATTGAATTAAACCATACTTCGAACCTAGTATGTAATATGAAAGTCTGAAACGAGGTGTAGCATATAATGACTTCCTTTTCGGGAATAAAGTAACAACCTAGATAAGAATACGTGTACCAAAGATACAAACAATAATACAACTATATATGTCCGACATAACAGATGCCTTCACTGCGTATTTGTGTTTAATACCAATATAAAGAAGAAAATATGACAAAGAGAGCTCCCATCCAGCAAATATTTATCAAGTGGCGCAACTGAAAGACAATGATTATTAACTAAATTAATCTAACCCAACAATCGAACCCAACTTTGACTCAACCATTAAAACAACTTTGGATAACCCAACAATTTTGAGGGTATATTCAAATGGTTTCTTTAACAGTACCATTTTGCCCTACATGTATCAGAATCATCGCAATTCAGTAGGACCCACCACCATGATAGCAATGTAGCAGGTCCACTTAAACATTATATGTCTTCGTGTATCACTCACCGTTTCTTCGTCGATGTTCACTGTATAAATTGCTTTAGAAAACGTCGGCACGTCGTTGTCATTGGTTACCAAGACAGTGCAGGTGAATGCCCCGGAAGTGGACCACGTATCCCTGACCTTCACCGTTATTGTATATTGTTGTAGGCGTTCATAATCTAAGCTATACGCGCCAGTCAGTTTGATGCATTTACCTATATAGAAGATTTAATCAGTTGAGGAAATATTCACATAAAACACGGATACGATCATATTCACATTAATCACTTATCATCATATACTGCCCGGGTAAGATTTTAAACGGCCGACAAGCAGCAAAATGGTATTTATATATGAAATCGGATTATTCGGTTTCAACCATAACATAACACTATGCTAATCGAGTAAAGGGTTTAAACCATGCATTAGGTCGATGTCAATGTATACACTTAAGCAAAGTGGAATACTCCACTGTCGTGCTCAGAGTTGTGTAGCGATTGTTATCGAATTACAAACAATGACGTTTGTTGGCGGAGTCGTTGTCATATATGTGACCCGCCATATCAAATCGTAAGTCGGGATTTTTTTACCCTGTGCCAATGCATTCTCTTATATATGCGAGTCGACCATAGGTCGCCTCGCATATATAAGAGAATGCATTGGCCTAACAATTTTTTATCATTTTTTTTAAATAAATGTTTCTTACAATTTTTAGGACATAAAATAAAAAAACATCCATTACCCTACAGGGAGCCCCACACATATATAGAAGCATATAGAAGAGTGTCGTCTGCTCATGTTTGTCTGGGGCTCTGTATGGGTGAAATTATAAAATTGTTAAAGAATACAAGAAAAAATTATTAAAATTGTAAAAAATTGTTAGGCCAATGCATTCTCTTATATATGCGAGGCGACCTATGGTCGACTCGCATATATAAGAGAATGCATTGGCACAGGGTAAAAACTATCCCGACTTACTACTGGATTTGATATGGCGGGTCACATATAGGTTTATGACCCTATGATTTGATTTGATTTGATTGTTTATTTGTATAATATTTACAATCTTATGACAATGGTGATAATAACGATGCAAAAAAGTTATATTATATGATTTAACCCGAATAAAGTAGTAAATATTTACATTTCTGCGTTCAAACATTTGGTGTCTTGCCGCCATTTTCGAGTAAATTATGACGTAGAATCCCGGCCCTGATCAATTAACTAAATACTCTTTGATGGGTATAGATATCCGATATAGTAGGAACTGTTCAGAGAATAAGTTCAACAAACGCCATATAGGACGTTTGTTGAATCTATCATCTGAACATTTCCCTCCAATAAATAGGACTTCGTCTGCACTTATATTATCTGTCGCCTGTTTATTTTTCTTGAACACCCCTCCAGATGAATAACAGATCATTACAATACATATTGTTATAACTGAGTGGAAGAATTCATTTAGTATAGAAGGTATTAACTCACACGCGGTATCCATATAAAATAGTCCAGTGTCTGTACTCGGGTCCACGTTGATGTCGTAAAACAGTGGGTCGTTGTCTATGTCGATGACGTCAGCAGGACAGCAGGCGGTGTTCTTAACCGATGACTCTGGTAAGGTAACCGTTTTTGGCCAGTTTGAAATGTATGGGATGTTATTGCCATCTGTAAATAAATAAATTAAATTTTTGAAAAAGTGCAAATTTGTTTTGGGATTGGGTGGGATTCGAACCCCGGCCCATGACGGCGAGCGCCAAAAATAAAATTTTCTTCTAAAATAGGGGCCTTGTGTGATGTATAGTCCCAAGCATGTTCAAAGAGCAATGCTCGGCATGTTTCGGAGGTGTAAATATAACAACATGCTACTGTTCCATATTATCTCCCATATATGTAAATAAGTAGTTTGTGATGAGCAAATCCTCTGGTCAGGGTTGGGTCAATTACATTGAAATGTAATTAATTACAATTACAATTACATTGAAATATGTCAATTACAATTACAATTACATTGAAAATACAATGTAATTAATTACAATTACATTGGTTCAATTACAATTACAATTACTTTTGGTTAATGAAAATCGGGATTCGGGAAGAGCTTCAAGGAGGAAAGTCATTTGTGTTTGATGAACTTTATTGATATACATAAAATATAGAAGCAAATTAATGTAACACAGAGGCTCTGGTCACGTTTTACGTCGCACTCTTTTTTTTGAAATTTTTTTTTTTACAAATTTTAAGACGTTTTCGTAATTGCTGCGTTCCTAATGTCGAAATATAAGTCAATAAATGTATAGTATCTGCATGCTTTATACTGTTATCATATACTTAATGATCCGTAATCCGAATTAACGCTCCCAAATTACTATTTCTTTGGCTTCGGGGATCTATTATTTTCACCACCGGTACTTTTTAGTGGCCTGGAAACAAGTCGACGAGCCGACGTTCTCGACGAAATTGCGGATGAAGATGGATAACTCTAAAATCAAGTGTCTTTTGTTGAACAAAATATTGATAAATAACAGGTTTTGGGCAAATAAATTGTTACTGTTAGCCTTGGTTAGATGTCAGATCCAAGTATTGTGTTTGTGTTCTTGGTATGATACTATGTACATGTAGTTATGTTACACAGTCCTGTATATATTATGTCGTTAATTATGCAGTTGTGTTACACAGTACTGTGTGCAGTTTTGTTACGTATGTAGTTATGTTACACAGTCATGTATGTAGTTATAATTACAACTACTTTCGCTTTGACTAAAATGCGTGCATTTGATTGGTCAAGGCCCTTAGATACGCTTGGTAGCGACAATATCTATCAGTGGAGGGAAGTGTCGTTTCCCGCATCACTGGGGGTAGTGATACCTTAAAAAGTTCGCAAACCAAGTCGAATATCCATGGGGCGAATTTACCCGGAATTTTATTTTGTCCACCAATCAAATCGCAAGAAATCACTTCCGTTTCTAGTGGTAACACAAGACGCCAAATCTCAGCGAAAAATGATCGCCGATTAAACAGCAAAATAGTACATTAATTTATTTGGGGATAAAAGAATGTATTACATAACTATTGCACCATTAGTATTAGCATTTATCCAGCTTCGTGCCAATACTAATATGACATGGCAGTGGTCATGAGAGCATAGAATGCACATTTGTAGCGATTGTTTACTTTTCGAGTCGCCGGAGACCACATTTATTCGATGGCGAAGTTTGGGAACACCGCTTCGGAATTGCTATCGAATCGGATTGCCTTTATGACAATAAATGTTCTAGAATCGTTTTAAATAAGTGAAATTTACACCAACAAGTACAGTTTAATAGTTTACGGGTGTGGTCTCTTCCTTTTGTGTAGTTGGAATGTCGGAAACAGCGATCGAATTGTGTGTGTTCATCTCGAACTTCCGGTCGGTCGCCCAATTTATTCTCGACCCAAATTCCCATTTCGGTTAAAAGAGCAGCTGAGTCCAGACACAAATATCACTTGGGTAGTTTTACCATTTTAGTGTTTTTAATATAGTTTCTTTAAAAAGAACTTGTTTAATCACCAACTAATATGCGGATTGTCGTAATTATAAGCAATCAACGTCGTTTTCGATGCATCTGTCGGCGTATAAAAGTGTCGGATGCCGAACTACATACTTTGTATAATTTCGCGAAGAGCGAAATTATACAGTATGTAATTCGGCATCCGACACTTCTATACGCCGACAGATGCATCTAAAACGACGTTGATTGCATATATGTTACACAGCCATGCATGCATGCATGTATGTAGCTATGTTACACAGTAAATAATAATGGATTAAATGTTTACACTAACGATGTACATACTTATAATTCCCAGTGTTAGCGTAGTGTGCACCACACCTGCATTATTCCTGTCGTTCGCATCCCAAACTCCGATATCGAGGGTTATGGCTTGTGACACCAGATAATGCAGGTTCCTGATGGCTGTCACCTCTCCCGTTGCTGAAAAATTAGAATGTATATAAACGGATTTGTCTCCAGATCTTACTGTAACGAGCAATGTGTTTGACAACAGCGCCATGACCTTTCCACTGTTTCGACCAATCGTTGCACTACCACGTGATATTTGACGTTACATCGGCTAATGAATCGGCTTCAATTCCTGTGACAACCGGTGAAAATCACAGCATACTTTATAGACTGGCCCCCAGATGAGGGTAGTGTCACACGAAAGTGTAGAAATTTTGACCCTATCTCCAATTATCCTTCCCCCATGGGGGTTCCAAAACACTGAGGTATCCAGGGCGGAGCAGGTGGAAAATATATTTGTTTGACCTTTTTGGTGTTTTTCACCTGCAAATTTCAGTATAATCAGGAAAACCAATAAAATAAGACAAATGTCAAATAGAATATACTTGAATATCAGATATGTATTCTCTCTGGGTTTCTTAACATTAATAAGATGCATATTCTCCAACAATTTTTGTGAAAACATCACGAAAATGTCCCCAAAAATGCATTAATTGCAGTGCTTTTTTAAAAAAGTTTTCCAGAAGATTTCGGATAAAATTTTAAATTTTTGGTATAAAGCTCTCAGTGGTGCATCAACATTTTCAGCATTATATACCTGATTTAATAATATGAACATCACAAACAATGATATCCAACAAGCCGAGATATTTCCAAAAACTTAACTCCTCCCTAAAACTGATTTTCTATCTGTAAATACCTGTCAAGTCACAATAGCCCGTTTTCATTCCGTTTATACATACATACAATCGAGGAGTTAACGTGTGCCTTATACATGTATGATTAACGATCGAGAAAGTGAATTAAGCTAGGTGTGTAATGTTCCAGCAGAAGATCGAGAATCAGCAGAAGGTGGTTGATCTTTCTGCACTTCCATCGTGTGAGGGATTTTTAACTCTACACTCAAAAACGAGCCAACATGATAGCAAAACAGTAGAGACTTGCAGCCGTTGCCAAATCAACCACTCCCGATGTAGCACTTCATGGGTGAACGGCCAATAGGCAACCTGAGTTGTTTTAACCATTCTTCCCTCAAGATGTTGAACAGAAATTCTATTAATTGATATCACCATATTTGATGAAATTGACAGTGAATATTGAGAGTGCATTATCCGTGGGCAGTACTACTGCAATATATGGTAAGAATTGTATCAACTAGTCTGAATGACCTTTTGAGTTCAGTACCATATAGCATAAACTTGAGAGCATTAAGAAATTTATCTTGGGGTAGGATTAAGTTTTACTTTATTTCTCAATTCTGGTCTGGTACATGATTATAGCATTTCATGTCTGGTATTGGGGATGAATTTTTGCTTATTGTGGTGCATATTGTGCAGCTGTATACATAAAACTGACAGAGTCATGGGAATTTTTCTGAAATTTTTCACTTAAAAATAATCAAAATTTTAGCGAATTTACCCACAGAAAAAAAACTAATATTTAAAAAAAAATAGACTCCACCATATCATGAACCTCCTCAGATACATGCTAATTCCGTGATACATGATAAGACTCTGAATTTGTTAACAAAACGGATCGAAAACGGGCTAATCTGACTTGACAGGTATTTTCAGATAGAAAATCAGTTTTAGGGGGGAGGGTTAAGTTTTTGGAAATATCTCGGTTTATTGGATATCAGTGCTTGTGATGTTCATATTATTAAATCAGGTATATCATGCTGAAAATGTTGAGAGCTTTATACCAAAAAATGAAAATTTAATAGGCAATCTTCTGGAAATTGTTTTGAAAAAACACTGCATAATTTCTACCCTTTCGTGTGACACTACCCTCATCTGGGGGCCGGTCTATTAAGTTGTTTGTCCATTATTGTGGGGACAAAATAGGCTACACCTCCGGGTTCAAAATCTACATCCAATCAGCAATGTATCTATGTACGTATATCATGTCAGCCAACGTTATTACTGCTACTATATCTTAAGAAATTAAGATATATATTCAGCACATAAATTGCGCATTACGCTACGCGATAACGTCGTCTATAATATAAGTGTGAACGCTACATATGGATTCACGTGTCAACATTAATAGTCCAGTGCATTTATGGTTTCACCTCAAAATAATTGCAACACAAAGTTTCTCAGTGGGAATAAGTACTTTAACCCATCACAAATAATATACTAAAAATCAACAAGAATCAAGAAAGGCGAAATTGATGAATTTTGTTAAATAAATTTGTAAACATTTGGTAAAATACTCATTTTATAGCTTTTTAAGGATGTTTATAAAAAACTTCCTTTCACATGTCCTTCCATTTATATATCCATTTTGTAGAGTGCACAACCCTGATTACAGAACAGAAAACCTTTCCTAGATACGTTCAGT
Organism: Siphonodentalium dalli; assembly: GCA_032622095.1. Classification (NCBI taxonomy): domain Eukaryota; kingdom Metazoa; phylum Mollusca; class Scaphopoda; order Gadilida; family Siphonodentaliidae; genus Siphonodentalium; species Siphonodentalium dalli. Next base: position 140,005,696 of record CP136069.1, on the reverse strand, counting down.
ATTTTTTGAGTTATGTGTCTCCAAAATTTGGAGTTTGTCTAATTTCGGAGGCTCAATTTCTCAAAATTAGTTAAAATCCATTTTTTATGGTCTTGTATTTTAAAAAATAAAGACAATGAAGGGATTCCTTGTTGTTTTAGTCATTTCCTCTCTAGGTTGTGCACAAAATATGATTTATTTATGCATCTATGATTGAGAGGACAAAAATATTCTTAAACAAAATGTGTGTTCCACCATTGTATAGACAGCCAAATTTGCCTGTGGTCCAGAACCGCGTGATGAAATAGCATATTGGATGTCATACAAATCAATAATTATATATCTATATTCCCTGTCTTTCTCATAATCAGTTAAGTATACATCGTTAAACACATTGTAAAGGAATTTCCCAAATCATGGTGTAGAAAATCAAATTATGGCCCTATGAATCTTTAGAATTGACTCGTCTAAAAATACCATTTTGGGGCGTTTTTTGTTCATTTTTAAAGGTTTTTGTGTATAAGTTGTAAAAACAATGTATGTTTAATGTGCAAAATCATTTGAACTTTCCTCCTGAAACACTTTAGTGTTGAATTAAATGCCTTATGTTGGATATGTCAATGAATGTCACTGAATTTCACTAATTTTTCTGGAAACTGATGCCAAATTTGAATATCTGAAAAATGGGGTAGGGGAAACCATATTGACAAAATCTAGAAAATATGGACCTTGATGCATAAAACTTTAACATCACCAACTCCTACACACCTTATTCTTTCATACAAAGTAAACTGCTTCCTGTTTTGATTTTCATATTTAGAGCTACGATCCTTTTTGTTGTAACTCAATGGCGAAATGGCGAATCATTATTTCGGGCTGGTTCTATATATAAAACATGCTGATAAAGTTCTAAATAAACATCTAATAATTATTAAAGTACTAAACTGTTTACCGTGCAAGAATAATCTGCACAAACTGGAACAAAACAACCCTTTGTCTCCAATGACTAGAATATGGTGACAAGATCATAGCCTCTGTGATTTCACCTATACCCATTATCAACATTCAAATTTGGAGTCAGTTTCTTGAAAAAAATATGTGAAATCCAGTGACTGTTGATTGGCATAACCAATGTAATCATATTTTTTCCAACACTAAGTGTTTTAGGAGGAACGTTCAAATGATTTTACACATTAAACACTAATTGTATTCATTGTTGTTTACTATTAGTGCACACAAAAAAAATTTAAAATGGACAAAAATACCACAAAACAGTCCAAAATGGCATTTTTGGAAAAGAGTCAATACAAAGGATTCATAGGGCCATAAGTTGATTTATATGGCACATATGTGTTTAGCAATTCCAGCACAGTGTATTTAACCTAGTATATTTAAGAGGTTGTGAGAAATACAGGGCATATGGATATCAATTTATTGAGTTGTATGACCTCAAATATGGTATTTCATCACACCAGTTCTGTGTCCCAAGGCAAATTTGGCTACGTCCATACAATGGAACACACATTTTGTTTAAGAATATTTTTGTCTTCTCGATCATAGATGCATAAAGAAATCAATTTTTGTGCACAATATAGTGAGGCAACTAATACAACAGTAAGATATCCCTTCATTGTTCTCTAGTTTTTAAAATACTAGACCCTAACATATGGATTTTAGCTAATTCTTCAGAAATTGAGGCTCCGAAATTAGACAAACTCCCAATTTTGGAGGCACATAACTCGAAAAATTCTCAACGTATCTGGAAAATGTTTTCTGTTCTGTAATTAGGATTGTGTACTCAACAAAATGGATATATAAATGAAAGGACATGTGAAATGAAGTTTTTTATAAACATCTTGAAAAGCTATAAAATGGGTATTTTACCAAATTTTACTAAATTTATTTCACAAAATTCATCAATTTCGACTTTCTTGATCCTTTTAGATTTTTAGTATGTTGTTTATAATTGGTTAATAGACTTATTCCTGCTAAGAAACATTGTCTTGCAATTAGTTTGAAGTTTGGCACTCTATTCTCATAAATGCACTGAACTAATAGGCACGAAGATCCTGATGAACATGGGAGGGAAAGATGTTATGAGTTATGTATTCAAGCGAACATCCCACGCAATAATAATGAGTGCTCCGTCTCTCAAGATCGACAACGATGTTGTACACATCGACCCACAACTCTTGTTTCAGAGGCTTATCACTGTTGCCAAAGCGCCGACCAGAGGTGATGCAACCTGCTGTGTCCGACTTTTAGGTAGAAAAGGATTTTAATAATTTACATACACTATCACCAGGTGCAGTGTTGGGAGGGGCTTAATTTGGAACCAACTGATTGGGGATGACAGGTTAAGGATGGGCGGCTTAATCCTATCAAATGTGAGGAACCACCACCAGCTCCAAAAGAACTACTGAACATCATTCGTTGTAAATGTAAAACGGACTGCAAAAACAATAGGTGCACATGCCGAAAACATGGAATTATGTGTTCGATGTCTTGTGGGGAATGCCAAGGTGTTGACTGATCGAACACACAGCCTTTCGGCAACAGTGAAATGGAGGCCTAGACTGAAAATCAAAATTCTATATTTTTTTAATGAATTTCTATATTGTTTTCTCTTTTTTCACTATTTTGCCACAAGATATGGACAACTTAGTGCCATTGATACCACAACCTGGCCCAAAATTGATGAAAAATCCCATATATAACTGACTGACAACAGTCCAAGTCCAACTATGGCAATTTTCTAATGCATAAACATGTAATGTGAAATTCCGTTTTTCTCTGATTTCTTGACATTTTTACATCTTTTCACCCTAAAATATTTTGATCATATGGTTGTAGTAACATCATCAAAAAAACCCACAATTGTGGATATAACTATATAACAATAGTTCCAAGCCCAGTTATGACAATTTTACAACTGCATCAACCGTTATTGTAGACTTCCAGTTTTCACTGAATTTTGACAAATTTTTCAACTTTTTGACCTAAATTTCGAAAATTTAATCAATATTTATAGAATAAAATGATACAAAATCTTGGATACAATTGTACTACAGTTTATCATTGTGAAAATATAACAATTGTATGTTTACATCAAGAGTTATTTAAAAAAAATGTTAATCTCCATTTTTCACCAATTTTTCATCATTTTCGCCACTTTTTGCCTCAAAAAGGACATTTCGCATGCTCAGATTTTTGTTGATTTTTAGCTGAGTATACTCTATGATGCTCCCAACCAAAATAAAACAAAATCTTTTGTGTTGCAATTATTTTGAGGTTCAGCCCTATTTTCTCATAAATGCACTGGACTATAAAGACGTTAGGGCAAAATAAATTAAGATGAATTGAGACAATACAAACTCACAGGGTGTGTCCGTTCAGACTTATTGCAACTCCCAGTAGGTGATATTGTTCTATGTGTAGTTATTATTATGTACTTGATTACGTTGTTATCAGGTCATAGTCATAATTCGCTTGATGAGTGCATGTAACGATCGCTTTGATAAGAAACCGTACCGTAATCGTAACTACGAATATTGTAAAAACGACAACTGATAAAGAACACAAATTATAGTGACGTAGTACGTTGTACATTCAATGTTAAAAAAGGGAGGGTTGTATGCTCAAGGTTTAAGTGAACTATTTCATGTACGCTTTTTCTAACTAATTCGTACCTGCGTTAACTGAAAACTGAGCTTGGTTGTCATAAAGAAAGTACCATCGGGTATCACCGTCAGCGTCTGTCGCGTTCACTGTGAATATTACGTCAGAGTTCAGTCCAATGGTGTCAGCATCAACATTATTCACAGTCGCTGTAAATAATTCAAGTTGAATATGTGTCACTGAAACGCGCATTCTGATTGGGCGAGAGCTACCCAGCAGGGTTCACGCTGTCATGTGATAGATAGATACTTTATTTACAAAATGCCCAATTAATAGAACAACATACACCCAGGGCAGACATAGCACTATAGCAGTACTATCTTTCTGTCTGTCCCAGCAGCATATAACTAAATAATTAAAGTAGGATTTTATAGATTTGGTCACCAGCAGAATGATTCCCCGAGCCACGCCCCGCCCCGATATGCATACCGCCGCCACAGAGGCCGTCGGCCCGTCCCCGGTACTTGAGTCATCTTATCCATGCGAAGAATTGATGAAACCCAGAAGCGGAAGCAGTTGACCCCCTTCCCCACACACGGAAATTTACTCTTCATGGCAAATTGATCGATATATAGTTTAGACTATATACTGACTGGGTTCAGCAACACTCCGGGCAGTATGGGTTCGTGCATAAAACATGTTCAGAATAATTTCCGATATAACTCTCCATAAGCTTGCGTTTTAGACGCGATTTCAATCTTGTCTCTCGTAAATCATCTTTCAGGCTGTTCCATAATGAGCGAAATTTAATGACAGGAAATAGGCCGAGATATTTTGTCCGATATTTTGGAAGTTAAAATTTTTGGTTTAATGACTGTGAAAAAAATTTCTAAAGACTTCGGTAGATTCCCATTTTTACAATGGCCATTCGTTTATTTTTTTTTCGAAAATGGCCAAACAAAAAAGTTTGTTTTACGCCAAAATCGGAAATCGTATTCAAAAACCCAAATTGATTTCGTAACGGGCGCGACATCAGTATAAAACCATCTGCTAATTGATTATGTGATACAGATTAATTGGTAACAAAAGGCACTCATGGTAGTGCACTGTCAAACAATGTAATAAAACAGTAATGAGGATTAACACTAACGAATCGTGTGTCTGTCATAAGGCTGAATGGCAGATGGTGGGTAGTGGTATATTGTCAAGTAACAATCATGGTCTGATTGAACAAAATGTCTAGACACGGTATTTGAAGGTTTGGACATAATTGTGTAGAATGTTGGATGTTAACTAAAACAAACATATTCATTAATCGTGAGACCAGAAAAAGTGGATTTAATTTGGCCAAAATTTATTTTAATTTGGCCAAATAAAATCAGAATTGGTCAACAAATTGGCCAAAAGATGTTTCGTCCCAGCGTGAACACTGCTATTCAGCATTTTGAATTGAGCACGGTGTTTTTGACAACGCGCGTAAAATACGCAAGTTGGCCAGTTCACAAACTGTTTTCAATCTCGAATTACCGAATATCCAACTCAACATAGTACGTTTATCTCGTAAATAAAATCATATTCGACTTCATATGTACCCGATACAGCCTTGCACATAACATTTTCGTACCAAACGGTAGAGCCACGACAAATTTACACCATGCATTTAATATTATGCAAGTGTATTTCATACCTCTCCTATCAAAATAGGGAAGGAGTGAATAAAATTTTGATGACATGCTACTAAGAAGAGCATAGATAATTGGTTGTTTGGTATATAAATAGAGTAACTATTATGTACGTGCGTCACCGACCCCCCACAACATGCTGCTGTATATCATACTGGCTGATGGACCCGACTTCGTCCGGGCTGTTTCCCCTCTGCTTTTCGGCGAATTGCGCGATTTGACCTTGAATTGATCATTTTGAAGGTCAAGGTCAGGTCGGGGTCACGATTTGACCCATCCAAAACACTCCCCGGACAAAAGTACCCGAAAAAAGTACCCGTCGAAATCCGTCCGGTTTTACCCGATTTGACCTTGAATTTACCATTTTGAAGGTCAAGGTCAGGTTGGGGTCACGATTTGATCCGTCGAAAACACTCCTCGGACAAAAGTAACCATAGGTATCAAATTTCGTCGAAATCCCGTCAAAATTCGCGATTTGACTTTTGAAGTTCAAGGTCAGGTCGGGGTCACGATTTGACCCGTCCAAAGACTCCCCGGACAAAAGTACCTCTAGGTATCAAATTTCGTCGAAATCCGTCCCGTTTTACCGATTTGACCTCGAATTGACATTTTTGAAGGTCAAGGTCAGTCGGGGTCACGATTTGACCCGTCCAAAACACTCCCTGGACAAAATTACCCCTAAATATCAAATTTCGTCAAAATCCGTCTGGCAGTTTTCCCGGCCATAGCTAACACACAGACAAACAGACAGAAGTCCCAAATATATATATTAGATGTGTGAGTCTTTTGGTATGTTTAGTTTGAAAATTTCTAACTTTGACAGACAAGCAATACATACTATAATATTCGTCACCGTCACGGTGTGGCGGGAGATCATGGTCAATCGTACAACAACTATAGCGTGTTGATAAACTCCACAGAACACCCAGTGTGCATTATTACACACGAGTAGCTCCCTAATGTTATGCTGGCGCGTGTCTCTTTGAAAACATAACTAACGAAATCGCTGTATCATCTTGGACTGACTTTGTTTGGAAATAGAACATAGTTGTCTGACTACTGGACACTATTTTTCTGCGTTGGCCACCTATAATAAACGTATATGTTATGGCTCACGGGCGACGCGAAAGCTCTCTTTTTTATTTGAGTTCAAACTGACCTCAAAATCAGGTCTATAATAACGTAACTGAAAAGCGTTGATAAAATAGGTCGATAAAACACAAAATACCGATTGAACAGTCTGTGCGTGTTTACCTGTTATATACTAACAGGATAGTCCCATGTATCAGTTATAATATAGTATACCATGGAGTGGTATATTATTCTTTCGGGTGTGTTCAGGATAAATTAACAGACGACAGTCAGATAAAACGCTAATACAAGTGCTGAAGGATTCATATTCATTGGCGGGAAATGTTCAGACTAAACGTTCAACAATTGGTCGTTTTGTTGAACTGATTATCTGAATTTTTCGTAAGGGAACTACTCACCAATGAGTATTTAGCATAAAAAGGATTAAATTCATTGCCAAAATCATACCCATTTCGTACCCATCTCCATCTATTTTAAATTATTCGCACGGAAGTGAGACAAACGATCTTTATCTTTACCATATATGGATTATAATAACAATGAACGCTCTTTATTGTTTCATGCTAAATAAAAGCAGGGGACCTGGTATTTCTAAACTCTATGACTTGAAATAAGTCTTTTGGTGGCATATCAAGTTCAAATAAAAGTATTTAACGTATATAACGACATATTTCTACCAGGAAATATCGTGCTATTTTCAGAGGCGAAATTGACTCGGCATGATTCCAGTCCGTATATAAAAGAAAATACTCACAAGATGGATTTGTAAATACTGGTGCCGCACCCTGAAAAATAATTTTAAATCACTTGTTTACAACAGGAAGGCAAAATAAAGAAACATTTCTAAAACATTATTTTCAGTGTTTGATGCGCATGTATAAGAAATATAAAGATAATGAATTCAAGTTTACATTGGAATAGTCTGCTATTCATTTGGAGGGATGCTGAGGATACACGAGCAGACCTCAATCAGACGAAAAGAAAATATCTAGTGCTGAAGAATTCATATTCATTGGTGGGAAATGTTCAGATAATAAGTCGTTTGTTGAGCTTATTATCTGAATACTTCCTGTATATATAGGTAGGTATAGAAAGTGTTAAATGGCGTTCAGTATGTATAAGCCCAAGTAAACTGGTATTTCAGATTATACACAAAGACTGGGATGAAACTTTTGTAACACCAAATTTTTTTTCGAAGTTTGATAATTTTCCTCTATAGTTATATGTAATACATGTATTCAGGATTCAGGGGCGTTTTTATTACAACTAAAATGATCAAAAGTAGCATAATTCTGACAAAATACCAATATAATGGAATTTACATTCATGGTCATGAGTATTTAATTGCGGGGAGACTATAAAACTAGGATAACTCACCTGAACTAACCATATCCGGAATTGAAATAGCAAGAACAGCACACGTGCAGCCGAAACGAACGCACGAGACGCCATTATAGCTCATACAACTGCACGCCAGACGAATCGCCAATTTATTGATATTTACTTTTCGGTCCAAAACGAAATAAAATTCCGTCGTTCTCTATTACGAATAAAATCATGTTGAAATCTCTACACCGACGCGCATAATTTCACAACACAATATAAAAGTTAAATCTGTATAGTTAGGTTTGAATTGAAAGGCGTGAAGCTTTTCATTACCTTACAATCGAACCTAGAAATCAATAAGAACCAATTATGTCGATACCAATATTACCCCGTTAGTTTTCTATCCCAATTCAATAAGTAAACACTTAAAGATACACCTTTATGTGGAGATCTGTGGCAGTCCACGTGAATGCAAATAGATGTTTGTTATTTCATAACCCGTCCGATCTCTCTCTCTGTATATGTTCATATATGTTCGAGTTATTTAAAGTGATGTGAAACACTCCGGTAGGTTGAACAAATAGACATGGAGAATAATCTTTCTCAAAGTAGTTATGTTTACGAATATTAATACAAATGTACAACAAACACCGTAATTCTTATATATTAATTAAATGCAATGAGTCTTGATGGCGAAATCATTTGTGTTGATTTATCACCGATTGTTGCGTACCGAATTGATATATAAATATTTACAATTGAGCGTAGTTCAGAGGATGTTTTCTATGGAGTGGTATGGTAAAATTCTTTGAGATTTTCGGCGATGTTAGTAGAATACTACATTCCCACAGTTGGCACAGCGCCTGAGTACTAATTTATCAGTTTCACGCACCCGAACAAGTCCATAGTATGTCTTTAAGATAATACTCATTTATAACTATAAGTTCATGAGGTTATAAGCATAATGTTTATAATATTTGCACATTATGTCTATGTAATTTGGATGGAGGGATAAGATATGTCGATAGATAACGAAATGTTGATCTGCATACAGGCTTGATATACTCCAAAACAAGAGCATCGTATAAGGGGCCTGAGGCTACGTTCATACGCTGGCAAGTTTTCACGGTATGTTTTTGCGGGCATTTCGTTATAGAAAACCGCATGGTGCCAGAATATTAATGGGACCGTGCACATAATATGCATCTTTACCAAAGTGAAAGACATAAGAAGTAACATTTATCTAATTCCACTTGTAACAGTGATATTGGAATTTGCCTTCAAATACCTGAATGATTTATTCTTGCGAGATAATTGCATGATATTTACAGGAAAATTCCGGTAGCATCGTTACTAGTGGAACTACAGAGATTTTACTTCGCACGTAGTTAGCTGTGTACAGGTGTACTTTATGTGCTTGTTTCCGTTCATATTATGGCACCATATCGTTTTCTACGACAAAATGCCTGCAAACCATACCGTGCAAACTTGCCAGTGTATATATATGAACGTACCTATAGCCATTTCGAATTGTACTTAACGCAAAAAAAATACAATAACAATTTGAGCTTATACAAAGAATAGTTGATATACCCCTAATTTCAATGCCAACTTTCGTTCAGATTAAATAATCCAAACTGGAGTTATCGGTCGTAAACCAAAAATGTTTAAGGGTGCATTTACATTGCTATAGAACTGTACACAGATCTACACGCAGACTAGTGTAAACGGGTTGATATAGAAATGCACACAGAAAGAAAACGGTCTATGTTTGTGTGAGCAAAAATCATGCCCGCTATACGTTACGGTCAACGCCGAAGCATTGGGCCAGGCAAATCTGTTTTGATTAATTGTTGCTCGGGCTTGGCGAATGTGTTTTAGCGTTCGTTGTCATTTCAACCCGTGTATTTCGAATATTGAACACGGACAGGGACGTGGCAACTTTGGTCAAAATTTTCAACAGTTGGAAATTTCATACCTGACACAACATTAGTTGTAATTTCCAAACCAACAATAGGTTGAAAATGATCTTGTAGTTTGATTTTCAAACATTATATTGGGGGGGGGGGGGTATTTGTTTTCGGACCAATATTTGCATAATTTCCTACTTTTTATCAAATTTTTGGGCTGGAATGGCCATCAGCTGGAAGTTTTCCAACCTTATGGGGGCGGGTGTCAGGTTGGAAATTTCCAACACTTGGAAATATTGTTTCCTGGTCCCTCCCCGTGGCCAGTCAAAAACTGCTAGTTAATTAAAAAAATATATATTGTCCTACATTGGGTCAACATTGCCATTGGAATTGTCATCAGTTGGAATTTTTACTACATTTGGTCAAATAAAGGGTGTTGTAGGGTGGATACCCATTCCACACAGATCCAAAATTGCCACCGCCCAGATGGTGTCAAACAGGAGACATATAGATATATAGATGATCACCTGAAATCCTAAATATTGGTGGAATCGCCATCTAAAGTTATATGGGTGCTCTCCAGCCTCTTTATTTGTCCACACGGTTGTTTGTTGTGCATTCCTATGCGATTTTCATTCTTTCTTCGAACCATTATCAAGTTGTATAAGGATACACTTTAAATACATGCGGCACATACCAAATCGCTGTTGTCTGATGATAGTTGATACATTTTTATGTCTGGCCTAAACTGAAACGACTCGTAGTGAATTGTCAATTACCAGAGTACTGATCAGCGCGCGTTCACTATTAGTACTCATATTGTGATCACAGTAATGCGCGACTCGTGACTTCATACAGATCTGTATACAGTTCTATATCAGTGTAAATGCACCCTAACGGACGTAAAATTCTGTAGAAAAAGGGCCGTATCTCATGTTATAATAATTGGACGGAACTTTTTTTTTTTTTTTTTTTTAGCTGTTGGTATGCTTTATGTATAACTCAATCGTGCTATTATGCACGAAATATAGAGTTATATAACATATTTACAGTGAACCCATATTCTTACTTGGGGCCTGTGTCTTTAGCTGGGAAATACACATACCAACTTTGGTTCAGATCAAATAATCCTCTACTTCTATGACACCCTGCTAGTATAGGGATTGCCTGACCACACATGAGCTTGGTTCGCGAGAAAACGGAACACATTTGACCCAGATTCTGATATAACATGCATGCTACAAACTATTCAGGCTTATAAGTTTTCTGTCAAACGCTATAGGAATTAAAAGGGCTTCAAAGTTGTTTCTGCGGGATTACTTGTCACGAAGAAGTGGTTGCAGAAATGGGCGATCCTTGACTCGGGATGCGTGGGGTGGTTGGAATCAAAATTGACAAGAATGTTTTCGTCGCCGATTTATATCAAACTCATTTGAAAGCATTATCGTGATACGGATAATATAGCTATGTTATTTGGAATTGCCTATGTGGCTTCGCCCGATTCAGTGTGTGGGGTGGGGAGGAATACCGCGGGGAGCCATAATTAAGAACATAAAATAAAATGAAATGGGGTTGTTACCGATTGAATCAAATCTCGATCTCCGCAATACGGATAATATGATAGTGTCATTCAAAACTGCTAGATCTTTAGTATTTTATTCCTTTGATGTTATACTTTATGACATAGTTATATCTACCAGATCTAGAATATATTATTTGCACAGTGTTATCAAACCATTTGATTGAACACATAAAGTGCATGCTCGCTCTAGTCTTCTGATCAAAATAGATCGATGCATCAAAGAAAGTAATATAATGCAGTTATTGTAAGCCATATACTGCTGAATTGGTCATTGTCAAAAGATACACATGTCCTCAACGTTCAAACAGACGCCCGTGCATGCAGGATCTCCCAAATCTACAAAATGTCATCAGCATAATTATCTCAAAGTCGATTCAAGGATTACGGAACTGCATGCAGCCAAACTCAAAGCGAACGTTTCAAATTCAATTGAGATTCCACTCCCATCAAAAACAATAAGTGTAATAATAATAGCAGACCGACAACTATTCTAGATAAGATTTTGAAATGATGGGTGACTGCGCGTTTGAGATGTCTTTTTGCGCGATACGATGACCTATTCAATGACAATGGCCTATTCATCTACACTAACGTTGCAATACTGCATGTTACATAATATCTTGGGTCTGATTTGGAATTATGCGATTTTGTTTTATATCGATGTTAACGTCCATAGAATAGCCTCGTTTGTGTCATCATTTTTGGAACAAATCCTTCTTCCAATGAATGCACACCTTTCATATGTGTGTTTTCTCACACCACCTTTGCACTATAGGACCTCTATAGTAGTTTACTTTTTTGATAAATGATAGGCACATGGGTTGTGGGTGAATTCAGATGCCAAACCGATCGGTCTAATAGAGATCCCTTCAATTGGAAGACATTATACACCATATTCTTTTATCTACAATATGATTTCCTCTGAGGTTGGACTTCAATAGAACGGAGATGATGATTTTTGTCTTTAAGTTATTTATAATTGATAAGAAGCGGAGCATGCTGGATTTCTGGAGCTAAGAAGGGTAACATCTGTTATCTAAGAAGACTTTGTGTCACCCATTTGGTTCGGTGAAAAAAGTAATATATATTGCCCATAAATGTAATGATTGAAACACAGGTCGTGAATGGTTTGTAAAGATGTATTTTATCGTAATTTACAAATGCAGATTTGTAGAACTATTTTATTCTAGCGAAATTTCCACTATTTGTTCGGTCACTGAAGAAAAATGTGAGATTTGTTAGTGATCAGTGTAAATTTCCGTATGATAACAAACAATAACTAAGAAATATATTCCCCGCGTTATATTTGTACTTATTAAGGTTCACTGTCAAAGCTTCAAAAAGTTCCAAGTTTTGTACTGGTGGAATATGATCTATACGGGTGTTAGCCAGATTAGAGATACATGTCATGATCTAACTGTTAGGTTTACTGAAGGCAAACGTGTCTAAATTCGTAAGGAAAATCGTGCGACAAATTAGGGGCATGAGACACGACACAGCTTTTGTCCCCAGTTGCTCGCATAACGCTCTTTATTGTTTACCATAATTATGAGGTAAGACTGCTCTTTATGTTTTTCCACTTGGAGGATGCACGAGGCCCGAGAATGTAAATTACAATTAATTCCATAATTTATATACAATAGAATATGTTTACAGTAAAACCATCAGCTTAATTCGGCCCCGCGACAAGGTGATGTAAGCGAAAAACCGTGATAACTTATCTAAGGATAAACATTAAGTATAATGTTGAATAAATGCTAAAAAAAAATGTGCTGACCGGTAAAAAATAATTAATTTTAATTTATTGCAGATCTTGAAAATATAAATTTACTTTTTGACCCTTTAGGTACCTAGAACTTTCAGAAAAAAAAAATATTTTCACACAACGATATAATCACAAAATAGATTATTGCCTTAGCTATATGAGAGGAAGCTTCATGTGTATCATAATGTCCAGTTAAATTTGTAATTGCATGATATAACATCAGACCCCAATATATTACATTGAAGCATAAAGCAGTCATGAATATTTCAGCCCAATGAATATGAATACACATATTAGTATAATGTCTGATCCACTCAATCGTGGAGCAATTATCTGGAAATAGGCCACAATGTCATGGACACATGATCAGCTGGGAATTTGGATATGGACCTATAACCTAAAACTGATCTCAGCTCAAGGTTTCGTTGGTCAGCAGTCATTACATAAAATTTCTGAAATATTTATGGCCGAACATCTTTCAAAATGACAATAATTATAAAATTTCTTGAATTAAACAAAATATAAATTTCCTCTCATGATCTTCAGATATGATATATTGTATATAAAACTTCACTTTTGAAAAAAGAAGTTCTGTATTACAGACGTTTTTGGTAAATGTTTTATTAGCGACATTTTAAATATTTTCTTGTCATATAAAAGTATATATAGTAAATGCTGGTGAATGGGTTTATAATTGTCCACGAGTTGAAAGTTCTTGTACCAAATTTATAAAATAAATTCAAGACAGATTTTGAGACAATCTGTTTTGAAATAACAGGAAATTTTGGCAAAAGATGTGTGTGACCCATTAAAGTAATACATGCTACGCGTCATAACTACTGGTCTTTATTATTCTTGGGAGTGCATAGCTTTCAGTCAGCAGTGTTTGTATTTCTTATCCTGACGCACGTCACAGTATATAAGTAGAAAATGAAACTACTAATGACATAAGCATCGGAATTTATTTTATATGTCCACGACATATGTACACATCGTTGTTTGCTCAGACCAGTTAACATTATTAACCTGTCGAAAGTTTAGATTGTGCTGTGACTGATGAACGACGTACACACCTGTGTGTAGTTACAACTGGAGGATAATATATGTTAGCCACATAAGGACGGAACTGTCACACTATACCTCATATTCACCGGGGGCACTCAGTCTGCATGGGTACATCAAATAGCCATTATATAGCCGCAATTGTTTTCAAGACCCCACTCTGCGTTAACCGGGAAATCTTGTCAGGAAGTTACAAGAAAACCATAAACAGAAATGGTAACGCCCTCAAGATCATATTATTAGCCATAAATAAAAATTATAATATAAAATATATTGGTTACATGAATGCACCGCCTCAGAATTCCGTTAAAACAACTAATCCTTCAAATTATTACGAAAAATTACGGCTTATTACTGCAGGTTTCTCATTCACCACACCAGAAAGCTTCTAAATGCGGATAAAAAATCGGAGGCATTGTGTTCCCACCAAGAGTGCATGGCCCAGCCATTGTTCATACCTTAACATCGAAAACAATTAACGCGGTCATAATAGTTACATACTGCAACTATAAGACATCCAGCGAACACACACCCCACGAAAACCCGAAATGTGTTGTCCTGCGAGAAATCCCATCGCTATAGCTCAATTTGACACGGCCAGATTAGCCTTCCTACTATATCCTAAAACAATAAAGCTTCTCCTCAAATAATCGGCATAGTCATTATTTATCCACCGTAATTAATTCAATGTTTATTGCGATATCGAGTCAGAGAAAAGCAGTTGAGTTGGGACATTTGCCTACAATGAAGTACATTTTTAACGAACAGATGATAACTGAGAAATATATTCTCCGCTTGATTTGTTCGACTTTATAAGGTTCCCTGTCAAAACTTCAAAAAGTCCCCAGGTTTTGTACTGGTGGAATATATTATCTCTACGGGCGTTACCCAGAGTAGAATTCCATGGCATGGTCTAGGTGGTCACATTCCCTACAATAACGTACATACTATATGGGCGTGTGTCTATAAGGTACGGTAATATTTTGACTCGTTTCAAAACCGGACCTACATATTTAAGTGCGTGACACATGCGGCGTTTTGTATTCAACTTGGCAAGTGAAGTAATATATTTCACAATTTCAAATAGCCAAGTACACAAAATTGATTACACTCTCCTCGATACAAAAGAAGTCAGATAAAAGCGATCACAGAACTCGTTATGTACTGGCTTTGGTATTGTAACACGCAGAATACCTTTTAAATGGCGACCGACTCCGTGTCGAGTTGTGTCAATAGCATTAACATGGCTTATCAGTGCCAAGAAATAATTATATTTTGAAGTGATCCAGGAGATGTCACGTTCAGAGGCATCGATTACGCTTACCCCAAAAAAGAGCTTCGCGAGTGTTACCCCCATCCACCCTTTGTTACACGGGATCTCAGGCTGTACGCCCGATTCATTCCCCCGCCTCAAATTGCATTTGGGACTCAAATAAAAGACCGGTGTTCTAAAATATAAGTATGGTTGTAAAATAAGTATGTTTTTTATGTTTTTTTCGTCTGCGCATGTTCACTCCTCCCATAAAACGTAGGTTGCGCCTCGGTGGGAAACAGTATCACCAAAGAGTGGGTGTTCAGCACCGATCTTCAAGCAAGTGAAAATTGAATGATTTAATCGATATATAGTCACACGAAAGGAACATACAATTTTGGCGAGCAAAATGAATCTTATTATCACATCACACAAAATAATTTGGGAATTGCGCGTTATGTATACATATTAAGTTTGGTGTTTGTACATCTATGTTTAATTATGTGCTTCTTCCCTTCCAGATGAAATTCACAACCCTGGGGACATCACATATAGGCCTACAGGGACGCTAAAACACAATTAGACCCGACAAATTGAAAAGTATATGGAAAATGAACAAATTTCAGGAATGTAATTTGAGTTGTGTTTTATTCGTCTTCATTGTGTATTATTCGAAGTTCAAAATAGATTATTCCAAACATAAATTGCATCTGATTTCTGTGTTAATCCAATTTACTACATTTATTATATAATGCCACACAAACAACACATGGAACGGCTTACAAATCTGAATGTCGTGACTTTGTCGTTGGTTTTTTTAAATTTGTAAGTAAAATAAGTATTGATTTTTCTGACAAATAAGTATGGTTGTCAAATAGCTCGGTATATATGGCTGGAAAGCGGAATATCGCCGGGGGGATAACGGGTGTCATGAATTCCAGCGTGACGGAATCACCAAATTTTACGGAATTTCACTTTTCTGTGGCCTATAAAATCTAAAATTATGACCAGTAGGGTACCGCTTAAAATAAAAAACATTGTACATACTATACAAAGTTGTTTGATTATATACAACTATATGTGTATTTAAGTATCATCTCACTCTGGGTCAAATTGTGTCCGTGACGGAATCACCAAAAAAGTGCCATCAATATGAGGGTAGGTCCGTACTATTGAAGAACCCTGCTCATTCAGCCAAGCTGACCTGGAAAAAGTTCCCAATTAGTAAAGTAGATAGTCCTACATTATACTTGCAGAAAAAAGCCACATTGTCACACACTTATGTGTATATTGCTAGTTAACTCGGTTTGTTCGCCGTGACGGAATCGCACAACGGGCGTGACGGAATCACCGTGCGATTTTTTTAGGTATAGTTTTTTGTGTAACAAATGCGGACATTGTCATAAAAGCATAAAACTTGGCACATTTGTATATTAGGTCCCACGTATTATTTTCAGATATGGGGGCAATCACGAAAATACTTTCCATGGCAACGGTTGCTATGCGACTGTTTTTACCTTAGAAACGGGTTGTTGGTAGGGGTTAAACCGTCATTTTACTAAAATATATGTGCAAACAGGGGATACTATGGTAATTGAGGCAGATTGTGATATGGGAAATGTGACAAAAATAACATTTCCACACATGCCCCACTATTAACCTAGAATGACCATTGAGCTGCTTGAAAATGATATTTTGGATCATTTGACCTTATTTGGCAAAACATGAAAATATGCGTTGACTGCGCATGCGCACATCATTGATCCCCAGTCACACAATATCTGGTGTTTAAGAGATTGTATAGTGAGGGCAATGACCATTCCAAAATATATTCATTGGATAGTAATAATGAAATACAGAAGAAGCAACAACATTCCCCGATGACATGACAATGATGCAAATACCCATTGTCGGTATCCATGGCCGCCTTTTCGTGGAATTCATGGTGTTATCTTTTAAGATTATCATAATAAAGAATATCTGGAAGCAGACATGCATACCGATTGTACAATTGTTTAAGGCTTCTAACTTTAACAAGACATGGTTTCGTTTGCAAAATAAGTATTGATTTTTCTGACAAATAAGTATGGTTGGCACATATGTAGGCTATATAGACATGGTTGGAGACTGCAGAGGGATTATCATGAACAATTTCTATCTAGATAATCATACAAAAAGGTCAAATATGAGAATGAAATTGCATACTTATATTGCAGATCCCACATTTGTTTTAATTTGTAAGTACAATAAGTATTGATTTTTCCGACAAATAAGTATGGTTGTCAAATAGCTCGGTATGACTGGATAACGGATTATCGGGGATAACGGGTGTCATCTTTTAAGATTATCATACTAAAGAACATCTGGAAGCAGAAATGCATACCGATTGTACAATTGCTTTAATGCTTCTAACATTAACAAGAAATAATTTCGTTTGCAAAATAAGTATTGATTTTTCCGACAAATAATTATGGTTGTCAAATAGCTCGGTATGACTGGATAGCGGATTATCGGGGATAACGGGTGTCATCTTTTAAGATTATCATACTAAAGAACATCTGGAAGCAGAAATGCATACCGATTGTACAATTGCTTTAATGCTTCTAACATTAACAAGAAATATTTTCGTTTGCAAAATAAGTATTGATTTTTCTGACAAATAAGTATACTGGTTGTCAAAAAACTGGGTATAATATGACTTGAAAGCGGATTATCGGGGATGACGGGTGTCCTCTTTTAAGATTACCAAATCAATTTTAGTAACCCTAGGCTAATTCCCAGGGCTGTAATTGCAGCCTGTAATTATCATAAATTGGGTATTTCTCAAACAAAATGTCATACTTGTAATGCTGAATAGGTCATTGTCGCATGGTTTCTGGCAAAAAGACATCCAGGATCTCTTAAACTGTCAAAAAGACACCCAGGATCTCGTAAACTGTCAAAAAGGCACCCAGGATCTCAAAGTATCGACAAACAACGGGAATTTTGTTTAGTCGTCTGCTATTAATATTATGATAATTATTTGTTTGTGATCGGTGTGAAATATCAACGAAATTTAAATTCGGCTTTGAGTCTGACTGACAGCGCAATTCCGCATCATTGATAGTTGGACCAAAATTCCCGTTGTTTGGTGAGACTGAGATCCTGGGTGTCCTCTTGACAGTTTAAGAGATCCTGGGTGTCTTTTTGACAGTTTAAGAGATCCTGGGTTTTGCCAGAAACCATGCGACAATGACCTGGTCAGCACTAGTAATGGGACATACACCTAATGTCTGTCTACATGTAGTCACACTTTCACATGCCCATACTAGTAATTAAATTGAAACAGAAAAGAATCAAAATAAATGTTCAAATAGTTCAATATTGAATCAACGATTATAGTCATCATAATCATTTTGACAAGAGGGACGAGTGCACATTTTAGCACCCGTAAATTAAAAATTGAGAGTGTGTATGGTTGCGAGAGCAATCGCTCCCGTCTCCTGAGAAGGAATGTGGAGTGCATGTTGAAATTTCTAAGTAATAGTAATACTATTATACTAGACGTCAAGTCGTCAACATGAAGAGATATATAAAAAGTTAAATCCAAGATGGCTGCAGGCGGCCATGTTTTCCCAATGAAATTCAAAAACATTTGATAGCTCCCATCTACTGGTCACCCCGAACATGAATATATAATGAAGTCTGATGACGATTGATTGAGGGATGTGCTCTGTACTGTAGAGTGAGCCAAAGGATTTAGTCATGCAAAGAGCAAAATCCAAGATGGCTATCGGTGGCCATATTACGAATCAGGATTGAGATATACATCAATTAAATACATGTATCTAAACAGTATCTTGGTCATATTATAATGGAAGATCTCACTGATGATATCGCACGTCAATTCAGATCTGTATGCGCAAGGGCATGCAAACATGCTGGTTAGGAGGTTTCCGAGATGCTCTGTTCATGTAAAAACATTTCTGATTGAACGATATGTCGCTCCAATGTACTGTTCACACTGTGGACTACGTGGTCCAACATGAGGAAACTCGCATTGTTTGCTATAACAATTCATTCAGACTCTTGATGGGATATGAACGTTGATGCAGCGCAAGTGAGATGTTTGTCTCGAGGTGGGTGCCAAACTTGCTGATGTTACGAAGAAAAAGTATTTACAGCTTCCGCGAGAGAAACCAAACAAGCCCAAAATCAAATTCTCTGATTTCTGCCATTTGCAATTCAGATATTAAATATAACTCAGAACTATTTACTATGTGGAACCACATTCTATATTAATTTCAGATATTCTATCTAATCCATATTATGGCATATATATGGACACATTTGTCCGAAATAAAGAACATATAAATATAACATAAAATTAAAAAGAAAGGAAACTAGGACTAGGAGCAGGACTTTCCTTATAAATATATTCAGAATCAGACCAGTAAATAGCAGTACTAGTACTGTATATTACTATTAGTTATATAATATTAACTTATAATTTAGTTCTAATACATAGGAATCAAAATTGATTTGACAAAATTACTTTCTAATTTGTCAATTTACATTATTTAGTGACTTGATTGAAGTTGAATTCGAAATTTATTTATATCTCATGGTCATAATTAATTAATATGAGTTCTCAAAATCGTTTTGTTATGACTAGAGCGCCTATAAGTTAATATAATTGATTCCTGCACTGAAACAATCCTGCAGACTAAACCGTAGTAAACGTCATTGTTTGCCTAGAAGTTGAAAGCGATTTACAAAATCCGAGAAGTCTGATTGTTATTGCTCAGTTAAACTCGATAAAAGAGACAATATGATTGACAGTCGGTTTTTCAGACCTCACAGTGAAGGTCACAACGCGCGCATGCGCAATACTCGCGAAATAGATGTTTTGTGTCCTACGCGCATGCCTAAGCCAAAAACCATACTTATTTTACAACCATACTTATATTTTAGAACACCGGCATACGACTTTGATGGCGAGAGATTATGGTATTTGATGGTTATGTATACAGGCCTTTTTTAGCCCGTGTTATCCTTTTTCTGGTCTCGTTTTGTTAATTTGTTAATAGGGCGCTCGGTGGCCAATGACTCTGTTAACTGGTATTTAATATTCATCCCCTCTGTTAACTAGTATGTATTATTCATCTCATCTGTTAACTGGTATTCAGTATTCTTCCCGTCTGTTAACTGGTATTTAATATTCATCCCCTCTGTTAACTGGTATTTAATATTCATCCCCTCTGTTAACTGGTATTTAGTATTCATCCCTATATTTACTGCCATTTAGTATTCATCCCCTCTGTTAACTGGTATTTAGTATTCACCCCATCTGTTAATTAGTATTTAGTATTCATCCCATGTTAACTGTTGTTTAGTATTCACCCCCCTGTTAACTGGTATTTAGTATTCATCCTCTATATTAGCTGACATATAGTATTCACCCCCTCTGTTAACTGGTATTTAGTATTTCATCTCATTTGTTAACTAGCATTCAGTATTCATCCCCTCTGTTAACTGGTATTTAGATTTAATCCCATCTGTTAACTGGTATTCAGTATTCTTCCCCTCTGTTAACTGGTATTTAGTATTCACCCCTCTGTTAACTGGTATTTAGTATTCATCCCATATGTTAACTGATATGTAGTGTTCACCCCTCTGTTAACTGGTATTTAGTATCCATCCCTATATTTACTGCCATTTATTATTCATCCCTCTGTTAACTGGTATTTAGTATTCACCCCATCTGTTAATTGGTATATAGTATTCATCCCATGTTAACTGTTGTTTAGTATTCACCCCCTCTGTTAACTGGTATTTAGTATTCATCCTCTATATTAACTGACATATAGTATTCATCCCTTCTGTTAACTGGTATTTAGTATTCATCCTCTATGTTAAGTGGTATTCAACATTCACCCCTCTGTTAACTGGTATTTAGTATTCACCCCATATGTTAGCTGGTATTTAGTTTTCATCTCATATGTTAACTTGTATTTAGTATTCATCTCATCTGCTAACTAGCATTCAGTATTCATCCCCTCTGTTAACTGGTATTTAGTATTCATCTCATCTGTTAACTGGTATTTAGTATTCATCTCATCTGTTAACTGGTATTTAGTATTCATCCCATCTGTTAACTGACATTTGGTATCCACCACCTCTGTTAATTGGTATTTAGTATTCAACCCCTCTGTTAACTGGTATTTAGTATTCATCCCCTCTATTAACTGACATTTAGTAGTCATCCCCTCTGTTAATTTTTATTCAGTATTCTTCCCCTCTGTTAACTGGTATTTAATATGCATCCCCTCTGCTAAGTGGTTTTTAGTATTCATCTCATCTGTTAACTAGTATTTAGTATTTACCCCATATGTTAATTGACATTTGGTATTCATCCCCTCCGTTAATTGGTATTTAGTATTCAAACCCTCTGTTAACTGGCATTCAGTATCCTTCCCCTCTGTTCATTGGTATTCAGTTTGTCCCCATATGTTAACTGTATAGGTATTCATCCCCTTTGTTAACTGTACAGGTATTCATCCCCTCTGTAAACTGGTATTTAGTATTAATCCCCTCTGTAAACTGGTATTTAGTATTAATCCCATCTGTTAACTGGTATTTAGTATTAATCCCCTCTGTTAACTGGTATTTAGCATCCATCCCGTCTATTAACTGACTTTTAATATTTATCCCCTCTGTTAACTGGTATTTAGTATTCATCCCCTCTGTTAACTGGTATTTAGTATTAATCCCCTCTGTTAATTGGTATTTAGTGTGCATCCCCTCTGTTAACTGTAGTCAGTGTTCATCCCCTTTGCTAACTGGTATTTAGTATTCACCCCTTTGTTAATTGGTATTTAGTGTGCAACCCCTCTGTTAACTGACATTTGGTAACTGACATTTATCATTCACAGCATATGTTAACTGGTATTTAGTATTCATCCCCTCTGTTAACAGGTATTTAGTATTCATCCCATATGTTAACTGACATTTGGTATCCACCACCTCTGTTAATTGGTATTTAGTATTCAACCCCTCTGTTAACTGGTATTTAGTATTCATCCCCTCTATTAACTGACATTTAGTATTCATCCCCTGTTAATTTTTATTCAGTATTCTTCCCCTCTGTTAACTGGTATTTAATATTCATTCCCTATGTTAACTGGTATTTAGTATTCATCCCCTCTGTTAACTGGTTTTAGTATTCATCTCATCTGTTAACTAGTATTTAGTATTTATCCCCTCTGTTATTGGTATTAGTATTCAACCCCTCTGTTAACTGGTATTCAGTATCCTTCCCCTCTGTTAATTGGTATTCAGTATGTCCCCCTATGTTAACTGTATAGGTATTCATCCCCTCTGTTAACTGTATAGGTATTCATCCCATCTGTTAACTGTATAGGTATCCATCCCCTCTGTTAACGGTATATGTATTCATCCACTCTGTTAACTGTATAGGTATTCATCCACTCTGTTAACTGTATATGTATTCATCCCCTTTGTTAACTGTATAGGTATTCATCCCCTCTGTTAACTGTATAGGTATTCATCCCCTCTGTTAACTGGTATTTAGTAATCACCCCTCTGTTAACTGGTATTTAATATTCATCCCCTCTGTTAACTGTATATGTATTCATCCCCTTTGTTAACTGTATAGGTATTCATCCACTCTGTTAACTGTATAGGTATTCATCCACTCTTTTAACTGTATAGGTATTCATCCACTCTGTTAACTGTATAGGTATTCATCCACTCTGTTAACTGGTATTTGGTGTGCATCCCCTCTGTTAACTGACATTTGGTAACTGACATTTATCATTCACGGCATCTGTTAACTGGTATATAGTATTCATCCCCTCTGTTAACGGGTATTAAGTATTCATCCCATTTGTTAACTGACATTTGGTATTCATCACCTCTGTTAACTGGTATTCAGTATACTTCCCATGTGTTAACTGGTATTTATTATTCATCCCATGTGTTAACTGGTATTTAGTATTCATCTCATCTGTTAACTGGTATCTAGTATTCATCTCATCTGTTAACTGGTATTTAGTATTCATCTCATCTGTTAACTGGTATATAGTATTCATCCCCTCTAATAACTGTCATTTAGTATTCATCCCCTCTGTTAATTTTTGTTCAGTATTCTTCCCCTCTGTTAACTGGTATTTAATATCATCCTTCTGTTAACTGGTATTTAGTATTCACCCCCTCTGTTAACTGGTGCTTATTATCCACCCCCTCTATTAACTGGTGCTTATTATTCACCCCCTCTGTTAATTGATATTTAATATGCATCCCCTCTGTTAGCTGTAGTTAGTATTCATCCCCTCTGTTAACTGGTATTTAATATTCACCCGCCCCCTCTGTTAATTGGTATTTTGTGTGCATCCCCTCTGTTAACTGTAGTTAGTATTCATCCCCTATGTTAATTGATATTTAATGTGCACCCCTCTGTTAACTGGTGTTTAGTATTAATCCCCTCTGTTAACTGGTATTTAGTATTCACACCCTCTGTTAATTGGTATTTAGTGTGCATCCCCTCTGTTAACTGACATTTTGTAACTGACATTTAGTAGTCACGGCATCTGTTAACTGATATTTAGTATTCATCCCCTCTGTCAACTGGTATTAAGTATTCACCCGTTTGTTAACTGACATTTGGTATTCATCCCCTCTGTTAATTGGTATTAGTATTCATCACCTCTGTAAACTGTATTCAGTATTTTTCATCTGTTAACTGGTATTTAGTATTCACCCCATCTGTTAACTGGTATGTATTATTCATCTCATCTGTTAACTGGTATCTAGTATTCATCCCATCTGTTAACTGGTATTTAATATACATCCCGTGTGTTAACTGACATTTAGTATTCATCCCATATGTTAACTGGTATTTAGTATTCACCCCACGACCATTGACATAACACCATAATGGGTGGACCCGAGCAGTTACCCAGACTACCAACATCTAATCGTCATGGCTGGACCAGGTCATTTGACCAGATCAGGGTTCGCCAAATGCAAAAATAATTAACATTTGGCAAAAACTATTTTGGCAAGCCAATTATTCAATACCATTCAATTCGGGAAAGTTTTGCTATTAGTGTTGTTTTATAAGAAAAAGTTAAAGTGATGTGAAAAACTCCGGTATGGTGATCAAATAGAAATGAAGAATAATCTTGTTCAAAGTAGTAATTTTTACAAATAGTATATCCAAATTGACACACACACTGTCATGCTTATATATGAATTAAATGTGGTGACTCTCGATGGCGAAATCGTGTTCGTTAGTTTATCGCCGATAGATGAATGCGTCCCGAATCGAGTAGTAAATATTTACAATTGAGCGTAGTTCTGACGATGTTTTATACGGAGTGGTACGGTCGATTTACTTCAAATTTTTGGGCGATGTTAATAGAATATTACATTCCTCCAGTTGTCATAGCACCTAAATACTAACTTATCAGTTTCACGCACATGAATAAGTACATAATATGTTTTTAATATCTAACAGGGTGCAGTTATGCTGACAGCAGTGGTATCAATGGGTTGGTTGACAGATGGTATTGTTGTTTACAAAGCAAATCCTCTTAGTTTCGATGCACCCTTTTAACGAAGTAACTTTCAGCTGTTGTAGTGTTTGGTGATTGTTTTATTTTTATATGATAAACCACATGGCAGAACTAGGCGAGAATTATTAAAAATAAACTGCTTTCAGATCGTTATCAAACGCCGTTCAACAGCTGTTGTCAAACTATAAGACTACATTGTGGCAGAAACTGATATCATTTGGCAACTCTAAAACGGACCCTGTGGCAGACCTTGATATGTAGGCACGAATGCAAGACAAGTTCCATTAAAAACTTATAAGTTTATTAAACAACACAGTCATGTAGAAAAAAACTCTCATAATTCAAAGACACTACAATTATATACAACCAAATAAATAGTATAAATGTATATGCTTGTCGATTCCTCTTCGAGCATGCCCCTCTGCTTTCACGTTGTCCTGTCCGAAAAGTGTGGACCGCCAAAGTTATTCTCGTTGACAGGACAGGAGAGTCTTTGTATGGGACGTGGCTATATGGTCTCATTTGGGGTATCCAAATTAATATATCCAACTAAATCACCCCTTGGACAATACCCAAATTTCCAAATCTGGTTACCTCCTTCAGGTACGTCGAAATTACAACTGTGGTCAATTCCAACACATATTGTAGAAATTTTCCGACTGATTGCCATTTCAGTCCATATATCTTACCGAAAGTAGAAAAACATACGTATTTTCTATTGTGTCAGGTATAAACTATAATGGTAGACAATTGTTGCCATACCCCTGCTCTGTGGACAAGATAACTATTCCTGATCTAGGATGTTTTGTTTTCCATTTGCGCCTCCCTCTCTTGTGTTAGGATTTGCCTTGAGTTTTAACAGTTATTTATTAACAAACCGAGTTATAAAAGGTCAGACATTTATTTGTCAACTCGGGTACTATAAAGCAGATAAGAAATCCTTCACAAAAATCGCATATATATATAGTCTACACTAAATAATGATTGGAAACATGATATAGATTCGGCATAATTATTCTCTAACGTTTTAACTGCTGTTGTATCGTGAAATCGGGAGAACCATATGCAATATGAAAGCAGACAGGGATCGGGAGAACCATATACAATATGAAAGCAGCCATATACAATATGAAAGCAGCCATATACAATATGAAAGCAGCCAGGGACTTTTCTTGGAACACTCGTTTGATCGCTACGACAGCATGTTGGCGTCATCCAACAAACCGGCCAAATAAAGCTGCAACAGCCTAAATTATCTTGGGTTTGTCTCAATAAAACCATACAAATATGAATATCATTGGAACCGGCTCATTGACCACATTGTGATGGTTACAGTTATGCCCTGTGCCAATGCATTCTCTTATATATGCGAGTTGACCATAGGTCGCCTCGCATATATAAGAGAATGCATTGGCCTAAAAAAAAATCTTTTTTAAACACTTTTTACCATTTTTTTCTTACATTCTTTAACAATTTTATATGTGTTAAGCCAATGCATTCTCTTATATATGCGAGGCGACCTATGGTCGACTCGCATATATAAGAGAATGCATTGGCACAGGGCTGTTCTGTTGGGTAAAGGGTTATATCAATTAAAACCGAAATGGCTCAACCGAGCTTCCAAATTCTGTCTACGTAATTTGGATAAGATAATGGTATCTTGTCCGACACAAGAAACCTATGCTTGAAAGTTTTAAAAATGTAGCTTCATTTATGAAAGATTTAGTTTTTGAAACAATAATTGCCATGGTATCTGATCATGAAAAGTGTATTATACACGTTTTAGCGTTAATTTTTCTTGCGGAAAAACAAACAAGATTGCGCATTTACAGAAATATTTTACAAACAATGGTTTTCAACATGCGGCATTTCGTCACTGGAGGATTATTTATAATAAAAGTAAGAACGAATTGTTTATCGTGTTCATGTGTTTCGGGATATGAAAAATACACGAAATATTGCTATACTGTCTTCATGTGTTCTGGAAAATGATCACATCCATTTCAGCTGTTTTCATTTTTTTGCACAGAACGAAACAAACACTTTTTATTTTGAACATATCAGGAATAGGCTAACACGGAAAGCACTGTGGTGGCTGTTTTTTGTTTGGGACAGAAATATTGTGTTCAAAGTTGTATTTTGTATAACTTCAAATGCGTCTTTCTGGGACTTATAATACTCGTAGAAAGGTAGTTCAAATATTTCTGGTCCTATATTTCGATACCGGGACCAATTAAAATGCGAATATTATTAGGTGTATTTTGGAGCGAAAACCGCCAAGTGTCTTCAACTAAAATGTTATAACAGTTTAACTATATTGTTACTAAACTGTTTAATAGTGTGTTATAACATTTAAACTAAACTGTTATAACAGATTACAATAATTTACAATTTAACTAAACTGTTATAACAATTTCAGAATCATCAAGTTGGAGTGGATCTCTTCAGATTGGGATTTGTGTAGTGCTACAGAAACAGTTACAAGATACCCTTTCCGTCCAGGACATATAGGGCATTCGTGTTATTTCTCGGTCCCTTGGCTGATTTCGGTCAACAATGGGTGTTGTAGGGTGGCACCCTTTCCATACATCACACACTTCACCCTGGTCCATAATGGCCGCCGCCAAGAGGGTAGGTTAACTATAATAGTTTAGCATAATTATAACATTTTAATGACGCTAACACGCTGCCGTATATATATAGCAGTAGGGATGATGTGCAGTATGTGGAAGCTGTCTTTTTCCTTTGGCGGCCAGTAATTTCAAATGTTTGTAATTCATAAATTCCTAAGATCTGTAAATAACAACCACGGAAATAATATATTTTTTTTTGCATATTTTTTTGTTTGTTGGCAAAATAGATATTTTTGTAACTTTGTCTGTATGTATGCATGTATATGTGTTATGGACTCAAGAACTGCTCGACTGATCCTATTCAAATTTGGTATGTAGGCCTACATTGATCCCGGGAACAATATGGGCCGGTCCTATTTCGCGGGCGACCGTATCCTTGACCTTGACCTTGATTCATATAGGCTCATATAGGCATTTTCTGGACCGACTCCCTAAATAACCCGGACGAAGTCGGGAACACGAGCTATATAGATGCGTCCATATCTAGGCTTGAGTTACAATGTTAAGGTTTGTTTAGTGATATAAGGACAAATATTGATTTCGAATATTGGGGTATTTCGACTAGTTCTAATTTTCAATTAAAATGGGGTGTCGATTTTCCAAAATTGGTAAAAATGGATTTGTGGTGCAACTTGAAACTGAACATGGACAACAACATCCATGCGGGATCCCCTGGTAAATATAATACTTCCTGCATATATGACTAGTACTGCGCATAATTTGAACCGCAATACAGAAACGTGTAAACATAGACATAACGTCACCATTCCATATCGCTGATTACAAAAACAGTTTTGTTTTTCTATAAAAAAATATTATAACTATTTTATTTTCAAGTATTATAGTTCTTTTGTACCGACAACTAATCAATAACAATGACATAAAACAGTCAAGTGTGGGTATAATGTGTCTGATATTTGCACAGCGGATTAGCATCACCAAATTCACCCTCTGGGGACCTCATTCTGAATAGGCCTCATCTGAGAAGTATGTTTTAGTAATGTTTTCCATTCTGTTCAGTGTCTATATACCCTCGGTTTTAGAAAATAATTTGCATAAGCGAAGTAACTAATTGGTGAACATCACCAACTTGGCTGGGGAACTTCAATCTGATCCTAGGTCTCCAACAGCAGTTGAGACCTAAGCAGAATGAGGTCCCCATATGATGAATTTGGTGATGCTAGCCACTGTGCGGTATAGCGTCACTAAATTAACCTCTCGTGACATCATTCTGCAACTGTCAGGCATACTATATACAGGCTTGGGCGCAGTGATATAACCAAGCCGTGAAATTGTGTCTGTCATTTGAAGAATGAGGTCCCCAGAGGGTGAATTTAGTGATGTTACCCCGCATAGCGGGCTAGCATCACCAAATTCACCCTCTGGGAACCTCATTCTGCTGAGGTGTAAGCAGAATGAGGTCCCCAGAGGATGAATTTGGTAATGCTAGCCCGCTATGCAGGATAGCATCACTAATTTCACCCTCTGGGGACCTCATTCTGCAAATATTCGCATATACTTATGCGTTTTGCAACTTTTGCTCCTGATCTGGAAACAGCTAGCGAAGTACACGAATTTTGTTCACAGATTATATATAACACAAGCATTGATGTTGTTTTGTTACCCGAGTGTGTAGATCCATGACCGATTGGCATGGACACTCGTTGTTATATATGAAAGAAGAGAACCTATCTCATTGGCGCGGCGCAATGGTGTCGCGGACATAGTTTATATATAACCAAACAAGACATATTCGGTTCCAATTCATTTTTCCAGTGTACTTGTTCATGGTCGACCCGGCCTGGACATCGGTGGTCGTCTGTTATTGCTCGGCTGCTGGCCATAATCGCCGTAATCATCGTCATCATCATCGTCATCATCATCGTCGATGATGGAAGGTGTTCCTGGAGGGCTGAGTACGAACGGTGTCATGGATCCATTGTACCCGCTCGACGGCAGATTGGTGACTGGTGGAGCCATCAGGGCGGGTTGGTACCCTGGCGCATAGGTTGGAGCAGCAGGGAAATATCTCGGCTGCATAGGGACTTGTTGTATAACTTGGATTGGCCTAACGACCATTGGCTTCTGTGGTGGCGTCGGTGGTGGTGATGGTGACGGTGGTCTGCACACAAACATAAAATAGAATTCAAGGTAAAATATCGTGTATCAAAATATCATTCCAAAATATGGTCCGATCCGATTGCCATCTCCGGAAGTATTTGGGCGAAATTAATTGCGTTGCAATATTTCTGGCTGTACATGTTCATACACACTATATAATAAACTATACTAAACTGGTTGGCATTCTTGGTCTTCTGTTTCACTCCCTCTCTCTCTCTCTCTCTCTCTCTCTCTCTCTCTCTCTCTCTCTCTCTCTCTCTCTCTCTCTCTCTCTCTCTCTCGCTCTCTCTCTCCCTATATCTCTATGGTCTGTTTCTCTCTCGCTCTCTCTCTCTCTCTCTCTCTCTCTCTATATATATATATATATATATATATATATATATATATATATATATATATATATATATCACCCTATCTCTCGCTCCCTCTATGTCTATATCCCTCATACTCTGGTATGTCTGTCTGTCTCTCTCTATATGTATATATCTCACTCAATCTTTCGCTCCCTCTACATGTATGTTCTCTCTCGCTCTATGTCTCTCCCTCTCTCCCGGTGTCCCTCTCACTCTCTATATATCTAATTACCTCTCTCACGCACTCTCTCTCTCCCTCTCTATCTCCCTAGCTGACTCTCTCTCTCTCTATCACTCTCTATCTATCTACCACTATCTCTCTCTTTCTCGCTCCCTCGCACACTCTCTCTCTATCTCTCACTCGCTCGCTCTCACTCTATCTCTCTCACTCTCTATATATCTCTCACACTCTCTCTCTCCCTCTCGTTCTCTCTCTCGCTCTATTTATATATATATATATATATCTCTCGGTAATGTCTCGCTCTATGTTTCTCTCACTCTCTATGTCCAACTCACTATATATATATATATATATATATATATATATATATATATATATATATATATATATATCTCCCTCTCTCTCTCTCTCTCTCAAAATCTCCGTCGCTCTCTCATTCTATCTTTCACTCTCTCTCTCTCTCTTTCTCTCTCTTTCTCTCCATATATATATATCTCTCTCACCCTATCTCTCTCTCTCTCTATCTCTCTCTCTCTATCTCTCTCGTTCGCTCTCACTCTATCTCTCGCACTGTGTCTATATATATCTCACTATCTCTCGCCCTCTCTCTCTCTCTTTCTTTCTATCTCTCTCTCTCTCTCTCTCTCTCTCTCTCGGTAATATATATATTATTATATTTATTCTATGGACCTCGCTCTTAGAAAAAAAACTTCCTCGTGTTATAGCTTTAACTACCATCTACCGTTTATATCAAAACGAAAACACAATTTATAAAATGAATGGAGTTTCATGAAGGACAATATCATGTAGATATTTTAATAATATTCCGGGATCCACAATGGATAGAAGAGGGGCGCCAGTGACGTCTGACCCCCCCCCCCCCACAATCCCTTTGCCCAATATATGTAAGATGTTTCCTACATAATATTGAGACCACAAATGTACATGTGTAAACCAAACCTGCAGGAATGACACTCATATGCCCATATGCCCATATGCCCATAAGTATGGATTTTACAACAGTAATGTACTTACGGTGTTCTTTCTGGTCGTCTGAAAAAAATAGAGAGATTGACAATATAATTTCATGACTGTCAACAACACCGTGTGTAAACGGTATTAAATTCCTGCCTGCTTGATTAAAATGATCTTGCCAAACAATTAAAATGATAACTCACAGTTTGCAAAAAAATGTATCAGAAAAATAGGACAGATAGTAAATATACTATAACTGTTGATTAAATATCATCTTCTAACTTTCGTGATATCAGAAAGGTGCAACAACAAATAAAATTGATTTAGTTTTAGAAGTATGTTGTTTGTTTTTCTGCTTAAAGCCCTTCGGCCCTCAAACTGGATACAGTAATATCTCACTTCTGTAACACCCAAGCTATCACATTTGGTCTATAAATACACAAAAAGAAACCACAAAAAGACCTGCAAAAATCATCACAAATTAGCATCAGTCTCCACAGTAGATAAGCAATACTATATAATCCCCTTTAATATTACCAAATCAGGAAATTACACATAATAGAAAGGGACGCCCTTGTGTGTTCCATACGAAGAAAAGAAGGGATCCTTGTTTTCTGTGATAAATCTATGGCTTCAATGAGTTTTGCCCGAGACAATTGCATATATATTTACATGTCGTATGCTTATATGACAAAAACATCCCTACACATGAAGTATAGAATATCCCATCTATACATTCAGTACATATACATGTGCTATAACTAAATGGGACGTTTTTGAGTTATCTGAAACTTGTGTCTCGATCGCTTCAGGTTTTCCTAATAAAATATGTCTAAACAAACTAAATGAGATAATCTATTCAGTTTTCGAAGGGTTAAGTTTACTTACTCTCCACAACAGTCCTCGCCACATCTACACTGCTCCCGACAAATACCACTACAGCCTGCTCCTCTCGGACAACAATACCGGAAGCAGAAGTAGAGCCCGAGTGCGATTAGCCCGGCCATGGCCAGAGCAATAAGAGAAACAATGGCGATGTTAGCTGGATCATCAAATGGATTGTAAGGCTTGGTTGTCGTTATAATCGTCGTCGTTGTCGTGGCAACCTCGATATGGACAATGTCAATTTGTGTCGAACAAGACTGCACTGGCGTTCCTTGGTCTGTTGCTACGACGAGGAATCTTGTCGTCTCTCCATAAGGGATGGTATCTCCATCTTTGTTGATAACCACGACACCGGTCGATAAAAGCGAGTAATAGCCAACGGTCTGTGCGTTGATGGTGGCCGCTCCGTTCAATCCAGAATCAGGATCGTTTAGAGTAATAGTGCCTATTGTTCCTCCCGCCACATCAAACTGATCCGAATCAAATCTAACTCCCTGAAGACCTGGAACGCCATTGTTTTGGAAATCGACGCAATTGTCATTTATGTCATCAATATTGACCAGAATGGTTGCCGTGCCTGTTTTTCCTCGCGGGTCCCTGGCTTCGACTATTAGCGACACCTGTGCGCCAACGACTTCCCTGTCAACGCTAGCAATTGGGGTCACAAGTCCAGAAAACCTGTCTATTTGAAAGGAAGGGCTTTGGCCTTGGTCTTTGAGGAAAAATTGGACGCTCGTGTCATCATCTGTCCATCTCAGGACTGGGTCTAATATCGGGAACTGAAAATAATTTTTTTTAAATGGATGTTGATTTGCTTGCTTTCAATAATTATGGATGCAAGTTGGTCTGACGTTTAATAATTGTTGTGTGGGACCCGAAATCGTTCCACCTATAAAAAATGTCAGAACATACTACTCCGAGGAACGCAACAAAATCAACACACCCTTATTGACATTTACACTCAACAGTTACATTGGCAGATTCACAGAGCATTTAGCGCCGATTCCCAACAGTATTCTCGTAGCGTGTTGCAAATTACACTATGAAAGAAAGTAGGGTGTCTGCGTGCGAAGTTGCTGACGTAACCTCGACGAACCAACGTCCTGCATGCATATACCACAACGCGAATTCATGTGTGAGTAATTATACAGGTGAATTAATGTCATTGACAATTGTTTAAGCAACAAGAGCGCCGCTGGGGCATGGTTAACTTCGGCTGTCGCATGTTGATCTGTGTGTTTGACAGAGACACACACATATTTCTGTTCCGAGCGAATAAACAAATCTTGTGTTATTTGCCGAAAACCAAAATGTTATATAATCTGGTAACTTCTTTGTAGAAAAAGGCCCATAACCCATGCAAACGTTATTGTACCGTTCCAATCTTCGAAATTGACCTGTAATTTGGGCAGGAAAAAAAGACAAAAAACTGTACCAACTTCAGTTCCGAACATCTAAACCAGTCTAAAGTTATTAAAATTGGTCGCAAACCAAAGCGTTATCAAATCAGATAAATTCTAAGTCAAAAGGGGCCGCGACTCGTGTTAAAATCATTTCACCAAACCCGTGTTCACACTCATCCTGTCAGTTTAGTAAGTAATCATACATACCAACTAAACCAAGTATTTTTCTCATATTCATAGTTTCATACTAGCCCTGTGTGTTTTTGGCAACACACTTCGGTAAAATGTGCATTGTCTCAAAAATGCATACGGCTTCTACAATCGGCGCCTTGTGTGATATTTGGTCCCAGGCATGTCCACGCAGAATGGAACGGTCGGGAAATCTACCATATGCACTTACCAAAATTTGTTCCGATGTAATTTTTAATATTTGCCTGGACTATATCCATGACTGTAATGTTCACATATATGTCGACATGTAGGCCTACATATGCATTATACCATACACACCATATACATACTCTTACTTGCCATATGTGTCGACATGTACATATACAATATAACATACACATCATACTCAAACTAGCCATATATATATCGACATGTACATATACAGTATATGATAAACCATACTCTTACAAGCCATATATATCGACATGTACATATACAGTATATAATGGTAAAACATACTTCAATCAATAAATGCAACGTGAAACTAACAATGGCGTCTTTAAGGCCTGCGATGACGTTTCGCGTAACTATGCGTTGTTTGCCCGCGTAAAGAAATAGTCCCAGATAAATAAGACTGTTTGGCTCTATTTAATGGCGTAAATTAATAAATATTTGTCCAAACAACAAAGGTAACAAACATAGGTTTAGTGTAATAGCGTGCGGAATGTAAACAGACGACAAACCAAAAGTCAAAGGTCGCGTTTGCGCAACAATAATACATTTGGGTACTCCGCGCACTGTTTCGTGTTGTACAATGACCGTTGCATGTCATTATTATAGAATGAGTTTAATGAATGGAATAAGGGTCGGATCATGTAATTTGTGACCCGCCATATCAAATCTAGTCGTAAGTCGGGATTTTGTTTACCCTGTGTCAATGCATTCTCTTATATATGCAAGTCGCCTCGCATATATAAGAGAATGCATTGGCCTAACAATTTTTTTATCATTTTTTTTAAATAAATGTTTCTTACCATTTTTAGGACATAAAATAAAAAAACATCCATTACCCTGCAGGGAGCCCCACACATATATAGAAGCATATAGAAGAGTGTCGTCTGCTCATGTTTGTCTGTGGCTCTGTATGGGTGAAATTATAAAATTGTTAAAGAATACAAGAAAAAATTATTAAAATTGTAAAAAATTGTTAGGCCATTGCATTCTCTTATATATGCGAGGCGACCTATGGTCGACTCGCATATATAAGAGAATGCATTGGCACAGGGTAAAAAAAATCCCGACTTACGACTGGATTTGATATGGCGGGTCACATATTTTTTTAGAACGTGACAACACTTACAGCATGCTCTTCCATAGTCACTTGGTATTCTTGTTTGGTGAATACGGGTGTGTCGTTGTCGTCCGTAACATAGATCTTGCATATATATTCAGTTGATTGCGCGTACAGATCGCTTACTTTCACTCTGATTTCGTGGTAACGTACTGTTTCAAAGTCGAGATTTTGACCAGGTGCCAGATAAATTCCATCTAAAATGCAAAATATTGTGTTTGTTCGGTTCAAAACTTCAAGTCATAATCAAACTATTAGTTTAAAGTGACCCAATGCACTCGTAGTCAGTAAATGTGTAAACAATATGTGACCCGCCATATCAAATCCAGTCGTAAGTCGGGATTTTTTTACCCTGTGCCAATGCATTCTCTTATATATGCGAGTCGACCATAGGTCGCCTCGCATATATAAGAGAATGCATTGGCCTAACAATTTTTTACAATTTTAATACTTTTTTCTTGTATTATTCAACAATTTTATAATTTAACCCATACAGGACCCCAGACAAACATGAGCAGACGACACTCTTCTATATGCTTCTATATATGTGTGGGGCTCCCTGCAGGATAATGAATGTTTTTTTATTTTATTTCCTAAAAATTGTAAGAAACATTTATTTAAAAAAAATGATAAAATATTGTTAGGCCAATGCATTCTCTTATATATGCGAGGCGACCTATGGTCGACTCGCATATATAAGAGAATGCATTGGCACAGGGTAAAAAATTCCCGACTTACGACTGGATTTGATATGGCGGGTCACATATAACAAATAAAACATCACCACTGAGAAAAGCAAGAAAGAATAGGTATAATTTGTTCTTATATTAATTGTAGTTCTTAAATAACTAAATTCGCATGTTGAAACCATTGTTATGTAAAATAAATTGTTACAGTCATTTTTCAACAAACATCGCTAATAAGTAAGTTAAATATTTAAGTCTCAGTATGATTTTCAGAATATTATTTAATGCTTTGACCTTTTTCATTGTTTACCGTCCAGTTTTTATTAAATTTTGGTATCTTAAATG
Organism: Siphonodentalium dalli; assembly: GCA_032622095.1. NCBI lineage: Eukaryota > Metazoa > Mollusca > Scaphopoda > Gadilida > Siphonodentaliidae > Siphonodentalium > Siphonodentalium dalli. The sequence goes on along the minus strand of CP136069.1, from coordinate 139,969,746 downwards.
TTCACAGAACAATGGTTTTACAGGGGTACTGTACACTGAATCCGGCCAATTATGGGACCATTTCATTTTATACTCAACATAATATATGCATCAAATGAATGAATTTGAGCCATGGATTTAGAGCCAAATACACTCATATGCAACATGGTAATTATAATGAACATGAATTTAAGACTGGGGTCATAAGTTCATTTTCATTATAATTACCATGTTGTTTGCATCGTTCATAGAGCAAATAGGTGTATATTGCTCAAACCCATGGCTCAAATTCATTCATTTGTTGCATATATTCTGATGAGTATAAAAGAAGATGGTTCCATAAATGACCCCGGATTTACCCCTCTGATATGCGAAATATCATTACAGGTGAGTTATTAATAATGAAAATAAGAACAAATTAAATATATTTTTCATGTACTTGTTGATGATAGTTGTTTTATAGACGTTTATAGTATGTCGCATGAACTGACTTTCAATGTCATGGTCCCTTTAATCAATGTGTATTCCTCCCCAAATTAATGAGATATAATGTTAACAAAATGTAATATGGAGAAAATATGGAGTAGTCCGAGTGAATAGGGGAGAAAATTGGGCCTAGGATCACAGTATATGTGCTTCCAATAGGGACCGTTGTCCATAGTGTGCATGATTGTGATAGCACTTAATATTCAACTCAGGGACGTATCTCACCCCATCCAACTTTGGTCAAAATTTTCAATAGTTGAAAATGTCATGTCTGACACAGCATCAGTTAGAAATTGCAGACTAAAAAATAAGTTAAAACTGTCCTCAGAGTTCAATTTTTCAAATATAGTATATAGTATGAAATTTGTTGTTTTTAGACCAAGTGTTATATTTCTACTTGCAGGCAATATGTTCGACTGAAACGGCCATCAGTTGGAAATGTCCAATAATTAGGGATGTGTCAGACTGGAAATTGCCATTAGTATACATGCACTTTTCCGAACTTGGGTCTGTTTCAAGGGGGGTGCAGTTGCACATTATAAAGGGGAAAACCATAACGGAGACTATCTAGCAACATCCCTGGTTAAGCCTTCCATGAGCGAGCTTCCTGAAATTTGGCGAAAACTCTGTTCCAATGCATTCTCTTATATATGCGAGTCTCTCATATACCTAACAATATTTGCATTTACATTGCAAGCCAGTGCATTCTCTTATATATAAGCGAGGTTCCATGTGGGAGATTCGCATATATAAGAGAATTCACTGACACATTATCTTTAATGCTGCATCAGCGCAGCTCCTGTCATGAAAGGGTTTTAAGTTTCACTTACCACCGGCTAATCCATCGTTTTTCACAAACAGCCCGGTTGTCGTTGATGGGTACACGGTCACATCGTATGATAGTGGCGTGCTGTAATCTGGATCTTCCGTTGTCATCGGGCATATCAGTGTATTACTGGCTAAGGATTCCGGTACGGTTCTGGTCATTGGCCAATTAACTATGTAGGGTATCGTGTTCGCATCTGTTTATGAGAAGAACAGTACGTTACTTTAACCCTTTTTATATTAAATGGATTCTCCAACCAAGTTAAACAAGTGTACATCGGAATGGTCTATTATTGATTTTGGGGATTAATTTGTATATGTAATATTTGGAGATGACATATATTTCAAGTACAGAATGAGTCATGTCTATTGACGGAAATGTTCAGATAATAAGTTTAAAGACATATTATGGACTTGTTCAGGTACGTGAAATTGACAAGTTATTGTGCAGGCGCTATGCCCAGTGGAGGAATGTAGCATTTTACTAACATCGCTGAAAATCTCAAACAAATCGACCGTACCATTCCATAGAAATCATCGTCTGAACTACGCTTAATTGTAAATATTTACATCTTTATTCGGGACGGAACAATCGGCGATAAACTAACGCAAATGATTTCACGACCGAGAGTCATTGTATTTAATTAACATACACGAATGAAGGTGTGTGTTGTAAATTTGGATTAATATTATTAAAAATAACTACTTTGAGCAAGATTATTCTTTATTTCTCTCTGATCACACAACCGGAGTGTTTCACATCACTTTAACAAACGTTGAACTTATTATCTGAAAATTTCCTGCGGGATAACTGCTAAACAATGAGTGTTTAGTATATAAAGGATTAAGCATAGTTTAATGTATACAGAAAGATATACTTGTATACTAAGGATCGGGGCACAGATTACATATCTTACAACCCCCCCCCCCCTCTCCTGATGCAATCATAGAACAAACACCACATGATTCCAATCGCGTTAGATATAAAAATGTATAGGATTTATACAGACAACATATCTCCGTTATTTAGTCTATATAAATCCTCGATTAATCTTGAGATAAATCTTAATATATTTTGATTTAATATAGTGATCCCGCATGTGTGTCCCCTGTGGTTGGGATTAGATATTAAACAATATCTAATCACCCCTATATGTATCCATGTTTTATATCTAATCACCTCTATATGTATCCATGTTTATATCTAATCACCTCAATATGTATCCATGTTTTATATCTACTCACCCCTATATGTATCCATGTTTTATATCTAATCACCCCTATATGTATCCATGTTTTATATCTAATCACCCATATATGTATCCATGTTTTATATCTAATCACCCCTATATGTATCCATGTCTTATATCTAATAACCATATATGTATCCATGTTTTATATCTAATTACCCCTAAATGTATCCATGTTTTATATATAATCACCCCTATATGTATCCATGTTTTATATCTAATCACCCTATATGTATCCATGTTTTATATCTAATCACCCCTATATGTATCCATGTTTTATATCTAATCACCCTATATGTATCCATGTTTTATATCTAATCACCATATATGTATCCATGTTTTATATCTAATCACCCATATATGTATCTATGTTTATATCTGATCACCCCTATATGTATCCATATTTTATATCTAATCAGCCCTATATGTATCCATGTTTTATATCTAATCACCACAATATGTATCCATGTTTATATCTAATCACATCACCCCTATATAAATCCATGTTTTATATCTAATCACCCCTATAGGTATCCATGTTTTATATCTAATCACCCTATATGTATCCATGTTTTATATCTAATCACCCCTATATGTATCCACGTTGTATATCTAATCACCCATATATGTGTCCCTGTTTTATACCTACTCACCCCTATATGTATCCCTGTTTTATATCTAATCACCCCTGTATGTATCCATATTTTATATTGAATCACCCTATATGTATCCATGTTTTATATCTAATAATCCGTATATGTATCCATGTTTTATACCTAATCACCCCTATAAGTATCCATGTTTTATATCTAATCACCCCTATAAGTATCCATGTTTTATATCTAATCATTCCTATATGTATCCATGTTTTATATCTAATCGCCCCTATATGTATCCATGTTTTTACATAATCACCCCTATAAGTATCCATGTTTTATATCTAATCACCCATATATGTATCCATGCTTTATATCTAATCACTCCTATATGTATCCATGTTTTATATCTAATCGCCCCTATATGTATCCATGTTTATACATAATCACCCCTATAAGTATCCATGTTTTATATCTAATCGCCCCTATATGTATCCATGTTTATACATAATCACCCCTATATGTATCCATGTTTTCTTAGTGATTATGGTTTTTGCAAACGTTAATAATATTGAAAAAACATTTCCACTGTGAATGCATTATTCCTCTTTACCCATTTATATACTAAATAGATTCTCCCAGTCATGTATAAAGTGTACATCGGAATGGTCTATTATTGATTTGGAGGGATGTTAAGGTGATACAAGTAGACGACAGATAAATAAAAGTGTAGAAGGAGCCCTATTTATTAAGGGAAATTTCGAGATAGTAAATTTAACAAACAGTAGTTTGTTGAACTTATTATCTGAACATTTCCTTTGGGATAACTACTCATCAATGATGCTTTAGTATAGAAAGGGTTAACTTATTATCTGAAAATTTCCTTTGGGATAACTACTCATCAATGATGCTTTAGTATAGAAAGGGTCAACTTATTATCTGAACATTTCCTTTGGGATAACTACTCATCAATGGTGCTTTAGTATAGAAAGGGTTAAACTTATTATCTGAACATTTCCTTTGGGATAACTACTCATCAATGATGCTTTAGTATAGAAAGGGTTAAACTTATTATCTGAACATTTCCTTTGGGATAACTACTCATCAATGAAGCTTTAGTATAGAAAGGGTTAAACTTATTATCTGAACATGTCCTTTGGGATAACTACTCATCAATGATGCTTTAGTATAGAAAGGGTTAAACTTATTATCTGAACATTTCCTTTGGGATAACTACTCACCAATGATGCTTTAGTATAGAAAGGGTTAACTTATTATCTGAAAATTTCCTTTGGGATAACTACTCATCAATGATGCTTTAGTATAGAAAGGGTTAAACTTATTATCTGAACATTTCCTATGGGATAACTACTCACCAATGATGCTTTAGTATAGAAAGGGTTAACTTATTATCTGAACATTTCCTTTGGGATAACTACTCATCAATGATGCTTTAGTATAGAAAGGGTTAACTTATTATCTGAACATTTCCTTTGGGATAACTACTCATCAATGATGCTTTAGTATAGAAAGGGTTAAACTTATTATCTGAACATTTCCTTTGGGATAACTACTCATCAATGATGCTTTAGTATAGAAAGGGTTAAACTTATTATCTGAACATTTCCTTTGGGATAACTACTCATCAATGATGCTTTAGTATAGAAAGGGTTAAACTTATTATCTGAACATTTCCTTTGGGATAACTACTCATCAATGATGCTTTAGTATAGAAAGGGTTAAACTTATTATCTGAACATTTCCTTTGGGATAACTACTCATCAATGATGCTTTAGTATAGAAAGGGTTAACTTATTATCTGAACATTTCCTTTGGGATAACTACTCATCAATCATGCTTTAGTATAGAAAGGGTTAAACTTATTATGTGAACATTTCCTTTGGGATAACTACTCATCAGTGATGCTTTAGTATAGAAAGGGTTAACTTATTATCTGAACATTTCCTTTGGGATAACTACTCATCAATGATGCTTTAGTATAGAAAGGGTTAACTTATTATCTGAGCATTTCCTTTGGGATAACTACTCATCAATGATGCTTTAGTATAGAAAGGGTTAACTTATTATCTGAACATTTCCTTTGGGGTAACTACTCATCAATGATGCTTTAGTATAGAAAGGGTTAAACTTATTATCTGAACATTTCCTTTGGGATAACTACTCATCAATGGTGCTTTAGTATAGAAAGGGTTAAACTTATTATCTGAACATTTCCTTTGGGATAACTACTCATCAATGATGCTTTAGTATAGAAAGGGTTAAACTTATTATCTGAACATTTCCTTTGGGATAACTACTCATCAATGATGCTTTAGTATAGAAAGGGTTAACTTATTATCTGAACATTTCCTTTGGGATAACTACTTATCAATGATGCTTTAGTATAGAAAGGGTTAAACTTATTATGTGAACATTTCCTATGGGATAACTACTCATCAATGATGCTTTAGTATATAAAGGGTTAAACTTATTATCTGAACATTTCCTATGGGATAATTATTCATCAATGATGCTTTAGTATATAAAGGGTTAAACTTATTATCTGAACATTTCCTATTGGATAACTACTCATAAATGATGCTTTAGTATATAAAGGGTTAAACTTATTATCTGAACATTTCCTATGGGATAACTACTCATCAATGATGCTTTAGTATAGAAAGGGTTAAACTTATTATCTGAACATTTCCTATGGGATAACTACTCATCAATGATGCTTTAGTATATAAAGGGTTAAACTTATTATCTGATCATTTCCTATGGGATAACTACTCATCAATGATGCTTTAGTATAGAAAGGGTTAACTTATTATCTGAACATTTCCTTTGTGATAACTACTCATCAATGATGCTTTAGTATAGAAAGGGTTAACTTATTATCTGAACATTTCCTTTGGGATAACTACTCATCAATGATGCTTTAGTATAGAAAGGGTTAAACTTATTATCTGAACATTTCCTTTGGGATAACTACTCATCAATGATGCTTTAGTATAGAAAGGGTTAAACTTATTATCTGAACATTTCCTTTGGGATAACTACTCAACAATGATGCTTTAGTATGGAAAGGGTTAAACTTATCATCTGAACATTTCCTTTGGGATAACTACTCAACAATGATGCTTTGGTATAGAAAGGGTTAATTATCTTTAAATTTTCTCAAGGTAACTAATGGTCAATAAGTATTAAGGAAATACAGGGTTAAATAATGTGAACATAATTGATTAACTTTTGAAGTTCGGTCGAAAATAGATTAGACCAACAGTGGATTGAATTAACATCTAAAGTTTCGTTTTGTTTCTGGAACCGATTTCTGTTTTTGTTTTAACCCTTTCTATACTAAATAGATTATGGTTATAAAATTATATACTGGACTGGTCTATTATTCATTCAGATGGATGTTCAGTTAATAACAGCAGACAACAGACAGAAAAACAGATAATACAATAGCAGAATTATTCATATTCATTGGTGGGAATTGCTCAGATAATAAAGTAAGTTCAACAAACTGAACTTTTTTATGGGAACTACTCGTCAATGAGTATTTAGCGTAGATGGGGTTAAGACATTGAGCCGGATTTGCCTGAAATTCCTGATATTTCAAAATGGATTTTCAGATCAGCCTGGACAGCTTGTTTTTATCGAAATATGCACATGGTACGTGTGGCAAATATTGAAGAATCATCAATATATTGAAAATCATAAGTTAACTTTCTAATACTAATGATATGATTGTTGGATCTCAGTGACTGAAATACCCCAATGGATCGTTCAAGTTTCCTTGGACGCAAACCAGCTAGTGCAATCGGTTGGGATAATGCTGTTTTACGTCGAAGCCCCGTGTATATATCTTTCTATGGCAGACTTACGCCCAGATCCAGCGGCGGAATGTTTTGTCAGTTTTAATCTATTTCACCTTACAAATCAATACATGATGCTATATACATCGGAAAGAGTGACATCCTGCGACCGTAATGATGTATTATATTCTAACTTTCATTTTAAATTGTGCATAGATTATGCCAAGTAATGACGACTAACTTCGGTTTGTTTATATTTTAATCACACTGTCACTTCGCGAGGTCAAATGAGTTCATATTATGTAAATAATTTGATAAAATATATTTTTTACATTACATTACTACTTTCAGATATCTCTCGTGGAGTTCGAAACGGGAGCATTCTTGTTCCATTCCATACAAGAACGTTCCTGTTTTGAGTTCTCCATCCACTACCCCTAATCGGGCATCATTTAATCAACCAGAAGTCGACACAACAAGAAAGAGTTATTTTCTTCTAAATTTGCCAAAACCCATGCAGGGTTTTATCTCCCTTGATGGCGCGATGAAAAGGAACAAGCCTTGAAATAGCGTGTCTGTCATTCTGCAAATGACAGACACGCTATTTCAAGGCTTGAAATGAAGTAAGACTGCTGCTCGATGGTAGAGATTGTAAATTTGCTCCGATAAGCGAGATCACTGAGTCGCTACCGTATTTGGATCCATCCAGCCCCCATTCCGCGATTTAAGTGCTACATGTTAAAGTTCTGGAGATATGGAATTGATCAATATTCAAGAGCACCATGCATTTATGGAATACTACTTTTACATGTTGCACTGAATGCGCGAAACGAGCTGGGTGATCCAAAATGGTAGCGACGCAGTGATCTCGCTTATTGAAAGGTGGATTTGTCCTATTAATTGGTGACGTCACAAAATCATATATATATTTAGCGCGTGTACGCCCTGTGGTCCTTAATACAGAGGTAAAGGGGAAGTTCACTGCATCTGTTCGACCATCCCTGGCACTTCGCGCTCCCACTCTCTTGATCGTTAATACTTACTAGCAAGATTGACTCTAAGTTGGCTAGTAACAGCTGGGTTGACGCCATCGCTAACACTGACCCCTACGTCAATTACTGGACTTGTTGAGTAAAGAAGGTGCTTAGCGACCGATACCACACCAGTTGCTGCAAATAAAAATAAATTAATCTTTATTTAATAATGTATATACACTGGACACACATAAACATATATATATATATATATATATATATATATATATATATATATATATATATAGCGCGATGTACATACAAAATCCGGGCGATGACGTGACCTAATTGGCCGTCTTCCCGTCGCCGCCCAGGCATCAATAGTTAGCCAAGTTGACTACACTGCTACTCCTAATAGGCTTAAAGATACATCTCCACTTCTATTTAACATGTGTGGGTGATTTAAAACAATTATTTAATATAGAATATTGAACTGTATACGATTGATTGGTTGAGTTGATTGGTCGACATGCATGTAAAATAATTCTCAGTTGAACAGAGCCCACGGATTAGTCCCCGGAAGTTCATGGCATGATAGTACATTAATAATTACCATTGGTCAATGTGCAATTTAAACAGTATATTAATAATGTTCGTTGCACGTCACTAAATACATCACATATGTGTGGCCATTAGCAAGTTTGCTCGCACTGTGACTGTTTCGAACCTCGAATGCGTTAAGGGACTACTCGGTCCGGGTGTCAATATATATTGTCAGTATGCTAACCTTGATATGCGCACGCATTTGGTGGGTTGTTTCCTCCTTGGATGATGGGAGTGACAATGCATGCATGGTGCCACGTGCCCTGTGGCCGAGGTAATCGTTGACATAACGTGCATGGAAACGAATTCAATGAATAATGCGCTATTTATTACACACTATATAAGCCAAGTATTTCTCCGTGAATTAAAGGTGATAATGTCACATCTGTAATTACGTCGCCGGTGGGCGCACGCGATCGCCTGATGGGGGACTATTTTGTCACATCTGTGAATCACGTCGCCGTGAGCGCACGCGATCACCTGATGGGGGACTATTTTGTCACATATTTTCTTTATAATCAACGCCTTTTGGTTGTGGAATAAACATATACGTAACATAATTCACTCGGAGAGCCGGTCGTATTTGTAAACCCTCGTTCGCTCGGATTTTACCAGGCCAGGCTCCCCATGTGAATTATTTCACGTAATCTTCGAAACCAATTGATTACTCTAATACTCTCTATATAAACGGATCGATGATTATTATTATTATTAATACCAACCTGGGTTGATTGAGAAGAATTCGGTTCCAGACGTGAGACTCCATGTCGGCATATCTCCGTCTACGTCCGTCCTAGTGGCCGTGAATATGTTAAGTCCGACAACTCCCGTCGCAGCATTCTGTGTAACGCTGTCTATCGAAAACAATGGGGAGGTTTAGATTCAATAACGTCAAAGTCGCACTTCAAGTATCGTCAGACTAAAACATTCCAGAGATATCAACCGATGACAGATGAACTGTAATATGTCTTTACTATATAATTACTCATTGACGAGTATATATAGCTCCATTTGGAAATGTTTAGGTAATAAGTTCAACATACGATAGGCCGTTCGTTTAACTTATTATATGTGACCGCCATATCAAATCCAGTCGTAAGTCGGGAGTTTTTTACCCTGTGCCAATGCATTCTCTTATATATGCGAGTCGACCATAGGTCGCCTCGCATATATAAGAGAATGCATTGGCCTAACAATTTTTTATCTTTTTTTTTTTAAATAAATGTTTCTTACAATGTTTAGGACGTAAAATAAAAAACATCCATTACCCTGCAGGGAGCCCCACACATATATAGAAGCATATAGAAGAGTGTCGTCTGCTCATGTTTGTCTGGGGCTCTGTATGGGTGAAATTATAAAATTGTTAAAGAATACAAGAAAACATTATTAAAATTGTAAAAAATTGTTAGGCCAATGCATTCTCTTATATATGCGAGGCGACCTATGGTCGACTAGCATATATAAGAGAATGCATTGGCACAGGGTAAAAAAAATCCCGACTTACGACTGGATTTTGATATGGCGGGTCACATATGAGCATGAGTGGTTCTGTTCCCTGTATAGTTAATAATTAGAGCATTGCTAAACCTAATTGTCGTAAGACTTTCTTGAACAAGAGTTCAATAAACTGAAACGTGTAGAATTTAAGTTTTATTTCGAAGTCAGAAAACCCGAAAATGTACAGCAAGGTGAATTCAAGCGAATATTGGCATTTCGGAAATATACGTCATTCCTGCAAACAAAAGTGTTTACGTTTTATTTTTTATGGACAAACCTCAGTAAATGGTGGATATATTTCCATATAAACTTTCATTGCTTTTTGAGTGCGAATTTGTGATAGTATTGTGCTAAATTTAGCACGATCATATATATACATATACCATATAGAGGCTGCGGCCCCTTTGTGGGCTTTGTGCACATTTTGATCTTTTCAACATTTTGATTTTTTTTAAAAACAAACACACAATTATAAATTTATTTTTAGATTTGTTTTTAGATTGAACTCCTTGCTCAATTTAACAAAAAACACTTCATTCTTTTCTAGTTAAATCAACATTTTGAAAACTAACACCGTTATAAGATTAGTCGGGATACCCGAGTCACCACGCCAAGTTTTGTTGAAATCGGTTCAGGGGTCTGGGAGAAAAATCGCGAAAGACAGACAGAGAGATAGACGGACAGATCCTACTCTTTTATATACAGATATATAATGTAGTTCGCCGCTTCGAACAGTATGTGGGGTTTTAATATAAACATTAAAAACAGATACAAACCAGGGAGGTTGGTGATGACAGGAGGCTCATTTTGTATGTTGACTGTCAGTGTGTTATATAGCGTGAATGATGCATCTTTGGTATCCTGGGCCTTCACAGTCAGAACATAACTATTTCCGGTCGTCCAAGTTGTGGCGGCATTGATGTAACACGAACAAACTAAAATGACAAAACATAAACTCACATAATTGATAAAATCATATGGCATAACCATAAAAGAAACATGCAACATTCCCAACTACAAGTAGGCCGAGAGGCACAGTTTGTTATCCTGAATTCAGTTTGACAATTACAAAAGCTTCTTGATGTTGTTGTTGTTGTTGTTGTTGTGGTTGTTGTTGTTGTTATTGTTGTTGTTTGAATTACAAAAGCTTCTTGATGTTGTTGTTGTGGTTGTTGTTATTGGTGTTTGATAATGATGAGGGATATGACGATGATGATGATGATGATGATGATGATGACGACGACGTCGATGATGATGATGGCTATGGTGATCATGACATTGACGACGACGATGATGATGGTGATGATGATGATGACTATGGTGACCATGACATTGACGACGATGATGATGGTGATGATGATGATGACGATGATGATGATGATGATGATGGCTATAGTGATCATGACATTGACGACGACGATGATGATGATGATGATGATGGCTATAGTGATCATGACATTGACGACGATGATGATGATGATGATGATGATGGCTATGGTGATCATGACATTGACGACGACGACGATGATGATGATGATGATGATGATGGCTATGGTGATCATGACATTGACGACGATGATGATGATGATGATGATGGCTATGGTGATCATGACATTGACGACGACGATGATGATGATGATGATGATTATGATGATGATGAAGATGGCTTTGGTGATCATGACATTGACGACGACGACGATGATGATGATGATGGGTATGGTGATCATTAGTGTTCGGTATTCGACGGATTTCGGTAATTTATTATTTAATGAAATAGCATATTTATCCATGCATATGCTATACGCAAAAAAAAGAGAGAGAAAAAAAGAAGTCTTTTGGCTTAATAGCAAGAGTTTATCTGTTTATGAAGTTCAAGTAGTCAATGTCCCATGGTTCCACAAGTTGGTCGTAATGCCACAATAACTAAGAACATGATCTGAATTGAGCTTGCAGGTTGCCTTTTTAGTTTTGGCATCCAACGTGAAGTGAGTCCATATATCTGATTTCTTCGAATTTGACGCCATATTATCAAACAAAACAAACCGATGCCTTATATGTCCGCTTCCTATGACCAGATGCAAGCACGGTCTGATTTACAACTAGCCAATAAAATTATTTCGACGTCATGACGCCAATCAAATCAGAACGTTACAGTTACGTCATATTAATTCGTTTATGGTCAGTGGAAAATAGACTATACTTTTAACAGACCCTCAGACTAATACAAAACCAGGAAACAATTACTCAAATATTCGAATAGTCAAATAATTTTTCGAATATTCGAATATTTATTTTTACGAGCGAATATTCGAACATTCGAATATTCGGACCGAACACTAGTGATCATGACATTGACGACGATGATGATCATGTTGATGTTAATAACTGTAGACAGTAACGCTGAATTGGTCACTCTCATCTGATTTTTGTTCTCAAAGTTACGCAGGTTCCCGAAATTGTTTTGAAGTTACCCATGTTGGGGGTAATTGTGATAAAGTTATCCAGGTTATATTAATAAAAATCCATGTATAGCAACCAACTATTCATTTCTTTACGATCAAAATGATCACCTATAGTACTAAAATTTCTTAATTTATACGCAACGGAATGATGGATGTCACTTGCCAAAACTGAACAGTATTTCCCTCAGTCATTTTTAAATTGCGTTCATATTGTGAGATGTACTTAACTTGGGTAACTTTATCAAATGTTCCCCAACATGGTAACGTTATCACAATTTCGGGGACCTGGGTAACTTTATCGCAAAAACAACAGATGAGAGTGACCTGCGCAATTCAGCGACAGTTATCTGTTAAATGCTGATGATTTTCAAAACATATATGAGTATACACGAATGTGTGAAAGTATTCCTTACCCCCGGCTGTCACCCTACAGACAAACCCCACTATATTAGGGGTGACGCTCTGCAGGTTACATTGTAGAGTTCCAACTATTCCAGTAATGGCGAAACTTATTATCTGAGTTTCAGTGTTGATAACAGTGGGAAAGGTGAAAGCAGCGCCTGCCGCTGTCGTAAAAACGGGAGCCTGAAACAGAGAAGGAAGGTATTAAAAGCACTAAAAGCATGGTGTTTTTCTGATGTTAACCCTCTCTATACAAAATAGATTCTCCCATACACTTATAACTGTGTATATTGGAATGATCTATTATTAATTTGGAGGGTGTTCAGAATATATGTGCCGACGACAGACTTAAAAACAGATTTAAAAAACAGAGGATTCGTTTTCAAAGGTGAGAAAAGTTCAGATAATAAGTTCAACAAACTACATGTTTGTTGAGCTTATTATCTGAACATTTCTTGAGGGAACTACTCATCATTGATTATTTAGTATATGCAGGGTTAAGGCTGGGGCGTGAGATAGATGATTGGATGTCTCTCCCTCATAAATCTAGTCAAATTTGTCAACAGTTGCATAATAATCCATGAAACGTTTCACATTTCAGACAGAAGTATACAGGTTGGACTTTTCCGAGCAATAGTGTTAGTGTTAGATGTTACTACAGGGCGTGGGACAGGGAGTTTTTGGATCAGGGACGTAACTATGGGGAATCCGATGAGGGTGTTCATCTTGGAATTTCCAACTCCCCCACCCCAAAGCAGACCAATATAAATCCAAGTTCGCGAAATTCCATTTTCAGCCCCTCCGCCTACACATATTCACCTTCGTTTGAATTTTTCAACTGATATCTCAAACTCTGGATATTTACAGCCTACCAACCCCCTAATGGTTGGACATTTCGAACGCATAGCCACGTCAATCCAAAATAGTAATCGAAAGTTGGAATCTTTTCAACTTTTGATAAAAAAAGACCAACTATTTTCACACTGAATACTGGTTGGAATATCAAGCTATCAGAACAAATTCAACATATTTTGGTTTATCTAATTAATGTTGTATCGGGCATGAGATTTACAACTATAAAAAAATTGTGGCCCAAACCCCTATGTCATCGCGTCACTATTCTCACCCTTCTCCCTCTAATCCATTGTCAACACTGAGTTGCATAATATTCATGAAACTAAAGACGTTGGCCATTTCAAACTTAAGAAATATGTAATGCAAAGTGTAGTATGTTATTCTCACCCCTGGTCAAGTGGTCCTGCTAATTTGCTATGATGTCGGTGGGTCTTGTTAACTTTTATGATACTGGTAGGGCAAACTGATGCTGTTAAGAAAAGTTACCGTTGTGTTTCTAAAGTTGTCATTGTCACGGCCTTTGGCTAAATCTGAACGAATGATGGAAAAGCCATTATGTTTATAAAAACAATCCAAAACAAATATATTGTACGATATTTATTTAACGACATATTTATTTTGATGAACCGGCTCCATGTGCTCTGAAAAACACTTGACAAAGTCACAGCCAATTTCCAGACTTTTTAAATTTTTCGCCAGAATTCAGATAAACGCTCTTTATTTCTACAATATCAGTAATAGACTAGCACGGAACGCTCTTTTCTAATCCGTGTCGTGCAAATTGCGGTTTTTTGTTTGGAACCTAAACAGCATATTCATAGTTGTATTTTTCATTACTTCTATGTGTCTTTTCGGATTACAGAATGCTCGTAGAAAGGTAGTTCAGATATTTATCGACCTATTTCGATACCAGGAAATATTCAAAAGCGAATAATATTATGTGTATTTTGGAGCTTAAACCGCCATATGGCTTTAAGTGGTCCTGCTAAATTAAGGTGCTACGATGTTGGTGTTTTCTTCTAAATTGTTGTGATGCTGGTAGGGCAAACTGATGCTGTTATCGTTATATTTTCTAAAGTTGTCATTTTTGCGGTGTTCAGATAATCTGAACATATCTATGAAAAAGCCATTATATGTATCAAACATTCAAACACATATATATTGCGAACTATTTTAATACTGGACGGTACTTTTTCGTAACGGCATCAATTTGCCCTACCAGCACCAGAACAATTCAGTAGGACACACCATCATCATAGCTGTATAGTACTACTTGACTAGTGGTCAACATTCATACATAATATACAGCTCGCCAAATATGAGCATATCGTGATAGTGCAACATCCATATAAGTTTTATCCCGTTTATATACATGTACTTAAACAATAATGCCAGTGAAATATTTCATGTAAACAGCATTGATTCCAAATAATTCAATATGTACAATATAAAATATGAGTATGGATATTAGTTGTATATGGAGGGGATCCGATATCAAGCATAAATCTTTAGATTAGTCTTATATATGCAGTACATGAAGGTGAGGCTGGGAGTATAAAATGATGAGCTATCGCTTTAGATTGTACGCTGATTTCGTGTTCTGACCTAGTATTTTACCATCCGAGCCAAATCCACAATAATTTGGATTTGTATAAATATTTATTTTCCTAGCAATATTAAAGACATAGTATGGACTTGTTCGTGTGCATGAAACTGTATAAGTTAGTACTCAGGCGCTGTGCCAACTGGGGGATGTAGAATTCTATACTAACATCGTCGAAAAGCTGAACAAAATCGACCCCACAACTCCATAGAAAACATCGCCTGAACAACGCGAAAATATAGATATTTTCATCTCGATTCGGGACGCAACAAACAGCGATAAACCAGCGCAAATGATTTCGCCATCAAGAGTCATTGAATTTAATTGATATATAAGAATGACGGTGTGAGATGTAAATTTGGATTTATATTCGCAAAAATAACTACTTTGATTTGAGCAAGATTATTCTACAATTCTATTTGATCACCCTACCGGAGTGTTTCACATCACTTTAACATTAATATTAATCTTAACATTAACAGGGATATTTATATTTCTCACGCGATGTTGGACTATTTTGCGGCATCTGTACATGTATATCACAATCCTGTTATAATTATACTTACCGTGAACGAAGTGTGGACTAAACTAAGAAACACTAATATCCGGGTTATCGAGAATAATCTTATCATTATATGTAATAACCACCAAACCAATCACCGAAACACTAATCCGTCTGTATCTGTGAACTATGTCATCGTTGGCTATTTAACTCTTTCAATTAATTTCGTTTTGAAATCTTTCTCATATTACACAATTCAATGAAAGTTTGTTTCGCATCCACGACAATATACTGCCACTCATAGCACGAACAGTTATACCCCGTGTGTGTATCGGTGTCTAAAATTCTATTCAAATCGCTTATTGAATGTTAACAAATAAACATTCGATCGAAGTCGTAAGTAAGATCTATAAATATTATAGAGCTCTCTCAGACAGGCGAAATGTGTATTTATGTCAACGGTCACTGCGCAGTACAACAGCGTAGAGTCAACAAATTTGTATTACTTTCTTGATTCATCAAGACAACCAAGTTGATTAATCAAGATAGCCTCGTTGATTAATCAATATCGCTATATTGATTAATCGAGATAATGATTAATAAAGATAGCTACATGCATGTAAGTTCATTAATCAAGACAGCTAAGTTGAATCAAGATTGTAAGTTCATTAATCAAGACAGCCTTATTGGTTAATCAAGATAGTTAAGTTGAGTAATTAAGCTAATAAGTTTAATATCGGTAGAGTTGATTAATCAAGATATATAGTCACTAAAAGTTGTTTGACCGTTCGATTGATTAATCAAGATAGCCTTGTTGATTAATCAAGATCGCTAAATTGATTAATCGAGATAATAAGTTGATTAATAAAGATAGCTACATGCATGTAAGACATGTAAGTTGCATAATCGAGATAGCTAAGTTGAATCAAGATAGTATGTTCATTAATCAAAACAGCCATATTGATTAAACAAGATATAATAGTTAAGTTGAGTAATTAAGCTAATAAGTTTAATATCGGTTAAGTTGATTTTAATAAAGATAGTCACTATAAAAGTTTTTTGGCCGTTCGACGTCGTCGTATATATATACAGCGCAGTTTACCGATAAGTATACGGAGACGTGGTCAGAGGGCCTCTTGTGTGTGTCACCTTGAACTTCCCATGCAACATGGCACCTCGTCAGGTTGAATATTTTCCATCTGATGGCCAGTTCAGTCAATCTTTTTCACCAAAAGTAGAACACGTCTGGTGGTTGTGTCAGATAGCTATCAATGAAATAATTAATTAAAATAGAAATTTGGAATAATGTTTATAGTTTATTATCAATTTGGAGGGATGTTCAGGTATAAAAGCAGACGACAGACAGACAAAAATAAATAATGCCAGTACAGAAGGGTTCTTATTCAGATCAAATCAAATAATTTAATCACGGAACGAGTCGATCTGTTTGACTCTTGGTTTCGGTGATATATATATATATATATATATATATATATATATATATACCATATATTTGTGAAGAACCGCTGTAGAACCATACGACAAGCGGCATCCGTGTGATGAGCCAAAGTGCCCCAAAAGTATATGGTTCACAGATAGAACCAAGGCCAGAACTATGCGGTTCTTACCCAGAACCAAATAGCTTAGTTGGTTTCATTGTATATATAGGAACAATTGTGGAACCATTAAATTGCAGCAATTATTATAGATCCAAAACTGTCGAATTTGGTTAAGAAGAAGTCACTTTGAAATATTGGTTCATTTGTTGACTGCGTGTAAACTATCTGGTTCCCTGGTTGATTGCGTGTAGACCATTTGGTTTCTTCAACTTCCTTGATTGATTTAGTGTAGACCATTTGGTTCCTTAGTTGACTGTGTGTAGACCATTTGGTATCTTGGTTGACTGCGTGTAGACTATTTGGTTCCTTGATTGACTGTGTGTAGACCATTTAGTTCCTTGGTTGATTGCGTGTAGACCATTTTGATCCTTAGTTTGATTGCGATTAGAATTTGTTGGTTCCTTGGTTTACTGCGTTTATACCATTTGTGATGATACGTACTGGGGAATTCAAGTTCGAATCAGGCTTCACCATATATTGAAATCGACGTGGAGAAAATAAATAGATTTCAAAATTCGCAATGTAATGGCTCTGAGGTTTGAATGGTGGGTTCCTCGACTCAAATAAATCATTTTTCACCCCCGAAACCGAAGAGATGTTAATTTTTGTGGTGTTAACCCTATCTATACTAAAGCATCATTGGCGTGCAGGTAGTTATACTGTTCAAATAGTAAGTATGTTGAACTTGTTATACATTTCCCTCAATAAATAGGGGTCCTACTAAAACCCGACCGCACCCGACCGCACCCGACCGGAACCGACCGCACCCGACCTGACCGCCCCAGGGGTCCGAGCGAGATGGGGTTTGCACTATCGTGTAGAATGGACTCGACTGTACCAAAGTTCTAATCCCCAAGTCGATAGCTCGAGCGGACACGGCACTGTTAACCCCTGACTGGCGGCCGTTTCCGCCAGGTACGGAAATCCAAAAAGGCGCCGACCGCACCTCCCCTGACTGCCTGACAACGGAAATGTACATTGTATCATGAAGTGAATACCCATATGCATCCATGCGCGATCGGACAAGTCGCTAGCTGCAGCGGAAGTGAATAAATTAACCCATACGCTGCTGCCGAATTCGCTATAAATGTACGCAAAAACGCCGAAATTAACACCCTCCAAAGGGACCGCCCCTATGGGTGCGAGCAAGATGGGGTTTGCACTATCGTGTAGAATGGACCCGAATGTACCAAAGTTCCAATCCCCAAGTCGATAGCTCGAGCGGACACGGCACTGTTAAAGACACGGTTGGCCTTGGCGGTGGGTATCCTGTGAAAATATCTCAACCCGTTAAAAACCGCCACAAACAGAAAGAACGTCAAAATGTAGATAGACTTTGTCCGTATACAAATAAGAAATATCGCATAAACAGTATGTTATGGTCATATGTTTGACCATTGTTATCTAAACAAAAGCATAAAAAGTTACTTTTCTGGTGTTTGTTTATATTATGATGGTAAACATAAAGAGCGTTCTTTGTTGGTGAATACCTGATATGGAACTAATAAAGAGCGTTTATGTCATTTGTGTGTGATTAGCCAGTAGCATTGTGCTGTCTTCTGTAACACAATCAGGCTCTTGCTTAGGTAAAATATAGTAGGTCTTTATGATAAAATGCTGTTTACGCGATGGTCATGGTAATTATTGGTATATATGAACGGAACTGTATGCGTTTTAATGTTTTTTTGTTTACGGTGTTTGGAACAAATATGAATATTTTCGACAACTAAGGTCGCACTTGCCTTTAACCCGTACCTGGCGGAGGTTAACAGTGCCGTGTCCGCTCGAGCTATCGACTTGGGGATTGGAACTTTGGTACATTCGGATCCATTCTACACGATAGTGCAAACCCCATCTCGCTCGGACCCCTAGGGGCGGTCCGGTCGGCTGGTGTTAATTTCGGCGTTTTTGCGTACATTTACAGCGAATTTGGCAGCAGCGTATGGGTTAATGTATTCACTTCCGCTGCAGCTAGCGACTTGTCCGATCGCCCATGGATGCATATGGGTATTCACCTCATGATATAATGTCCATTTCCGTGGTCAGGAAGTCAGGGGAGGTGCGGTCGGTGCCTTTTTATGTGTACCCATACCATATACGCTCTTTAAAAAATCGTCAGTTGTGGGTTGCACCCCACAAATTACTCAAACAAAAGATCGCAACCCACAAGTATTATCTGACCAGTGCGGTCACCCCACAACTATACTCTGATCAGTACGTCTTTCCGTAGACACTGGCTATCCGATTCATTTACTTGAATATTTTTTATCGGATCTTGTTAAAATGTTATGTGCATGTTTATGATGATACACTCCTCACCGGTATAGTTTTTGGTATCGATCGGTTGATCGGTTTAGAAATTATTAACACTTTGCATCCGCACATAGGCATGAGCTATCCGATGCTGTAACCAAAGTATTTTTTGTCAGATTGTTTTCATATTTGATATGTAGGTTTATAATGACACACCCCTCACCTGTATAGTTTTTGGTATCGATTGGTTGATCTGTTTAGAAAATAATTAACCCTGCACACAAATGCTATCTGATGCATCTAAGTCAAACTGTTTTCTTCTGATATGCCTCATATTTCTTACCTAGGTTTTTCTTAGTACGTTTTTCATCTTTATGGTTTTTGGTATCGTTTAGTTAACCCTTTCTGCTCTTGTTTTTAAATAGAATTCATCCAAGCTGTGTTGACTTAAATATTTTTCACCTGATCAGCACCAAATTTGGTACATATGGTCCTCACCCCGAAATACAGAACAGGTTCAAATTTGAGTTTGATCTGGTATATTTTAACAGAGTTATGGCCATTTAAAATTCAAGTAGCTGATAATCTAATTAATGCCTGCAGGCACTGTTAGCTTAGAAGAGGAGATCTTATTACACAGCCAGTGTCTTATTGGAAATGAGTTTTGTTTAGCTTGATATTAGGTAAATACCATGGCTCACAGAGTAAAATCTCTTTAGACACATATCACAGTGATAGTGCATGGTTCTCTCCTGTATGGACCAGAGAACACCTGATCAAACAAATCTCTCAACACTAATAAAATTTCTCTCCTGACTCTCAGTCTCTATCACACACAGTGTGCTAGCATCTCTAAAAAATTGACAATACCATGATTGATGACTCTCTGGTCCATTCTGTGTTCTGTACAAAATTAATTTAACCCCTTTGTTGAAACAGGTTCATGACATTAGAGACTGGCTTATTGTATGGGTTTCTAAATCCAATGACATGCTTTTTATAGACTTTTTGTGTTTATCAGTTCATTATTTTGGGTAAGATTAACCCCATTCTATCCGATTTTATGACTCTAATATTTCCATTGATTATGTTTATAGTTCTTGGCATAGTTTATGATAACACACCCCTAAACTGCACAGTGAGGGTCATTTAGTTTATTTGCTCAAAAATATTAACATCCTCCACCAATCCTGTTGACACAATGTGATAACTAAATATTTTTCACTTGATCACTATATAAATAATTGCATCCATGTTAATGATGAAACATGCATTCTTCACCTGTATAAATTTTGGTATCGATTGAATGATTTTGATAATATATTAACAGTAACTTCAATTATATTTCCGCTGTTAGGTACATTATATCTTTCCAATGATCAGCTTAGAAGAAAATTAACCCACCCCATTCCATAGTCATACACTATGCTATTCAATGTAATGAATCTAATATTTTCAATCTGACCAATCTCATATCCTACCTCTAGCTATCTGAAAATTCGGCATAAAATCATTTTATATCCAATCATTATCAATCATTTTATATCCAGGTCTATACATCCCTCACTTGTATAGTTGGTCAGGTATTGATTAGTTTTTGAATCGGGAACTATTAACTCTTTTGTCCCATCTAAATGATCCCAAGCTAACACAAAACATAATAACAAAAATAACAATATTAAAAAAATCATATGTTATGTCTCACATTCCAGTGTAATAAGCAAATAACTAACTAACTATTTTGTCTTTAACTGCTATGGTGCTTCTCTCTGACTATGGATTGAGCTTAATTAGCTTTATCACTCTATAAGACATATCTGTGTTGAAGTGACTTGATATGTTAATGAAATGGAATGCCACATCCGTGTTCCTATTCTGTTTATGTGAGCAAGGTGCCCTTGGAATAAGTCTGATTCCACTTGTGACCTTAATAGTAAGGTGTCAATTATTGAAACTTTTGCACTCGTGAAAAGGTTGGTGTAAGGATTTATTAAAATAGATAATCGGTATCGCCAAGGTATGGGTTAAACATCTGCCGATCGTGATAGGCCTCTCGTTGGATTTCCCGTACCTGGCCGAAACGGCCGCCAGTCACGGGTTAACAGTGTCGTGTCCGCTCGAGCTATCGACTTGGGGATTGGAACTTTGGTACATTCGGGTCCATTCTACACGATAGTTCAAACCCCATCTCGCTCGGACCCCTAGGGGCGGTCCGGTCGGCGGGTGTTAATTTCGGCGTTTTTGCGTACATTTATAGCGAATTTCCAGCAGCGTATGGGTTAATTTATTCACTTCCGCTGCAGCTAGCGACTTGTCCGATCGCCCATGGATGCATATGGGTATTCACTTCATGATATAATGTCCATTTCCGTGGTCAGGCAGTCATGGGAGGTGCGGTCGTCGCCTTTTTGGATTTCCCTACCTGGCGAAAACGGCCGCCAGTCAGGGGTTAACAGTGCCGTGTCCGCTCGAGCTATCGACTTGGGGATTGGAACTTTGGTACAGTAGAGTCCATTCTACACGATAGTGCAAACCCCATCTCGCTCGGACCCCTAGGGGCGGTCCGTCGGCGGGTGTTAATTTCGGCGTTTTTGCGTACATTTATAGCGAATTTGGCAGCAGCGTATGGGTTAATTTATTCACTTCCGCTGCAGCTAGCGACTTGTCCGATCGCCCATGGATGCATATGGGTATTCACTTCATGATATAATGTCCATTTCGGTGGTCAGGCAGTCAGGGGAGGTGCGGTCGGCGCCTTTTTGGATTTCCCGTACCTGGTGGAAACGGCCGCCAGTCACGGGTTAACAGTGTCGTGTCCGCTCGAGCTATCGACTTGGGGATTGGAACTTTGGTACATTCGGGTCCATTCTACACGATAGTGCAAACCCCATCTCGCTCGGACCCCTAGGGGCGGTCCGGTCGGGTGCGGTCGGGTGCGGTCGGAGAATCCATTGAGTATAGAAAGGGTTAAATCGGACGTGGCATCTTTAAACCCCTCACTCTATAATTATTAAGCAAGCGCAGGGACGAGGTACATCATTTTAAGCTTGGTGTAAAGCTCCCGAATATAGAACCCACCTCCCTATAGTATATTCCTTCGGAAAGTTTGTTTTGCCAATTTGCTTGTGTCGTTGCGTGACATTACAACTAACAGAATAACAAACTTGCGAATGAGTACACAACGCTACCTATTCACCCGAGAGCGACGCCATATCATTAATAGACATTTATTCTTCAAACAAATTACAGTCCTCCAATAGAAAATTTAAGTATCGCTCTTATGTGTGTATTGGCTTTAATAGCTTCGTCGCTGTTCGATCTTTGTTGGCACCAATTTCGCCTTTCTCACATGTGTTCAATAGCATGAGAGTTACCATGCGGTGTGTACTGCCAGTTTCATTGTACCGTCGTTTCACAATATGCACGAGAATAAACAATTGCACATGTACAGCAATATACGGTATTTACACCCGCAGGTCTGTTAAATTACGACACACTGTCATGTGTCCAGGAAGTCTGATTGAAGTTAATGCAGATACGTGGTGAATTTTAAAGGGTGTGTGTTTGATTACTATACTCCCGCCCTTCCGACCCATGCAGTGCGAGACAAAATTGTCAACAGTTATCAGTTGGAAAGTTCATTCCTGTCTTTGAAACGCCAGCGCTCGAAAATTTAATAAAACATTCAGATATATGCACTGCCCAAACTTCATATTCAAATTGAGGCCTCTGGGTGGTATTATAGTATCGATGAGCACTTTATCCGTTTCTCTTTGGTCAATATTTCAGATTTTAATAATAAAAAATCAGGACCTATCTGTGCATTTTACTGAAAACAATATTCAGTCTAATCATCACTTGATTATTCTGGTTCAAATAGTATTAACCACATGTACACATGCTGTCAAACTGTATTTCACCCTGGTGATTTCAGCCTTGAATTTTAGCACGTAAAATATTATATACTAGCAGGGTTACCCGGCGTTGCCCAGGTTAATCTATGCTGTGGATATTTGTTGGTAATAGATAATGCACTTGCTTAAAGTGTTATACGTTTTCTCATAAATTGTATATTCAAATAGCATCACAAAACATGATTATTACAGTCATGGAATATAAGTAGTGGCTCACCTTGTCAATTTGTCATTCTGTTTATCGCGATTAATCCGTTCCACCAATAATGAAGTATTTATTTATTTACAACTGCGTATACACTAGACGTTATAATATGATACATGAACATCATAAACACATTAGTTCGATAAAAGATGATAATTGGGTTTTACATATTGAGATGTATCAATCAATCTAGTGGGTTGGACTAAGATCTCGAGGACACCTGGCTATCATATCTCCATGAAGATACAGATGTCTCAAAGAAATGTCCAGGTGCTCCCCTGTTCATGGTGCTATATATTGGCTAAATATTCTTAGTTTAAACGAAATGTTGCTGCGCACATATATCAGCTATGCCAGGCACAGAGCGAGATTTTGAGTTGTTTATGTCAGTCGATGAGTCTGTTCTAAAACCCTTGTCAGATGTCAGTATTGGTAGGATCCTGAAAAGTCTTGTGCTACTAACTGCATTTTCTTGTATAACAGAAGAAACTATATTTGACTGCACACTGTGACCACTATTTTTGAACAGGCCTTCCATATCTCTTGACAAATTGTAACTTTTTGTGGAAACTGTATTGAATGGAACAGACTAAATTTTGTTATTATATATATGCAATCCTCTGACGC
Source organism: Siphonodentalium dalli (assembly GCA_032622095.1). Taxonomy (NCBI): domain Eukaryota; kingdom Metazoa; phylum Mollusca; class Scaphopoda; order Gadilida; family Siphonodentaliidae; genus Siphonodentalium; species Siphonodentalium dalli. Next base: position 139,945,273 of record CP136069.1, on the reverse strand, counting down.
TTCGAGGTCTCTCAGTTTGCACGAATATATGTATCTCTTCAATAGAATGATAAATATACGTTTAATGCTTCTTCTAGTTATCTCTTTTTGCTAGCTCATTGTGTGAATGCCTTGATTGCCATATAAATATGACTGTTAAGAAGATATAATTGTTCAAGTGACTTATGTGGGTCACCATATGTCGGGATTGTGAAATGTGAACGCCCAACTACTTAAAATGATATGGAGATGGCCTGGTGACTGTATATAACTTATATGTGGATATCGGCGAATAGCAATCTTATCAATGATAGTGCATATCCGCTCGCCATCCGTGACGCAAACGACACCAAATGTGATTTAATTCATGGTATATCATAAGAGAAAAACGTGTATAAATTTGGTGGAATTTGGTATATTAGATCAATTGTTGATGCAACGCTGACTCGAACAACGCCATATTGCGAAGGTGATTATGTATTCGTTTGGTGGAAATCAGCGACAAAACTATTTCACCATATTTTTTAAATTTCCACTCCCACCAACAGCGTCATTTTAGAACATTTTAACCCGCACCATTGTCTTCCTTGTAAAAAGTTAACCCTCTTAGAACGCTTTGGTGCCATCTCGATTGTACCGCGTGAAGTTATATATAGAACGCACACAGACAGACAAAAAGACAGACAGACAGCAAGATTTTATTTCTTGTATCATTTGAGAAGAACGTGTCTGAATTTGATGGTAATTGGTACTAAAAATATTTTGTATCAGTTTTGGTGACCCTCCCGTCCCTATTTCGGACTCAAGCTGCATACACTACGACTCATTAGAGATTAGAGATGCATATATATGAAATTGGTGAAAATTGGCGAGTATATAAATTCGTATCAAATTTAAGGTCCCCATATCTCTCACCCATAGGGCACCAATTTGGTGTATCTAAACCACACGATAAGATTCCTCGTATCACGAAGCAGATTTATCAATCTGGTGGAAATCGGCACTAAACATATATATATAATTTGTTTGTGTCCCTCTCATCTCTATACACCACTGACTCGAATGGCCCCACTTGTGACATCCTAAAACCACTCGATTACACTCCTGATATTATGGAGATGATTGTTTATAAGTTTGGTGATAATCGGCGACTAAACAATTTTTTTTTTATCAAATTTGGTGCCAATCCCTCCCCTCTCCATCTCTCACCCAAACAGCACCACTATGGCGTCTTTAAATCACGATTAGATTCCTCGTATCATGGATAAGAACGTATATCAATTTGGTGCAAATTGGCGCTAAAAAAATTGTGCATCAATTGTGATGCCCCTGTCCCTTTCAATGCAACCCTGACTCGAATGAGGCCACACCCTTAGACTCCTCATACCATGGGGATGATTTTGTATAAGTGTGGTGGCAATCGGCGACTTATTATCAAATTTAGTGCCCACCCCCTCCCAATCTCTCATCCAAAAACAACAATTTGGCGTTGTTAAATCGCACAATTAGATTCCTTGTATCATGAAGAAGAATATATATCAATTTGGTGGAAATCGGCGCTAAAATTAGTTTTATCAATTTTGGTGCCCCTCTCCCCTTCCGTTCATTCCTGACTCAAACGACGCCACTTTTGACATATTTAAACCACATCGTTGGATTCTTCATATCATGGGGGTGATTATATGTAAGTTTCGTGGCAGTCGGCGACAGAAAAAAATATCTGCCCCCCCCCCCCTTCCGGGCACCCCTGACGCGAACGGCGCTACCTTTTCCATGTTTAAACCACGCCATTAGATTCCTCATATTATGGGGATGATTATATATAAGTTTGGTGGCAATCGGCGACAAATTTTTGTTCTGCCCCTCCAACTTTTCTGCCCCTGACAACAACGGCGTCACTTTAGTAAATTCTAACCCCGACCATTATCTTTCTCGTAAAAAGCTACTCCTAGTAGACCCCTTTGGCATCATCTAGATGTTCCCCTGTGAATTTCTATAGAACACAGACAGACAGACAGACAGACAGACAGACAGACAGACAGACAGACAGACATTCGCAAATATAGATATAGATATATTCTACTGTTAAAAATGTTTCAAACTAAATATCGGCGTCCAATTTGGAAACAGTTCTAACATCCTGCAAAAAATACATTCGTTTCCATCTGTGTATTACGGTGGCTGGTTTAGGACATGTAAAAAAACGCGCGAGCTCGCACGTTCGAACGTGGGAGCGGACACGTTCGAACGTGCGAGCCCTTACGTTCGAACGCGCGAGCTTTTTTAAACCATGTCCTAAACCAGCCACCGTAGTGTATAAAGGGAAAGATGCTAATCAGTCTCCAGGTGTGGGAACTAATCCGAGCTACTCAGGAGGACATGGCTGCGGCACATAGAAAAGCAGATGAAATTTAGAAAATATCCGATGAACAACAACGAATCGCGGATATGTCCCAAAATGAAACAACAGCAAAAAATAAGTAAAATACAATAAAGAAAAAATGAAGAAAACAAAATTCATTATATCTAGATCATTTTCACCATTTCATTCATCTCATGTAAATGTCTTATAATTTCATGATACTTATCAAAATTTCGTAAGTGGGTTGTAGGGAAGGGGTTCCGCTCCTTCCAAATCATCCCGGGTTAAATCCCAAACCCCATTAAAAAAATGCAAAGGACAGCAGATAGTTTGGGCCCACCTATAACGCTGTAACCATGTATATACCCAAAATGGTATTGGCCGTATAGGCCAATATAATTATGGGGCTTTGAGAAAAAGCGCTCCCACATCATTCCTAATCATAGTAAGGTACACACCGCCACTTGGACCGTCAGAGTGTGTGTTTATGAGGATATTCCCATTTGGAGCATTCCATCATTTCGTTAGATTGGTCTAATTGCATTTTGCAAAATTTTAATAAATTGTCCGGATTTCGCGAGCACAAATTTTCCGGTTTATTTCCATTTTTATGTATTCGCATTTTTAAATTACACGTTGTACCGGAAGTTGCATGTGCGGAATGAAAACAAAGTGAAAAATGAAGACAAACATGGACATTTATTCCATCAAATAATAAGATTTCGAACAATTCAGTGGGAACAAACAGTTCAATTACATCACGAGCAGTTTGTTTTGTCTTTAGAGTAATTATTTACTACGATCATGTTGTTATTTTGTCCGACATGTGCTAATGTTTTAGTCGTGGAAGAAGGCGAGCAATCTTACAGATTCGCATGCAATACTTGTCCATATGTAAAGAACATCACAAGAAAGGTCAGTCTGTGTAAACACACATTCAGAGTTTTACTGACATACTGAGTCTATAGTCCTCACCTAACTACTAAACCTCGATTTGTGTACAAAACCTCGATCGATGTTCTTCGAGACCATGTCACCACTGGTGATATACTATTACGGGAACGGGTCGTTTCGGTCCGGAGACGTTTCGGCTCAGACCTTTTCGGTCCAAGGACGTTTCGGCTGGGACGTTTCGGCCCCATATATTGTATGTGTTAATTGGAGTTGATTGCAGGGGATTAACTCGGCTTAGACAGCTTAATCACTACTTAAGCTGATTTATTTCATCACTTTATGGTGTGTTGTTGGAGATTATGACAGACTTGATAACAGTTTTGGCGAGATGGATAACAATTTATTTCAGCAAATTTAACATAAATAAACGACATAGTAAAAGCACAAACGGAATATATGAACAAACGAAACAATGTCACATATACAGTTGTAGTCACAATAATTGACAATTTAAAGGGGTACTGTACGCCAAATGTTGTTGTTGGTTTCTATAGTCTCCGAGTCGGAGAATAAGGTAACAATTTTTCCATTATTTGAAAGTCTGTTGAGTACAAAGTCATGTTACGGATGACAAATTTACCGGAATGCAAAAATACAAATTGTCGTTGTCGAGTAATATTTGTAAAGTTTTCAACCAAATGAATCAAGTAATTCGTAATTTAATTGACGCCATTTTATGGCTCCAGTCATAAATTCAATTTATATCAAATTATTAACTTTTAAATTATTAAATTTTAAGATAGCCTATTAACCTGAGCGTTTACAGAATACATCTTCGACTCAAATTACTTATGTTTCTATATATTATCGATATTAGATCGTTGTTGTCACCGGAAATTTAATGAAAATGGCGTACAGTACCCCTTTAAGCGATGTTAGCGATGTTATTTATTTTTATGGTTATGAAAATGGCAAAGAATAATATGAAAAAGAGGTTATGAAAATGGCAAAGTATAATGGGAAACAATAATCCCTCAACGTTACTACTAAGAATATTGATGTTGTTTTCCAATAAAATATTACTATATCGAAATGCCATTGAAAAGACTTTGTAATAGAACACATTGTAATATTTTTAAATATATTTTATTATAAATATTTATTTTTGTAATTTAAAAAACTGTGAGGTACAAAAGTAGATATTATATATACAAATTGATTATATATTTACTTTGAATAATCTCTTATATATAATGGAGATATGAATTATGGAGTCACAAACTAGTATGAGGTATATTTAGGATGTGCTAATTGACGGCTTATCTCATATCTTATCTCACAGCTTAATGCGTGGTTGGTTGACACCTTGCCGTCGGCTTATGATTAGAGGTAATTGTCGGCGGTGCAGTATTGTTTCAGTACTGAGACTGGAGTGATAAGATTTCGCCATGTTGTCTCAAGGTTTCATTGTCTTTAGGGTTGTTTATGGAAATCGGATGCTGCTGTATCGTCATATACATATATCGCAGAGCAGACACCAGACGAGTTGCATGTGAAGCAGTTGAAGTGTATGCTGCACATCTTGTTCACGGCTTCGGTGTATATCCCTATAAATGAACGAATTTAATGAAAGTTAGAAATACTAATAATCCAATGATTTGGAGAAACGAGTGAAACGCGAAGAAACGAAAATAACTTGAAATGAATAATATTATTAGTTATATATACTTTGTGGGATGTTGGTATCGCATTTTCGGTGCTGCCAACAACAACACGAGTCGCAGTCTACGGCTTGTTGGTATGACGAGACGTCTTTCCTACACTTGATGTAAGGGTAGTCTTGAGCTCGGGCTTTCCTCGGTTGTAGCTTGTCGACGAAGGTTGTACGGCATGTTGAACGATTTCAAGATGATATGAACAGAGCAGTATCCCATGCTTAATATACTCTAGGAACCCTAAACAAACACTGATAGAAGTTGGCCGGTTGTCAGAAACAACCTCTAATCGGTTCGCACTATGTGACAGATGTAATGCAAACAACCGAGTTAAAGTGTGAATAACATCAAACAACATCAAACAAAGTCACATTTCATTCACAAATACGCAAAGAAAATCACCGCTATAGTCACATTGTATTCAAATATCTTATTGGTATAAGTCATAAATACATACTGAATTACGCAACGAAAATGTCATCAAAAGTCACATTTCATAACAAAATTCCATCATAACAACTCATAAATGCACGAAATATTCATCAAAAGTTGAGACGGTTCGGCTCAATAAGTGAGACGTTTCGGCTTAAAACTGAGCCGAAACATCCCGGCCGAAACGTCCCAGCCGAAACGTCTCTGGACCGAAACGACACGGACCCACTATTACTCGTATAGTCAATAGTGTGGAGTATTTCATCTTACACCTATGGGAGGCCAAATTCACATTTAATAATTAATTGTGCTTGATTGCGCTTAAGCACAATTAATTATTAAATGTGAATTTGGCCTCCCATAGGTGAAAGATGAAATACTCCACACTATATCACTTACACTATATTACTTCCATTAGTATCATATTTGGTTTAGAAATTAGAGTGTTTCCCCTTATATCATGGGTGTATGTTTTGACCAGTGATCACATGGTCTCGAAGAACCTCGATCGAGGTTTTTCACACAAATCGAGGTTTAGTAGATCGATTTTGGGTTCTCTCTGACCTGTTAGGACAGGGAAGTCTGTGGCCGAGTGGATAGCGTACTGGTCTCTCGTGCTAAAGGTCCGGGGATCGATTCCCGGTCGGGTATTCTGACAAAAATTCAAACTTGGTCAGATTGCCACGTTGTTTGACTGAAAAGTCTCATTCGTGATCACACAATATATATCCGAATACAAAACTGACTTAAGTCCCGGCCTTCACGGCGACATCATGTCCAGGTATGTTGTCGTGAGTGCGGTACGCTGTCGGATCGGGAGCCGACATAAATGGCTGACCCGTGTACATGGGTGGCTATGTGCACGTTAAAGAACCCGGCTGTAGGTTAGAGTAGCCCACCAAAGCACCGACCACAGTCGAGACCTAGACCCTGTCTGTAATGCCCGAAAAGGGAGTTGACAGGTAATTCTAGATAGATACATGTATCCGACCATTAAGGATGTCGGGCGGGCACAGGTGCCAAATGAGCTAAAACTAAAAGGTTACAACATCTTGTCCGATTGGATAAATGCTGGCATTCATTTACGAGAAATATTTTTCGCAAAGTGACGGGACTCCCATTAGGAGAGGAAGAAATACGGAAGCTTGACTCATCACGAACACAAATAACTTCGAAGATCAATGAAATCATGCGTGAACATCAATTTGGTGATGTGATTGCACCTCGATCTTGCATAATTTGTGCAATAAATTGGTTAATGAACTAAACGGAAGAAATAGCCAATCAATGACCTTTGTTATTGGTGCATTGTCATTGGTGGCGATCGAAGATAACAAAAACTCATCAGTAATTGCATTCGGCTTACTGTACATTCCAACCAGTAAAATTCCATTGAAATCCTATTTATAAACACATACTAGTACATGTAGCAAGATATCGTTTTGAGGAGCCAATCAAAATGTTTGTTTTATGTTGGGATAAATCCGATAAGATCAAAGATGGCATTGCGAAGCTGACACAGCAAGATTTACCGAATTTTAATGAAAACATATGGGTAAAACCTTAAGCAAATGTCACTTGAAATATATCAAGACTGTTGTGAATAGATGAGCACAAGGTATTTGAAAAGCTCAATGTTATGTTGATCCAGTAAAATTAAATTCGCATTGCGATATTTCGCGTTTATAGGTGTTGAACTGAAGGAACAGACTGAAATCACATTAAAAAATTTAGCTTGATTTAGCTACGTGAGCTCAAATGAGCTATTTAGCTCATTTGGCACCTGTGCCCGACCTGCCAAGCATCCCATAACTTATAAAATTTCTATAAGATTGACATTGCATAAAATTTTCCCAGTGGCCGGAGTATTGAGCCCTCTTAATTCAGATTGTTTGGCTTCGGCAATCCGCTACGGCAACAGTATGCCGTGGCCCAGTTTGCTTCAGCAAATTGCTTCGGCAATGCTGATTGCCGTAGCCAATTATGAAGGCTGGAGTATTCCACATCAGTTTAAGTACCCTGTATTTGTTGACATTTTCTTCATTTATTCTGATTTTCTGATTGTTTCAGATATCTGATAGAAAATATCCCAAGTTGAAAGAAGTAGATGATGTCCTAGGTGGTGCTGCAGCCTGGGAGAATGTTGACTCAACAGCGGGTGAGTTGTGCTGGATTACATGTACAGTACTTGCAGGTGGGGTCAATTTCACTTGCACCTCATTTGCTCAACTTTCTCAACTTTACTTTGAGTTTGTAAAGTTTGAGCTATGCTGTGGGTTGGTGTCTGTCCATCTGTCAACAATTTTCTTTGGCTCACCCTACATGTCATATCTCTCATACAATCATCACCAATCTTCATACTGATCTTCGGGGTGACCTCTAGATGGGAGCCATCAATTTGTTTCAGAAATTCGTAAAAAAAAAAACATGACCGCTAGCAGCTATCTTGGATTTAAAATTTGAAAAGACTGCAGCTAGCATTTATTGTAGAATTGTTTTGAAAATTTGCAGGCATGTTTAGGATCACCTCTAGATGGAAGCCATCGAATTTGAACAATTCAAATATTTCTCATCTGACCATCCTCATATTTCATAACTAGGTTCATCATGGCATACTCATCGCCTCTAATGAATTTGGTATTGATTGGTTTTGAAAATGTCTATCATTTCCACCATCTCATCGAAACATGCTATCAATAACACAAATATTTGTTTCTGGTTTATCATTAAAGAATGAAATATGGAGTCTCTCACATAATCATTGTCTTTCCCCTTCTTCCTAGTCTTATGGTATTTAATTATCTAGACACCCTTTCTCTGTCCAATCTAAATTTAGACTTGTTGTGAAAGAATTTAATTGCCTACTTGTATGATATAAGGTGCATAACTCTATCTGGTTTTAAAGCACACACCAGTCCACAATCTAAATATTTTGAATTGAGCCATATTGTTTGTATTCTGTGTCAATTTAAAGCTGAATGATAGTTAATTATCTCTGTGGCAGAGCTGTGGCTGAGCGAAGTATAATATATTGTATACAGGGTTCATGCTGTCATAGCCCTTTTCAAAAATGGAATAATAAAATTAATTTGGCCGGTTTTTTTTTACCCCAAAATTTTACATGAGAATCAAATTTACAGTATCATCATCAGCTAATTGATTAGGTGATACATCTTTATGGATAACAAAAGGCACTAATGGCAGTGCACTATCAAACAATTGGTCACTATGCAAATGCAATAAAACAGTAATGAGGATTAACACTAATGAATCCTTTGTCTGCCATAAGGCTGAATGGTAGATGGTGGGTAGTAGTATATTGTCAAGTAACAATTGTGGGATTAAAGATATCTAGACACGGTATTTGAAGGTATGGACATAATTATATAGAATGTTAGATGTTAAATAAAACAAAAATATTCATTTATTGTGAGACCAGAAAATGAGGATTTAATTTTTTTTTTATTTGGTCCAAAAAGTCATAATTGGCCACAATTTTTTTTGGCCCAGTGTTAACACTGATCGTATATCAATAATGAGGCATTTGTTTCTAAAAATCTTTGTTTTGTGTCAGTTGATCAGTTTGGGGAATACTAACCATAGGAAGACAGTCAGTCATGACTATATCACCCCTAGCAATATACATGTATAGTCTATCAATATTATATTTATTTGTAATTGTACTTTCCATGTGTGTATATTGTAAATAAAATTATCCTATCCTAACCACCTGACCCATACACATTCAATTTGCATCCTATTCAAACTTAATTAAATTTTTCTGGATTGGTGTCTTTCCATTGAACTGCTTAAAAATAATTAACCCTTCCCATTCCTTAGACGCTTACTATCCGATGCAATAACTCAGATATTTTTCATCTGTCTTCCTCATATTCCTTATCTTGGCACAATCTTCACCTGTATGGATTTTGGTATTGATTATTGACTAGCAGGGTTACCCGGCATTGCCCAGGTTAAAGTGATGTGCAGCCCTCTGCTGTAGATATTTGGAGGGGATAAAGGATACTCTTGTTCAAAGTGTTACACATATTCTCATAAATTGTATATCGAAATGGCATCACAAAACGTCATTGTATACACGGATTATAAGTAGCGCATTGCCCACCTTGTTGGAGTCATTGTCATTTTGTTTATAGCGATTAATCTGTGCCACCAATAAAGAAGTATTTATTTAATTACAAAGTTCTGCTCATACTTCAGATGTTTTATTTTTTTTAAACGTACAGTCGATGTGGTTGAATTATCATTTGTTTGCTTTTTTGTAATAGTTGGTATTGGGATCCTAGCATGAACATCATGAAAACATTAGTTCACAAAAATAAAAGACGACAATTGGGTTCACCTAGAGATGTATAAATCAATCTAGTGGGTTTGGCTAAGATGTTGAGGTCACCTGGTTATCATATCTCCATGAAGATACAGATGTTTTAAAGGAACGTCCAGGTGCTCCTCTGTTCATGGTGCTTTTCTGGCTATTTATTCTCATTTTAAAATAAATGTTGCAATATGTCAGCTGCATGTGCGAGACACAGAGCAAGATTTTACATTGTGTATGTTAAGCTATGAGTCTATTATAAGGCCAAAAAAAAAAGATAGTATGTTTCCGATAACGAAGTGAAAAAATTAGGGTAGGTAGGTAGGGAAATTGTTTTTTTTAATTTTATTTTGATATTTTTTATCCAGCTGCAGAAATATTGAATTACCTCGACCGAAAATGACATAAAATGCCAACTTGTGTTGTGGGAAAGTATTACAGCACTAGGAAATATACATTAAGATTGATGAAAGATCAAACTTACTTCATGCTTTAATAAGGATGTTATTTATTTTTCACATACCACATTTTATAAATTTGGCTATAAACTTGGTATGAGATTGATGTCACTAACTTTTATAAGAATTTTACCCATAATACCGCCATTATACCATACTTGTATTGTGATAACAGCATCCCATTGTCTAGAGGTAGCCAGTGCACCCAACCTAGCATGCCTGGTTTTTGGAAACAGTAGCTGTACCCCTAACATATGTGGTCATAACCTATATACATGTATATATACAGATACACACACGTCTGTTTATAGTGTTCCTACCGGTACTCTCAGGCTCCAAATAAAAGTGCAGGCCCAAATAATAGTGCACAGGAAAAATTCCATTGAAAGTTAAAACAGTGCAGACCCAAATAACTCTGAGCAAAACATCAACTATAGTTAAAAATTGTATAGTACATGTAGGTCAAGCATAGGAATCAGCATACTATGTGTCATGTAGAGTTTTATTCGATATTGACATGTTCACATGTATGCCATATACTTTTCATAGCCTCAAAATTATTAAACTTGCAGACTCAGATAAGCACTGTGCAGGGGGGGATTTCCCAAGAAAATAATAAATGGGCATGCATGTTTATTTGGAACTCATGAATATGTTCCATAAGTCCCAAACAAGGCATACTGGTAAAGCAGGCATGAGATCCACTCTCTTGAAATTAAAATTGCAAGATTCATGCCTATCAATCCACAACCCATCACACACCTGTGGCTTTTGAGACAACCATGGGCGTAGCCAGCATTTTGAAAAGGCGGGTTCGAATTTTCATTTTATGTCTATCCGTTCATAATTGCCAACGACTGTGAAAACAAATTTAGCACACATGCATACATCTTCACCTTAGTTGAAACTGAACACAATGTTGACGTATTATAATGCTCACATCATGCGACATGCCATCAGCCATGGGACTATTGCTTTGATTCATGTTAAAATCAAATTTTCGCCCGGGCGTATGTGCGGATTTCAATGAAACATCATACGGACCTCAAGTTTGATGTGAAATAGTCTATTATCGGCCGAGCATGTTTCTTGCCGCTCGCTAATCTTTCGTTTTGTTGTCGACACAGTTGGCCAAAACGACCTTCAAAAATACCGCCTTGTTGTTTTCGGAAGCTACTACAGAGTTCCGACGTCGTGATCGTTTGACGTGTGATCAGATTCTACGGAAACACAATTGTCAATACATTTTCTGAAATGCTAAAGAGCCCTCGTCGCCTGACTCCCAGAGTTCGACGGTTCGTTCACTCGGGCAACTTCGGGGGTTCGTTAACTTAACGTCGAACCTGAATTAGCCAGGCGACGAGGGCACTCTGTTTTCCAGGTCGGGTTCGTCCAAATCCATCGAACCCTCGCTGGCTACGCCCATGGAGACAACTGTCACACTCCATGTCACTTATCACAGGCTTATGTTAGAAACCATGTGTTTTGCACCTAATGATTATCAATATTTATGAGCTTTAGCGGTAAAAACAGTAAAAAAAAAAATATAAATAAAAAGATTAGGGTCGGCGGGTTATTTTTAGGGTCGGTCGATGTACGGAAACATAGTATCTTTTTTATTTGGCCTAATTAAATGAAAGAAACCCCTTGTAAAGGGCAGATGTACCCTTGTCAGATGCCAGTGTTGGAGGGTCCCGAAAAGTCATTTGCAACTGACTGTGTTTTATTTTATCTCAGAAGAAACTATATCTGATTGCACACTGTGACCAATATTTTTGAATAGGACTTCTATACATATCCACATCTCTTTGACATATTATATCTTTTTCTGTGGAAAATATCTTGAATGGAGAGACTCTCAATTGTGTTATAGAACATGCGCCATTCTAACATGTCATCCTCTTGTGGCTCAATGTCCCTCATTTTGCAAGAATATACATGTAGGTATCTGTTAAATAAAATGATAAATATATATACTTTTAATGCTTTCTTCTGTTTATCTGTTTTGCTGGCTCACAATATGAATGCCCTGATTCCAGTCCTCATATAAATATGACAGTTGAGAAGATATAATTGTTCTTGAAAGTGATTTAATAAGTCACCAAATGTCGAGGTTGTGAAATTTGAATGCCAGAATTTCCTTAGAACAAATTATTGAGATGACTATATTAAAATTTTAACCCACTTCCTTATCTTCCTCTTAAAGGTTACCCATGTTAGACCCCTTTGGTGCTATCTAGATGGTCCCATGAAGTTATATAGAACACAGACAGACATTCGCAAATATAGGCACCAAATGTGGTGTATTTAACACACATGATTTGATTTCTCGTATCACTGGAGAAGAACATGTATGAATTTGGTGGAAATCGGCGCTAAACATGTTGTTATCAGTTTTTGGTGACCCTCCATACCCTATCCATGACTCTTTAAACAACACATGTAAGACTCATTATGAAGATAACTATATATAACATTGGTGGAAATCGGCGACTAAACAAACTCATATCAAATTTAGTGCCCCCATCGCTCACCCAAACAGAACCAATTTGGCATATTTAAATCACACGATTAGATTCCTCATATCATGGAGAAGAATGTGTATCAATTTGGTGGAATCGGCACTAAAAATGCACCGTGACTCGAATGGCGACACTATTGATATCTTTAAACACCACCATTAGACTCCTGATATCATGGACACGATTAGGTATAAATTTTATCGTGTGATATAAAGACTGACACATTTGCGCCATTTGGGTGAGAGATGGTGAGGGGGCACTAAATTTGATGATAATATTTTGATTAATCAGCGACTCAAAATATTATCATCAAATTTAGTGCCCCCTCACCATCTCTAACCCAAACGGGGCAAACGTGTCGTCTTTTTATCACACGATTAGAAATTTTTGTATCATGTAGAAGAATGTGTATCAATTGTGGAAAAGTGTGCTAAAATAGTTGCACCAATTGTGGTGTCCCTCTCCCCTCCATTGCACCACTGACTCGACAACTTTAAGCCACACCATTAGACTCCTGATAGTATGGAAATGATCAAATGATTATGTATAAGTTTTGTGGTAATCTGCGACATAACAAATCCTAATCAAATTTAGTGCCCACACAATCACTCACCCAGTCATAATTATAATCCTCATATCATGGAGATGATTAGGTATAAGTTTGGTGGAAATTAGCAACAAAATATTTTGCTGCCCCTCCCCTTTTCTGCCCCTGACAACAGCGTCACGACAATATAGTTCTATGTTCGCATTGCGGCTAATCTGCCATCCGTAACATTACTTCGTACTCATCAGACTATTGGAAATCTGGTTACCTTATTCTACGAAGCAGAGTCTATAGAAACCAACAACGACATTTGAGTACAGTACCCATTTAAAGGGCACACGGCTTTCGCTGTGTGAATAGAAACGTATAGAAAATTCACAGATTAAAGGCCTACTTAATTTTAGAACCCCAAGATCACATATATAAAATATATGCCATATATACCATTCGGCATTTGAAAGAGGAAGCTCCAAAACATTGTATTATCCCGTATAATAAACTGAACATGTTGTTTTTGTTGAGTTACCGACATATTTGTGTGCTTATGTTTCATCTGGTTTTGTTGTGCGAATAGCAGCAAATTGTATTATTAACAATTGATGGGGAATAACTCTATATTTTAAAGATAGAGTTATTCCCCTTCCATTGAAAATACGTTTTAGTTTGAATTCTGGAGGCACAACGCGGGGAATCTTTTTATGATTTCAGCTGTTTTCTGTTACTATATGGGCATCTTCTGCGACACAGACGTTTCAAATGGTGATGAATTATAGTATTTTAATCACATTTTTTGGCATAGTTTGTTATTAAAGGTACTCAATCCGATAAAACTCCTCTCAATTACTATTTCAATGGCTTCGGGGGTCAAAAATATTTGATTCGAGTCGAGGAAGTCACCCATCAAAGCTCAGATTTGTTAGATATCGATTTTAGAAATCTATTATTTTTCATTATCGGGAATATTATCTGGCCCAGAACTCAGTCAAAATTGCGATGCTATTACCACTTGATTTTAGAGTTATCCATCCTTGTCTGTTTGAATAGATTTTGGAGTACACATCCAGAGCAGATTACGGCAGTTGAAGGCAATTATTAGTACTCATCTCGAGTAAATAAAAAATTTCAAAAATCAATATCTAATAACTCTGAGCTTTGTTTGATGGGTTCCTCGACTCGAATCAAATATTTTGTACCCCCAAAGAAATAGTAATATAGGACCCTCTGATCGGATTGTTGTTGTTGGAATCTGTTGAGATGAGGACCCTCTGTTCGGATTGAGTACCTTTAAAGCCGTATATCAAGGTACTATAAAAAAAATAATCGGTGACTCAGAAATCAAGTGGGCTTTTAAATAACATATATACAGTATTAGCATATATCACCTAAAAACATAACTGCATGATTCTCGATGTGTCCAAATTTTACTCATTATGGTACATTTATCTGCCAGAACATTTATGCAAGGTGCTACCAGTATTGTTTTCTTTTGTTTTAATGCCAAGAAAAATATATGTCGACTTGAGTGCCGCCATTGCTGTTGCAAATAATTTAATGAGACAATATACGATGACGCAGCACACCGCGTCAAGCTGATCATGATCAGTGCTATCTGTATGTTAGAGTTAAAGGCCCACTTAATGTTCGAACGGTTCGAACCGCCAGATAATTTTATATAAAATATATGCCATATTATATACCATTATAAAGAGGAAGCTCAAAAACATTGTATTATTAACTTGTCCGGTGTAATAAACTGTGAATATGTTTCATCTAGATTGCAGTAAAACGTGTATTATTTTCAATGGAGGCGGATTAACTCTATATAATAATAATAATAGAGTTATTCCCCTTCCATTGGAAATACATCTTTAGTTTGAATTCTGTTGCATTCTGGGAGCCATAACAGGGGGATCTTTCTATGATTTCAGTTGTTTCCTATTTCTCTACGGGCATCTCCTGAGACACAGATGTTTCAAATGGTGATGAATTATAGTATTTTAATCATATTGTATGACATATATTGTTATTAAAACCTTACGGGTATATGAAGTCACTATAAACAAAAATAACGGTGACTCGAAAATTAAGTGGCTTTTTAATGTTCTTTGATGAAAACGTAAACATTACTGACTGTTACAGTGCGTGTTTACACATAATGATCTTAAAGGTACGGTTGGCCTTGGCGGTGGGTAGCCTGTGAAAATATTTCCACCCGTCAAAAACCGCAACAAACAGAAAGAACAACAAAATGTAGACAGACTTTGTCCGTATACAAATAAGAAATATCGCATAAACAGTATGTTAATGTCATATATTTGACCATTGTTATGTAAACAAAGGCATAAAAAGTTACTTTTCTGGTGTTTGTTTATATTATGATGGTAAACATAAAGAGCGTTCTTTGTTGGTGAATTCCTGTTATGAAACGAATAAAGAGCGTTTATGACATTTGTGTGTGATTAGCCAGCACCATTGTGCTGTCTTCTGTAACACAATCAGGCTCTTGCTTAGGTAAAATATAGTAAATTTTTATGATAACATGCTTTTTACGCGATGGTCATGGAATATATGAACGAAACTGTATGCGTATTAATGTTTCTGTTTACGGTGATTGGAACAAATATGAATATTTTCGACAACTAAGGCCTCTCGTGCCTTTAACATGAGTAATCTCTAATCTGGAGGTATGTTTATCATTAAAATTCCTTCTTGATATAATGGTTTAACAAACGTTGTATGCTATTTGAGGTGTACCGACCGTGAACGCCTGTCGTAGCGACCAGATAAAACATGGTTGTTCCCAGTGGCGTTTGTATATAATACTAGCAGGTGACCCGACTTCGTCCGGGCTTTGACCTTGAATTGACCATTTTGAAGTTCAAGGTCAGGTCGGGGTAACGATTTGACCCGTCCAAAACACTCCCCCGACAAAAGTATCCCTAGGTATCAAATTTCGTCGAAATCCGTTAATTTTTTAATTTAATTTGAGTTCATTCTGCCTTTTTAATCAAGAGAAATGATAGTACCCGCGCCCCGTGATGGTACCCGTCCCTACAAGAGGTACGTTTGTGGTACCCGTTTTAAGGTGAAGATCACCTCGGGCGGAAAAACTTACCCGATGAAAATATCCCCCGTTCCTTGGAACCCCTAAGTACGAAGACAGACATACGAATCACAACTGGCGTGGTTCGTCTCATGGCTTTGTTCGAAAAAGCAATTGCAACAGCTTCCGAGACACGTATGCTGCACCTAGGTGTAAAATTTCGTCGAAATCCGCCAGTTTTACCCGATTTGACCTTGAATTGATCATTTTCAAGGTCAAGGTCAGGTCGGGGTCACAATTTAACCCGCCCATGACACTTCCCGTGGGTAGCAAATTTGAGCTCAATCGGTTCGAGTCTATAAAGGACACACACATATATATCATTTGTGGGTACCCGTTTCAAGGTGAAGATCACCTCGGGCGAAAAAACTGACCCGATGAAAATCTCCCCCGTTCCTTTGAAGCCCTAAGTACGTAAGAATCACACAACACGCTCATGGCGGGATACAGTCACGCTCACGTGTGGACCCAGACGTAAGAATCACATTACACGCATACGCTCTTTATCAACGACACTGCGGATACGAACGCTCTTTAACTACCAACGCGATTAACTCCACCGTGCCAATGGCGGTCATTTTTGTGACTGGGGTGGAGAATGAGTGCTCTGAGCTTCTCCAAACGGCTGTAAACACTACCCGTGCTTTTTTAACCTTAGATTGGAAGTTTGAGCTCAATCGGTTCAGCCATTTTCCCGGCCATAGCAGACAGGCAGACAAACAGAAGTCCCAAAATATATATTAGATATATTGGATAAGAACGGCGTGCGACATTCGTTGATTTGACAACAAATAACCCTTTTCTTACTCAACAAAACATTGGAAATGTATATATATATATATATATATATATATATAGTTACAGCCACGTAAACTGCACATGCACTGCCATCTTCTTCTTACGTTGCACTTGTTAATATTCAGTATATAGTACACTCACACTTTGTTTCTTATTTTCCGCTAATATATAGACGTACCGGTAATTAAGACGTCGTCTAGTCCAGATTTTGGTGCGCTGTACGGCGCAGTGCAGCGATAGCACATAACCAGATCTTAACGGATAACTATTCCATTCCACCATATTATTGAGGATGTCACCCCATTTATATGGTACAACACACCTGGGGGGAAATACTAAAATACCACTATATACTTTAATGTCACTGTAGTAATAGTAAAGTCTATATTGGTAATTACGTGCGCTCGCGCAACAGTATGGCGATCAGACAGATTCGTAGGTTGGTGTCACCCTACTCCGTTTCACTCCATGACGTCACCAAAAACGACGTAAAACCTCGTGGCGTTCTGACATTTTTACTGTGCCGCGTTTTTGCTATATTTATTTTATGTGTTGTTTTCGATTATTTGTTTGTCGCCGATATCGCCATTTGTCTGGATTCCCTGTTTCTATATTTAAAACTGGCATGCTCGTAGTGAGCCTCGATTTCGATTTTTTCTCCCAGGTCAAAATACGTCAGAGTTATGACAAAAATAGATCGACCTACATTTTCTCCATCAGAACTCTACATCAAAGAGTCTATAGACTCATTCGGGACCTACATAGACTCCTTCATTTTGGTATTTTTACTTATAATTGGGAAGTTTTATCATTTTTGGTTCGTGCGAAGACCTCTTTTTATTGTGCGGGAAAAGAGAGACATTCAAAACGCGATTTCGTAATTCGACGCAATAGGCTGAATAGCCTAACCTTCAGCCGAGTTCCGGGTCAAATACGACGAATGACGTAACACAAAACAAAACGCATTTGTTAACACAAACACCGTTTGAAGAGTTTATTATTACATAAAATGATCGTTATTGATTAATTGTTGATATTTATTGTTGCATATTGGCTGCTATCAATATTTACACAAATAGTATTAATTATTTCTTATAATTGCTCCTTTGGTCAACTTTGACTATCGGAAAATGAAAATGAAAATATGCCGCTGAAAAAAATGTAATCGATATTAAAGTCTCATCCTTTCGGCAACATGGAATTGGTTTTAATTACTTAAATGATTAATATAGTAATTTGCCTTTTATCTGTGATGAAATGAGAAATGGTAATTGTCTTTTTTTGCTAACATTAAATTAAATTAAATAAATTAAGTAAAATACAGTGAAATTATTTTTTAAATTATTGTTTATTACATTTTTGCGCACGTTGGCATCTCTCTGTGTGCATTCTAGTTTAGTATTGTTCTCCGTGGGCCATTGATGTTTGCCGTATTCAAGATCCAACAAGGCTGGTACGCATGCAGCTATTATAGCACAAACTGTTTAAAAAAAAGAGAATATTTCTAAGCAAAAATGACGCATTTTGATGTAATTCAGTCTCATACAACTTAATTTCTTGAAGAAAAAGACATTACTTCATCAAATGTGTGAAAATTATCATATTAGTGTGAAGTAACCGATATTTTCTTAACTGCATGGTACAGTAATGCTCAAAGTAATTGACCACTTAACCACAGCAGAATTATGGGTAATTTTTCAGGATTTAGTCGGAAATATGGCTTGTTGCCATTCATCGGAAAGCTCTCACCGAAAGCTTTCCTATGAATGGCAACAAGCCATATTTCCGGCTTTCCGATGAATGGCAACAAGCCATATTTCCGACTAAATCCTGAAAAATTACCCATAATCTGCTGTGGTTAAGTGGTCAATTACTTTGAGCATTACTGTACGCATGATTCACCCCTCTCTGTTAACTGCATGGTATACAGGAGTCATGGGGTGGGTAGGGTGTGACACTCTCGGTGTTGTTGGTCGTCCTCATTATAGTTAATTAACCTAATACTTCAATCTAGCACTTCACCACGACAGGAATCAACAGAGATCAATAATGTCCCGATTGTGTACATTGTGGAATTGTCGCTAATGTATTCGGCGTCAACGGGTGAAAGTTTTATGGCTCAGCACATTGTAAATTCAGCAGCATATTCTTCACACACAGCGCTGCGACGACACAATACACGTAAATCTATTATAAACGTCGAACGCAAACCAGTTGCTTTGAATAGTTTCGTGGGCTGCCTCATTAAATGAGTCTTTCCTGTTAAAGTGCCCGGATACTCACAGACGATCATTAATATTGAATACCTTCTTTACTAAATGGATTCTCCGAACCAGTTATAAAAGCATTCATTGGAATGCTAGATTATTCTTTTGAATGATGTTCAGAAAATAAAAGCAGACGACATTGCATGCCAGACAAATAGATAATACAATCGAGAAGGATTTCTATTAATTTGCGGAAAATTTTCAGATAATCAGTTCAACAAACGACCGACCAATAACAACTGATTGTTTATGAGTTTTGCAAACAAGGGTTAAAGCCGAGTCTTTGATTCCATACCGTCTTGCTAGATCCCATTGCTTCCGGATATTCGCTCATGATCAGTAATGTTTAAAAGTCACGGAATATGAAGGTCACGTGTTCTCTTCAAGTTCGTGAATTCATGTGATATATAGTTGCTTTCGGCAAAGTTTTATCATTGTTTCCCGCGTTACACACGCAGTATATAGTGCGATAAATCTGATCGGATAGTAACTGGAGTCAGTTACCAGTGAAGTTCCATCTCTTCTCCCCTGAATGCATGTGATACATGGTTTCGGCAGTGTTATATTTGTTCTTGATTCCCGCATTACATACGCGATACCGGGTATAGTTCGGGTATTTCATACTTGGAGCCAACTATACTATCATATAACAGATCCATCGATATATAGAGTGAGCTTTCATGTGATTTCGTTATTCATTCTCGATTGTTCTGAACTTCTGGTGACTTTCCCCGCTATAGAAGTGACTTTAGTTTTAACATTCTTGAAGTTGTTTCAAGCGGATTATGTATGACCGCCTTGTGTTTTCCTATAAATCTTTTTTGGACGTTATATACTAGAGGATTTGTCCTGTTGTTTATATAAGTGATATTAGTTGAAATCTTAGTGACTTGAACCATGGAAGCTTCGTCTGAGAGGCCAGACTTGAGAATCACAGGCACTCATTTAAGATGCAGGCGACCAGAGAAGGCAGATGCCTGTGGAGATTGTTCTGTTCTCTCCAGCAGACCGTGTAGTTCTGGGACCGATATGTCCGACAGTTCATTAAGGGTATCTCCAGAACAATTCAACATCCGAGACATCAATCGTGCGCCCCGGTTTGACAAGATTTCATTTCCAATGAACATCAAGCGTGCCAACAGTACGTCTATATAGTCATTAGTTGTGTATGTACTATATGTGGTTCTCGTCAAACATGGATCTTTTTGGAAGTAACATTGTCGGTATATATATGCATGTACTGTATCTCAGCCATTGAATACATAGACAGAACACAACGCGCATCTTAATCGAGAATCTTTTATCGAATGAGTTGCTGATGGCGCAAGGATATATTTCGCGAGAGCGTAGCTCGAGCGAAATATAACTTTGCGCCGTCAGCAACGAGTTCGATAAAGATTCGAGATTATGATGCAAGTTGTGTTCTGTATTTATTCTACACCGTTCAGTCAGATAAGTTCAATCCACGAATGTCACCTTCATTGTTACTATAGCTACCTTTATTGTGATTTAAGTCTGACAAATAACCAGTAATTATGGGGGGATCACCGGAAGCGGATGATCGACGTAATGTACGTCATCTTTCTTGGCGACAACGTCAACAAGAATAGTTCCGGCTTGTATTCCACTAGAGGTATACACTAATATGTATTCAATGGCTGGGATTCCGTTGAATACATGTGACTCACGTCAATGGGTGTGGAATAAATAGACAGAACACAACGCGCATCTTAATCGAGACTCTTTTATCGAATGAGTTGCGGATGGCGCAAGGATATATTTCGCGAGAGCGTAGCTCGAGCGAAATATAACTTTGCGCCGTCCGCAACGAATTCGATAAAAGATTCGAGATTATGATGCAAGTTGTGTTCTGTATTTATTCTACACCGTTCAGTCAGATATGTTCAATCCATGAATGTCACCTTCATTGTTACTATAGCTACCTTTATTGTGATTTAAGTCTGACAAATAACCAGTAATTATGGGGGGATCACCGGAAGCGGATGATCGACGTAATGTACGTCATCTTTCTTGGCGACAACGTCAACAAGAATAGTTCCGTCTTGTATTCCACTAGAGGTATACACTAATAGAGGGTGACGACCCCCCTTTTCGTACGCCGGATGCGGGGACTGTTATGGCGTATTCCGGATGCCAGACCACCGTACGCCGGATGCCGTCGGGCACATATATCGGATGCCGGATGCTTCCATTGATAATTTTTCTTGACGTTAAACAGCAAAAACACAACGAAATTACGTCCGCTAATTTTTATTTCTTTGCTCGGACACTCTATTTTCCACATTTAGCTAATTATACGTCTCGTTATCACATCTGACATATCTAAATAGTGATAATTAATATATCGTACCTACTGTTAAAATAAATCGCAATGCTTATCTGCGATATCGGTTTGTTATATTATCTTGCCGATAAAGATGGATAACTTTGGTATAATCACTTGATTTTAGAGATATCCATCATTAGTTATCTGCAAGATCGTCCGTTTGACCTCGTGTTTCTGGTAATCAAACATTTGAAATAACAATTTCAAAAATCTATATTGATCAATCTGAGCTTTGACGGGTGAGTTCATCGACTAGAATCAAATATTTTTACCCTCGAAAGAAATAGTAATTTAGGACCGTCTGATCGGATTGTGTACCTTTAATATTGTATTAAAATTATATAAATTACGATTTATATTAAGATAATGAATGCATGTTTTGACTGAAAATTTATAACACGCCAATTAGCGTTCGACCAATGTCAGTTATCTTTTGAGCTACGGTGACTAGCTGGTCCCTTATCCAAAGTAAATATCTTTAGTATTCGCTTGATTGTAAAACGGTCTGTCGTAATTACAATATGCCTATGCATTGTATTCGCTCCACACACCTTCATTGATCAATTATAGTACGCACCCCCCCCCCCGATCATTCGATCAAAATATGCGTCTGCCTTTGAGCGTTATAACACTAATATGACCCAATATGACCCAATATGGGCCGTGATTTCAATAGTCCAAGTCTTCTCGTACTAAAACCAGCTAAGATATTGGGATGGAGATGCTGGTATTTAGTCCGAGATCGCGCGCATACACTCTTAAAACGACTGTGTGGTAGAACCACACAGTTACCACACAGTTTGTGTAGCCATTTGATCGACAACAACATTGTGTGGTGAATTGTGTGGCAAATGACCACACATCTGTTGTGTGGTGGTGGCGAACATACTGTATGGATCGACCAAAACAACTTGTTCTTTGTAGACACACATTAAATGTGTGCTAAGTTGCGCAAAAGAATGTGTGGATGCAGATGAACAGTTTATGTGTGGTTACTGACCTACAAAGTTGTGTAGTTGACACACAAAGATGTTTGGGTCCAGCACATTTATTTGTTCGTTGAATGGACACAAATATGTTTGCACTAAGGAAACAATATGTTCGCCGCTACCACACACGTTTGTATTGTTATTGTACACAATGTTGTTGGGCGAGACTACACATATGTGTTAATCACATGCGTACACATTTGTGTGGTTGATCCAAACAATAGTGTTCACCGCCATTACACTATTTTGTATTGTTCTTGTACACAATGCTGTTGGGCAAGACAACACATATGTGTTCATTACATCTGTACAAAAGAGTGTGGTCGATCCAAACAATAGGCTGCTAATCCTGCAAAAAAAAATCATATTCAACGAAGAGTGTTTACCGATATTTATTGGCCAAACATATAGTTCGGCTATCGTTGGACCTTTTTTTCCCGCCATACATATGAAATGTTATAGTCTACTGATGCTTGACGTGCTGCGCTGGACGTTTTAGAATATTAACTTATCAAACAGCAAACATGCATATCCCGGGGGTCCGCGGCCTTCTTTTGTGTACACAGCAGAAATCGTGATTGTCGAATGATATAGTATAGCTATAGTCTTTAATTTCAATAATACAAAGACACAAAACAAACAGCCGTTTAACTCATTCACGTAATATTTTGGTCATCCTTTAAACTATAAGCGTGCATGTTTCAGTTCCATTAATGGGTTTCACATCAATAACTAGAATTTTCCTTCAACTTGAATGTATTGGAACAATTCGAAAGTCAGTCTCTGCTATATATACATATATATATTGCTACTGGTTGGCTGTCTTACATCAGACTCACCCTCACGTGTGTAGAAGAACAAGCTCTAAAACTAACTGAAGCTTTCTGAGATCCCTTGAACTATACAAGAAAATTAAGGGCTCCAAAGAGGATAGTCTTTTTGAATGTAATCGCCTCTTGCACAGAAACCAAATTACAGCACATGACATCATATGTATACCAAAATCATTGATTGTGGAATTTGTGTCTAACTCATACATTCCACCGTGGTTCTTGGTTGGTTGATTATAGTTTATCTGCGTCGTTGCCAAGGCAGCCTTGTCCATATCTTGTTATTTACATCGACGTTACACCGCGTGACCGCCATGATTTCACCATTGAACCTGTAAGCAGAGAAGTTATTTTGTTTATAACATGCCATTGGGAATATTATTTACAGTATACATTGTATGTACATCTATAACAGTATTATAATTCATACATTAAAGAGCGCATTTTCAGAAAGGAATATAGTTTTTGAATGATACTAAATATATACATGTACTACTCATTATAGCTTCACATAATGAATGTTCGGACAATTTATAAATATATTTTACTTTATCTATATGGCCAGATCGATGCCTCATTAAGCGCAATCTTGACACGGGAAATTTGCAATTTTACATAAGGATTGTAGCTATATATAACACAATACATTCATAGACCCCCCCCACCCCTTTTTTATAGTATAAACGATAACTCTTCACCATGTACGTCACTTAGTCCAAATGCTAATAATACTTTAATGACACATCTCACTATTCTGCAGTATTTATAATTTTAGATTATTTCTAAGTTCATTATTTGCTATGCCATTTATTGAATGACATAATATTCTTCACAATTTAAAGTTTTGGACACAAACGGTGGCTACATATGTATTAGATATACGACATCACCCCCCCCCCCCGGGGCCCCTCCCTCGGTAACCAAATTTACGCAAGTTATACATAGCAGAGGAGCCAAATTATGCATGTTAATTTTTCACATCCTCTTGGTAAACCACCAATATAATTGACAAATAAATACCCCACCCACCCACCCAACAATTTGTTTCCCTTGGTACATTGATCGTCCATTGTGGTATTTCAAGGTTTATTGCAACAGTGGTGCTCATCATATTCAAATTAAATTAATTTGAAACACCAATTTCACACATTTTGTGTGATTCCGGGTGCCACATGTCATATAGAACTTCGTAGTATGCGACTAGGGCATTTCAGTGACAGCCACAAGTCTCATTCATGGACGCGGCTCAGTGGTCGCCGTTGATGGGGGGGGGGGGCGTGGGGTGTCCACATTCAAATGTCGAAGTACACCCCACCATCCCCCTTGAACCATATTTGTAGAATTATATTTGCACACCCCCCTCTCGTTCTGAATTTTCCAATTGGTACCTCAAGCTTTCCAACTATTAGAATTTCCAACCAAATGGAAGTCTTCCACCCGATGGCCATTTGAGGCCATTTTTGTTTTACCAAAAGTAGAAAAATATGCTAGTTTGTCTAAAAAAAACTAAAAATTTCCCACTAATTACTGGTTGAAAAATCCAACAAAGAGAACAATTTCAACCTATTATAATGCATGTGGTGTAAAACTTGTAACTTTGCGTCAGGCATGAAATTTCCAACTGTTGGAATTTTTAGTAAATTTTACCGAGGTTTGGGATAGGGTTATAGACACACCCTTCCCAATATCCGCCCTGTCGCCACGTCACTGGTCTCGGTATATATTTCCTCTCATCTGCATTCCATATAAACACAAAAAACGTCGTTACTTTATCAACATGAGAACCTTACCGTGCAAAATAATAAAATTGTGGTTCTGGTTTAAAGCACGCTGTATAATATATAGTGTGTATGTGATGAACACACATTTGTTCAGTAAATGTCTTCACCACACAGTTGAATTTGTCAATTTACATAAAGACAATTTTCGAGCAGGTTTTGTGCTTCGGAAAGATGTGTATCATATAGACTACAGAAACAACAGATAAACCCAGATAAACGCACAACTCTAAAATGTAAATATATATCTGACTATGCGACAGGGAATTGATGAATCAGAAAATCCAAATCAAGTTTATTATTTCGTTCAATCATGTTTTATACAAAAAAGATACGGAAATTCTCACAAAGGTGAATATCTTGCCAATTTAAATATAATCTTACCTTAACTATAGAAATAATCGAAGAGACCGACCAATATATCGAATTTCGAGATCCACCACAATCAACAAGACTCCATGTGTACACTTTACGGCAGCCTGTGAGCCTGTACGAAACAACGACGAGCGCGTGACCACCACGTGAAATTTAAAAAAACCGACGTCACATACAAATATGTGTGGTGATGTACACATATATGTGTGGATATTGGGTGATACACACATATGTGTGTATTGTGTACACATTTATGTTCAGATAATGCCTCCACACAGTCATTGTGTGGAAGCTGCCACACAGTCCTTTTTACAGTGTAGCCTTCTTATGACACGAGTTAAAGGTACTCAACCCGTAAAGAGGGTCCCCATCTCAACAGATTCCAACAATCAGAGGGTCCTATATTACTATTTCTTTGGCTTTGGGGGTAAAAAATATTTGATTCGAGTCGAGGAACCCATCAAACAAAGCTCAGAGTTATTAGATATTGATTTTTCAAATTTGTTATGTTCTCGAGATGAGTACTAATATCTGCCGTAATCTGCTCTGGATGTGTACTCAAAATCTATTCAAACAGACAAGGATGAATAACTCTAAAATCAAGTGGTAATTTTAACGCAATTTTGCATGAGTTCTGGGCCAGATAGTATTCCCGATAATGAAAAATAATAGATTTCTAAAATCGATATCTAACAAATCTGAGCTTTGATGGGTGACTTCCTCGACTCGAATCAAATATTTTTGACCCCCGAAGCCATTGAAATAGTAATTGAGAGGAGTTTTATCGGGTTGAGTACCTTTAAGCGTTAATGACCCGCTCAAATAAAACCACAATTATATGAAATAAAATATCACAATTGCGACAATAAACGGATATTTTCCGCAGAAGACATGCTATTTGATCTGAAACCCACATCAGTTGTGAATTGAAAGCGGTAATTTAATGCGAAAAGAGACATTTACCACAATGTTTACAAATTTTTAA
This sequence comes from Siphonodentalium dalli, assembly GCA_032622095.1. NCBI lineage: Eukaryota > Metazoa > Mollusca > Scaphopoda > Gadilida > Siphonodentaliidae > Siphonodentalium > Siphonodentalium dalli. The sequence continues at coordinate 139,918,556 of CP136069.1, read as the reverse complement.
AAGTATGCGAACTCAGTTGACCTCGCAAACTGTGTTCGGCATTTTCCGTTGAAAATATTCCGTAGATTTTCCACTAACAACGCCAATTACGATGAATTATCCATTGTAATCGTAATTATGTGTGTCAATAAATAAACAATAAATAGATTAATTAAACATTGAAGATATAAATGTAATACATTAAATAAATTACGGGAATTACAACCCTCTCAAAGTTTAAAACAGTGTAAACACAACGAGCATTAGAATAAATAATATGGTGCTACATTTCCCACATTTGGTGGACTTCCGCAAAATTAAGATATATATACTAAGCGAACAGAGCAATATACTGCTCTTGTTAAGCACACAAAAAATCAAACAAAATTTGTATCAATTTTGAACCTTAAAGGTACTCAACCCGATAAAACTCCTCTCAATTACTATTTCAATGGCTTCGGGGGTCAAAAATATTTGATTCGAGTCGAGGAAGTCACCCATCAAAGCTCAGATTTGTTAGATATCGATTTTAGAAATCTATTATTTTTCATTATCGGGAATACTATCTGGCCCAGAACTCAGTCAACATTGCGTTAAAATTACCACTTGATTTTAGAGTTATCCATCCTTGTCTGTTTGAATAGATTTGGAGAACACATCCAGAGCAGATTACGGCAGTTAGCAGTACTCATCTCGAGTTTATAACAAATTTCAAAAATCAATATCTAATAACTCTGAGCTTTGTTTGATGGGTTCCTCGACTCGAATCAAATATTTTTTACCCCCAAAGCCAAAGAAATAGTAATATAGGACCCTCCGATCGGATTGTTGTTGTTGGAATCTGTTGAGATGGGGACCCTCTTTACGGGTTGAGTACCTTTAAGTTTGAAAAGTCCCACTAAAACGGAAGAACTATATTTCGATACTGTGTGATTCGGTTCTCCGATTATTTTATCAACACAAAAGTCAAAATGCACAGTGATGAAAATCACACGCATGGCAAGTCAGACACAAGAGTTCTAATTTGCTCCAATTTTGACAAGTTGCTTGCGAAAATTGTCAACAAAACTACCGTTCTGATCCTCCATTATGTCATTAAGTTTTTAGTGCGGGAATTGTTCTCAAAGCACATAGGAAACTGGACTTTTCGCCATTTTCTTCGGAAAACCCCGCGCTATATATAGAAACGGAAACTAGAATACCCAGAACAAACTCCGGATTATGCCGAAGTTATTCGGACCACTTCGGCTTTCAGTTAAAACGTAAACAAACAGAGAGAAAAAGCGATGTTTGTGGCAATCAACCGGAATATTCTATGTGTAATTTAACATTAAAGTTAGATTATTATACACCATTGTGACCATAAGATGTCACTCTTTCCGATGTATATAGCATCACGTATTGATTTGCTAGGTAAATCGAGTAAAATACACAACAAATTCCCGCCACTAACCTTGGGCGTAAGTCGTGTCATAAGAAGGATATGCGCGCGATCTCGGACTAAATACCAGCATCTCCATTCCAATAACTTAGCTGGTTTTAGTACGAGAAGACTTGGACTATGATTTCAAGTGTTCTTATTCAAAAAACAAATGCCTGGACATATGTACTGTATCGACATGGACTGCAGGGAGGCGACAAGTGCCAAATATTTACAAGTTCACGGATATGAAATAAGATGCTACAAAATAAAATTTGGCGAGAACATCAGGGGGGAGGTCGGTCGGAAAAAAAATTCAGGCACGTATGGCATTTTTTCCCTTTCGATCATTTTTTGTACCCACCCACCCCCACCGCCAAATTTTTTTCCGTTTTCGGCATTTTTTTCGACCATTTTTTGACACCCACCCCCCCTTTTAACACTAAAACAGAGATTTGCGGGGGGAAATTCACTGTAAACAGCTGTATATGAATTTCTGTGCATACTATTTATCATGGATGTTAACATGGACATGTAAATAGGAATGAGTCATTTTGATTTCATTCGGCCAAAAAAACATGGCTGCCAGTGGCCATCTTGGATTTCAAAATTTGCAACAAAATACAACACGATAACTGCCTGCGGTCAGTTTACCAGTTAGAATTACATTATTTCTCTCATTCAAAGTGGTTTTGAAGCCAACTCATTGCCAAAACACTAAAAAACAAGCAGAAATTTTGTTTTTTAGTTGCGGAAAAAATTGCTTGTTGGTGGCTTTGACCACCCAAACACCCACCCACCCCGGCACGTTTTTTTTCACCCCCCCCCGGGAACATGAGTGCCCGTGCCTCACAAATGCTTCAATAATTAATCACTGATAAAATTGCATGATATTGCGAGTGTGTGGTGTGACATGAGGTGTTTGTAAACATGAATTATTATAATCTTAACTCCTAGAGTTATGTGAAATCATAACATTGTTAGATTTATTATACTATATTGCACATGTATAATGCTATACGTTTGTTAAAGGTACTCAATCCGAATCAACGCTCGCAAATTACCATTTCCTTGGCTTCGGGGTGGGGTAAAACATATTTGATTCGAGTCGAGGAACCCATCCATCACAGCTCAGAGTGGTCAAATATCGATGTTTGATATCTATTATTTTTAGTGGCCCAATAGACAGTCAACGAGAAGAATTTCATCGACCAAATTGCGGGTGAAGATGGATAACTTTAAAATCAAGTGGCTTTTTGTGTCAGATATATGACAAACCGGCAAAATTTCGTTGAACAAAATGTTGATACTATAGTTGATTGTGCTTTTCGTTATATTTGGGCAATTATTAGATTCTGATAACTGAAGCGTCATTTTAAAACATGTTGTCGTTCTTGTTGGAATGTGATGATATAATGGATAGAGTACCTTTAATTTGAAATATTAAATATTAAAAAGATGTTAGTTTTCTATTTGCGTGTCCCTGGTGTTCAATACTACGGTATTACTATCGTGTACGACCATGAACGGTCACCCAGGATTAGCTATAGGTGGTTTCCGCACATGCCACTTCAACTTATTCTCATTCAGTATATTATACCACTCCTGTCATTTGGAACATGGTCTATGCCTTTCACCCCCACCAATACGCCCTATCATGTCATTAACTCCCGGCCATATTAGATCCACTATGCAGGTCCGGTTCCGTTGTATAAGAGATTCTTCCATGCAGCCCCGGTTCCGTGGTTTTATTGCTAGAGATCAAGGTTATGGAGTAGCATTTCCATATGTGCATGTGGAGCTTTTGAATATTCATGACTTCCATATATGTCATCTATGGAAATGCTACTCCAAAACTTTGAACCGTAGCACTAAAACCAAGGAACCGGACCTAGTGGGTCCAATATGGCCGCGAGTAAGTTAGACAGGGCGTATATATGTATGATATGAGATCATACCTTTAGTAAAAAGTTTAATCTTTCCGCTGCTAAATCAAATCATTACTATCCAATACGGAGACTAATTCCAATACCTCATGCCAACGTTCACTTCGTTCCTGAGTATGTTTTCAATAAATTTTATCAAATAGTATTCCGGATGCCGCCTCTCTGTTATGGCGTATTCCGGATGCCGGGGTCCATTTTAAGCCGGATGCCGGATGCTAGGGGGAGGGGGGTCGTCACCCTCCTAATATGTATTCAATGGCTGGGATTCCGTTGAATACATGTGACTCACGTCAATGGGTGTGAATAAATATTATTATATACCTCTATTGGAATACAAGCCGTAACTATTCTTGTTGACGTTGTCGCCAAGAAAGATGACGTACATTACGTCAATCATCCGCTTCCTGTGATCCCCCCATAATTACTGGTAATTTGTCAGACTAAAATCGCAATAAAGGTAGCTATAGTAACAATGAAGGCGACATTCATGGATTGAACTTATCTGACTGAATAGTATAGAATAAATACAGAAGTCTATATGACTTCATCCGAGTCCACCGTGGCTGTATCATATAAGAGGGCACAATGCCGTTTGCGTTATCTGCATGGAAATAGTGGTTTTCTGTTCGAACTTGCATATATCTGTCATGATTTGTGGGATCTGAATAAAATTGGATGTGGAGGTTCATCATCAGGGGTGCTTTCAAAAAGGGGATACGTTGTTCGCTTCTTGTCCCCCGATAATTCGGAGGACTGTTATATAATCCAGCCAATACGCACACGATTGAATAGCGAAATATACTTAATCGGGGTTCACGATTAGAGAGCGATTGATATCAAATCGCAATAACATGTGGCACGCGAGGTTAGGATTGAGGCTATAGGATTATTGATAAAATAACGGAGATGTTCGAAGAAGTACTTTTAAAGAGCGTTCATGCATGGTGATATGCCCATTTTTTTCGACTTAGAAATTGAAATGTTTTGGTTATAAGTCAAGTTCGATTTTAGTCTTGGTCCGATGACTTTGTCCCTTTGTTGAAATCAGATATATTGGGTTTTATTACACGCTTGTTCCGAGAAATACAGTGTTATTGCTGTTCCATATTTACAAATCCGTATGTAACGTAAAATGACGCACACGACGTTCGCCTCAACCATGAAACTGGAACTATTTAAATAAAAGAATCATCACACATAACAAACACGCCCTGTATGAGCATAAATACACCTTCTAATCCTGTATTTTTAATGCACGGATTCTAGGACGCGAAGCGAGTAATAAACACAGAACGACACGATGTGTAAATGGGTTTGTCGATACGGCACTCGTGCTGTCGCGGAATTAAGGATAGAACTCTAGGCGCGTTCTATCCTTCCACAACAGCACTCATGCCGTATCGACAAACCCATTTACACATCGTGTCGTTCTGTGTATGTCCAGATGATAAATTGAGCAATATTCTGCAGAATTTCTTGATACATGGTTTCTGCATGGTTTAAATTTGAAGAAAAAAAACCCAGGTCGGAAATGGTGACGAAGATATGTCCAATTATAACTCTCGCTCTCTCTCTCTCTCTCTCTCTCTCTCTCTCTCTCTCTCTCTCTCTCTCTCTCTCTCTCTCTCTCTCTCTCTCTCTTCTCTCCTCTCTTCTCTCTCTCTCTCAATATAATATATAGCTTCAAAAAAGCGCAATGTATGCTACGTTGTTCACAATGTATGAAGATGACCAATATATCAACTGTTCCGAGTATAAACTAGAGTCGTCCCTGGCTCATATGTGAAACACTACGACGCTATCGCTCTGTGACGTGCCCTCCCATATAATAACGACGTCCAAAGCAGAGCGATGGCAAGGTTTATAGTCCGGGGACCAGTCAAAGTATAAACCTCATATTATTGTACGAGTTTGCTATGTTTTGTTCCTTGTTAAATTGTGTGTGTTTTTTTTTTTACAGAAACATGTCCAAAATGTGAACACAGCAGGGCCTTCTTCATGCAAATACAAACTAGATCGGCAGATGAACCCATGACAACATTCTACAAATGCTGCAATATGCAGTGTGGGTATAGATGGCGGGAGTGAAACCAAACCGATGCAGGTGTTGACGGTTTGATTGAAAATTAGCACGAAACCATGCACCACGTTCACGGCATCGTTAGTCAACGAACTCGCGACGGCGAATCCAAGATGAGGCTGGTATGGACGATGAGAGTGAAACAAAAAACGAGACTGGTTTAGACGGCTTGAGTAAAACCAAGCACGTCACAAGTCATGAAATCTTTATTCACGAACTTGCGACCCAAAGAAATCAAAACGAGGCTGGTATGGATGGTGAGAGTGGAAAAGGGGAAATGTTACCGTATTCTTTATTCATAGTCGATGGTCAAGGAACTCGCGAGTCATGTAGTTGTTGCCCTTTGTGATCAGGCTCGCTGTAATGTATGGGATATACATGTATGCATGTGTACTTCTATGTTTGATCTAATCGGACTGATCAGCGACCACCAAATTTGCAAGATTGCATGATTGTGTGTCAATGTTGTTGAAGTCATTCTCTAGGAATGAGTCATGTATCATTGAAGATCGTGTTGACACTTAACAAGTGTTGGTAAATTATTAAACCTACAAAATAATGCATGTGTTTTTTGCTATCTCGTTTTTGTGGGGTGCTAGACTCTTCTTGACTTGTACATGGAGCAGACTGTGTATTGGCGCTTCTTGTGGTTATTCCAAAGGTTCTCGTGAATGCAAATCTACTCGTGGAATAAACATCTCTGTTCAGACCAAGGTACATTGTGATCATCACTTTAGTAAAAAAAAAAACACACACATATGTATAAGATGCATATGGGTGATAGACTGAGCCTGCATATATTTCCAAATCGTTGCCATGGCATCTGCATATCATGGATAGGTTAAGATTGGAGAACGTCGTCGACATCGCACTGCATGCAAGCATCGACGTATTATAACATTCCATATCATCTGTCCAATGGTAGCTGCACTATATTCTGTCAATGAGCTCATCATTACATTCTCTCGACTTGTTTCGCGCAAGTTGCGGTTACAAATATAATACATACTATACTTGTACGATGGTGTGTTTCATATATAGTTAGGCTTAAGAAACCAATGAGACCTGCAGCACGGACTTCTTGTGGAAATAGAACATACCTCTCTTGTCACCAGTTGAAATTTCACACCAACAATAGGTTGAAACAACCAGTAATTATTGGAGAATGTGTTGACATAGACCAACAGTCGTATATTCTCATACTTTTATTCAAACTCCTGGACTGAAATGACGATCAGTTGGAATATTTAAAACCTTATGGGCTGTGTCATGCATGTTGTAACTTTCCAAGATTTTGAAGGCTTGAGGTATCAATTCCAATTCAAAAGAGTTGAAAATGGAATTTAACGAATCTGGGAATTCCGTCAGGTTTAACCCTTTGAGTGCCAGGTCCGATTTTTGTATCAACCCATATATCCTGTGCCAATGCATTCTCTTATATATGCGAGTCGACCATAGGTCGCCTCGCATATATAAGAGAATGCATTGGCCTAACAATTGTTTGTTTGTTTTTTTTTACAATTTTTTACAATTTCAATAATTTATTCTTATATTCTTTAACAGACTTATTTTGTAGGTTTATATATAGGGCCGATGAGATCGGCCCCTGGCACTCAAATGGTTAATGGTTTGAAAGTAGACACTCCAAGCGAACAGATACCATCTAGATACATCCCTGATTGATTCATGAACTGCGACGCAGACGTTCTCCTATCTAAACCTCGCCAATAACGCTATCGATGAGGGAACAAACATGTGATATGTAAAATTAAGTATGCATACCTGTACACAAATATATAATTAAATGGTTATCACCAATTAACTGCACAGAGTAACTATATTTTTTAGCCTTGTTTAGTAAATTGAAACTTTGTTATCAGCTCAACACTAAACATGTGCTCGGGTTCCAGACCTTTAGATACAACAACAACGTTCTTTCTTCATAAAATGTAATGTCACATTACCGTTTGCCTTGTACAACTGAGAAAATCGTTAGAAACTACATTCGCATATGAACTAGCTCAAGGACCAGCCTATATAGAGATTTAAAATTGCGAGAAGTCACTTCTCTTTTATTGCTTATTCGGGAGAAGTTGAATGCTATCAATGAGAATTAACAATGGCTGAAGTTCAACTCACATCCCAACATTACCCTTCTATAAAATTCAATAATTGTATGCACCTCAAGAGCCCAGTATAAAATCATTATAGAGAAGAAGAACACCATTATAATCAGTAAATATACTTTAAATATGCAGTTGGGACATCATACATACTGGTATATGAGAGAGAAGTCACTTCCCCCTGGAACAAAAATAGGGAAAAGTGGCACATATTAGGGAGAAGATGTTTCCCACGTCGCCCTCTAGGCTGGTCCCTGAACTAGATTATAGCGAAGTCAGTTTTGGTGCCCCTCTAAATCATCAAAATAAAAAAAAACAATCGCATAAAAAGCTTTACAGTCTACATTAACAAACTACTCACTTCAACCTCTACTCCTAAGGCCAAAGAAAAAAGATACTATGTTTCCGTACATCGACCGACCCTAAAAATAACCCGCCGACCCTTAACTTTTTATTGATATTTTGAGAAAAAGTCAAAATTTTCGCAATTTTAATTTCCTGAGAGTGGATCTCCTGCCTGCTTTATGTCTTGTTTGGGACTTATGGAACACTATCAACAGACATGGTGGGTGTGTATCTGTATATATACATGTAAAGAGGTTATCACTGCATATATTAGGGGTATACATGTAGCTACTGTTTCCAAAAACCAGGCATGCTCGGTGGGCGTACTGGCTACCCCCAGACAATGGGATGTAATCGTCACAATACATGTACGGTATAATGGCGGTATTATTAGTAAAATTCTTATAAAAAGTTAGTGACATCAATTTTGTACCAAGTTTATAGCCAAATTTATGAAAATGTGGTATGTGAATAATAAAAAACATACGTACACATGTAAGCATGAAGTAAGTTTGATTTTTTATCAATCTTAATGTATATTTCCACTGTGTTGATCAAGTAATACTTTCCCCATGGCACGGGTTGGCATTTTATGTCACTTTGGTCGAGGTAGTTCAATATTTCTGCAGCTGGATAAAAAATATCAAAATAAAATAAAATTAAAAAAAATCCCTACCTACCTACCCTAATTTTTTCGCTATGTTACCGGAAACATACAATCTTTTTTCTTTGGCCTAATCTCAATCTTGTATTTTACAAGCAAGAAATTGTTTAAAAATTAAATAGTTTTACAAAAACGATAGCCTGGAAGCACGAGTACATGTACATCTTTAAATGGACTCAAAGCCTTAGAAGTGGTTACATATAATCATCCAATAACGAGAGGTCGTTTGTTGAAGGCCTACTTAATTTTCGAATCACCAGATCACATTATATACAACATATTCCATATTATATATCATTTGAAAGAGGAAGCTGCAGAACATTGTATTATCAACTTATCCGGTCGAATAAACTGAGAACATATAGTTTTTGTCGAGACTACTCTAAAGTCTACATTCTCAATGGAAGGGGAATAACTCTATCTCTTAGTTTGAATTCTGATGCATTATGTGTTGACAAGGGGGGGGTCTTGGAATGAATCTGAGAATCTCTATCAGTTGGTGGACACTCCAAGGCCACAGCTATTCTGTATTCTGGTGGAATATATATATTTTTGGTTCCTCTTCCAAATGGTATATAATATGGGATATGTTGTGTATAATGTAATCTGGTCATTCGAAAATTAAGTGGGCCTTTAAAAACGAAATATCAACTGTTACCTTTACCTTATTTCCACTACGTTTACTGCGACGACCACTAGTCCTTTTAAATAATACGATCAAGTAATGAAATAAACAATAGAAAAGTTCAAGGCATTTTCATATTGGTAATGGTGTTGACAAAACTGTAAGAGTTGATGTTTACATAACAATGGTTTCAACATGCAAAATCTCGTTATTTGTCAATTATATATAACTAGCTGGTGGGCCCGACTTCGTCCGGGCTGTTTACCCTCTGCTTTCATCCGGACAAAAGTACACATAGGTATAAAATTTCGTTGAAATCCGTATTTTACCCGATTTGACCTTGAATTGACAATTTTTAAGGTCAAGGTCAGGTCGGGGGTCATGATCACTCCCCGGACAAAAGTAACCCTAGGTATAAAATTCGTCGAAATCCGTCCGTTTTACTCGATTTGACCTTGAATGTTTAAGGTCAAGGTCAGGTCGGGCCAAAATCACTCCCCGGACAAAAGTAACCCTAGGTATAAAATTCGTCGAAATCCGTCCGTTTTACTCGATTTGACCTTGAATTGACCATGTTTAAGGTCAAGGTCAGGTCGGGGTAAAGATTTGACCCGTCCAAAACACTCCCCGGACAAAAGTATTCCTAGGTATCAAATTTCGTCGAAATCCGTCCGTTTTACCCGATTTGACATTGAATTGACATTTTTGAAGGTCAAGGTCAGGTCGGGGTCACGATTTGACGCGTCCAAAACACTCCCTGGACAAAATTACCCCTAGGTATCAAATTTCGTCAAAATCCGTCTAGCAGTTTTCCCGACCATAGCTAACACACAGACAGACAGACAGAAGTCCCAAAATATATATTAGATGACAATACAAACACTCGTTTGTTGAAACTATTGTTACGTAAATATCAACTGTTACCGTTACCTTATGCATTACGTTTACTGCGACGACCACTAGTCCTTTTAAATAATACGATCAAGTAATGAAATAAACAATAGAAAAGTTCAAGGCATTTTCATATTGGTAATGGTGTTGACAAAACTGTAAGAGTTGATGTTTACATAACAATGGTTTCAACATGCAAAATCTCGTTATTTGTCAATTATATATAACTAGAAGGTGACCCGACTTCGTCCGGGCTATTCAAAAACCAAATTTCAAGTCGATTGCTCCATCCGTTTCCTAGATCTGGTCTGCGCATGCGCGAAGCTGGTGTCGCACGTGCTCGGCGACCCGATAAAATTCGTATCCGGGGCAAGATACATTCACATACCAAATTTAAAGTCAATATCTCAACCCGTTTTCGAGATCTCGTCTGCGCATGCGCGAAGCTGGCGTTGCACGTGCTCGGCGACCCGATAAAATTCGTATCCGGGGCAAGATACATTCACATACCAAATTTCAAGTCGATAGCTACACCCGTTTCCGAGATATATAGCCCAATGTCATTTGCGGATACCTCGGCCGGTGATGAGTTAACGCGACACAGTCAAATGCATCGGCAGGGTGAGAGTTAACGTAATCTAACTTTATGACCTCTGACGACGTCATAGAAATTACGCATTGATTTTATCCCGATAAAAGCATCGGACCACTTGTACCTAATAATTGAGGCAGATAACTAAAACGGATACATACATATTATATATCGTTGGAAAGAGGACACGCCACAGATTCTAACCGTGCAAATTATATGACTGGCAATTTATTATTCGCGCTATATCGAATCGATTTGTGAGCACCGAACTGAAATATATTAGCGCAAAAACGGCGTAAAAACAGATTTGACCTCCGCACGTGAAAAGTTGACCTCGCACGGACAAATAAATATGCCTATGTTCGTCTCCGGCCGAAAACACATCCAAATACCAAATTTCATCGAAATTGGCTTAGTCGTTTTGGAGTCCATCGATTTCAAACACACACACACACACACACACACACACACACACAAACAAACACATACACAGATCTTTCAAAATATATAATAGACTAGCTGGTGGGCCCGACTTCGTCCGGGCTGTTTCCCCTCTGCTTTCATCCGGACAAAAGTACACATAGGTATAAAATTTCGTTGAAATCCGTATTTTACCCGATTTGACCTTGAATTGACAATTTTTAAGGTCAAGGTCAGGTCGGGGGTCATGATCACTCCCCGGACAAAAGTAACCCTAGGTATAAAATTCGTCGAAATCCGTCCGTTTTACTCGATTTGACCTTGAATGTTTAAGGTCAAGGTCAGGTCGGGCCAAATCACTCCCCAGACAAAAGTAACCCTAGGTATAAAATTCGTCGAAATCCGTCCGTTTTACTCGATTTGACCTTGAATTGACCATGTTTAAGGTCAAGGTCAGGTCGGGGTAAAGATTTGACCCGTCCAAAACACTCCCCGGACAAAAGTATTCCTAGGTATCAAATTTCGTCGAAATCCGTCCGTTTTACCCGATTTGACATTGAATTGACATTTTTGAAGGTCAAGGTCAGGTCGGGGTCACAATTTGACGCGTCCAAAACACTCCCTGGACAAAATTACCCCTAGGTATCAAATTTCGTCAAATCCGTCTGGCAGTTTTCCCGACCATAGCTAACACACAGACAGACAGACAGAAGTCCCAAAATATATATTAGATGACAATACAAACACTCGTTTGTTGAAACTATTGTTACGTAAATATCAACTGTTACCGTTACCTTATGCATTACGTTTACTGCGACGCCCACTAGTCCTTTTAAATAATACGATTAAGTAATAAAAGTAAGCAATAGAAAAGTTCAATGCATTGACAAATATTCCGTAAAACAGAATTGTCAACTAAATATTTAAATCACAAATTTCGTTGGTAATGGTGTTGACAAAACTGTAATAGTTATGTTTACATAACAATGGATTCAACATGAAAAATCTCATTTGTCCTATATTAATAATGACAATCTATATTTGCGAATGTATGTCTGTCTGTCTGTCTGTGTTCTATAGAAATTCACAGGGGACCATCTAGATGATACCAAAGGGGTCTACTAGGGGTAACTTTTTACGAGAAAGATAATGGTGGGAGTTAGAATTTTCTAAAGTGACGCCGTTCTTGTCAGGGGCAGAAAAGGAGGACGGGCATAATTCTGAAGTATACGCAGTTGTAAATAAATAAATACTTCATTATTGGTGGAACGGATTAATCACGATAAACAAAATGACAATCGACAAGGTGAGCCACTACATATATTCCATGACTGTAAGAATTATGTTTTGTGATGCTATTTGAATATACAATTTATGAGAATACGTGTAACACTTTAAGCAAGAGTATTCTCTATTCCCAACAGATATCAACAGCATGCAGAGGGTTTCACATCACTTTAACCTGGGCAACGCCGGGTAACCCTGATAGTATATAATAAGAACAAAAACTATTCAGTGTTCACGTTCTTCTTCGTAAGGATGATTTTAATAGAATTTTCTAATTGTTCACATTTACCCACTGCGAAGGAATTGAGTCCCTTTCAACAGTCAAGCTGGTGTATTCCATTGGTTGACATCCATATTAGGCGAACACGTAGGACTATCTGACCCTGACTATCATAGCTCTGAAAACCATATCAAAGTTTGGTTACTTCTCACCCCGACCAACACCAGGTAACCCTGCTCGTTCCCTGTATTGTCAGCCAAATATGTAGACTGAAATGACCGTCAATTAGAATAAATCTATAGGGGGTTGGAAAGCTTGGGTACCAGTTCACAAATTCCAACTCGTGGAAAGGGGGTGGTCAAATTCAAACGCCCTCCCCAACAAATACACTCTATAGTCACGTGAGTGTTGTATACAACCCACCTCAACACCACCACCCTGTCAGATGCATTCTTAGTATTATAATTTTATGATGGTGTTGTAAATCATTCCACACGGAAGAGATTTTCAACAAAATTGCGAAGGCATCTTTAGAGTTACCTCTCTTATGTCTGCCGTTATGTTATAGTTCATTTCTGAAATGACTGCATTTGCACGAGTATTTTAATTATTTAGTAAACACACTTGCATTATAAATTGAATTTGAGAAGAACCGACAGCCATGCACAGCAGGCATGTTATATTATATCAACCTGCATTGTAATTTGTTAGGTGCATGGTCCTGCTGAATTGCTATGATGATTGTAGGGCAAAGCGATGCTGTTACTACCCTTATTGTATTTAAAGTTCTTATTTTGGTGATTTTGGCTGGTCGAGGAAAAGCCACTATATGTGCAGAAACATGCATGTATGTTGTGAATTATTTTAAAGATGCATAATCCGAATAAGCGACCCTCAATTACTATTTATTTTGATTCGGGGGTAAACAAAAAAATTTGATTAGAGCCGAGGAACACACCTATCAAATCTCAGAGCTATTAGATATCGATTTTTGAAATCTATTATTTTTCACCATCGAGAATTAATAGTGGCCCAGTAAACAGCCGACGGTGTCGGACCAAATTGCGGATGAAGATGGATAACTCTAAAATCAAGAGGTTTCTGTTGACAACAAGGACACATTTCGTCGAATAAAATGTTGTTAAATAACACGTTTCGGGCAATTGTATACCATAGTTGACAGTGGTTAGAATTATTTTTGGGCAATTAATCGATTCTGACAACTGAAGCGGCACTTCTAAAACGGTTATTGTTGTTGTTTTGTTGTTGGAATCTGATTATATGGGGACCATCGAATCGGATTGAGTACCTTTAATTATGGCTGTTGCGGTTGTTGCAAATCGCTCATAATTGAGAACACAATCCCTGTCGTTTTGCAAATAACATACAGCGCCAAAATTATTACAATATTTTAAGAGATATATAATGTTATTGAATATTTCACACAGACACTGGCTTTTTCTCCAATAACAACTTTAGGAAAAATAACGGTAAATTCTCTTAACAGCATCGGTTTTCTTTGTATCTGCCATGATTTCTGTTAGAGAATAATTGTTTACGTATCAATGAATATAAAAATGTACTGAAAACAAACTGCTAATGGGCGCCAGACTTTCATAAACACAATTTAAGTAATGGTGTTCGTGCCGATCACAAACCCTGTGTACCCTTCAGCACATTTTCAAACCCTGTGTACCCTTCAGCACTTTTTTTGGTGAGAGTGACCCCTTCAGCACCAGAATCATTGCAATTCAGCAGGACCACTTAACCACCGGAGTATGCAATATATAATTTCTTGATGCAGTGACATGATTGAGGGTGTACGCGTTCACATGCTGGCATATCTCCTGGCAATTTTTCAGGCAACTCAATTTCAAAATTCACATTCTCCATCGTTCACTGCAGCGAAAACTGTTGTCTTCGTAGGTTTTTGAAGAGTTATCTATCCTGGAAACGCGCTAACCTACAAGATAACCATCTGCGTCTTTCCGCGGGCGTTTTATTTAATAGTTCCCAGCTGTAGTTCCCATTATTTTGCATATATACTTAAACAATACAATTATTAACGATGAGATAGATAGAACAACATTATACATGGAGTTAAAACAAAATTCGCGCAGAAAGGTGCAGACGGTTATCTCATAGGTTAGCGCGTTTCCAGGATAGACAACTCTTGAAAAACATGTGAAGACACCTTCAGCTTCAATGCATGCACATATACCTAAATTCTTGTCGTTTGGCTTCTAAAATGACGCACCTGTCATTTTGACATGAAACTTTGTATTGCATTTTCGGAATCTACGTGTTCGATTATTATAAGTTCATCGCATAACTTGCCCATGTTTCAAGTATAAATGCCCTTTTTTTCGGGGAAATTCGTGTTCTAAAATGTCGTTTCTGGGTTTCCCGCGAAATTCTTTCGTTAATTCTAAAATGTCGCATTTTATATTTTCGAAACAGTTCCTGGTAGGATAATTCTGATTGAAATGTTTTGAAGAGGAATGGTCAGAGGATGTATCCTCATTATCCTGATTGACAAGAGATTATAAAGATACCGCGGAAATCATCAAAACTAAAATGTCGTATATCTAACGAAATTCTACGTTTTTCCACAGGGGCCTGTAACGCGCTCCGTTGTCCGCCCCCTTTTGCACTGCCCATATACGCCGCCTCTATATACGCGCCTTCTTCGCGTTAATGGAACATTATATAGACAAGGGGCACTGTAGAAATTCAACGTTTCACCATCGCTCGGAAGTCGCACAAATTTAGCCCATTCACCCCAGTAATGATAACGATATATACACGGATGGATCGGCAAAGAATTCATCTTTCAATAAATACCACAAACTCCCATCAGAAACATTCATACACGTTGCATTTGATAAAATTTTAACCACCGAATATTGTCTCCGGAGAGCGTATTTTTTAGGATTGATCCGGCTCAGAAGCAATGGCCGACATGTGTCTCTAAATTCACCACCCATACAGTTTACTATTATTAAAAATCGGTCAAACGATCAACTAAATATCTGGAACTTGGTGATTTCTTGTCGGCTAATAATTTATTTACTCATACAAATCAACAGATTGTCAGTAAACAATTTCTATAGAGGAGAAATCTGTCGATAATTCCAACTTTAAAAAACAAATTGTCAAGTCACACAGTTCCTAATTTTAATATTCATTGTGACCTGACCTTTCCATGACTGACATAGTAGAAACAGCCAATCGCCGCTCAGTGTTAGAATCGATGTCCTCATTTTAATATTCATTATGACCTGACATCGATTCTAACACTGAGTGGTGATTGGCTGTTTTTCCCTTCTAAAGAGATAGTTGAATATGAATGTTTATTATAACAGCTGTGAATAAAGTGAGATATATATGACTCATATATTATATTGTTGTGCAAAGTTATTAGTAGCTACCAATTCTAGTTCCAGAGATAAATTCATGAATGTGTCGTTGTTTGTATCTCCTGTACAATTTGATTTTCCCGAAATTCGACGTTTTAGAGGCACACCGAAGTTAGAGTAATGCTCTAAATGATCGACTCCACAGCGGAATTATGGGTAACTTTTCAGGATTTAGTCGGAAATATGGCTTGTTGCCATTCGTCGGAAAGCTCTCCCCGAGAGCTTTCCGATGAATGCCATATTTCCGACTAAATCCTGAAAAGTTACCCATAATTCTGCTTTGGTTAAGGAGTCGATTATTTAGGGCATTACTGTATATGTGTATTTCCTTACGTTATTATACAACTGACATTTGCCGAAATTAGCATTCAAATATCTGGCAAGAATCGATCGTATGATATTTGGTGACAATTTATCGCTTTAATACTTGACAAAACAATCGAAGACGCATAATATGCTGTAATTCCAAAATGTATCACTCAAATATATGCAGTAGATAGCCATCTATGAAAACTTCCATGAAATTGTGCCAGCCGCATGAATGCACCAATGCTGTCATTCCACCCGTACAGTCGTGCAGGATCAATACGAAGCACTTAGTTTTGTACATCGTGTTTGCTCGAGCTTTTGTAATTCTAGTCAATAATGCACTCGCTGCCATTATGTGAAAACATTCATGGATTTATATGGGTGGATGGTTCTATAGACCTCCAAAGTAAACATCTTCATACACAATATACTATACATGCATGCACAGACATCGCCCACAAACTTCACCAATTATTGACGGCTATTTGGACGAGAAGTTCTTTGTGTTTGTGTTTGTGGATTTCGTTTTCTATAAATTTCTTGCTGCAAACGTTTCTTCTCCGTGTAGTGTCGCTGTACATGTGCATGCACTGTAGTTTCGTGCAGTTTTGTCATCACGCATGCCCTTTGTGGTTAAGGATAAATATATCCGTGTAACGCGTATATATCTTTATTTGGGTGGACATTCTCATTGCGCATGTATAGCAGGCTATAAATGGTCAGTTCAGTAAAGAAAGACAAGCATCCTGCGAACAACTGAAACTTCGGCGTCTGAAAGTTTTAATTTTGTCAACAGAATTCACTTCAATTCAATACATTTTGACAAGAACTGGGAGTAAAACAGTTGCACATGCTTTCATAGGCAAAGTGAATACAGCCGGACGGATGAATTGAACATTTCAAGGATTTTTGTGACTCGGCATGTCCACTTCACCCCAACTAAGCGACACAGAGCATGATACGGTGGATGACCCTGATACGGTTGAAATGTGCGCTGACGATTTGAAAGAAACGACCAATTCATCTGGAAGTCAAGGGCAAATCGAATTGGCTTCTGACCCGGTATTATTGCCGTCTGTAATAGGTAAGTCTTTATATATATATGTATCTTCATATGGCATTTCATTCCAATAAATTATAACAAATATAGACTGTTAAAGATGCATAATTCGATTTAACGCCCCTAAGTTACTATTTCTTTGGCTTCGGGTAAACAAAATTATATTTGAGTCGAGGAAGCCACCCATCAAAGCCCAGAGTGATCAGATTTCGAGATTTGAGCTGTCATTTCACTTCACAAAGGCCGAACACGATTAAATAACAATTACCACCAATTTGTATCTCCATTATTAAACACTCTTATAATTATCAAAACAGACCTATACAGTGTGATTATAAAATAGTTTATCTCACGTGACCATCTATAAGCCTAATCCACGCTTGTGATTGGTTGCTTGACATTCACTGTTTCCGATAGTTCCGCCCCAACACGATAGTCCGCTTCCCAATTTTAGCACACACAATATCGCTGGGCAATCCAGGGGGGGGGGGGGGGGGGGGGTCGGACAAAATTTTCAGGCACGTATGGCATTTTTTCCCTTTCGATCATTTTTTGTACCAACCCACCCCCACCGCCAAATTTGTTTCCGTTTTCGGCAGTTTTTTTGACACCCACCCCCCTTTTAACACTAAAACAGAGATTTTCGGGGAGAAATTCACTGTAAACAGCTGTATATGAATTTCTGTGCATACTATTTATCATGGATGTTAACATGGACATGTAAATAGGAATGAGTCACTTTGAGGTCATTCGGCCAAAAAAACATGGCTGCCAGCGGCCATCTTGGATTTCAATATTTGCAACAAAATACAACACGATAACTGCCTGCAGTCAGTTTACCAGTTAGAATTACATTATTTCTCTCATTCAAAGTGGTTTTGAAGCCCAACTCATTGCCAAAACACTAAAAAACAAGTAGGAATTTTTTTTTTTAGTCGCGGAAAAAATTGCTTGTTGGTGGCTTTGACCACCCACCCACCCCGGCATACGTGCCGGATTTTTTTTTTCACCCCCCCCCCCCTGGGCAATCCGGAATTCTATTTTTAGCATGCATTCTTTTCCAGGGTGGTAATTTGAAAGTCATCTCCGCCTCGCTGGGAAAGTTGAACATTTTTTGTCCAATATGTCTCTGTAATCGACAACTAGAGCACACTATAGTCTAACGATTGTTAGCAAATGTTCTTTGTGATTGTTACCATCTATGTTTGGTGTGAGGATATATCCTGTTCCTGTATTCGCTGATCACAATAACGCTTCGACATTTTCAGTCAATTCCCTAAGTTCGCACTGTAGTCTATACTAAATTTTCGAAATTAATCTTAAGTTTGTTTTCCGTAGAAACATTATTAAATTGTTCACTAGGTAACATGGTCTCATCTGGCAGATTTGACATTATGGGACATGGGACAGCATGAAGAACGTTCGATCAAATATAATAAATAGTGCACGGATTGTCGTTGACAATGCCAATATATAGTCATAATAGTGGTCAGCGGTGGAGGTGTGCTCCGCTCGGACCACTATTTTAACATTGTCAACAACAAACCGTGCAATTTTATTTCAATTAGTAAAACGGATAAATGAGTACTCAGGCACCTAATTGTATACCTGACCTCAAATCCGAAAGCTATGGAACGAAATCTCGGTTCTGTCGTTTGATTTCTTCGTCCCGCGGAAAGCGAAATAGCCAAACGATGAATTTCGTTTCGTTGATTATTCGCTTTCCGCGATTCCCTCGTCACGAAATCTTGTTTGATTATTTCGCTTTCAGCGCTTTCGACGAGGAGACAAAATCGAACGACAGAACCGCCGAAAGCGAAATAATGAAACGATATTTCGTTTGATTTTGTCGCTTTCAGTGGTTTCCGCGGCTCCCTCGTGTGGTGATGTGTGCGCGCAACCAAATGTTTTTTCGCTTTCGACGGTTTCCTTGTTCGGCGGGTTCCATATTCCCCGCCCCATTTTAGGTTGGCCCTAACAGTATTTCATAGAAAGCTGTTTGTGGTCGAGATGCCAGATTCATCATAGAGTGATTGAAGCAGCACACAATCACCAATCCTCAAATTAAACCTATAGTAGACCTAATTTGCTCACTTTTTCACGCCAAATATATGACGTCGCCGTCCATGCTTCGCGTTAAAATTCTACGCGACAAACTTTTGGTTGTTTTTATGAACGCATTATTTCCCTCTCCGTTCACATGTGCACACTCCTTGTCGTTTTTGCACAACAAATAGTGTGTCTATATCCGACACTCATATCGAACTATCAATCAAACAATCAAACGAGGGTATATATTTTATTGGTGTATACTTTCTCAAACCGTCGATTCCAAGCAGTCACTATTTCTGATCGAAACTTTAAATATTTCACTGTTGCATGTGCGATAAATCCAACCTCTCCCGTTGAAAAATCCATATAGTTATGTACTGTCTTGCTTTGTCGGATGTTCGAGTCAATTCGCGAATATTTATGTGTATTCGGTTCGATATTCAGAACGATAGAACAGAAAGGAATTATTCGCAGGACCACACCTTAACCCTTGCTATATTGAATACTCATTGACGAGTAATTCCCTTATGAAATGTTAAGATAATAAGTTCAACAAAGTTTTTAACGTACAATTTACAGTTATGCTCAAAGTAATTGACCACTTAACCACTCGCCGAGAGCTTTCCGATGAATGGCAACAAGCCATATTTCCGACTAAATCCTGAAAAATTACCCATAATTCTGCTGTGGTTAAGTGGTCAATTACTTTGAGCATTACTGTATGTCGTTTGTTGAATGTATTATCTGAACATTTCCTACAAAAGAATATGAATCTTTCTTCACTTACAATGTTTTATCTTCCGTCTGTCTGTCGTAACTTATGTGAGAATCCATTTAGTATATAAAGGGTTAATTGAACTCCAGTTTCCTGTTTTTCAGTGAAGTGTCCCGTATGTGGCCACGACAAGACGTTTATGACGCAGATCCAGGCGAGATCAGTGGACGAACCGATGCTATGTTTCCATAAATGCTGCAATGAGGAGTGTGGGTACAGGTGGCCTGTCGAGAATGAACTCAACTCGTGATGGACCGAAGACGATGAAGCTGCCCAGTACCCTGCTGTAGCATATAGTAATTAGTCTACAGCGATATGCTCTGGGAACTATACCAATGGATGGTTCCACACTCACCTATTGTGATATATGGGAGGAGGATAGCGGTTTCTATATAGGAGAATATCGTCTGCTGAAATACATTCATTGATTGTGCAGTTTGTGTTTATGCTTGTTCTCACATACAATGACATACTGTGTTCTCGCATGTAAATGTTAATTTTGTTATGAGTGTCACCCAACATGAAAGACAACATTTGGCCGGCATTTTGGCAGCAGTTCTGAACCAAAGTGACAATTTTGGTACCATTAAGTTGGAATATCCATAAAAGATAGAACGCATCACTTACATTGCACAGTTCTTCCAATTTCTTGATGAAATATGACTAGAACCCCAATGGTGATATTTTGTGATATGTTATACGGCTTTCTGTAAAATAGAATTGTTGACTGAGCGGAAGGGGGTGGGACCCAATTAATGGCATATTTCATTGCTCCAATGGTCAAGTAACATGCTAGATACAAATACAAAATAAAGTCACAATTCTCAACCAGTTCCAAAACAGCAGAAACTTATCTTAAAGATATTATTTAAAAAAAAACGTAACAATTCCAATTCCTGCCGCCATTTTGGCTGCCGTTTTCGACGGGGAGTTCCAATTTTGACACAAAAATATGGCGTTATGTCTTAGCTTCACACAAAAAAATGTATACATGTGTATACAATTGACCAGATTTTCTCAATATAATTGCATCAAACTGACTTATCGGAAAATGGCAGCCATCTTGGACGCCATCGTGAATTATAAAACATGCTCAAAGCGGATTTTAGCGGATTTTGGATATGTTATAGAAGATATATTCCTCTTCAAAATGGTTTAACCCAACTTAATCCAAATTTGTTCTAGGTCAATCCTTTTTTTTTCTCGACCAGACCATTATATAAACGGGTGAAATTTCACACCAAAGTGCGGCTTACTACATGTATGGTAATTCGTGGTATATATTAATAGACATCAGAGCCACAGTGACAATCTTGACATTTTTACGACCCAAAAAAATGCATTCTGCATTTTACCTTAATGTATTTAAAGTCTGTACTATTGGCTACGGTGTGATTTTATTGTGAAAAAAAAACGAAAATAAAAATGATAAATTTATTGACCAATCAGAGCTCATTGTTTACTAAGGTATGTGATTTCCCCAAGCGGTACATAGCTATAGGGCAATGAACTGGATAAAATTCAAGAGTTTGCAAAATTCCATTTGCACCCGGGCCAACCGGGTGCCATTTCGGCCCGAACAATTGACATAAAGTATAGGAAAATATGAGCTGTTTGTCTGAAAATGACAATTCCTAGCTAAATACTACTGGTTGAAAAATTTAATTATAAGAGCATACTTTTTATGCTTTGAAATATCCAGCTGCTGACAAATTTCAGATTTCGGGGATGAGACACCACCATCCTCACGACATGCATACACATACCCGAGTCTGACCCCATGACGAGAAAATAAAGATAAAGAGGATATGAAATGAGTCTTTCTCTCATGTGAAATTTATTAAACGAGTCTTAGTATTTTCCGTTTTGTCGAGACAAAACGGAAAAATCTGGACGAGTTTCATAAATTTCACTCGAGAGGAACACGAGTTTCGTATTCTATTTATCATTTCAAATAGGACCATGTCAGTCAAGGAGAGTCCCTCTCAAGTGTGGTGTTCCTCAGGGATCCTCTCTCGGTCCTGTTCTCTTTCTATGCTACATACTGCCGCTAGGAGATATTATCCGCCGCTATGGTCTCATGTTTCACCTATACGCAGACGATTGCCAGCTATATGTGTCAGTCAAGCAGACAAGCACATATAAAACAAGAAAACCATAGTCAGAAATGGTAACGCCACCAAGATCGTATTATTAGCCATAAATATAAATAATAATACAATTATTCTATAAACTAGCTTTCAAATTTTATGCGGGAAATTTGCGTACTTCCATATTTCAAGTTTTCCCGTTTCTCGTGGCATACATTACTTTCATCAAACTGTCTTCTTTATTACACAAGCTGATTCACCCGGGCTGTTTCCCATCTGCTTTCCGGTGAAAGGTGCGATTTGACCTTCAATTGACTATTTCGAAAGTCAAGGTCAGGTCAGGGTCATGATTTGTCCAGTCCAAAACACCCCCACCCGTAGAAAACTACCCATAGGTATCAAATTTCGTCGAAATCCGTCCGTTTTACCCAACTTGACCTTTAATTAACAATTTTGAAGGTCAAGGTAAGGTCAGAGTCATGATTTGACCCGTCCAAAACACCCCCCCCCCCCGACAAAAGTACCCATAGGTATCAAATTTCGTCGAAATCTATCCGTTTTATCCGAGTTGACCTTTGATTGGCCATATTGAAGGTCAAGGTCAGGCCGAGGTCACGATTTGACCCGTTCAAAACTCTCCTCGGACCAAAGTATCCCTAGGTATCAAATTTCGCCGAAATTTGTCCGTTTTACCCAAATTGACCTTGCATTGACAGTTTTAAAGGTCAAGGTCAGGTCGGGGTCACGATTTGACCCGTTCAAAACACTTCCCGGACACAAATACCCATAAGTATCAAATTACGTTGAAATCTATGGAAAGCCGAGGAGGACATGTTGGTTGCTAATTGCTTGATATACGACGCGGTATTTTGAAGGTGTTCCAAACTAGGAGATAGAAGTATTCTGCCTTTCAAATGGTGATGAATTATAGTAGTTTATTCAAATTTTATGGCATAAATTGTTATTAAAACCGTATATACTATAAAAAATTAATGACTCGAAAATTAAGTGGGCCTTTAAACAAAGTCACAATTGCATTTAGGCTCATCTCATACTCGTCCATTCAGCGATATTCTACTGCGCAGTTTGTTATAGCCTCCAGTATTTATTGAGCGTTATACCCCCAACTGTTATAATTCGCCTTTAGCAGGCGTACTCTTGCCTCAGATTATTGAGATATTAGGTCACACATAATCACATTAAATCGCATCGTAACATAGCAATTGTGTGGGCTCCTTGGCGTGAATATGTAATGAGAAATAAGGTCATACGTAATGACATTAAACTCAAGAAAACCCTCGAAAACAAAACAAAATCACATTTAATGTTTTACGTTATTTCCTTCATAAAAAGAATCTTCGTGATAATGAACCCTCTCGTTACTTTAGAATATAGAATTAACCTTAAAATAAAAAAAATCTTTGGAACACAGAACCTTCGGAATAACGAACCTTCGGATTGGTGAACCTTCGGAATAGCGAACATTCAGAGAAATTTCGGAATAGTGGACCTTCGGGATAGTGAACCTTCGGAATAGAGACATGCCCCCCCCCCAATATTCATATTATATGCCCAGAGTTCAAAGGTATGGACCCATAAAATTCTAAACTTGGCCCTTAAAATATTGAACTCCAAATTGGAGCACACACAGAACACCACTTAAGTCAACTGAACCTATGTCATGTCCCAATGCGGGAGGGTCCATATATACCACAACATTCATAGTATATGCCAAGAATTCAAAGGTATGGGCCCACGTAATGACATAAAATCTCAAGAAAACCAGCGAAAACAAAACAAAATCACATTTAATGTTCTAAGTTAAGTTATTTCCTCCTGTATCTGTATCGGTGTGCGCACATGATCAGTTCGGATGTGAGCGCACACTCCATATAAAGAATCTTTGTGAAAATGAACCCTCTCAAATTAGTCTCAATACTTTAAAATATAGAATTAACCTAAAAATAACAAAAACCTTCGGAATAGAGAACCTTCGGAATAGCGGACCTTCGGGATAGCAAACCTTCATAATAGAAGCATGTCCCCACAATTACACCGGTGACGTAAACACATGTGCCAATCTTAGTTGTACTCTCGTAATTATCGGTACGATGAAACGGTGACGGAATCTGACGAGGTTTGCCGAATGTACAATCACCCAGTGAATTATCGATCGACCATGCGATATCAAAAAACCAAAAGCTAGAAACACCACACTACGGTGGCGTAATGACAAACTAGCCGAGCTGTACAGGCAAAACAACTACTTGTAAATATTCTTGTCAACACGACAATTTTAACTATACCAATTTTAAAAACAAAACAAAAATATACATGTACATATGTACATATGAAAGCTCAACTTAAAAGTTTTGAAGTGCAACTTACGCACACACAAATCTTTTAACTCACTAGTACCACAATTTTACCAACTATTTTATCATTACTGTAGTTTTACCTGGTCTTATTTGACTTATTTTTACTTCCATTATTTTTATACCCATTGTAATGGGGTGCTCCTCACTTAAAGGAGGGAAATCCACAACAAACAAACAAACAACATTCTCCGCTGGCAGTCAGGAATCTGTCGTTGATGCCGTTGGAACTGTGGAGCAATGTATTTCGGAAGTGAAAGATTGGATGTTTCAAAACAAATTAAAACTAAATGATGATAAAACAGAAATGATAGTTATAGGAACCAGACATCAGCTAGCAAAACTTGATTCTCCTTTTCTTATTAAGATCGATTCCAATTCCATCATGTCAAGTGAATCCATTCGCAACCTCGGAGCTATGTTCGATACCAACATGTCTATGGACGCTCATGTAAATAATGTATGTCGAGATGTAATTATCATTTGAGAAATATTGGTAAAATAAGAAAATACTTGACAGTTTCGGCAACTAAATCAATTATCCAGTCACTTGTGAGCAGCAAGCTAGATTACATGAACGGTTGCTTGTACGGCATCACTAGCTCACTCATCGCGAAATTGGAGCGAGTTCAAACAACTGCTGCTAGAATTGTCGCGAGGGTACCGAGAAGGACAGAGATGAGTCAAGTCTTGCAAAATCTCCACTGGCTGCCCATCCAATACAGGATCCAATTCAAGATCATATTGATCACATTTCGTGCTCTTGAAAGAACGGCTACATCAAGGAGCTAGTATGTTTAAAGACTTCAGGTACGATGCAGCGAAGATCAGACGGGAAGAGATTTCTAACACTTCCTAACTCAAACCATCCTACGTTAGGGGACAGAGCCTTCTCCATCACAGCTCCAACGTTGTGGAACAAACTCCCGGACGTTCTGATGCTTACGGATGATCGTTTAGAATTCCGTAAACTTTTAAAGACACATCTTTTTAAAATAGCTTATGGACTCAACTGAAATTTTTAACTGACTTTATCTGGAGCTTCTCTTCGAATGACTTTTTAACCATTAATTTATATCTGTGATTTTTTTAGGATTTGCCATCTCTTAGACTTATTTTATCCGCGTGTTTGCTCTTTTATCCTATAGTATGATGTTCTTTTATATATAGATATATTTATTTTGTTATCACATATTTTATGTAACAGCGCCTATGAACACAACTATGTAGTGAAATAGGCGCTCTACAAATGTTAATAATAATAATAATAATAATAATAATAATAATAATCATATGACTCGATTTAAGTTTATTTTCGTGCGAAATACTATAAGTTGATACGGAAGAAATAGTCGGATTCCTTATGTCGAAAAAAAATGGTCGCTCGTTTTCGGAATGTTAAAAGCGATATGAGAACAGTTTCTATACCACCAGTGTGTCTATTTTCAGAATCTACCTGTTTCCAGCTTGATATTTTAGTGGAAACAGGTTTGTGTGAGGCTTTTGTTTGTGTACCCCTCTATTTTCCCCCCATCCACCTGGTAATAAAAACATGCTATTACGCATAGCAAGTTCGGTAAGTGGCTTTCTTTGTTCTTAGAAATCGAAAAATATGGAGAGATCTTGCCACAAATTACTTAATTACATATCTTAATGTGTAATTTTATCATAAAATCATCAGATCAATTGTATTTATGACTGCATTTTCAATTTTCTTTCCCAAATATTAAGGCATTGTATATTCTTAAAATCAGCTAGATCCCACATAGACGAACATGAACAATCTACAAGGATATCTTGATCATATGCCACAAACAAAACTTCGATACATCGATTTTTGGTAAAGATATCACAGAAAAGCTAACCCTACCCCCACCCTCACTGATTTCACAAGCCAGATTCCTTTGGTCGATAACAACGGTCGCGCAATTTCGGATTGTCTAAAACGACATGCGAACGGTTTATTTATCAATAGCGTGTCTACTTTCAGAGTTTACCTGTGTCTAGTTGAAAATTTATTGGAAAAAAGTATTTTTGGACTGTTTTAAGAATTTAAAGAGCGTTTGCTTATTATACAAATATTAATCCTCATAACTAACCTTCTGGTGGATGTGCGAGTTGAAATTAACAAAAGTATCAAATATAGCGGTCTACTTTCAGAGTCTACTTGTTTCCAGTCTGACATTTTAGTGGAAACAAATTGTTTGGACGGTTTTAAAAATTTAAAGAGCGTTTCCTGATTATACAGATATTAACTAACACGATTAGCCTTTTCATGAATTGTGCGAGTTGAAATTATTTTTGAGAATGATGTCGTCAGATAAGTCTCCGCGGGTAGTGTACTACAGTTGCGAACAAAACTAACGTTGGACCCTATATAGAGTTTGACAATTTACTCAAATGTTCACATTGGTGGAACTTAATGTCTATCATATATGCATGGCTCTTACATGTAATATATCGTAACTACATGTGATTTTGCCAAATTAACTTGCAATATAGTCAGGCCACCAGATACAGTAGTTGATAAAAAATGTGGTTCACATCAATCATATACATCACAATCACGTGCTTCGGTGATAATGTCCACTATTCTACAAATGTAATGTTTATCATGACTACAGTTTCAGGATTTCGTTGTAAAATTGATTGATTGTTTTTTCATCAATTGACAAAATTAATGTTTATTGCCAGGACGAAGTACCGCATAATACGGAGTTGTGTGCTAACAATTCTGCGAGTCATATTTATGTAAGTGTCAGTCAAAACTTTTAGGACATGGGAATAATTTTTTTATTTCGTTGCCACGAAATAACTAATTCGTGGCCACGAAATATCTAATTGTGATATACGATCGTCAGTCCCATTGTTGTAATGGAAGCGGATAGAGATGATCTGGTTGTAGTTGTCCACCATCTTGGCATGAGCCACGGCGATTTGAGATACAGGGTGTTGTAGGGTGGCCCATAAAACAAATTAAGTATCGCCCCTTTCACCAACCCGGGGCCACCCTATACAGCACCAATTCTACCACATCAAACGGTTAAGGGGCCGAGAAATTGTATATATAGGTGTCATATTTGAACCATCTGGGGTGGCCATTTTGGATCGGGGATGGTGAAAGCGGGTGAATATTTAGTTTGTCTCATCAGGGGTCACCCTACAACACACTGTATTCGACCTAAAATGTGGGGGGGGCAATTGCATGGTACCATATATGGACCCCTCTGATCATTTATCATTTTCGCTCGATTGGGCTGAAGGTGTGAAAATTTAGGTTGCTTTGTGAGCTACCATACAACACCCTTTATTTGATCTATATCGGTCAAGTGACCTAGAAATAATGTATACCCTATTTGGCCCCTTCTCATCTGCGACCATTTTGGATCGGGTATGGTTGAAAGTGGTGAATATTTATAAGTTTGTTTTTGGGCCCACCCTACAAAACCCCATATTTGACTTAAATCGGTCAATATATATGCCGAGTGAAATGCCATTCCCATTCGATCCCTTGTGGTAAAAACTAATGAATATTCAGTTTTTCTTGGAGCCACCTGACCCGTGTTTCCCCGTTCTCTCTGTGCTAGTTTATATCGGACGTTCGTGTCCCCATAGAGCCCGGGGTCCCACGCCATAAGGGGTTTATAGTAGCTTCTCTGCGATCGTACGCATAGTTTCTAAAACATCATCAAGTGTAACCATACCCTAAGACAGTCTAGCCTGACTATGCCACCCCCTCGAATATAAATACAATATTTATCAAATGTATTGTGTATTAATAATATGTGTATATTGAAATAAAATATCCTATCCTATCCTATTCAACCGTAAAGGTATCTGGATATATGCAAAGGTCAATCAGTTATAATTCGCCACGAATTAGTAGTTCGTTGCCACGAATTAGTAATTTCGTGGACACGAATTAGTATTTCGTGGCCACGAAATTAAATAAAAAACAATTTCCCATGTCCTAAACCAGCCACCGTAGCTTATGGATCATTCTGTTTTAGTATTAAATTTGGAGAAACCCGACCAGCACCAATGTAACAACTACAACAACTCATCTATGCCAATAATATGTTTAGCCATACATGTGGATAGGGTGGTATTGTTAAAAAAATTATCATGTCCATATGTATTGCTAAATATTGCTGGGCATATATAGATGGTTGTTCTATAATTCCTGGTCGGGGTTTATCAAAATTGGGAGATTAAATTATGTTCATCTGATGATAAAGAAAACACTTTCTCCGTCCACTCGATACATCCCCCGGATACATGTTTCACATACTAAATTAACACCTTAGTCAACATAACTAATCGCTCCCTCAAATCGTTTGCCACAAGAATAAAAATTAATTGTCAGTATAAATAGGCAAGACATCCCTGGACACTTTCTAAGAGATAATTTATTTATAAGAAGATATTTGTGTGCATTATGTGCTTGGTCTTATATATAGTACAACACAATAAGATGCAAGTGACACAGTGTGGGGGCAATACTGTGTCGAAGAACATAGTTGAGGGGACCCTTCTATCATCCTTCATAATGTATTATGACTCCATCTGTTGTGAACAAACCATCGACTTAGGCTTAATGGATCGTTCTCCCCCAATAATATACTTGGCTTTGATCCGATCAACATTCTGGGCCGTGGTATTTCCCCGTAAATTAGATAGTGTCTATAGTCGGATGGTATTGGTCATGTTCAAATGGTGACACAGATATGAAACTGGACATGTTAGTGCCCCATGGGCCATTGATCATTATAAGATCGAGAAACTTAGTCTAGGAAATTACCGGGAATTCACTGGAAATTGTAATTGTAGCTGACAGGGTCGTAATTCAACGTTTGCATTTCCGATGCAGTTAATACCCAAATGTGAAATTTGAGATATACCTGGCCGTCAAATTGAACCATATGTATTATTTAAGGTTAGCAACGGTTGCTAATCAAATGCCACAATGGTGTACTAATCATTCATTGGTATTGCCTTAATTTAGTCAGTGTCTAATCACATGGTTATGGTTTTGTTCAAAGTTGGGCACATGTATGTCTAAAACTATGCAGCCATGCTCTGCATAGGCCACTGATCATTATAAGATCGGGAGACTTTGCCACCGGTCCCGATAGCTCATTAGTAACGGTTACTAAGCCCCTACTGGGAATTTGCAGGACAATGCAACTATGGTTGATATCTATTTTACACATTAAACTCTACTTTAGTGGAAATTCGAATTTACTTGATTTTCACAGCTATACACGAAGCGTGGAAATTACCTGTGGTCAGAATGTTGATGGTGAATGTTGGGTTTCAGTCGCTGTACTGAAGTTGGCCAAATGTAACTGATGTGGGAAGTGCGAAAGCAAAGCCTATACCGCTACAGTAAAGATCTCAGCTGCACCGAAATGTCCATATATCAGTAGCACAAATCCTGCGAAAACACAGATTCTCGCAGTGCATGTGGGATAGACTCCGAAGACAACGATTGAGTTAATGACAACGAACAACTACCATCTATATACCTGTGTATTTGTGACACTACATCCCGTTATGATCGACGATGTGGTTTTAAAAACTAGTCAGTGGACAACAAGACAGACAAGTGTCAAATAAAACAATAATATAATATGTAATCACATCGTGAACAGTCTTGTTGTGAATATTTGCGTTTGATTCAACAGGCTGCATATTATCGAAATTACAAAACCATTCGACACTTACTTTTGCCAATTACTGTATCTTGATGCGTAACTATATCATGTATTGCATCTATTAAATCACGGATAGTTACAGTGGGTAAAACACGAGTGTTAGTCTACATATATAGTTGCGCACGATTGACAATAAGTGATATTACAATTAACGTATGAACATAACTACGTCTGCGTTTCATACTTAGTATTTTTTAGAAATATCAGTACGCGCATATCATAATACACAAAATGGCGCCATTTATCCAAAGTACTAGAATCCCCATAGGGCTCAGTGTTAAATTTTGATCACAACTGTAGCCAAAACGAATTAACCGATCGCCATACGTCAGATGGCACCATCTATCGTTTTCTGTAAATACGAAACGCTCTCTAAATTATGTTGACCCCGATTTAGGCCGACCCACCAAAATTCAAGAATGGAAACAAGTGAATCCTGAAAACACACCTATTAGGCATACATAATCCGTTTTCAGATCGCTTTTAACAAACCAAAAATGCAAAATGACATAAGGAATCCGACTAAAATAGTTTAAACTAAAAGAATTCAGCGCGTGCCTCAGACCCACCATCTTGTGTCGGCGTATTTTGAAATAGTTCTATTTACACGCGCATTTATATTACCGTATAGAACTTTTATGTACAATCGCTTTGAAAAATTGACCAATCAAATAAACGGAACCGGTGGAAACACGGCGAGAACCGGAACGGTGTAAGCACGACGAGAACCGGAACGGTGGAAACACGGCGAGAACCGGAACGGTGGAAACACGGCGAGAACCGGAACGGTGGAAACACTTTAATCCTGGAGAAAAATACAAAGTCGATTTCAAACTCATTATTTATCGATCAAAAACCCCACATTGTGTACAAAACCTCTATATATATCGACATATCTAAAGAGGCGTGGTCGTTGTTCATTTAGATTTGTTTAGTTATGTTTTTACTAGTTTTTAATGACACGCCCCTTTGACCTATATAATAAGCAGCCTGTATAGATTATAAAGTCTGTATAGATTATAAAGTCATCCACTGAAACGTTTGTACGTGCATACCCTATACAGCTAATAGCGCTAGCAATAACACAAAAGAACAATAACTCTAATTGTTACCCAATAGTAGAGTTTTACTTCGTAAATCATTGGGATTTAGAATTAACTGGTTAACCCCAAATTCGCGTTCGTAACGCCACAACGAACTGTTGCCCGCCCTGAATTAAATGTTGCCCGGTTTGCAATCACGGTCAGCTTTTGTGACGTCACGAGTGAACTGTTGCCCGAGCCGAGCGAACTGTTGACTGGCTCCGAGCGAACTGTTGACTGGCCCGAACGAACTGTTACATGGTTTGCAAATTCCGTGACGTTTCGGCTATTTCCGGTTTCGTTTTTTAATTATACCGGATTTCCGTATTGTCACTGTCACCTGATTATATACAAGTAAATGTATTGGGTAACAAAGCAATTATTTCAAGTGTCTTTTGGGAACAGGCAAAATTGTTGTCCCTCGGTATCAGGAATGACTATCGAACTGTTGCCCTCGGCCTTCGGTCTTGGGCAACAGTTCGAGAGTCATTCCTGATACATCGGGACAACAATTTTGACTGTTCCCAAAAGACACATGAAATAATTGCTTACTGTGCCCGCTATTTCGTTCAAAGTCACTTACGAAGCTATACGGCTATGTCTAAAGATGGACATCACACAGAGACAAAAATATCTGGAACAATATTATCTACAAACAAGCAGGGTTGGTGGGTATAATACGGTAGAGCCGGTTCACATGAAGTGTCTTTGAGAAACTTCACTTTTACGGAGCATGAACATACATGAACCTTTCTCAGAAACTGAAGTCAGCGTATGTTATTGTTAGCGCTATTAGCTGTGTGTGTTGCCATGCATTACGGGACTATCGGATTCTTTTGTTCGACAAAATACTGCCTGATATATAGCCTACCATGCAATAATATGGACATGGGCCGGGTGATCATGCATGCTGGATACGACTCGAGCCAAGGGGTTCGTATACCCTTCGAACGAACGGAACTTTTTGCAGTATGTGCCCAGCGGTGGTGATTGACGTTCGCCGATCGGGAAGACATATATGTGACCCGCCATATCAAATCCAGTCGTAAGTCGGGATTTTTTTACCCTGTGCCAATGCATTCTCGTATATATGCGAGTCGACCATAGGTCGCCTCGCATATATAAGAGAATGCATTGGCCTAACAATTTTTTATCATTTTTTTTAAATAAATGTTTCTTACAATTTTTAGGACATAAAATAAAAAAAAACATCCATTACCCTGCAGGGAGCCCCACACATATATAGAATCATATAGAAGAGTGTCGTCTGCTCATGTTTGTCTGGGGCTCTGTATGGGTGAAATTATAAAATTGTTAAAGGATACAAGAACAAAATTATTAAAATTGTAAAAAATTGTTAGGCCAGTGCATTCTCTTATATATGCGAAGCGACCTATGGTCGACTCGCATATATAAGAGAATGCATTGGCACAGGGTAAAAAAAATCCCGACTTACGACTGGATTTTATATGGCGGGTCACATTTATAGGGTTATTACCACCACGTCTTTCCTGGCCAACATTCAAGCGGCTTTTTAATTTAATATCGCGTTTTAAAACGTAGCTTATAAGGTTATTTATTTCGAAGGTTCTTTAAATTTCGACGATATGACTATACATGAAACCAAGCTTAAAGGGACACTGTACTCAAATGTTGTTGTTGGTTTCTACAGTTTCCGAGTAGTCGCATAAGGTAATCAGATTTCAATTATTTGAAAGTCTGTTGAGTTCGAAGTAATGCTACGGATGGCAGATTTAGTCGGAACGCAAAAATAGAAATTGTCGTTGTCGAGTAATTTTTGTAGTTTTCAAGCAAGTCCATCAAATAAATGTTATATTCTATGCACACTAGTCCCATATACTCATTTAAGTTATTTAAAGTCACTAGTCAGTGAGTGGCTTGAGTTTACGCCCCGTATCAATATAATTGTTTACAGGATCATGTGTGCCATACGTTGCCCAATAAACTATCCGTTAATTAATTTGATTACGTATTGTACACGGAAATTCGTAATTTAATTTATGGCTCCAGCTATAAATTAAATTTATATCAAATTATTAACTTTGATTTTAAGATCACCTATTAACCTGAACGTATACAGAATACATCTTCGACTGAAATTACTTATTTTTCTATTTATAGTATCGATATTAGATCGTTGTTATTACCGGGAATTTATTGAAAATGGCGTACAGTACCCCTTTAATGAACACCCAAACATATAATTTTCAGAATAAGGCCACTGTGAGTATATATATCTTCCGAATTAAGAAAAGACCCCATTGTAATACCGACACTCTGATGACTTGTATAGAAGGTGTTTTTTTTTCACGGTGGGTCTAAATAACGCCGTTTACATTGACTTTTCCAAAAAATCTATGGAAGACCCCCGGATCCCCTCTGTGCCAATGAGGCACCCCACTAGCTCGGCGCTTGTTTCTATAATGCCCCGTTACATATGACAAACTGCCTTTATATACTGGTGGCTATATGGATTTGTACATGTAAGTTTATGTATTGTTGATGTGGTCTGCCTTTATATTTTCTGGTGGCTGCATGGCCACGGACTTCTACGTGTATGAGGTTGTTAATGTGGTCATTCGTATAGTCAGCTTTTCAGATCGGCCACTATATATATACAGTTAGTTTACGCCGGCGAACACATTTGATGCCCGCGTTTAAAATCTCGTTGTCTGCGCCGTGGATGGCCGCTGAATGTCGACGTCGTTCGCAAAAAAATGGCCACATGCCGTTACTTTCAGTAATTGAATTCGAGTAAGGATACATACATCACTTTATGTTTTAACATGTCCACGTTATCCGACATCGATTCAATACTCGTACTTCATAAATCTCTTAACATATGTAGTTGAGTTTTCGTTTGCTTAAAACTGTAAACTGTAATCTCATGCTATGCAAGGAAATGAAAACTGACTACGAAAGTTCAAAGCTGCATGACTGGCTGCACTTGTGACCGGTTTGAAAAGCTGACTACGAATTTGATTGGAGCCTTCAACCTGAGAAGGACCCCACTATACATTGCCACGTCGTGTATACATCAAATGAAACACGAAGGTCTGTTCGTAACCTCTGTAATTAAACCTCGGTTCAAACCCACAGCATTGGTCTAAAAGAATTGTGTCTAACTGGACGTTGGTGGTAGGTCAGTGACCAGTTGATTGACCACTCTATATCCACTGAACAAACTACAAGACCGAGTTATGTCCCATCGTTACGCTCATCGGACCACATATATGCATGTGTCGTTTCTAATCGCGTGCTCTCGTCTAACTACTGACTCCAGCAGAAGTCACACAATAGAACACTTCCAACAAGTTGGAATAACTGTAGGTTGTTTAATTGTGAAATTTAGCGGACGCCTATAATATAAAGCAAATTGTCTCAGATACATGTTTGTATTTCCTTTTCGCTAATCGGTGTACATGCATGTATGAGTTGTCCTATATACTATATGTCAGACAATTGCCGACTAATTTGATCTCATCCCGCCAATTTCCAATTTAATATGGACAACAGTTTCTCGGAAAAATGCAGAATGAATGGTAACCGACAAAAGTCTGTAATATAACATCGTATACATATGTACAGTGGTCTGTGTGACCTGCACATGTGAGGGACATAACTCCGCCTTGCAGTTTGTCCACACGAGGAGATCATGCATTTAACCCTTTCAGTGCCAAGTCCGATTTTTGTATCAACCCATATTTCCTTGATCATTTTTCAAATTTATTGATTATAATAATGTGATACATTGATGGAAAGAGCTCCAGATGGAAAGAGCTCTTAGAGCTCTTTCCATCAATGTATCACATTATTATAATCAATAAATTTGAAAAATGATCAAGGAAATATGGGTTGATAAAAAAATCGGACTTGGCACTGAAAGGGTTAAAGATACATAATCCGAATTAACGCTCGCAATTTTCTATTTCCTCGGCTTCGCGGGTAAAAAATATTTGATTCGAGGAACCCACCCATCAAAGCTCACTGTGATCAGATATCGATGTTTGAAAACTATATTTTTTCACCACCGAAAATAATAAGTGGCCCAATAAACATTCGACGAGAAGACGGTCTCGGACCAAATTGCGGATGACGATGGATAACTCTAAAATCAAGTGGCTTTTTTGTGCCAGATATTTGACAAACCAGCAAAATTTCGTTGAACAAAATGTTGATAACAGGTTTTGGGCAATTACTCGATTATGCTAACTGAAGCGGCATTTCAAAAAATGTTGTTGTTGGAATCTGATGATATGGGGACCATCGAATCGGATTGAGTACCTATAATCTGGTGATCGAAAGGTCAAAGGCAATTCAATAAATAACATAAAATTTATATGTCAAACATAACAGTGAAAATTCGTCCGTCTCGATCCGGAGATTGTCATTGGTGTATCAAGAGATGTTTCGCAAAAAAATGCAGTTACAATTAACTGTTGGAAATGGGTTGGGCTCCCATTATGTCGTAGTGTTCCCATTGGGTTTTATCCATATCATTAGCCAGATTTAGCCACATGTACGTGTATATAACGTTATTTAGCCACATGTACGTGTATATAACGTTATTTAGCCACATGTACGTGTATATAACGTTATTTAGCCACATGTACGTGTATATAACGTTATTTAGCCACATGTACGTGTATATAACGTTATAACGTGCCGCTGTGGAGATGCACTTGGTGTAAAAGGCATGTGATTGTACGGCGACAAACACACACGTTTACATATAAGTGCCCAACGTGTATGGAAACATGTAAACTATATTTGGTGTTGAGGCCAAGCTGCGACCGCCGATATGTTTCAATAAAAATATCTTTTCCCGGGCAGTTAATCCCTTTGCCACACTGCCTGCATAGCATTGATGGCCCATTCGGTTATTAAAATATTCAATTATTCCTCTTTGCTACAAGTTGTACCTAAACTATAAGCGATGTGACCGTGTACACGTGGGCGGAATGGCCACGTTCGTGTGTCATGTGACTTATGCTGGCAATTTAATGGTCATACGTAAAGGCATAAATGGCTAAACCTGGCTATTGCTATGTGTTAACCGTAACTGCGAGTTTGCGAAACCGCCCTATAATAACTCTTTTAAAATAACTGTCTCATTTTGATTACACAGTCTCGCTGACTATCATCCCGTAACCGAAAGACCGAAGGCAATTATATAAATAAACCTAAACAGTCCATCATAATATTGATTCTTCATCAGATTCCACTTCTGGTTTGTTGTTCATTGTCATGTCTGTCTTTCCTGGCTGAATATCAAACACAGCTTCATCCACTTCCACGACCCACTTCTCAATCCACTCCTCCTTCTCCGTGGACATCAAATCGTTCTCCTCTATGTACTTCTTGACGTCCTTGTACGCGTATGAATCGTTGGCATCCCGCCAAGTTTTCCAAGTCTTAGCAGAGTTAGCCCGCTTGTTTTCTTCCGAGTCACTCTCTATACTGCTGTCAACTTCCACTCTAAACAAGCGCTCCTTTGTTCGGGACTCAGACAAGGACAATTCTTTACACCGCTTTAATTTGGAAGGCGATTTGGGACTTTTTTCACTATGTAAAACTGAAAGCTCTGGGCTGGAATCCGTTTTCAGATTCCGATGTCTTTTATCATTTTCAATCTCATACTGATTGTCAATCTCTTGTTTAAGCTTTTTAATTTTGTCTTTATACTGTTCTTCGTGCCATTGCCGAAACTGCTCAATCTTTTTTCGTATTGAGAACGTCCCTTCTGATCGGTGGATCGGCGACGGACGCTTGAAGTTGTCTCGGGGTAATACTTTCTGATTCTGCGCGCCCTTCCCGTCTATTCTGTTAGTCATTCGGAATCGTGGTGAGTCGGCACCAACTTCGAACACATTAGATTTTTTCGAGTAATTCTTCCGATCTTTCGTTCTCTCCGTTCGCCCATCGCCTCTAACGAGCGGCGATATATTAACAACATTGATGTTTTCGTACGAACCATCCAACTCACGCTTACTGCCG
Organism: Siphonodentalium dalli; assembly: GCA_032622095.1. Classification (NCBI taxonomy): domain Eukaryota; kingdom Metazoa; phylum Mollusca; class Scaphopoda; order Gadilida; family Siphonodentaliidae; genus Siphonodentalium; species Siphonodentalium dalli. The sequence continues at coordinate 139,881,067 of CP136069.1, read as the reverse complement.
TTCAAACCACTTTCTTTAGATACACGAAATGTCTGATGATTCTTCGACACAGGGGAAACGGCGCCTGCGTTTGATCTCATTCCTATATACGGAGTTGATACATCCTTGTTCCGATAATTCACAGAAGGGCCAGTCAGATCGAATAAATCATTCGTACTGAGCGTTTTGATTGGTGGAAGCATTGGTTCGTCATTCTTTTTTGGCGTTCGCCTATCTCTTTTCGCGCCATATTGAATGAGCGCGTTTTGTTGATCGACTTTCTTTCGAATGCGCTCCAAACTTGTGTATTTCCTGTTGAGTCTTTTAGAAGGTGATCGTGGATTGGTTGATTCGTCTTCTGAAAGCGTTTTCATCATTTCATACCTGCCACTGTACACTTCAGGTTTTCCCAATTCCAGGTAGGTGCCTTTCATCATTTGTTCACGACTATAACGAACCATATTTGTGTTGTTCCGAAAGATCCATTGCGAAATAACCTGCGAAACAAACAAGCAGTGTTATAATGGTTCAATTGATATAAATTATACATATAGGCATATATACGCCATATATAGGTGTTTTCAAATCAATAAGTGAGATCACTGAGTCGCGGCCGTATTGAATTCATCCAGCCCCGTTCTGAGGTTTCAGAGATTCATCCGGCCCGGTTCCGTGGTTTTAGTGCTACAGGTCAATATTCTGAAGTAGCATTTCCATATATGGAGCTTTTGAATATTCATGAGTTCCATATATGGAAATGCTACTCCAGAATTTTTTGACCTGTATCACTGAACCCACGGAACCGGGCCTCGTGGATCCAATATGATCGCGAATTAGTGACAAGGCGTATACAGATTAAAATCATACTGAATGCAACTTTAATGTGTATTCGCGGTTCTAATTTGATTGATATAAATATCTGGCTTCTTACTTAGATTATGGATGACACTAACTTTCATATGTTTCTATCCATTTATTGGATATGTTTTTCATGACTTGGAGGGAGAACAATAGTCAAAGCGTTACATGTTAATTAATATGACATTTGGTGGTACTTTTGTAAAGGCACGTGAGGCCTTAATTGTCGAAAATATTCATATTTGTTCCAAACACCGTAAACAGAAAAACATTAAAACGCATACAGTTTCGTTCATATATATCATGATCATCGCGTAAACAGCATGCTATCATAAAGACCTATACTATATTTTACCTAAGCAAGAGCCTGATTGTGTTACGGAAGACAGCACAATGATACTGGCTAATCACACACAAATGGCATAAACGCTCTTTATTAGTTCCATATCAGGAATTCACCCACAAAGAACGCTCTTTATGTTTACCATCATAATATAAACAAACATCAGAAAAGTAACTTTTTATGCTTTTGTTTACATAACAATAGTCAAATATATGACAATAACATACTGTTTATGCGATATTTCTTATTTGTATACGGACAAAGTCTGTCTACATTTTGATGTTCTTTCTGTTTGTGGCGGTTTTTGACGGGTGGAAATATTTTTACAGGATACCCACCGCCAAGGCCAACCGTACCTTTAAAGTTTTAATTTCATGTTATATTTAACTTTGAACATTATTATTGAACATTATTGAATGACCTTATTATATTCTATTCTATTCTATATTCATTTTGTTTCAGTGGAAGAAAGCCAATAAATGTAATAAAATAGATTTTATGTTGTTTTGTAACTGAAAGTCTGGGATCCTGACAGCGTCACTATACATTAACACTCTCTGGACCTCATTCTACAAATGACAGACACACTATTTGCAGGCTTGGACCCTGAATACATATTTAACTATCCATCTAACAGTTATTCATATCTGACATGGTTTTTGTTCCAATCCACGTTAGAAAATCCTAGACATGTCAACCATTCAGATGAAAAGCATTGTAGTGGGGGGGGGGGGGGGGGGATAATTACAGGAAAACATAAAAATCGTTCACTTTGTGATAGAAGCGCCAAACTTTCAGAATTTGTTAAGTGGTTGGTGAGTATCACTAAACTGGCTGGTTCCAGATTTTGGAGGTCACCTTGACCTTCAATTTGACCTTGACCTTTTTGAAAATCTCAGTTTTTGGGTTGGGTGGTTTATGCCATCCTTTTCTTGTGAAAATCGCATCTTCTCACAGTTTACTCAATACAATTATAGTTGGGAGGTGACCACGGTTCATTTGGGCCAAAACATATCTAAATTTTCATAAGATGGCCGCCAATATGGCCGCCGGAAATTGAAAATGTGACATTTTTTCACAAATATCTTCTAGTTCAATTCATGCTGTTTGGAACTGGTTGAGTAATGAAACTTTATTTTGTGTTTTTTATATTAACTGATCATTGGAATTAAATATGCAATTATTGGGGTCCTAACCACTTCCAATCTCTCAAAACTTCGATTTTACAGAACGCGGTACAAAAAAAAAAATCACAATTGGGATTGTAGTCATATTTCAACTAGAAATGAAAAGAACATTGTAATGCAAGTGAGGCATATCATTACCTATGAATATTCCAACTCTCTGGAACCAAAAATCTTACCTTGGTTCAAAATGGCTGCCAAAATATGGAAAATTGTAAATATTACACCAGGGTGTCATGCAATTGCTTACAAGTTGTGGTTGATGTATAAAATTGGCTAATCTGTATTCTATACATTGAATACTAACATGCATGATACACCATGTGTCATTGTTACTATTGTCACCACTGACATCACCAGATATATTGGATTTTTCTCTCACAAACTTGACAAAAATATCGGCAAAAAATAACTTTTCAGGGTTCGACCATTTTTTCAAATTAAATGCAACTACCTTTGGTATTAAATGTGTTTATTGTTTTGACCTATCTTAAATGTGTCACACTATGGTGTTTATAGACTAAATTGCTCAAATTGACTTCCAAAATGGCAACCAAATTTGTAAAAAGTTAATTTTTTACACATATCCAGAAAATTATTCTCTGCGTTATCAGGAAAGGTAGCAAATTGTGACTCACTTGGTTATTATACCTGTTAGTTAATTAACTGACAACTATGTTCTATTATTTTTATCCTAGTTCCGTATGGGGCATGACAAATTCATTTTAAAGTTGCAGTATGGAATTTTGCGGATAACCTCTTTTGTGATTATGGCCATATTATTGAAAGGAAATGGGCAGAACTTTGAGACGGAACTGAGATGAACCATGAGATGTGGGTAGTCTGGCCCATTATGATAACAATTTATCAACTGGATACAGGGTGGAAGCCAAGATGACAGCCAGGGAGTTACTCTATGATCGTAGATGAGGATAATAGGTATACCGCGAGTTATTGTATGGTCATGGATGATGTGTGGGTATATGGGGAGTGCCCTGTTGGCAACGGTGGGTTGTATATTTATATATGTTGTGGATGTGTTATCATTGATGGTGTATGGGGAGTAGATGCATGATCATGAGTATGGCAAGTGTGGAACTTATGAGAGGTCGTATGTGCGGGTATTGGTATACGGTATCTGGAAGGGCTCACCATTGGTGATGTGCATATGTATACCTGGATTGACTCTATGGTAATGGATATGGCGAATAGGTATACATGTAGTGGCTGTATAGTCCATGGTGAGGTGAATAGGTATACAACGCATGATCGTATGATCGTGAATGTAGTGAATATGTATACATAGAGTGACTATATGGCCATGTGCCGGGTGTATGTGTATACCTGGTGTCCATACATGGTGACTCGTGGCTGTATCGTCATTTGTGGTATGTACGGGTATAACCAAGTATGGCTGTATGATCAGGTGTACGTGTATAAATTGGGTGACTATGTTGTCATTTGTGTTGTGTTTATGTACATATGGAGTGACTGAGGTAATGGGTGGGTTGTACACGTGTACCTTGGGTGGCACAATAACTCAAGGATATGTTAATCAATGGAGAGGTCATGTCAGAGAGTTCTCTATCTTGATGGTGTTTATATACATGGGGGCGTTAAACACGGAAAACAATGGCCACATATTACCACATAGTCATTACATACATGTATATACAGAAACACCACAGACATAACAATATAGTGACCCACTGTATCCATGTACACCTGACCCATGACCACATGTGACCTTACAGCCACGCGTCACGATACAGGCACACCGGGGATACTCCTAAACATGACCGATAACCATATTGTCATTCCTTGTATACCCATTCAGCTCACCATTGTCCATAAGGTCATCCCCTGTATACATATTCTCCAAACACGTGGTCAAATAGACAATCAATATATACATCAACAATGACCATAAAGTCACTCCGGGTATACATATGCACCTCACCAATGACCATATAGCCACTCGTTTCATACACATACCTTCACCAATGTTACCTGACCTATGGCCATATAGTCACACCGTGTGTACCTATTCAAAACATTCATACACGACCATGGTCAAACCTTGCATACATATTCACCTCAACATTCATTCCCTGTATCCCTATTTGTCACACCATAGCAGCATAGTCACTCAAGATATACTAATACACCCCAGCCATGTCAGTATAGTCACTCCATGTATGCATATGCACTTTATCCATGGCCATATAGCCACTTGCTATATACACATATCCCTTGCCCATGACAATAAAGCAACACATGTGTATACTGGTATAACCTACACATGACCATACCGCCACGAGTACTAAACAGGAACACCAGGTATACTCATACGCCTGACATATGACCATTTTAATAGTCACCCCCTGTATAGATGTCCATTATATTTATGATCATACAGTCACTACTTGTATACCTACATGTACTCATCTCACCATTGACCATACATTCACTACCTGTATACCTATATCGACACACATTGTCATATAACCACTCGATATACATATACAGCCCACCCTAGACCATAGATTCACTCCAAGCATACAAGTAAACATCACTAATGGCCATTCGGCCCTTCCAGATATACACACAACCACTCAAACAATCCATACTTGCATATACACCTCACACATGACAATTCAGCAATTCACTGTATAATCATACATGCCATCCATGATAACACGGCTAATCCCTATACACCCACCAATGATAATACATCCATGAGATATATAAATATGCATCCCACCCGTTACCACAAGGACACTCCCTATATACCCACACACTCGATAATGTCCAACCAGCTTACTCCAGGTAATCATATTCAATCATGACCGTACATTCATTCCATGTATACATATACACATTACCCGTAACCATAAAATCACACCCTATTTACCAACACACCCATCCATGATCATACAGACAACACATGTACATCCCACCCATGCCCTTACAGTCACTCCATATATACATAATCAACACATAGATGACCATGTAGCTATATCCATACACTACACCAATGCCCATACGGGCACACCTGGCGCACCCGTACTGGATATACACAATCATACACTATACAGTCACTCCATGCATACCGATTCACATCACACCTGACCATGACATCTCCTTGTATACATAGATGCATCTTACAATGGACAACCCACTCATAACCATATATTCACTCATTGTATACCTATTCACATAAGTCATGACATACAATAACTCACTGTATACCTATTCACTTCACGTGTGATCATAGAGTAACTCCCTGGCTACGATCTTGGCATCCGCACTGTATTCAGTTGACATTTTCTTAGCACAATGGACCAGAATAGCCAAATATTATGGTCCATCTCAATTATGTCTCAAAGTTCTGCCCATTTCCTTTCAATAACTAGGGACAAAATCACAAAAGAGGTGCTCGGCAAAATTACATACTTTAAAATGAATTTATTTTGCCCATACGGAAGTGGGACAATCAGAATAGAACATTTAGTTGTCAGTTAATTAACTAACAGGTATAATAACCAAGTGAGTCACATTTTGCTACATTTTTGGATAATGCAGAGAATGTTCGGGATATATGTAAAAAAAATAACATTTTACAAATTTGGTTGCCATTTTGGAAGCCATCTTGAGCAATTTTGTCTATAAACACCGTAGTGAGACACATTTAAGATAGACCAAAACAATAAACACCTTTCAATCCAAAGATAGTTACATTTTACCTGAAAAAATGGTCCAAACCTGAAAAGTGAATATTTGCAAATATTTATGTCAAGTTTTTGAGAGAAAAGTCCAATATTTTTGACGATGTCAGTGGTGACAATAGTAACAATTAACCATGGTGCATCAAACATGTTAGTATTCAATGTATAGGATGCAGAATTGCCAATTTTATACATCAACCACAACTTGCAAACGATTGCAGGAAACGCTGGTGTAATATTTACAATTTTCCATATTTTGGCGGCCATATTGGCAGCCATTTTGAGCCAAAGTAAGAATTTTGGTTCCAGTGATTTGGAATATTCATAGGTAATGATATGCCTCACTTACATTACAAAGCTATGTTCATTTCTTGTTGAAATATGACTAGAATCCCAATTGTGATTTTTTTGTGAACTTTTATACGGCATCCTGTAAAATCGAAGTTCTGGGGGATCGGAAGGGGCTAAGACCACAATAATTGCATATTTAATTGCTCCAATGATCGGTTAATATACAAAACATAAAATAAAGTCGCATTACTCAACCAGTTCCAAACAGCATGAATTGAACTAGAAGATATTTGTGAAAAAATGTCATATTTTCAACTTCCGGCGGCCATATTAGCGGCCATCTTATGAAAATTTAGATATGGTTTGGCCCAAATTAACCGTGGTCACCTCCCAACTATAATTGTATTGAGAAAACTGTGAGAAGATGCGATTTTCATAAGAAAAGGATGGCATAAACCACCCAATCCAAAAACTGAGATTTTCAAAAAGGTCAAGGTCAAATTGAAGATCAAGGTGACCTCCAAAATCTGGAACCAGCCAGTTTAGTGATACTCACCAACCACTTAACAAACTCTGAAAGTTTGGCGCTTCTATCACAAAGTGAACGATTTTGTAACTATCCCCCCCCCCCCCCCCCCCACACTATTGTGATAATCGTATAGCATGAGAAACGTCAATACTATATAACAGTATAGGCCCTAATGAAAGAAATATTGTTGTTGTCATATCTGAAATATTTCTTAAGTATGAAAGTTAGGAAGGTAATATTACAAGTTGAGGGGGCATTTCCTGTGCATCTTTTAAATTCAAATAATAAACTAAAACATAAAGTGCGACACATGCAATATCGGCATAATTATCCACCCAGCCCACAGGTTGTGCAACGTCTAAATGATTGTATGGATCGTACGGTACTATTAGCCGCAGCTACATGTGTGGTAAGTGATAACAGTTTAACAATGCTGCATTAAAATATGCGACCCGCCATATCAAATCCAGTCGTAAGTCGGGATTTTTTTTACCCTGTGCCAATGCATTCTCTTATATATGCGAGTCGACCATAGGTCGCCTCGCATATATAAGAGAATGCATTGGCCTAACAATTTTTTATCATTTTTTTTAAATAAATGTTTCTTACAATTTTTAGGACATAAAATAAAAAAACAGTTATTACCCTGCAGGGAGCCCCACACATATATAGAAGCATATAGAAGAGTGTCGTCTGCTCATGTTTGTCTGGGGCTCTGTATGGGTGAAATTATAAAATTGTTAAAGAATACACAAGAAAAAATTATTAAAATTGTAAATAATTGTTAGGCCAATGCATTCTCCTATATATGCGAGGCGACCTATGGTCGACTCGCATATATAAGAGAATGCATTGGCACAGAGTAAAAAAATCCCGACTTACGACTGGATTTGATATGGCGGGTCACATATGTGTATAACAATCCAAGTGCCCTTCGACGTAAACCAGCTAGTAAAATAGGTTGGATAATGCTGGTTTTACACCGAAGTCTTGTTTATATATGCATACAGTTCTATAACAGACTTTATGCCCAGATCCAGTGGCGGGATTTTTCGTCTGTTATATAATTTCGTTATATAGTTATGTAGGAAAGAGTGACATATTACGGTCATAATGATGTATGATATATATATAATTGAACTTTGACGTTACATTACATTCATTATTACTGCATTGTGTTTTTCGGGTAGTTGAGCCGCTCCGATTACTGGCTCAGACTAAACTTGACAATTCAATTGCCGTAATTATTCGTAACGGCATCAGTTTGCCCTACCAACACCATATCAATTCAGCAGGACCCAACAACCTCATAGCAGACTAGCAGGACCGACGATGTGTGATTTACCCACCTATGGGAATATGTTAATGATCAACACTGTATAACAACAGTTAATAATTTGTTGTGCTCCATCCTATAGCGGCTGAATTTAAATGCCATTCCGGTGCCATATTGATTATATCGCTTCATTAAATGGTCATATTATCAATATACCAATATTGTTCAAGGTAATATGTTGACCTATATAGCTGTAAATAAATCCAAAGTATTTAATTACGTCCATCATTATGGCGTTGTTGCGTGGTTCAAATGGGCAATTAGAATTTGGATTAGCGCCTCGTCATAGTCGCCATATAGTTCTCACACTTTACCATATATTCTATATGAATAGGTATTTTTGTTCGATTTTACCCAAAATTTCGATAAAGTTACACAGGCTGATGAAAGTGGTGATAAAGGTACACAGAAGTTCATCAAATCTCAAAATTAACGAGATGTCGAAGTCATTACTCTCAAGTCCTAATAAAAATTCTAAAATGTTTTGAATCGCTTCAAATTGGGGAGGTAGAGATTGACCCGTTTATTTAAGACATGAATGCGGTACACTCTTAGAACAAATGTGTATAAATACTACACAAAATGTGTTACATTTGATCTTAAACAAAATTGTGTAGAAATGACACATGACATATAATTATTAAATATTTCGGTGGAATATCATCAACGTTGAATATGATTGAATATGTGAGTGTATAATAGATATTAGATGAAATGTGTTCTATTGGAGACACAAAACTCGTAAAGGCTACCACAGAACAAACAATTGGCAGCAGCTTTAAATTTTGTTATACACTATGTTTGTGTAAAAACTGAACAACACATAATTGTGTACCACAAAGTTTTAAAGCAGCTGCCATTTTTTTGTATTATGGCAGCTTTTACAAGGTTTATGTCTCAAATAGAAAATATCTCATATATTAAATATAATATACTCACATATTCACTCATATTCAATGTTGAGAAAATTCAACCGACACATTTATGTCATGTTGCATTTCTACACAATTTTGTTTAAGATCAAATGTAACACATATTATGTAGTATTTATACACATTTGTTCTAAGAGTGTAGATGTGTGTTATTGTGGTATACGGCGCTGTGGTCGTTGCAATGGAACATATTGTGCATGTGAACCGCGAATCGGTTCTCACTAAATGTGCACCAACGGCCTTTGATCCGTATCACCAATAACACACAAACCCACTACATTCATTTCTTATATTTATATATCTTTGTTATGACTTATTCCCATAAAAAAGCTGAGTGTATTCTTATTTATTTTCACAAAATCTGCCGAAAATTTGAAACTATAGCCGATGCAGCCCATTAAGTAAGTCAGCCCAATATAAGATTTTTAAGAAGTTATCTCCTCGAAATTTCCACTATGCGATAAGTGCCTGTAATATAAGTTTGATGCCTTACAAGCGTCAGGGGACAGACGCTCGTTTTGCATAAATACAGGAACAAATTCCAAAGATTATCAACAATGTAATTCTCTGGATCTGTCCAACGAAAAAATCTCGAATTTCACATATCATCTTTTCATCTTCATAATTATACTCATTGTATATAATATGAACAATTATTAAACAAAGACAAAAACAATGGATAGTAATACATTTGAGAGCTTGCAAATATGTTATTATTGTCCCCTTTGCTCCAAGAAGTGGAAAGAACTGCTAAAATATTTAATAATTTCACACAGCAATCCAATAACCACATAGCCTGTTGCCTTGGCTCTTTATGATAGGAAGCTTCATTCGTGTGATACTGTTGAATTGCTATTGTGCCATATCTCAACCATATCTGAATATATATATATATATATATTGAGTAGGATATGTATGTATGTCTGTCTGTCTGTATGCCTGTCTGTGTGTTCGTATTTTTCTCCCAGACCCCAAGACCGATTTCAACCAAATTTGGTGTGGTGACTCAGGATACCCTGGCGGAGGTGCTAAATGTGAATATTTAGGTTCAATTTGAACCTATTTACTGACCAGCTGTACGCTATTTGTATATGCGTTTTCACTGCGGCCCGCGCCATCCAACAGAATAACGGGTATAAGCAGGTATAAGTCCACTTATAAGTCGAACATGAACCTATGTGAATATTTTGGTCCAATTGTGCGAGAAGTGAACACAGTTAGGGGCCGTAGGCCCCTAACGCACAAGGGGGCCACGGGTCGATTTGTGACGTGGCCGCAGCCCCCCCCCCCCCCCCGACGCTGAATAAAGGCTGGCGAAAGGAGCTTGTTTCAGCTAGTATTATATAAAATAATGTATGTTAAAGAATAAGGCAGCCACAAATATTTCCGCCAAATGAAAACAAATGTTGGTATGCAGGCTAATCCACATAGAGAACAAATAACTGGATATGGCCACAGTATTGGGGATACCTGGTAGGCTGGGAGTTTGGCAATGGACATATATGACCTAAAACTCATCTCAGCCCAAAATGATGAAAATTGTTCTTGAATTAAGAAAATTTAAGTCTCCTCTCGTGATCTTGAGACACGATATCATGAATATATGAACTGAACTTTTGAAAACAGTTCTATCGTACAGAAGTTCTTGGTACCGGTAACAGTAAAATGTTACATAATGATATCTCATGCCATAAAAAAGAACAGTAAATGTGTTTATGATTGATTCATTTCCAAAGGTGTTGACGGCTCTTAAATATTGTGACACAATAACAATAATCGCTTGCACCAAATTTTAAAAAGAAATTTTGAGAAAATACATTTTGAAATATCAGGAAATTTTGTCGAAACGTGCTGCTGAAGCCCATGTGTTTAAAATTATGGACCATCTTAATTACATGGCTGTTTTATGCAGATATTCAGGCTTTGTTTAGAATTTTATGGTCCGGCCCTCCCAGTTGATATCCTTGTCTTATTTCTCAGACGAGTTAAACTTGAAACCAAGGGATTGCTCAGCATTGTTTTGCATTTATTCCAACTTAAGTTCAAACAAAGGAAATTGTCTAGCGTCTACAGCACAAAAACCATAACCAAAAATTTCTGGCACCTATATATATATATAAAGAAGTTATATAATATTTATAGTTTTTAAAACAAAACAAAAACAATAAAAAGTTATACTTACATGTATCCGTCATATTCTGTATATGTATTAACGAGACCATTATTCGTCCGTAATCCAATGTTGTTTGCACTAGATTCGATTCATGCACGGGATCGCTGTCTTGAATGCATCGAACTGAGAATAAGAACATTAATTCAAAATGTTAAGTGCGTTCACAATACTTCAATGACGTCACGGGACATACATGGGGCAGCCTGGAAGCGGACCTGGATCAATATAGACTACAGCCTTGGGGATAATCCCGTTGATCATACAGAGATTTATGAAGGATCAATACCTTTGTTAAGTCAGTGCGCCAACCCCGTCCGGATTCCTTTCCTGATTTCAGTATATAATGTACACCATGCAGGGAGGTAAATATATGTGGGGTATCTAAGTGGAAGGGCACCAAGTCTGATTATATTGTGTCTGTCATTTGAGGAATGAGGTCCTCAGAGTGTGGCTAGCATCTCCAAATTCCCCCTCTGGGGACCTCATTCTGCATGGCCTCATTTGCTATGGGAGACATAGCCTCAGATTTTAAGTTCTCAAATGGTGAATATTGTGATGTACACCCATTGGGAACCTCGATTATGCAATGTGTCGCCTGTCATTTTGGGGATATAGAGAAACTAAACTAAAAAAGAAATAGAATCTATGTGAAGAAGTTTCTATAGAAATGTGATAATAAAGAAACTTTCCCGAGAAGATGAGGCCTAAGCAGAATGAGGTCCCCAGAGGGCTAATTTAGTTATGCTAGCCTGCTATGCGGGATAGCGTCACTAAATTCACCCTCTGGGGACCTCATTCTGCAAATGACAGGCACACTAAACTCAGACTTGGAGGGCACGTACGGGTCATACATACCACTCCCTGCATGAGTATTGAATACCAGTAAAGGACCAGACATGCGTTTTTATAAATCCAGGCAAAAATTTCAAGGGATTTTCAAAGACTTTCTCTTGATCTATCAGGCGAAAAATCTTCAATTTAACATATCATCATCTTCATTGAATACATAATCTGAATCATTTTTTAAGAGAAATGGATTTTATTACATTTGAGAGGCTGAAAATAATATTAACTTTTGTGTTCCTTTGTGTACAAAGAACTGTCAAATAAATTAATAATTTCTCACAACAATCCAATTACCAAAATATATAGCTGATTATCTTGACAAGCTTTAATTGTGTCATAATTTGAGTTAAATTTTTAATTATATGATATAACATCATATCCCCATAATTATGTCACATTGAAGAATAAATCTGCCACAAATATTTTAGCCCAATGAAAACAAATGTTGGTTATATGTAAGATGGCTTGTCCACTCAAGCAGGAATCAACTGGAAATAGGCCACATTATTAAAGATAAATGGTCAGTTTTAGGTTCATATAAATCCCTGGGTTAAATTTTTACTTGTTGAATCACATTATTGTGCATTCGATGGATCCATGTACATGATATACACGGATCAGTAAGGTATTTCAGGCCTATAATGGGCTTGATAATATTGGTAAATCATATAATAAAACACTTATTGCGTTGTTTCGAGGTTGCCATAATGATTTATCAACCAGAGGAAGTTAATATTCACCTCGACCTGCGGCCTCGGTCAATTGTTGATAAATCCTCATATCAAACTCGAAACAATGCAATAAATGTATAATATGAGTGTACTGTATGTGTTAACACAGACTGGAGACTGAAATACACCAAACTGTGTCATTTGTACTAATAAATAGTCAAAATTGTAACAATTCGATGCTTTAATATATGTGTACCAGACTTATGAGTTCCAGGTACCAACTAATCGGATGGTATGAATCATGCGTACCCCCATCGAACCAGACCCAATGTCGGCAAAATCCGTATCACGATAAAGCTTTCTGACTCAGGACATTTTTCAACCTGACACCCCCACTCAACTTACCCCCATCATAAGTTACCCCCACCAAATTACCCCACCAAGTTACCCCCACCACAAGTTACCTACACCCAAGTTACCTCCACCTAAGTTACCCCCATCCCAAGTTACCCGCACCCCAAGTTACCCCACCCCGATTTATCTGCATCCCAAGTTACCCGGACCCCAAGTTACCCCCACCCAAAGTTACCCCATCCAAGTTAAGCTTGTTGGTGTAAGGTAAACGACAGCATATCACAGCGAATACGAGAGAACACAATTACGCATGTACATCACTTCGAACATCACTTTGGCGGTACCATATTTTATAAGTGGGTTTCAGAAGGGATAACAGCGCAGAAGTTACAGATGCATAATCCGAATTACTATTTCCTTGGCTTCGCGGTTAAACAATATTTGATTCAAGTCGAGGAACCTTAAGCTTGGAGTGGTCAGATATCGATGTTTGAAATCTATTATTTTTCACCACCGATAATTATAAGTGACCCAGTAAACAGTTGACGAGAAGACGGTCTCGGATCAAATTGCGGATGAAGATGGATAACTCTAAAATTAAGTGTCTTTTTTGCGTCATATTTGACAAACCAGCAAAACTTCGTTGAACAAAATGTTTATAAATAACAGGTTTTGGGCAATTTTATACTATAGTTGACTGTGGTTAGCATTATGTTTAGGCAATGACTCGATTCTGATAACTGAAGCGGCATTTCAAAAATTGCTGTTGTTGTTGGAATCTGATGATATGGGGACCATCGAATCGGATTGAGTTTAGAGTTATCCATCTTCATCCGCAATTTGGTCAGAGAAAGTCTTCTCGTCTACTGTTAACTGGGCCACTTAAATATTAGATTTCAAACATCGATATCTGATCACTCTGAGCTTTGATGGGTGTGTTACTCGACTCGAATCAAATATGTTTTACCCCTGAAGCCAAGGAAAAGGTAATTTGCGAGCGTTAATTCGGATTATGCATCTTTAAAGTCTACACGCTACAAGCCACAATCTAGCTGAATATCTCTATGAACTAAACTTACCCTGAGCTGTGACGTTTCCCAAAAGGATCTGAAGCTGTAAAACACTTGGCTGGGTACCCGTCTATACCCGATTTCTGGTGAAATTCCTCACGATCGAGGAACTATACAGCTATAGATGGTACTCAGGTGACGGTATGCTTACACGTGTAGTAAGTTTCCAAGTCTGATGTGTTTGAGCTCTGATATAACAGCTATACGACGTGTTCCAAGTTATGTTATATACGTCTGATATTGCCTCGTTACGGTGATGGATATCTGTTATTGAGAGTCATAGCGGAACGGGTGCATTCAATCAGGAAAAAACGTGCCGGAAATCTTCAAAAAAAACCTTCGTCGGTACAGTTGTCTATATATTTAAACAGTGAAGTTCGCACTCGATTATAGACTCTCCAATTAATCAATGTGTCATGTTCACAAGTGTTTCCTCGAAACCCCACTTCAACGGTCGATACGTCAGGCTAGAAACCACAAATTTTATACTCCATATATCTTCCTTGCTCGGCCATTTAAAAATTAAACTCCATTTCAATATGGATGTCGAACACAACGGTAGTAAACAAAATCAAAACAAGCCGACGGCCGGATACCCAGATGGCAACTGCACACCAAACAGAGATAAAGACCCGTCTATTGATTCCCAATACGGCACAAGCGGTACACATTTCTAAAGATTTTTTTCATAGTTTATAAATCGATTGCTGAACATTTTATTAAAGTTGACACGCTTGCAAACTACTTTTGTTTGCGTACCCGGTGCTTTAATACGGGCGCGATAGTGAACGCAGTAAGTTTGGGACCGCTTTTGTTTGTGAGAGGTGGGGTATGAGTAAGTCGTTTGTTTTCACCCCTTAATTTTCCGGTCTTTAGAATTCGATTTTTTTCTTCTGAATCGACTCACTATTTTCCTATACCGTGGGATACTGGGGAATATGTCGTTGTGCAACCACTAATTGTTGTTTCATAATTGTCCATATCAATACAAGACATCAAAAGAATTGTGTATAGTCTAAATCAATATATGTATGGTTCGATTATTATCATACAGCTAGATCAAACTGCCATGACCTCTGCCCTTGGAAAGTATCGACATGCAGACAATTAAGTCTCTCTCGTGTAACCCCCTCTCAAAAGTTGGCCCAAAAACCCCATCGAAACTTACTTTCGCGTATATAATTTATTTTCTAAATAGTCTTTGCCAGTGTGAGTTATATATACCATGAACACCGGGGCCCGAAACATAATGTAGAGTTATATACCTTGAACACCCGAGAACATGATGTAGTATTATATACCTTGAGTTCACAGAGGCATCATACACTCTAAAAAAAACAGCTCAAAATTTGGTTCCCCGGAGAACTATTTAGTACCAACCTAACCACACAGTTTGGTTCCAATGTTTTGTTTCCATCTGGAACCAAATCCTAAATTTGATTCTTCAAAGAACCCACCAGAAACAAAGACACATCAAAAGTGCTTATACACATGTAACTTACACATAGTGTCACGGGATATTGTTTCCACAAGCAATCACAGTTGTTTCCTTGTTTCCTACGCATTTAATGAACCAACTGGGGAACACAGAGTCGTTATTTCGTCAGAGAATCTGGATTCAGATTACGGATTAGTCTCCGTACGATGTGGTTCGGTAAACGAACATACCAGTCAGTAAACGAACAGACCGTAATCGTAATCAATCGTTATTTCGTCGTAATCCGGATTCAGATTCTGATCCCGATCACGGACTCAAACGTTCATAATGTAAACAAACCGAGATTTCGCCACCTCGGAGTTTATAAACACAATAAAACATAATAATCCGTCCCTTGTGTGTACAAATTATTGCAGAATATAAATGATCTATATCAAAGAATTTTAAATGCGGAGACAAATTTGTGTTATCGAGTGTAAACAGGGAGATTATTACTGAAATTAGCCAAATAATAATGTTATTTATAGTAACGCTGGGGGAGCACTTCAGTTGATGGCGAACTTGAAGCAAATCATTATCAATTTCATTGTCACTTTCATCATATTCATTTCATAATTCCATCCATAAAATAACGCCCGAACGCATGTCGATTTCAAATTCACCGGATACGTCACCATTGACCGAATTCACGTGAACCTGCATGGATATATCTTCTGCTTTGTTCGTTATTATATGTTCCTTCTTATTCAAGAAATAGTAGGATTATATGATATCGATGGATTATCAGATACACGTATGTACTATCTAGTCTTGTAGCAATTTCATATTTAAAATGTTTTGTTTCGTTAAATGCAGTCGTTTTGCACAATAGTCTCTGTTTTGTGCAGAAACACAGGCATTTTTTGGCCAACGTGCTGTACATTAATTGGAAAATAAATCTTTGCCCATGAAGCTAATGTTGTGGTCTTGTGATTGCACGTGAACTGCATCTCCCAATCGCACAAACGCAAATGTAAAGCTTATTCTAGGATCTCAGGACTATATATAGTGGAAATGCTGTCAATTTATTGATTAAGTACCCACACGTACAAGTTCTAGGGACGTGGCTAGAGTTAGGGGTTCCATCAAATTTCCGACCAACTGCACCTCCCCCCCCCCCCCCCCTTGAACCAAACATCAAACTCACAGATTCGCAGAATTCCATTTGCACCCCCTTGGAAATATCCAACCTGACACACCCTAAGATTGGAAAATTACCAACTTTTACAGGTTGAAAAATCAAACAATGAGAACAATTCCAACCTATATAATTATGGTATCAAATTAATGTCCAACTAATGTTGTGTCAGGCATGAAATTTCCAACTGCTGGAAATGTACCAAAGTTTAGTTTAAACATATTTATGTCAAATTTAAATAACACATGATATATAACGCATACATTTGTTTATACAGACAATGGGATTGGAGGACAAGTGCTGACTCACTTAAGTGTACCCCCTCTCCCATATGTTATTACACTGAATAATAACTGATTAGTAATGGAAAAGCAACATGACTACCAAAACAAGTTGAACATATATACAGATCACCGGTCACCCCCCTCCCCCGAGTTAGTCATAAGTTTGTATATGTTTAAAATCGGGTTTGTTTGTTGCGTTTGCTGGCTTGTACCTATCATTATTTGGAATAGTTAGTCAAAAGAATCCTGATTTGCTTCACGTATCAATGACTGTACAGCTAAGAAAATTCTACCAAAGTTCAGGGGGGTTAAGACATCCCAACCAACCCCTGTCACCACGTCCCGTACAACTGACAAGCAGAGACGTGGCGATAGGGGTTTGGGGTGTCTCACCCCCTCCCCAACTTTGGTCAAAATTTTCAACAGTTGGAAATTTCATACCTGACACAACAGTAGGTTGAAAATGTTCTTGTAGTTTGATTTTCAAACAATTTATTGTTTTGGGACCAATATTTGCATATTTTCCTTCTTTTGGTAAAAATATTGGACTGAAATGGCCATCAGTTGGAAATTTTCCAACTGATGGCCATTTCAGTCCAATATTTTTAGGGGTGTCAGGTGGGAAATTTCCAACACTTGGAAAGCTTGTATCCTAATTCCTGGTCCCTCCCCCGTGGCCAGTCAAAAACGGCTAGTTAATTTAAAGGTACTCAATCCGATAACACTCCTCTCAATTACTATTTCAATGGCTTCGGTGGTCAAAAATATTTGATTCGAGTCGAGGAAGTCACCCATCAAAGATCAGATTTGTTAGATATCGATTTTAGAAATATATTATTTTTCATTATCGGGAATATTATCTGGCCCAGAACTCAGTCAAAATTGCGCTGTTATTACCACTTGATTTTAGAGTTATCCATCCTTGTCTGATTGAATAGATTTTGGAGTACACATCCAGAGCAGATTACGGCAGTTGAAGGCAATTATTAGTACTCATCTCGAGTAAATAAAAAAATTCAAAAATCAATATCTAATAACTCTGAGCTTTGTTTGATGGGTTCCTCGACTCGAATCAAATATTTTTTACCCCCAAAGCCAAAGAAATAGTAATATAGGACCCTCTGATCGGATTGTTGTTGTTGGAATCTGTTGAGATGGGGACCCTCTGTTCGGATTGAGTACCTTTAAGAAAACAATATTGTCCTACATTTGGTCAAAATTGTCACTGGAATTGTCATCAGTTGGAAATTTTACAACCTAAGTCGGGGTGTCAGGTTTGAAATTTTCAACTCTATGAATGCTTGACGATAGTCTAGATGCTAGGATTTTGCGATTTTCTTGTTCAGATTTCAAAATTTTCGCATACTGGGCCGAACCATGGTCGGCCCGGTGTGTCCTGGTCCCTCCCCGTGGCCAATACAAAACATTTAATGAGTTTAAGAAAACAATAGTTTACTACATTAGGTTCAAATTGTTGACTGAAATGGTCATCAGTTGGAAATTTTCCAAACTAAGGGAGAGTATGATGTTTCCAACACTAGGAAAGCTTGAGGTCAGTCTAGATGCTAGGATTTTACGATTTTCGTGTTGAGTTTTCAAATTTTTCTCACACCGGGCCGAACAACCATGGTCGGCCCCGTGTGTCCTGGTCTATTGCCCGTAGTCGTGTGCATTTGTTTGGAGTTAGACCACTATAGATGTTAGGATTTGTGCAATTTTCAGGTTAAAAATATATGAATATTATCATACCGGGTAGATAGAACCATGGTTTATAAATAGGCTATATATTAGGCTTGTGAATACTTAGGTGCAAGGAGGGAATGAAATTATGCAAAACCTTTGGTTTGATTCAAGGAGTGTTTTGGTTTGATTCAAGGGGGGGGGGGGGGGGGGGGTGCAAATGGAATTATGCAAAACCTTGTCTCTGGTCTGATTCAAGGGGGTGCAGTTGAAATTACCAAGGTGGACACCCCCCCCCCCCCCAACGGAGACCCTCTAGCCACGTCCTTGCTGACAGGTTTCGTGTGTTCGTCACAACGTCACCCCCTCCCCCGAGTTAGTCATAAGTTTGTATATGTTTAAAATCGGGTTTGTTTTTTGCGTTTGCTGGCTTGTACCTATATGTTTCTGCTGCACTGTGACCCCTAAGCCTGCAAATAGCGTGTCTGTCATTTGCAGAATGAGGTCCCCAGAGGGTGAATTTAGTTATGCTATCCCGCACAGCGGGCTAGCATCACCAAATTCACCCTCTGGAGACCTCATTCTGCAAATGACAGACACGCCATTTGCAGACTTGGTGACCCGGTGACAGCTGCATGCACATGGCGTGTATTCCTTATACAATATGATCATTTCTCACTAAAGGCACCCCTGTCTGAAGTTGATTGACCTTGATATGTTTTTGTTCTATTGAAAAACTTAAATTGAATGTGTGTGTCTCAACTCAAGAAAGACGCGTCCATAAATCTATAGTCTACATGAAAGTTGTTCAATGGCTCGTGACTATAATAGATCATATTGATCTCCACACTCCAATTCGTGGACAAATGGTTTTCGTCCGGATGTTTCAGTGAACAAGAATGTCGTTGTCCGACTCACTATAGGTTTGTGAATGGACAATTGATCCGACCACGGGATCTTAAGGGTCAGACGCACGTTTTGCACAAAAGTTTCCTGATATTTCAAAATGTATTTTCTCCAAATCTGTCAGGAATTTCTTTGTGAAATTTGGTACAAGCGATTATTATGACAAAAGAGTTAAGAACCATCGATCCATTGGTTATTATAACCTCATTTACTTTACGTTTATGGCATGAAAATTATTTAAAATTTCACTGTTTTCAGGTACTTTTTTTCAAAAGTGAAGTTCATATATCTATGATATCATATCTGGTGATCATGATATGAGACTTAATCATTATTAGTGCGTGAAATTTAATAATTATTTTCATTTAGAAAGGCAACTATACCCATAAATAAGTTTCTATATTTGCGAATTTTCATTTCATGCCTGTTAATCAATGAAAAATTGGGATGAGATTAGTTATGAGTCATGAGTTCATAACCAAGTGAAAGCTGACCACCACCTCTCTTAACACTGTGGCCTAAAAAAATCCAGTTTATTGCTCCCTTTTTGAGTGGACCACACTGCATATGAACATATATTTTCATTGTGCTGGAATATTTGTGACTGCTTTATTCTTCATTGTACTATATGGGCTTTGATGCTATATTAAGCAATTAAAAATCAAACTCAACATTATGATATAAATGAAGCCTCCTCTCATGGAGCCAAGACTATAAGCTAGGATTGGAGTGTTAAATTGGGTGAAAATATTAATTATTCTAATAATTCTTGGTACGGAAAGGGACATAGAAAGAAATAATAATTTCAACTTCTCAAATGTATTTAAATCCATTGTTTTTGTCGTATCTTAATAATTGCTCAAATTCTATATACAATGAAGATGGTGGTTTGTGAAATTCAAGATTTTTCGCCAGATAGATCCACAGATATTCTTTGTTGAAAATATCTTGCCATGTTGGCTGGATTTATGCAAAACGTGCGTCTCCACCTTAAAACCCCTGTCACACTCAGGCCGGCGCTCTCACTGCGCTGCAAAAGTACCAGCATATGAGTAACACGCAGGAGGAGCGCCGAAAACTGTCGAAAATTGTCAAACTTTAAAAACAAAGTATGCTCCTATTGCGTTCCTACTTTGTCAAGTCTCACGCTCTTAGTGCGTTCAAGTCGCTGTCATTGTGATGCTAGTACGTTCACAATAAGTTCGCAAAACGTTCTCTGCGCGGGCGCGGAGAGTATAGATAGCGCCTCCTGCGTTCTCCAGTCATAGTCAGTTTTTATGTTGTGGGGAAAATACCCAACACTCCGCAATAGATTAGCTGTCCGATTAAACTACTGTCACACTCCGCTGCGATCAGGCCGGCGCTTGCATTGCGCTGAAAAATAATCAAAGCGCCAAGCAAAGCGCAGTAAGATATCCAAGAACGTATTGGTGACGCAGTTGACACTGGCTAGGACGGGAGAGAGTTTCCGCGATCGCCCCAGAGCGCCAGAGCGCCGCGCTTGTGTTGTGCATGCACAAAACAAGCGCAGAGGTTCGGCGTTCTGACCAGGCGTAGTACCGTCGCCATGACAACGCAAAGCGTACTAACAACGCAACGACTTGAACGCATTAAGAGCGTTTACGGCGTGGAGGAAACGCAGTGAGAGCGCGCGAGAGCGTGAAAATTGACGTGACAAAGCAGGAACGCAATGGGTCGTACAAAGAGCGCGACGAAAACGTGATAAGCGGGATAGGAGCATAGCTTGTCACGCGCGCCGCATGTATAACTGGTGGGGGAGTTTCTCGTTTCGCGTGCAGGCTGACATTATCAATGGGTTTTTTATTAGTTTTATTTATAGAATGGGAATTTTTGGGATGATTAAAAGTCAAACTGCAAGCTGGAGGCCGAGTCCCGTATAAGGTGCATGTAGTTGGGGAAATTCACTTTCGTTTATTGTGTTAATCAACGTTGATTAATGTTGATTTTTGGTTTGCGATAAACTATATGTCAATTACAAATAAAATAAATTTCTGCAGCCCACTGGGGGTTGTGGTCGGAATCGGTCGAGTCGGCACCGGTTCGTTAATTAGGTGCTGGTTGTTATTGTTATTTAACGGAATTCTGAGTTGGTCATTCGCAAAACCAATATATTTTATATTCTACAATTACATTCTTGGGTTTATAATATATGATATTGAGCGCGTTACCATTTCTGACATTGGTTCTCTTGTTTTAACAGATTGAAAATTTCTGACAATTTTCCGCGCTTCCACTGTGGGTTACTCGTATTTTGATACTTTTTCAACTCAAACCAAACGCCAGCCTGATCGCAAAGACACACGCAATACAACTATATAATTCAGACATAACATATATCTACCAAAGACACACGCAATACAACTATATAATTCAGACATAACAGATACCTACCAAAGACACACACAATACAAATATATAATTCAGACATAACAGATACCTACCAAAGACACACGCAATACAACTATATAATTAAGACATAACAGATACCTACCAAAGACACACGCAATACAACAGTTGGTGTGAGCAGACCGCATTTCGAAGTGGGATCGTACTGTAAACCTGCTGTAAACGCCGGAAGAACGCCATGTATAACGCTTGGGCGTAAAGCGAGCGCCAGAGTCGCAGTGGCAGCACAATGTGGACGTTCTATGAGCGGGAACCAGTCCATAACACCCCATGACAGCGCAGAAAGAGCGCAATAAGTTTTGGACAGAGCCTCATTGAGCGTATTAAGGACGGGAAAGGCACGTAGTGAAAATTTGATTAAGCTTACTGTAGTCGCAAAAGACAAGATTAATTCCTTGCTGCGACCACGAGAAGGTAATATGCGCTTTTTCTACGTCCACATAACGCTCACGTCGCTCGCTTGGCGCTTTGCTTTGCGCTGTCACGGCGACAGTATTACGTCCTGGTCAGAACGCCGAGCCTCTGCGCTTGTTTTGTGCATGCATAAAACAAGCGCGGCGCTCTGGCACCTATGGGCGACCATGGGGATCCTCGCCCGTTGTAGCCAGTGTCCACTGCGTCACCAATCGGTTCTTGGAGACCTTAGTGCGTTTAGGTGGGCGCTTTGATACTTTTGCAGCGCAATAAGAGCGCCGGCCTGAGTGTGACAGGGGCTTAACTGATGTATATATATATATATATGTGTGTGTGTATACGCATTAGAATACCTTCACACACCGTCCTCGTAATTTAGCTTCACCCACTCATTTCTGTTCCTGTTCTATCGTGTCATAATTATATCATCGCAATATTTATATGAATATGAGATCGCTAACCCCACGGCCCCAATAAGTTGTAGCTTTTTAACCCTTTCTATACATATTGTCGACACGTACATTGACGTATCATATAAGGGACAACACAGAATATTAACGTCTTCGGTTTGTTTTATATATTGTTAATAACTATATATATATAGTTTATTGGAATAATGTTTGTATTATAACGAGTGCGAGGGGAGTAGGCCTATATGTGTTGTGTGAGTTGTGGATGAGTTGTGTAAGTGAGTACATGGGTGTGTCTTTGTGTGAGTGTCCGTTATGTTGGGTTATTTCTAGTCCAAGTCTTCTTGTACTAAAACCAGCTAAGATATTGGTATGGCGATTTGCTGGTGTTTACTACGAGCATTAGAATAATATGGGGGCCGCCATTTTGTTTGTATAGCATGAACAAACTCCGGAATGTGCCGGAGTTCTTCCGTACGACTTCGGCTTTCGGTTAAAACATAAACAAAATATACAGCGATGTCACAAAATGCGATGTCGGTGATAATCAACCGGAATATTCTATGCGTAATTTAACATGAAAGTTAGATTATTATACACCATTATGACCATAAGATGTCACTCTTTCCGATGTATTTAGCATCATGTATTGATTTTTTAGGTAAATCGAGTAAAATACACCACAAATTCCCGCCACAGATCCTGGGCGTAAGTCGTGTTATAAGAAGCCTATGCAGGCGGGCTTGGACTAAACACCAGAAAATCGCCATACCAATATCTTAGCTGGTTTTAGTACAAGAAGACTTGGACTAGTTATTTCTTGATTGTGATGTAATTTGTGTTCTTAATGTATAGCATCTTGTAAATATGTTGACAGGCATGACTGTGCCTATGTTTCATATGCATATATATGTTATTGGGCGACCATTTATAGATGGTTCCAAGGGGGTCAGAGACAGAAAAATTGGGAGGGGCAACAAAATCGATGACATTTTTAGCCGCCGATTTCCATGATTTGAAGAGTCTAAGAGTTTAATGGTGTGTTTTAATGATACCAATGGTAACATCGTTCGACTCAGGTTTTGGGAGCGGGGAATTGATAACAATATATAGTGCCGATTTCCACAAAAATGATATATATTATTTTCTGTGATACGAGGAATCTAATCATGTGGTTAATTAAAGACGCCAACTTGGTGCCATTTCGGTCAGAGTTGGGGGTGGGCACTAAGTTTGATAAGAGTGTGTTTAGTCGCCGATATCCGCCCCACTTATATATAGTCATCTCCATGATACAAAGAGTCTAATTCTGGGGTTTAAAGATGTCCAAGTGGCGCCGCTCTAGTCAGGGATGGGGGAAGGGAGGGGTACCAAACTTTATCAAATACTTTTAGCGTAGATTTCCACTAAATTGATACATATTCTTCTCCATAATACGCGGAATCTAGCCTTGCATGTGGTAGTTATATATAATATATATATTTAAGCATACCGATGTTGGTAAATACATTAAGAAATTGCCATTAAATCAATTTAAAAAAAAGGTTAAACATATTTCTTCAAAAAGGTGGTAAGTGTTTTCTCCTGTTTTGAGCCTAATTGACAGTATAAGCTATCTGCACAGTACAGAAGTAACTCTCCATTGTAGATCCATAACTCCATGTACAGTGACAATCCGAGTCAAAACACTACCAAACACAAACACCTTGTAAAACGTTATACGTTATACTGTGCGGATAATTGATTGTCAGAATCTCTCTTAAACCGATTCGACGTTCGAAAGGTTTAAAATAAAAACTTTCTTTCGCTGTCCTTCAAGTTGGTGAATATTAAATGTGAGTCATGCCTGCGTGCTGAGGGCTGATTGAAATGCTATGCCGGTGAGTTATTTAAGCATACCGATGCTGGTAAATAAATTAAGAAATTGCCATTAAATAAATAAACAAAGGTTAAACAAACATATTTCTTTCAAAAAGGTGGTAAGTGTTTTCTCCTGTTGTGTGCCTAATTGACAGTATAAGCTGTACAGAAGTTACTCTCCATTGTAGATCCATTACTTCATGCACAATGCTTTGAAGCCACTGACAATCCCAGCCAAAACACTACCAAACACTAACACCTTGCAAAACGTTATAATTAGTTGTCAGACATCTCTCTTAAACCGATTCGACGTTCGAAAGGTTTAAAAGAAATCTTTAATTCACTGTCCTCCAAGTTGGTGAACATTAAATGTGAATCATTTAAGCATACTGATGCTGGTAAATAAATTAAGAAATTGCCATAAAATAAATAAACAAAGGTTAAACAAACATATTTCTTTCCAAAAGGTGGTAAGTATTTTCTCCTGTTTTGAGCCTAATTGGCAGGATAAGCTATTTGCAAAGTACAGAAGTTACTCTCCATTGTAGATCCATAACTCCATGCACAATGCTTTGAAGCCACTGAAAATCCGAGCCAAAAAATATGGGCCTACGTGTACGGAGCTTCCATAGCCTACATAGGCCTAGGTCTATACATACTAGGCCTACCCCAGATGTTCGAAATTCTTATCAAAATCCCCGATGAAGACAATTATACCGTATATACGGACTACGAGTCTGTAAAAATGTTGGAGAGTTTTTTCCGCAGATCAATTCAATGGCGTTCCGTTTATTTGTTTGTGTTTTTAATCTGTTGATATTTAGACACGAGTTATCCCTCTTCAATTGACACGTTTCAAGTTTCGACGCATACAACGAAATTAGAAAAGTTGTTTCATTTAAGTGAGAGTGTCAAATTTTCCAGTTTTGCAAGGAATGATTGGATAATGGAAGAATCGTGATCATTGTGTCATAACGTCGATAAAGGACTTTCAGACATGTTCTCCGAACTTGTACTTTTTGGGTACGGATTTAGTAATTTACTCACTGTTGAGTGTTGTTCAACTTGTTGTTGTTGTTCTTGTTGTTGTTTATAAAGGCTCTTCCACACGGCGTTTGCGACGGATCATTCCGCGCAATTCGTCGACTTAAGGTTGTTCCACACCGGGCGCGAGCGAGCGATTATAACGGCCGTTTTATAATGTACGTAGCAGTGTAGTGGTTTTAGGTCCCGATAAGTACCGGTTATCCGGTACGAGTGCACCCGAGGATGTGACGTCACTCCCAGCTATCGAGCAGAACAGAACTGAACACCGACCGAACCACACGTCTTTTGGCTGACATCTTGATTATTATGAACTGTGTTACTTTAGTATAGAATAAACCATGTTGTTGACTGAATATAATGTCCTGTTTTGCTTTATTGGCGACGTTGTAGTGTCGAACCACGCGGGGAGACGAAAATGTGTATTTTGAGGCCGAAAACTTTGTGAAAATGACTTGTCAATTTGATGTAATTTTCCGTTCCTGAAGACTATACTTTCAGAGTTCGGTCGTGTTTGAACCATGATAATGTTGCTGAATATATATATTTAATAATACGATTGATGAATTCTGCTGACTACATGTTTCAAAGTGTAAAATTGACTTTTGCTGTGCCGTTTCTGCACAAAATTCCAATGTGCCGCTTTGTGCTAAAAATAGCATAAAGTAAGACAGTTTCCGGACAGCAATTCTTCACCACAGCTACCCCGCTGGACAAAACAAGTGTCCATTGGCACCGCGGTGTATTTGCCGTTCGGTCGCGGTGTCAGAGTTTGTAACTGCAGTTGAGCACCGCGGCCGAACGGCAAGTACACTGCAGCCGAGCGGCAAGTACACCATGGCCGAAAGGCAACTACAACGCGGCCGAATGGCATGTACATCGTGGTTAGATTTCGGGTTTGTATCATCTTTTTTCAGTTTTATGAACGTACACCGCGGCAACTACACCATGGCCGAATGGCAAGTACACCGCAGCCCAACTGTTGTTAGCCGGTGGAGCCGCAGTGTACATTTTTGTAGTTGCATTTCGGCCGCGGTGGCAACGCTAACCGCACCGCGGTTAAGTGGACACTTGTTTTGTCCAGCAGGGTAGCTGGCCAATTTTTGAAGACAGGGGAGAGAGGAAGGTGTTTGAACAACTTCGCTGCCCAGTGACTCCAGAATTACGGTCAGATAAACTTTCCTATTTTTCACACAAAATGTCAATCACAATGTAGTTCAATCTGCCAACTGATTTGAACATGCCACAACTCATCAATAATCGACATGAATACAAGTCACAACCAACTAAATAGTTCTGTTCCACCCATCAAACCAATTTAGATGCCATACCAGTGAAATACCAGTGGTGAAAATATAACATTTGGCAGTTCCCAACAAATTGGACAATTTTCGTTATACCAGCTCAACCACGATTCAACTGAAATAAAATTCTTGACAAACTTTGAAAGCAGCCTGAAATTTCTTGTTCAACTTGATGTCAGATATCTGAGTTTAAATTGGACATCAACATTTCTCAATGTTGACTCAACATGATTTTCATGCTCTTGACTTTTAATAGATTAACGCGAGCCACTCGTTTAATTTGAATATGGATTTAACCAAGCAGCCTGAAAATTACATGTTCATCCTTATGCAGATATCAACATATCCAGAGTTAAAATTGGACAGTAATTCGATCAACTTCAACAGCTCATATACTAAATTGAACAGCTTCCAGTATATATATATCAATTAAACCTGCTCAACCAGTACTCAACTGAAAGGAAATTCTTGCCAAAATCAGCATGAAACTTCTTGTTCTATCTGATGTCAAATATTAGAGTTTGTATTGGACAGTCCACATGTATAAGACACAGTTCCACATGAGTTTCACTCCATGTGACATTTGAATGAGAGATTTTGATAAACTAACCACCTGAACTAACGCGAGTTTTCTCGTTTAATTAGAATTTGGATAAAAAACTTAGAGTTCCACTTCTTTTGACATTTGAGTCAGATCTTTTGATAAATTAAAGCGAGTTTTCTCGTTTAATTCAAGTTTGGGTAATAATTTATTGTAGTTTTGCATTTATTTATATATTTTCATGTCATTGTGATTGGTTTCTCTGTATGAGTATATGTACTTTAGAGACACTGATTTATTATATTTCTAATGTAACTGTGATCAGATTCTCGGCATAAGTTTATTAACTTATGAGACCCTGATTTATATTTCAATAAATTATATACACAATTTCACATCTATGATATATGCATATTTTTTCATTAATATTTTGTATGTGGTTATTTTTGATAAATGAATTAATTATTTGTGTGTAGCCTATCAGATAAAGTTATATTTTTGTAGTATTTTGAGTAGGCATTTTCCATATATTTCTGAATTGGTTCATAGTTCCCATATATACAACTTCTTCTATTAAGTTCTATATTTCCATAACTCTCTGGCTGAAAAATATTTCATTGTGTTAACAGAATCTATATTTCTTGTTCATTCAATGATCAACTTCAAACATCAGAAATTGATGCGGGCATAACCGTTCAATACTTTAATTTCTTACATAATCCTGCCGTTCTTCCAGGGAGATTACTCTTATCATAAGAAACGATCTGGATTAAGCCAGCCTATATCTTGTAGTTAAATTGATACACATCGATTCAATTTATCTACCAGTAGTTTTGCAATCAGCTTGCCAATATAAGTTATGTTTACTTTCAGAGCTGATTAACCTAAATGTAATTGGTTTTTGTTTCACATATTTTTGTCACTGTGATCAGGTTCTCTGTACAAGTTAAATTTACTTTGGAGACACTGATGATATGTATTAATTTTTGTGAATTTCTGATACACATTTACACAGTATTAAATTAATTGCTTTCTATTAAATAGTATAAGTTATGTATTCTCTGTGTAATAATTGTCATGTTTAGTGTGTGTCAGTCAGAATAGGTATATTTATTTCCATTATTTTTGTTCTCTTAGGAATATTGCTTAAGTTTTCTGAGCCGTGTTGTGTATTTTCCTTATGCAGATTTGCTGGGAATGATTTGTTGGAACCTCGGTTTGTGTTCAGTCATTCCTGTTGAAATTGCATTATATATTATTTATTCATAAGATAGCTGCTCAGATTGCTTGTTGGAATATTCAATTGTTTTTTTTTCTTTGTGTATTTATTTAAATTGAGATAAATGAATTAAAAGTACCTACAAAGTTTTCAGAAGTTTAGAGGGCAAATCACTTGTAGTATTGCACTATTGCTAGTGCACTAATCAATTGATTTGCCAATCATACTCTGAAACGCTTGGAATTGGGTACAGTAGTTACATACCGTGACGCTTGATTGGTCAGACTGGAATAAATTAATTGATAAGCCTGTTACGCCTGATTTATTTAGGCTCGGGTTCAATTGAGATGTCCAGTACTAATCAAGGTCGCAACCTACCAGGTCAAACTCCCATGTATGGCTCCAACCCACAACAAAGCTATGGATATCCACAGAATCCATACCCGCCACCATACTGGCCCGGGTATAATCCATGGCCAGCTCAAGCACCAGGTTATTATTCACCAGGTGGGCCATATTCCATCAATCCCCGGTATAGTCCGGAGTTTTCGACTGGGTATTGTCAGCAGCCCATGGCCAATGCTGTGCACATGCCAGAGCCACCTAGATTTGAACAGCCTCCTAACAAAGTACCATTAACAAGCGACCCACCACCAAGTGAAGACCAAATACAATCAAATTATAAAGCCATGGAAGAACAGCTAAAATCACAGAATGAAACTGCGAAAGGGAAACTCATAATTATGGAAGAAATAATCTACATCCGGTCCAAATATGAGAAAGAGCGTTTTCAAGAAGAGGAACTCGAGTCAGACAGTCTTACAAACAAAACGTGGGACTTAATTGTAGACTATGTTAATAGGGGCTTGTGTGAAAGGAGCGTGCAACTCACCATGATCGACCTACGGCGTGAGAGGAGGGTTGCTCACCATGAATTGTCAGACGGGGATATTATAGATATTTACTGGGAGGTTATAGGCAAATTTGACCAACATATGGGTTATCAGGAAGCCGAGAACAAAAGGAAAATCGTCGTGCAAAAGATTCAATTCAGGAATAGGAAAGAACAAAAGTGGAGGGACATAAACTCCAAAATACTGTTGTTTTACAAAGAGATTTCCAGTTTGGAAAACAAATACCCCTCAGTTGGGCATTGTGATAAGCCCATCGAATCACCCTCAGTGAAACCCATTGGCAAGAGAGAATCCCACAATAAACCAAGACGTGAGCGAAAGGTTGAGGAATGGAGACATGAAATGGTCCAAGAGATAGAGGACAGACAGTGTGGGGATCACCTAACGTGGTTTCGGGAAAAGAAGCAAGAGTCACGTGGTCTTGAGAAGGAGGTGCAGGACTTTGTGGATGATTATAAACATACCCAAAATATCGGCGGTCCAGTCCTCTACAATGTAGTTTGCTTTCTACAAGAACTAGAATGGGAGAAGGGAAATATTCTATGCAAATATCACAGAACTAATAGGGAGATGTGGGAACTCTCGGATGATCTGCGGGAATATGATCAGCCGATGAAACTCCAAGAAGCTAAGATCAAGCTCGAGCGAATTCGTAATCTTGGGGATAAGGCACAAGAAGAATGGCGAGAGACCCATTCCGTGGTCCTTATAGTCCAAGAGGAGTTCCGGAGTATATACAGGAGTTCTACGAAGGGGGAAGATGATGATTCTACCACCATGAAGAAAATGATCCCCCAAAAGCGGAGAAGTTATTTCCGAGTCGAGCTGCAAGAGTCAGTCAGGGTTGCGAACGAAGTACGAGCATTGATGGAAAACTACGCTAAGAAGGGCTATTTTAGAAGTCGAAGACTGTATAGCTTAGCGTCCACCTTACGTGAACTGAAGTTTTCCACTTTTGGAGCCCAAGATGCAAATTCCAAGAGATCATCCAAAATGGCCGTCCAAGACCAGTCATCATATATTGGAGACAAATATGGAAACTCCAAGAGGACATCCACCCATCGCCAACCAGCTTTGGAGAGCATAGATGCACTGGGGGCACAAATTCACATGCCTCCATTCGAAACTTCAAATCAATTGACAGAAAAGAGGGCATCCAAAACGGTCGCTATGGACACCCAATCGTGGACGATAACCACTGACTCGACACATGGGCATGAGAGAGCGAGGGGCAGTCCAATTGATTTAGATAGGGAAGAGGTGGCGGACAACAGTAAAGCCTCACAAACTTCTTCGGCGCAGAGAGATCCTCCCCGTCTTGATTCTCGAGACATTGAGGTTCCAGTATCGCCCTCAGAAGAAATGTCTCCCAAGTCTGCGACACAGAGGGATCCTCCCCGTCTTGATTCCCGAGACCTTGAGGTTCCAGTATCGCCCTCAGAAGAAATGTCTCCCAAGTCTTCGATACAGAGAAATCATCCCCGTCTCGATTTCCGAGATTATGATGTTCCAGTATCGCCCTCAGAAGAAATGTCTCCCAAGTCTTCGATACAGATGGCATCCAGAATGGCCGCACATGACCAACCATTATGTACGAGTTCCATAGAGACCGACAGTGTTCCTGCAGATCGCCATTCTAATCAAACGGTCAACACATCAGAAGACACTATGGCAGGGCAAGTGGCCTACAACCAGCCAGCATCCAAACAATATCTACACTTACTTGTCAAAAAGTTGCTACAAGGCGGATTATCAGAAAAGATGGCATCCAAAACGGCAGTCCTGGACAATCAGCCGTCAACAACAGCCATCAAGTCGGCACATGGAAATAAGAGAGTGGAGGGCAACCCAATTGAATTAGTTGGGGAAGAAGTAGCTGACAATAATATAGTCACAAAGCTCCAGGTCCGCAAAGATTCCCGACAAACTTCTTCGGCGCAGAGTGATCCACCCTCAGAAGAATGGTTTCCCGAGTCTGCTTCAATGCACAGGGATTCTCCCCGTCTCGATTTCCGAGAGTTTGAGGTCCCAATATCGCCATTAGCAGAAACGTTGACATCCAGATCCGAGTCTCTCGATCCAACTCTGATGTTTCCCAGCTCTGAGTTGAAGACTGAAGCTCCAACAACAACGAGTCTTCCTATTAGGCCGACACCCGCTTTAGTATTGGAGGTAAATGATTCTGCGTCTGGGCCATTTACCAACAGTGAGGAACAAGGGACACTAGTTCAGGAACTGACAACCTTGTCCGACAAACTGCTGAATGTACAGTCTGAAATAGAAGACATGCAACTTCTGACACCAGATGAGTATGCATTCTATTCAGGAAATGCAGTTCAGCTTAAACCACTATTGCCGGATGAGACATATATCAACCACGATGCCAACACAAGCTACATACAAGATGAAGAGTCGCCGATCTATGATATCAATCTAGAATGGGACGATAGCGTTTCTCTGGAGCTGAATTCAATAGAAGATGTAGAGGATGCAGTTCTGCTTCAGCAGCAAGGATGGCCAGGTGGAGACAGATGCGATCTGAGGGACGTCCAGATCCCTCTTCTCACACCGTTTGATTCTTTGACATCCGATGGCGATACATCCTTCATTGAATTCGAGAAAATTGGCTTTGACTCTACCATATATTCGATCACATCAGGCTTCTCTGATGCTGATTCGGCAGTCCTGGAATCAGACGTTAACATCTCAGACGCTGTTCCAACAGTTCTGGAGTCACCCGCTAATGTCTCAGATGCTGTATCAACAGTTCTAAGACCGGTTTCCTTTGACTCTTCTGATGAAAATGTGGGTCATATGAACAAGGCGACGCTCTTCGACAATGAATCACCTGAGCAGTATATGGAGCCTCTTGTAACCACAAATGATGTGTTGTCACCAATACTATATGATCATGACCAGCCGAACCATAAGTTATGTAATGACAGTCCGGAAGAAAGTCGCTGTGCACTGCCAATATCAAATGGTCAACGCGAGAAGCCGTACCAGAATCACCATTCACCACATGATGAGCACCAAGACAGCGATGTGGTGAAGAAATATGTCCATTTGAGGCCTGACAGCAATGGAGATTTTGGTACAGAATCGCCCCAATTTGTGAGCAGTCCAGCAGGTGGGCCTACCTGTATATCCAAACAAAGTACAGGTTTCATACATTCAGCAGACCCAACATACAGGGAGAACACGAGCCAGAATCCAATGAATCATACCTGGCTCCGAAATAAAGCAGGTTCTCCAGATCAATGGCCTTGGGATCCTGGTGGCAAATGAGTCCGAATCAGACGTGGATCGCTAGTAGTAACTACAATGAAGAGATCCACAGCCATGGTCAGAGTATCATCAGAACCCATGGCAAACTATTAAGACCATTACTTGTCGCCAGAATGATGCGGGTTCCAGTATGGAAATGTACCACCATGACTCACTGAACAGAATCATATGCTTGTTCGCAACGTTTAAATGATGTTCACAGTTAATGCAGCAATGAGTGAATCCAACATTGGGGTTGCGTTGTCGGTAATGGATATCGGGCCAGCTGATATACAACACCGACATTGAACCACCATTTGTATGTTGTACTGAGAATGCCGGGCCCCGGTTTCTCTTTCACTCTGCATTGATGTACAGATTCCACGAAGCATAACATGCAGAACCCAGTCAATGGTTATCGGTCGAGTGGACCAAGAAGTGAATGTCAGCAGCTATTCACCATGGCCAGAGTATACATAGTGCAGACCACCTCTATACGGTTCGACAGAAGGAACTTACTGTACCTACGACATGCGTTCCGGATCAAGAACTTAACTGGTCACCCAATGGAGCCAAGACATTGGGCGGTGTAAACAAGCTGGCCAGACAATCATTTGACCGATACAATGGCGAAGACATTACCAGATATGACAGAAAATGGTAGTTGGATGATACGAGATGCTGAGAAA
Source organism: Siphonodentalium dalli (assembly GCA_032622095.1). NCBI lineage: Eukaryota > Metazoa > Mollusca > Scaphopoda > Gadilida > Siphonodentaliidae > Siphonodentalium > Siphonodentalium dalli. Next base: position 139,847,199 of record CP136069.1, on the reverse strand, counting down.
TTCCACTCTGCCAGCCATCCATATGACGGTGCCTTCCTCGACCAAGTTACAAGTGTTCGTCAGTCATCCGATGTTCAGGATCCAATGCATCGACTACAAGACTCTGCAACCGAGCCCACGGAGGCCTATGACGTAACAGAAGTCTTGTTGGAACTTGGACTGACTAATGACGATGGATGGACGAATTCTTCAACCCCCTCCAACAGGGCCTTCTTTTCAAAGCTTGGGGGAATGTAGTGGTTTTAGGTCCCGAAGAGTACCGGTTATCCGGTACGAGTGCACCCGAGGATGTGACGTCACTCCCAGCTACCAAGAAGAACAGAACAGAACTGAATCCCGACAAGACAACACCGATATTGGCAGACATGTTGAATATGACTTTACCTTGAATTATGACATCTAATACTATTATAATAAACCATCTTAAATAGACAATACAATGTCCTGTTTTGCTTCAGCAGTTCAAAGCGCGCGATTTTTATGTTCACACCGCAAGCGACCAATTGCTGACCACGAGGCGATTAATTTATAGCAGTGATTTTATGCTTCGTCGAATTGTCGCTTTGTTGCAAACCAGCGAGATAATTGGACGGCTCTCAAATAGGTGTTTATACGACCGTTATTGTTCTATTTGATGACGGCACACTGATTTGTCGCCGCGATAATGGAGGACTTTAGCGGGGTCGGGGTCGATTCGGTCCAGGGCTGTTTCGGCCGGGCTTGTTCGGCCCATGGTTTGGGCCGAACAGTCTCACCTAAAAAAAAAAATTTATCAGTGGGATATTTGGATGTTTATATATATTTTTCTTTTGTATGTTAATTATTTTATTATTATAATAAAGCGTTTAATATTTTGATTAAAGTGTATAAAAGGGTAGCATTGCTCTAATTTATATTATATATATTGATCTTATGATTTGATTTAATATTCTTACCTGTGATTTGTCTGTGAGAAAGATGATAATAAAGTTGTAGATATATGTTACTATATAGATTGGTACGTGTATCTACCTTTTTACACTCAGAACGGCTTCTGGCATGTTTGTTTGGACAAGATAAAACGGTAATTGATCTGAGTTGAGAATCACTCAGTTGGTGAGTTGAGACTTGTTCATGCAATCACAACATGTTTGTTTAAGTGAGGCTTGTTCATGCCTATCACAACATTGTTCCATCTATTTAAGGGTAGTGTGTATGCCCCAACACCATATCCCATTAGTTCTTCAATTTGATTAACAATGAGCCGACGATACAGTTTACGAGTATTACCAACCAGCACTGACATCGACTATCCATGTGTCCAATGTACAAAGAATGTCCGACCACGTCAACACGCCCTTTCCTGCGACAGATGCGGCCAGTGGCAGCACAGATTGTGTAACACCGGCGTTACACAGAAAAGTTATTTTGACGCCATGAAGGGGCTGTCTTCAATCAACTTTGTGTGCAGCAGATGCCCCGACACAATTGCTTCAGCATTTCTGCGAGAAGAGAGGAATATATATGCAATTTCTTCGTTCGTTCCTCGTTATCCGTTCCTCGTTATCCGTTCCTTGTTATCCGTCCTCGTTATCCGTTCCTCGTTATCCGTTCCTCGTTATCCGTTCCTCGTTTTTATTTCTATAATATACATTATTATAAATAATATCTTTTGTTGCAGTCACGAAACACCAATGGATGTTGTCAACGACACTTCAACTTTCGCATCAGCACCCACTGACGCGGCTTAGAAACGTATTAAAACTACAAAAGTACAAATTTAATGAAATTTCTTCCTCTTCACCATATTTTTATTGAACTACAAAAGTACAAACAAATTTAATGAAATTTCGTCTTCTTCACAGCTTGGCACAGGCGGCTTAACATGAAGGGGAGCAGATTGTCTTTCTACCCGATGATCCAAGTGCTCCAAAAAGAAGCTGCACATATCGAGGTAGCTGTAGCAGCGAGGGACCTCGAAACCGACATAAAGCAGAAGTACACGAAGATTGACAGAGACCTTGAGGCGCTATGGGCATCATACAAAGACGGCACCATCAAGACAACTGAATTCCTGAAGGATGTGAACGCGATCTACAAGAATGGTCAATCCAAGAAATAAAGAAGAAGAATAAAGAAGATGACCTACGCAAAGAAGAAGAACAAAGAAGAAGACCTACGCAATGTTTTAATCTTTATAAATAAATAATGTATTATGTTTTATCTTGTTTTTAATCATTAAATAACCAGATGATATCATGTAAACTGTATATATTTACTGTTTTAACTTGTTTTTAATCAATAAATGTTCATATCTTTCATCATATATTCACGTTATTGTTCGAATTTGTTGCAGTGTTAATTACTATGCGTGTATACCCATTACTATTGTTGCGAATAAAACGTTAATTACAAACATAAATCTCCATTGTCATCAAAAGACCGGTCCCAAATCAAAGGCAATTAACATGCCGTCCAATTAACACCCACACTACCTAATTACCCGAATTGAATAGGGGCCGAACGAGCCCGGCCGAAAGAGCCCTGGACCGAAAAGTCCAAGACCGAAAGAGCCCTGGACCCAATCGACCCGCTCCCCTTTAGCGAGAGGCTAATAATCGAAGTACAACGCATGTGTGTCTGTATGGCACATGTGTGTCTGTATGACTGTGTGTGTCTGTATGACTGTATGTATGTATGCCATGTGTGTCTGTATGAATGTATGTCTCTATGACCAAATAATTAAACCATTTATTTTTGTTATTTTTCGTGACTGAAATTCCACCTTAGATTACTATATTCAGTTTATTCCTTGTAAAGAACTAAAATCATGGACCGTATAATCTGCTCCATTGGCTGGTGAATTATATTTTGGTATAATCAGGGGAAATGATAAAGAATATAACGAGGCTAGTTCATTCCAAAAGACGTTGTGGTAAACATGAGACAATGCATTCATCAACTAATAATAATCGCGTATTACCGGGTGGGAGCACTATTATAACTAATGTGTAGAAACGATTACACATCAAATGTGTAAGCCCGGTTAATACACATAGCAATGTGTAGTTTTACATACAAATACATTGACCAAGTGCTGTTCTACACATAATGTGTACATTTTATTACACACACTTGTGTAAGAATGTTGATCGTGCGCATTGCGTGCCTTCAGTTTCATAGTCTGCTACATGACGACGATATTGTTTGGGTATATATTTTGGAATACAATTTACTACTGTCTCAATACCCATGTAATTTTGAGTGACGAGAATAAACAAATTGTAGACAAGGAATGTAAGTTCAGAATTCCGACTTGTGAGTATTGTATTAATGATATATGAGGATATATTTGTTAAAACTTTCATGAAGAATACTGCTCTTACTCTTGTTTATATGATTGTTGTAATACGTTAATACTAATCACGTGCAACCACGCCACGACCATGGTTTGTTCATTTAAAACGAAAACTCACACATGACAGAGCAAAATATTACGTACCATTGTACGCCATGAAAGTTTAAAGGTACTCAACCCGTAAAGAGGGTCCCCATCTCAACAGATTCCAACAACAACAATCCGATCAGAGGGTCCTATATTACTATTTCTTTGGCTTTGGGGGTAAAAAATATTTGATTCGAGTCGAGGAACCCATCAAACAAAGCTCAGAGTTATTAGATATTGATTTTTGAACATTCTTATGTTCTCGAGATGAGTACTTATAACTGCCGTCAATTTGGTAACCTGCTCGAGATATTACGCCAAAATTCTATTCAAACAGACAAGGATGGATAACTCTATAATCAAGTGGGTAATAATAACGAATTTTTGACTATCTTCTGGGCCAGAAAGAATTCCCGATAATGAAAAATAATAGATTTCTAAAATCGATATCTAACAAATCTGAGCTTTGATGGGTGACTTCCTCGACTCGAATCAAATATTTTTGACCCCCGAAGCCATTGAAATAGTAATTGAGAGGAGTTTTATCGGGTTGAGTACCTTTAAACATATAAATCTCCATTTGCCATGAATACTATATACCCACAGTTCGGAATACTGAACTTTACATTCTTGTCTACGATATATATGTGTAAGAATTTACACAACATGTGTAAGGCATAGGTGTTGATTTTATGCACACCAGTGTGTATACATGTGTATAAATTGACCCATTTATTGTGTAAAATATGTTTAAGATAAAAAATGAATAATGGTTGTGTAGCAGGGCTACACGTTGTTTGTAGAAACCCTACACATTAGTCATAAGTGTGTGGGGTGGTGTATTCCCCATGCAGCCACCTGACTGCCCTGAAATTAGCGTACACACAGAATAATAACCTGACTATCGCGCGCGAAGAAGCGTTTCAGTTGCTTGCGGTGTGGACATAAAAATCGCGCGCTTTGAACTGCTACGGACGTTAAAAAACAGCCGTTATAATCGCTCGCTCGCACCCGGTGTGGAACAACCTTTAGAACGTACAACGCGGTCGTCGCATAGATAACGCGTAGAATGTAATGTGTATGTTAGGACCGCATTGAACAGTTGAAGTTTAAGGACTTTGCTAACCCAATTTTCCACAAATTTGATGGAGTCAAAATAAAGGTTTATGTTCACCTTTGTTAGTAATCACAGTAACCAAACACATGAATGCAACATTTTAAGAGCATTATTAATGTTGGAATATGTTAGAAATACTAAATGTGAAATTTATGGAGGTTTTTAAAATCTATTTTTTCGAACCCAAAATCAATAAACACAAAGTCCATATCTGATATCAAAGAAAAAAATATGGCAATGTCTACTGAGAACTGTGAAGAATGATGAACAATAAAATAATATTCATATTTATCAAGCATTCTTTGATAAAATTACTAAGAACCAATTGTTTACAAATAATCGAGTAAGTTACGTGTACCTGACATCGCTTGTAGTGAGCTGGCAGTTAAATGTTAATATCTGTGGACAGTGGTGTGTTGTGAATCTCTTGACAAAAGAACTGTGTAATCCCCAATCTGGTGTACCCCATAGCACAGAAACTAGGTCACCAATCATCCTGAGTCAGGATAAAGTACAGCACTGGCTGGTCATAATCCCTGCAGGCTTGAGTGAACATTATCTTGACCCATCAAATTCAAATCCCAAATAGCTTTTCTGAGCAATGAAAGCTACCATTTGTAAACAACTGCTTCCAAGCCAAAAATCATCTTAATAAAACTGAAGAAATGTGAGTATATCTTTATTGTTCATCATTCTTCACAGTGTTCAGTACACATACCCATATTTTTTTCTTAGATATGACCTTTGTGTTTGTTGATTTTGGGTTCAAAAAAATAAATTTTAAAAACTTCTATAAATTTCACATTTTAAATTCTAACATAATCTACCATGAATTATACTCTTAAAATGTAGCATCCATGGGTTTGGTTACTGTGAATACTAATAAAAGTGAACATAAACCTTTATTTTGGACTCCATTAACTTTGGGGAAAATTGGGTTAGCAAAGTCCTTAACGTGGTCCGTGTTGCTCGGGAGTCAACGAGGTCACGTAATGTCAGCACTGAATTGCGTTAGCCTATTTTGGGAATAATCAAACAATCGTCAGTGGTGCCGATTAATCGATTTTCAAAATGAAAATTGACTTTTTTAGTTCAAATAACAATGCATATTATACAACAACACAAGAACGCTGGCATACAGCGTATTTGCAAAGAACTTATCTCAACTTAAGAGGCAATATTTTGCACCGTATTTACAGCACTAATCTAACCCAGAAACCCACCCACGCAAACATTTGTGACAATGTAACTTTCAGTTGCGGCGTCTTTTGAGGTCAGGCCGACAGAGTAATCTACATGTAGTTCCGTCTTGGTTTCACGTCACGGCGGTTTTTCTTTTAATGTGCCGACGCATGTGTATACTCCGCGGCATGCGTGATAGCAGATGTTGTATAATATGCATTGTTATTTGAACTAAAAAAGTCGATTTTCAAAATGAAATGAAAATCGATTAATCGGCACCAATGACGATTGTTCGATTATTCCCAAAATCGCGGCAAGCCTACTCGGCACCTTGCAACTTTTGCAATGTTTCACCATACTCTTTTTGTGTCGAAACTCTTTCTGGCAAGTAGCACATCTGTAATTGTCTATCGGCACTTGATGTGCACTTCCGTGTGTCATGAGGTCCGACTTGTTATAAAAATACCGGTCACAGCCTTCTGTTTTGCACTTATAACATTCATCAGAGCTGGGGCAATATGTGCTGTGCTTCACGCAGATATGTGCTCGTAGGCCTATAGTTGGGGAGCCCGCATATGTTCCATTTACACTATTGCGTACAAAAGGTTTGACCCCCTATAGTTGATACCAATAATGGAACATTCTGAAAAACCGATTTCTTAAGTTGCGCATTCCTGGGGTTTAGGGGCCGCTGAACCCCAAAAAGTACCAAAAATCACTTCTATTTACACTTCCGCGTACATCGATGAATTTTGGTTTGATGATACTCCTAAGTGTACTGATTAAGAAAACACAACTTAAGAAAGGGATTTTCCTGGGGTTTTCAGATAAGAAAGGGGGTCCCATGCTGAACACCAAAACGTGATTTTTCACTTTATTTTACACTTTCGCGTACATCCATAATTTTTGGTCTCAAAGTACTTTGATATATACTAATTATAAAAACATAACTTAAGAAGCAACTTTTCCTGGGGTTTTAAGATAAGAAGGGGACATCGGGTCACCCCTCAAAACGTAAAAAATCACTTTTATTTACATGATTGCATTCGTCCAACGTATGTGTATGTGGGTACACCCCTGGAACGTTGCACTTTTACATCCAATACATCCCTAAATCGATACGATCAACTTAAGAAATATATATTCATGTCGTGATAAGAACGAGACTTGTTACCCCCCTCCCCCCCCCCCCCCCCCCCCACAACCGATCCATTTTCTAGAACTATAAGTGAGCCAGTTTTATGAAAATTATAGCGGGAAAATCTGGTAAAATGTACACAAATGTATATATTTTCGTGAAGCTAAGACATAATGACACTTTTTTGGGCCAAAATTGAAACTCACCATCAACGATGGCCGACAAAATGGCGACCGGAAGTTGAAAATATGACATTTTTTCACAAATATCTTCTAGATCAATTCATGCTGTTTGGAACTGGTTGAGTAATGCAACTTTATTTTGTGTTCTGTATATTAACTGATCATTGGAGTAATTAAATATGCAATTATTGGGGTCCTAACCCCTTCCAATCCCTTAAAAATTCGATTGTACAGAATGCGGTATAAAATTTCACAAAAAATCACAATTGGGATTCTAGTCATATTTCAACAAGAAATTAACAGAACTTTGTAATGTAAGTGAGGCATATCATTACCTATGAATATTCCAAATCACTGGAACCAAAATTCTTACCTTGGCCCAAAATGGCTGCCAATATGGCCGCCAAAATATGGAAAATGGTAAATATTACACCAGCGTGTCCTGCAATCGCTTACAAGTTGTGTTGATGTATAAAATTGGCTATTCTGCATTCTATACATTGAATACTAACATGTCTGATGCACCATGGTTAATTGTTACTATTTTCACCACTGACATCGTAAAAAATATATGACTTTTCTCTCACAAACTTGACATAAATATTGGCAAAAATTCAGTTTTCAGGTTTGGACCATTTTTTTCAGGTAAAATATAACTATCTTTGGATTGAAAGGAGTTTATTGTTTTGGTCTATCTTAAATGTGTCACACTACGGTGTTTATAGACTAAATTGCTCAAGATGGCTTCCAAAATGGCAACCAAATTTGTAAAATTCTAATTTTTTATCCCGAACATTCTCTGCATTGTCCGAAAAGGTAGCAAATTGTGACTCACTTGGTTATTATACGTGTTAGTTAATTAACTGACAACTACATGTTCTATTCCCAGTTGTCCCAGTTCCGTATGGGGCTTGACAAATTCATTTTAATGTATGTAATTTTGCCGAGAACCTCTTTTGTGATTTTGGCCATATTTATTGAAAGGAAATGGGCAGAACTTTGAGACAGAACCTGAGATGGACCATAATCTTGGCTATTCTGGTCCATTATGATAAACAAATGTCAACAGGATACAGTGTGTATGCCAAGATCGTAGCCAGGGAGTTACTCTGTGATCATATGTGAGGTGAATAGGTATACAGGGAGTTATTGTATGTTTTGACTGATGTGAGTAGGTATACAGGGCTGGCGATCTAGAAAATCCAGGAGGGCTATTAATAGCCCTCCTAGATATGCCTAGGAGGGCTATAGCCCTCCTCAACTTTTAAAGTTATGATTTATTTTATCTGAGTTACTACTGCCGTTAGTTTGTCTATTTTTGATGTTGTATAACTCCATTTAAATTAATTTTCTTCATGTGGAAACAAAGTGTCCACAGAGTTGTGAATGTCAAAATCCCCCACAGTAATTATGGTATGGTGAATATTTAACTATGTTTTATATGTTGTGATAATCTATATGTACAAGAAACAAAATGTAAGAGTATTTGTACTCAACAATTTGTCAGTCGGTATCCAACCCATGCAACGGAATTGGGTGAGTTTGTCCACATTAAAAGCATTCTCCATGAAAGTGTAATTTTACGTAAAATACACAATCAAGAACAATATTAAATCCAGTATATTTGCACTTGAATATTGACTGTTTTTTCTCTCAAAGTAATCCATATTCCATTGTCGATCGCAGACTGCTGCTTGCAGCGGTCAAGTCGCTATCTATAGATTTACTGGGTGTTTGCAATTGGGGACATAGAAAATAGTTTCTGAACTTTAATAATTGAATAACAGTGTAAACTAGAATACGTGGATACATTTAGCTAATTATATTAAAATATTGTCAATCGAAGCGATAAAAGACGGCTGCAAGCTAAATACAATTTTCACTGATAGGAACCGGAAACGGAACGAAAGGTTGAACTTATTTGGGACAGTGACATTTGGTTCTCACTATCCACAAACATGTGTCATTTTATCCAGTGAAATATATTGTAAGCTCAATCTTATGAAGAGAAATTATTTATTTTGGTCATAAAATGTGTGAGAATCGATCAAAAGATCAGATTTACGAAACAGTTCGTTCCGGAATTTACTGATTCCGCTATAATTCCCATTTGACATTACCGTCAAGTCACGCATGCGCACAGTCCCCACACTGTACAATATAATTACGATTTCGATGCAGTATTTTACTCATTAAACACAATAAAATAACTAAATAATAAATGTCCTATCGTAGACGAGGCGGGCTATAAAAAGCCCGCCTTGGAAAATTCTAGGCGGGCTGTAGGCGGGCAGCCCGCCAGCCCGCCTTGAGATTTCCAGGCCTGGGTATACAATGAGTGACTATATGGTTATGAGTGGGTTGTCCATGGTAAGATGCATCTAGATATACAGGGAGAGATCATGGTCAGATGTGATGTGAATCGGTATGCATGGAGTGACTGTATGGTGTATGATTGTGTATATCCAGTACGGGTGCACCACGTGTGCCTGTATGGTCATTGGTGTGGTGTATGGATATAGCTACATGGTCATCTATGTGTTGATTATGTATATATGGAGTAAATGTAAGGTCATGGGTGGGATGTACATGTGTTGTCTGTATGATCATAGATGGGGTGTGTGGATAAATAGGTAGTGATTTTATGGTTACGGGTAATGTGTGTAGGTATACATGGAATGGCTGTACAGTCATGATTGAATATGAATACCTGGAGTAAGCTGAGTGGATATTGTCGAGCGTGTGGGTACATAGGGAGTGTCCTTGTGGTAACGGGTGGGATGCATATTTATATATCTCGTGGATGTATTATCATTGGTGGGTGTATATGGCTTAGCTGTAGTATCATGGATGGCGTGGATGTATTATCATTGGTGGGTGTATATGGCTTAGCTGTAGTATCATGGATGGCGTGTATGATTATACAGTGAATTGCTGAATTTTTTTGTATATTTGGAAGGGCTGAATGGCCATTAGTGAGGTTTACATGTATACCTGGAGTGAATCTATGGTCTAGGGTGGGCTGCATATGTGTATCGAGTGGTTATATGACTATATGTGTCGAATAGGTATACAGGTAGTGACTGTATGGTTAAAGGTGATATGAGTGCATGTAGGTATACAAGTAGTGACTGTATGAGCACAAATGTAATGAACATCTATACAGGGGGTGACAGGCGTATGAGTATACATGTACCTGGTGTTCCTGTTTGGTGACTCGTGTCGGTATCGTCATGTTAAGGTGTATACCAGTACACACACGTGTTGCTGTATTGTCATGGGCGAGGGATATGTGTATATAGCGAGTGGCTATATGGCCATGGTTGAGGTGCATATGCATACATGGAGTGACTATACTGACATGGCTGGGAGTATTAGTATATCTTGAGTGGCTATTCGGTTATGGTGTGACAAATAGGGATCCAGGGATTGACATGGCCAATGTTGAGGTGAATATGTATACAAGGATTGACCATGATCGTGTATGAATGTTTTGAATAGGTACACACGGGGTGACTATATGGCCATAGGTCAGGTGAAGGAGTATACCAGGTAACATGGGTGAGGGTATGTGTATGAAGCGAGTAGCTATATGGCCCATTGGTGATGTGCATATGTATACCGGAGTGACTTTATGGTCATTGGTGTGGTGTTGATGTATATATTGATTGACTATTTGACCATGCGTTTGGAGAATATGAACAGGGGATGGCAAATGGTGAGATGAATGGGTATACAAGGAGTGACTATATGGTTATGGGTCATGTTTAGGAGTATACCCGGGTGTGCCTGCATTGTGACGCGTGGCTGTATGGTCATTCGTGGTCATGGGTCAGGTGTACATGTATACAGTGGGTCACTATATGGTTATGTCTGTGGTGTTTATGTATATATGTAATGACTGTGTGATAATGGGTGGCTATCGCTTTCCACGATATGACATGACCTCTCTATTGATTAACATATCCTTGAGTTATTGTGGAAAGCGATAGCCACCCAAGGTACACATGTACAACCCACCCATTACCCCAGTCACTCCATATGTACATAAACACCACACAAATGACAACATAGTCACCCATTTTATACACGTACATGTACTAGTACACCTGATCATACAGCCATACTTATACAGCTTATACCACAAATGACGATACAGCCACGAGTCACCATGCATGAACACCAGGTATGCACCTACACCCGACACAATGAACCATATAGTCACTCTATGTATACATATTCACTACATTCACGATAATACAGTCACTCATTGTATACATATTCACCTCACCATGGACCATACAGCCACTACATGTATACCTATTCGTCATACCCATGACCATAGAGTCATACCAGGTATACATATGCACATCACCAATGGTGAGCCCTTCCAGATATACCAATATCCGCACATACGATCACTCATAAGTTCCATACTTGCCATACTCATACACTCCATCCATGATAATAAATCTACTCCCCATACACCACCAATGATAACACATCCACAACATATATAAATATACGTCCCACCGTTACCAACAGGGCACTCCCCTATATACCCACACATCATTCATGACCATACAATAACTCCCTGTATTATCTATTACCTATTATCCTCATCTATGATCATAGAGTAACTCCCTGGCTGCCATCTTGGCTTCCACCCTGTATCCAGTTGATAAATTTTTATCATAATGGGCCAGAATACCCACATATCATGGTTCAGCTCAGTTCCGTCTCAAAGTTCTGCCCATTTCCTTTCAATAATATGGCCAGAATCACAAAAGAGGTTCTCCGCAAAATTCCATACTGCAACTTTAATGTGAATTTGTCATGCCCCATACGGAACTGGGACAAACATAACAGAACGTAGTTGTCAGTTAATTACATTGTAACTAACACGTACAATAACCAAGTGAGTCACAATTTGCCACCTTTTTCGGATAACGCAGAGAATAATGCTCGGGATATGTTAACTTTTAACTTTTTACAAATTTGGTTGCCATTTTGGAAGCCACCTTGAGCAATTTAGTCTACAAACACCGTAGTGTGACACATTTAAGATAGACCAAAACAATAAACACCTTTCAATCCAAAGATAGTTACATTTTACTTGAACAAATGGTCGAACCCTGAAAAGTGAATTTTTGCCGATATTTATGTCAAGTTTGTGAGAGAAAAATCCAATATTTCTGGTGATGTCAGTGGTGACAATAGTAAAAATGATTCATGGTGCATCTGACATGTTAGTATGCAATGTATAGAAAACAGATTAGCCAATTGTGTACACCAACCACAACTTGTAAGCGGTTGCAGGACACCCTGGGGCAATATTTACCATTTTCCATATTTTGGCGGCCATTTTCGCAGCCATTTTGAGCCAAGGTAAGATTATGGTTCCAGGTATTTGGAATATTCATAGGTAATGATATGCCTCACTTACATTACAATGTTCTATTCATTTCTTGTTGAAATATGAAGAGAATCCCAATTGTGATTTTTTGTAAAATTTTGTAATGCGTTCTGTAAAATCGAATTTTTGAGGGATCGGAAGGGGTTAGGACCCCAATAATTGCATATTTAATTGCTCAAATGATCAGTTAATATACAAAACACAAAATAAAGTTACATTACTCAACCAGTTCCAAACAGCATGAATTGATCTAGAAGATATTTGTGAAAAAATGTCATATTTTCAACTTCCGACGGCCATTTTGGCGGCCATCTTGGATGGTGAGTTTTAATTTTGGCCCAAAAAAGTGTCATTATGTCTTAGCTTCACGAAAATATATACATTGGTATACATTTTTACTAGATTTTCCCGCTATAATTTTCATAAAACTGGCTCGCTTATAGTTCTAGAAAAATGGATCGGGTTGTGGGGGGGGGGGGGGGGGGGGGGGGGGGGTAAAGTCTCGTTATTATCAGAAAACGACATGAATATATATTTCTTAAGTTGATCGTATCGATTTAGGGATGTACTGGTTGTAATAGTGCAACGGTCCAGGGGTGTGCGCACACACACACACGTTGGACGAATGCAATCATGTAAATAAAAGTGATTTTTTTACGTTTTGAGTGGTGACCCGACGACCCCCTTCTTATCTTAAAACCCCAGAAAAGTTGCTTCTTAAGTTGTGTTTTTATAATTAGTATATATCAAAGTACTTTGAGACCAAAAATCATGGATGTACGCGAAAGTGTAAAATAAAGTGAAAAATCACGGTTTTTGGGGTTCAGCATGGGACCCCCTTTCTTATCTGAAAACCCCAGGAAAATCCCTTTCTTAAGTTGTGTTTTCTTAATCAGTACACTTAGGGAGTATCATCAAACCAAAATTCATCGATGTACGCGGAAGTGTAAATAGAAGTGATTTTTTGGCACTTTTTGGGGTTCAGCGGCCCCTAAACCCCAGGAAATGCGCAACTTAAGAAATCGGTTTTTCAGAATGTTCCATTATTGTTACCAACTTTAGGGGGTCAAACCTTTTGTACGCAAAAGTGTAAATAGAACATATGCGGGCTCTCTAACTACTATTTAAAGATCTCTAAAAGTCCACCACTACTTGGGTGTCAGATTTGTCAAGTTAAATGAATTTAAATCCCGCTATGCAATATGCATGGTGTATGCTTGGACATGTATATGAAGCCACCAAAAGGCATAAACAACCATTATTCGGTCAGATAACAGAAACAAACTTGTGTAAGTTTGAGACGATACATTATATAATGTAGACAGTAGGCCTATTATGATTTTAGCGACGTGTACGCAACACGAGTCATATCGGATCAATGCCAGGTGTGTATATGTATTCCCACTTATTGTTTACACATAAAAACGACATCCTTTTAAATAAAATAATAGTTCGTGCTTCGAAGTCGCCTAACAAGGTGCATTTAACAAGATATTGCCGTATAAATAGTGTTATATGTGGTGCTAGTCATTACTAGTAAATATGGAAATAAAATATGCGTGATAAGTCTCCAACGAGCACGAAAATACTGGTCAAATAATGCAAAAACTAAATACGTGCAGATTCGGAACTGGGGCATGATCAAAACGATGCGAACCCAAATGCTAACAGTTGACCGGAAGGGAACCGTGACATTTTCGGGTCATTTTAAGATTCATTTTTTGTGGCATGCAAGTATAATACTAAACTTACTTGTGGTTTGGGAGCTAGGAAATGTATGTATCTAACATTGAGCAACAGTATACTCAAGCTTGGCTTCCAGAATTGCGGTTAATCACTCGTGGAAATTGGTGGAATATTCCATTGAAAATGCACTTGGAAATAATGACTTTTGTAAACATGTAAAATAAACAAATCTTATTGCATAATACTCCATAAAAGCTACTGATTCGATACTAGTAATCATTGTGGAGTATGCATTGTGACAATGATTGTGTGTTATATTCTGCATTAACTCACATTTGTCGCTGTTTAATTCAAGTTTGGAGCCGACCCTGACATTTGTGACCGGAAGGGCGTCGAGACACGTGCGTTTTCGCGCTGGGTCGTCTGCAGATTTTGAACCGATTCTCGCGGGGCACATGACGCCCCGTGGGTACACTGTAATATAATATCTTGCCCCAAAAAGCGGCAGATGCAGAACGGCCTTTGACCTCAATTTAATAATAACTTCAAAAGGCGAGGCAATGTGAGCGCGTGGTCATATAGAGGTTCACGATGGGGAAGTTATGGTTTTTCATGCAAAGTCAACAGGGCACTGAACTCTGAATAATATTTTACGAACTTTATGCATGTATACCGGGGGTATATTATACCCCCAGTTTACATGCATAAAGTTGGTTATTAATCGACGAAAGGCTAATTAAAGTCACAATAATCAAGTCCTGGTTTTCTTCCGCATGATCAACAAATCGTATTTATTTTATAATTGTTGTTGGTTTATTTAATATATTATTTAATTGGTATGCTTGGTATGAATAACGAGCGTGTGTGTGAAAATTTAAAAATGACTGGAAAATTTATGTTTTTTCATGACCGAACAAGAAAAACTGACAAGAAAGTTATATGCATGTGAGGTTCCATACATTTATGTGTTTCAAACCGCGAAAACACTAATCTGATTATCTGAGACACGTGCAGCTCTGTTAATCGGTTTGCGTATTCTACCCCCATCACCCCCAGAAAGGGGGTTGTGCGTACATTGACGTTGGAAAATAAATTTTTTGGTCCTTGTGTCTGCAAAAAATTTTCAGATCCCCCCCCCTCAGTGAGGCTAAATTTCAGGCATTATTGTCCGCTGACCCAACGGGTTCGGAGGACTATTATAATCAGCCTGGCTAGTCACATAAGCAACCTCATTTGACAGCTGAAATGTGATCTAAGTGGCCTGAGAATGTCACTTGAAAAAATTGTCCTTTAATAAATTGAAACAATTTGTCCATCAATATGGATGTCCAACCAGTGTTCTATGGACACGGACGGACGGCTTAAGTGGCTAGCAACATTAGCAACCTCATTTACAAATATACAATATTTTTCTTAATCACGCTTTATTTCTTAATTGTGAATGAAGGGTTGAAAAAATACAATCTGCTGACTACTTCACATGCGCCAACCTTAAGTCACAGAATACATTGACACTTGATTTGCAGCCTCGCAAGTAGCATTTCGTGAGAACCCCTTTTGAAGCCACGTAAAAACAAGTAGTCACATAGGTCACACCATTTTTTCTAGCCACTTAAGTTTGTAGACACATAAGGGGCAAAATGTGGGTCCGTCCGAGGTTTCCGGATGATAACTTTAGTTAGAGTGAACCAAATTAAATTAAATTGTGGGTTTACTAGCAGAAAAGACAGGTCAAGTTCGAATTCTGGTTCCTTCCGCCAATTTTCACCAGAGTTATGCCCCTTTTTCGACTTAGAATTTGACCGTCTGATAACATTTTTGATTTCCGACCGATAACTCCAGTTGGGATTATTTGATCTGAACCAAAGTTGGTATGTGTATTTCCCAGCTAAAGATACAGGCCAAGTTCGAATATGGGTTCCGTCCAATTATTTTTACATGAGTTACGGCCCTTTTTCCACTTAGAATTTGACCGTCTGTTAACATTTTTGGTTTCCGACCGATAACTCCAGTTTGGATTATTTGATCTGAACCAAAGTTGGTATGTGTCTTTCTTCCAGCAAAACACAGGCCAAGTTCGAATTCGGGTTCCGCCCGCCAATTTTCACCAGAGTTATGTCCCTTTTTTACTTAGAATTTTTGCCAATTTGAGGTTTCCAGATGATAACTTTAGTAAATGTGTACTGAATCAAATTAAATTTGGTATGTAGGTTTACTAGCACTAAAGACAGGATTTTATGCGCAAACAATGATCGTATCAAGCCGACACTTAGAGGCGGACATGAGGTCTACCAACCTTTTATTTGAATAGATCTATAGTTAAATTGAACCTTAAATTGCATTCTTTTTCACCCACAAAAATGCCAAAAGGGGTGATTCAAAAATATTTTAGTCCTATGATTGAATATAAAATGACCGATTTCGCGAAATGAATCTGGAAGCTTCGCAGGGTCCTACTTATATTTTTATCTTTACATTCACAGGACGCTGCTGGTGAATGCTGGAGCCATTCTCAACTTCAAATTGTAAGTATATAATATTTATCCACCGGTCACTATCTCTATTGAAGCTTGCCCAATAAACATTACATGTATAGTAAGTAGAGGATATCTAGTGTTTTTAAGTGGATACCGAAAACTATGTCATGAGTGAGCGAGACAAGTGTCTATTTTTGAGAGTGGCTTGTCCAGCAAAAACAAACATTTGTCTTGACATCATTTTCAGTATCTACTCAAAAACACCAGATATTATTTTTATTAAACAGTTGTCCAAAGAAATTTAGAACAATAAATGTTCTCACAATCGCCTTCAATCAATGTATCAAAACCAACAGCTAATTGCTGCCTGTTTACTCGTCCATCTGCAGTATAGAGAAATATAGTTCCTGTATTCTTCAGTTTGTTTCTCCCATAATTGTGTCAAATTTCAACATAAAATAGATCTAATAACAGTACAGGATAACTATACTGAGTAGCGATGATTTTCAAATATGTACATGTATCTGGTAGTGCATTGGTACACACAAGTGAATCGGTCGCGTGAACGAGCTACTGTGAAAACTTCTATATCCCCTTCTGGGTGATATTCCATATATACACTCCATCTAAATTATTATAGGCATGTGTGGGGTGGGGGATATTATTGCACCAGCTTTACCATATGTTCCTTATCTCAATTTGGTCAAGCATTTTTCAAACTTTTTCAGCTTCAGTTTTGAGTTTGATAGGATCCTGTATTCGGGAAGAGTTATATTTTAACTTTTTCCCCTTTGTTCTTTGTATTACTACTAGTAGTATGCTAAATTTGGCAGGTTTTTCTGTCTGTTTTCATAAACTTGAATCTAACGTGGTTAGATGGTCAATATTGAGGGCTGTCCACCTTGGAATTTCCAAATTTCCTTCAGCACTTGTGTTATCTTTTTGTCATACTGCTAATTTATCTTGAACACCCATCCAAATGAATAATAGACCATTACAGTGTATGCTTTTATAACTGGGTGGGAGAATCCATTAATTAAAGAAATGGTTAATATGGCTATCTTTTTGTTGTCCCATTAAGACATTCACAACTCTAGTTTGAATTGTTAGCAGTTTTTGACTGGCCATCGGATCAGGACCCACCGAGCTGCTGACTGCAAATTGTCAGCTGGGAGAAAATTTTGAAATCTACAATATCCAAACATCTAAACTGGCCTCAAGCTCTCCAAATGTTGGAATATATTCAACCTGACACTGACCCCTAAGGTTGGAAAAAATTCAACTGATAGCCATTCCTGTACAAAATTTGGAAAATATACAAATGACCAACTAAGACAAATTCCCCACAAATTACTATGAGAACAGTTCAAACATGTTGGTGTGAAATTTCTAACTATTTTGTGTCGGGTATGATAATTCTAACTGTTGAAAAGTTTGTCAAACCCTTCCCTACCCCCATCCCTGCACATCTGCTCTGCACATCAGTGTAAACAACTCTTCTGAAATTGAACTTTAGGAAATGGTTTCCCATTCAATGAAAGTGTATGCTGAAAATGGTAAAATACTCAATACGAGTTTCATCGTCTTACTATTTAATTTTCCTACTCTTTGACTTGTTTTTTTGTTTGTTTTGAGAGTATGTTACCGGTATTTTTAATGCCCAAAATACTGCATGTGTCTTTTTCAGTTTGTTGACTTTTCCAGCTTCTGTGAGTAAAATCATTAGAATATAATATTTTTGTTTGACATCCTGTAGGAAGAAGAATAAAGATGAGGCGGGATTTGATACAAGTTTGGAGCCGTCAACAGGTATGGTATTGGTTGGCATTCGATAAATTGCAGATGTTTTTGACATTATGTGAATTTATCTCGGATGTTAATATAAATGGATTATATTTACTGGTTCAACTTCCACCCATGTTCTGAATTGTGAGATGCTGTGTAAGCACATATAATACATGTAATTCTTGTGAGATGCTGTAAGCACATATAATACATGTAATTCTTGCTTGTTTTCTTCTCAGTTACAGTAATGCCCTAAATAATCGACTCATTAACCACAGCAGAATTATGACTAAATCCTGAAAAATTACTCATAATTCTGCTGTGGTTAAGGAGTCGATTATTTAGGGCATTACTGTAGGTCTTCTGATTTAAACACCTGAAAATTATTTTGGTGATGGACAAAATTAGAGGCACCACTTGGTTAGTGCCAGTCATTAATAATATTGTTCCTGCTAAATAAATTTTCACGAAGTATATGTTACATGTACATGTATGTGTTGTGTTACAAATTAGCCATTTAATAACCAAATTATTCAAGTTGAACTTTTATCAAATTTAGCAAAATAATGGAGTAAATATTTCTCTGATTTGTATCGTACCACCTCACTAATACACTTTGATATATACTGCTATGAATATGCCAAATACGACTTTTATTAATTATACCCCCACTTTCGAAGAAAATGGGGGGTATACTGGATTGACTGCGTCCATCCGTCCATCCATCCGTCCATCACGTTTTCTCCGTCTGTGTGTCCGTCCGTCCATCCGTCCGTCCGACCTCATAACTCGAACAACTATGAACCGATTTCGGTCCGACTTTTTTTTTTCAAGTTACGCCTCATTTTCGACTTATTTTGACTTAGAAAATTCTGTCCAACTTAATAACTTTAACAAATATGAACCGATTTCAATAATTTTTGGTATACATGCTTCTCACAATACCCTCTCTACATGATGCGGCTAGGGATTGGCTCAGACTGTTTTTCGTAATATTACTCTTCATTTTCGACTTATTTTGACTTAGAAAATTCTGTCTGACTTAATAACTTTAACAAATATGAATCAATTTGAATAATTTTTTCTGTACAAGCTTCTTGTGACACCATATCGATATTATTAGTCCGAATTTTTCTTTAAAGTTAAAAATCTTTTTTGTTGGGTTTACGGATAATGCGGGTTGAATTTGCCACGGTGGGGGTATGCTAGCACTCGAGTGCACACCTCTTGTTAAAATGGTCCTCAATAATTAGTAAATTCCACCAGAAATAGAACACTGAATAACCAAAAACTCAATGATATTTGTTACATAACCATATGGCACATACTATATTCGAAAATTTTACCTTTTCGAGCAACTTGTTTATTTGAAGATATAACTCAATTCAGCAAATTGAAAGGGAAATGAATAAATTGAGGTACACGACACATGCATCGAAACTCACAACTGCACTCCCCAAGCGGTACTATTAATGGATGCCGAATAAGATCATTTGATCTCTTGTATAAAGCACATGTTAATTAACTAGCGGTACAATAATGTGCGCTGCCTTTTGATCAAACAGAAATGTGCTATGTTTTTGTTTTCACAAACATACATTGATCATTTGGGCATTTTCGGCCAGTCATTGGCCGTGACCAGATGATTATTTCCAGATTTCCTAATTTATATGCTTGTCCTCTCTTTTATAGGTGACTAGCTGAAACAGGCTCCCTTTGGGAGCCTTTATTTAGTGTCAGCGGGGTATGCAGCCTACTCTTATAAAAAAAACATTATTTATTTATTCAATTAAATTTTTCTAAATCAAAATTTTGAAAAACTAATGCCATTATAACCTCTGCCAGGGTACCCAGAGTCACCACACCAAATTTGGTTGAAATCAGATCAGCAGTCTGGGAGAAAAATACAGACAGATGGACCGACGGACAGACAGATCCTACTCTTTTATATATATAGATAAGATCCGGGAATTCTTGCTGATAATTATGATATTTTTTTATAGGTGATAAGATCCGGGAATTCTTGCTGATAATTATGATATTTATTTATAGGTGATAAGATCCGGGAATTCTTGCTGAGCTTACGTTACTTCCGCGTCTTTATTGGATTGTGGAACATTCTCGTCATGTTTTTGATGATCATGTAAGTAGAAAACACATGGACCACATTTAAAAATATCTTCGTTTCCCCTGACCGTACCCAAGATTTCAAGAATGAGTATATCCTATACAGTAATGCTCTAAATAATCGACTCCTTAACCACAGCAGAATTATGGGTAACTTTTCAGGATTTAGTCGGAAATATGGCTTGTTGCCATTCATCGTAAATCTCTCAGCTTTGACGGGTGGGTTCCACGTCTCGAACCAAATATTTTTTACCCCCGAAGCCAAAGAAATAGTAATATGCGAGCATTAATTCGGATTATGCATCGTTAAAGAAAGAAAAAAATGTTTCCAACATATTCATTTTTCCATTTTGAGTTAGGAGGTTTTTTTAGGGTGGGCAGAGGAAACAAACTATATTTATATTATGGCTGAATACCTCTATAATAAAATTAAGGTCTTGCAAATAAGTGAAATTTTATTTGATTCTTCATTCAAATTTCTGTTCTGAATCGAATCATTTGCTGTTTTGGTTCTTCATCTCAATTTGGTTCACTCAAATTATTAGATCATGCCATGAATCTCTACTCTAGCTATGCATGTAGAGATCATATTCCACCACTGTAAAACCTGGGAACTTTTTGATGTTCTGATCCATTCTGACAGTGAATTTTATTACATTGAATAAACAAGGCAGGGAATATATTTTCTTTGTTAATACTTGTTCCCGAATAATCTACTTCATAGTAGGGGATGGTCCCAGCTCGAGATTGCATGCTTTGCTGTGACTTTTGTGAGATGATATCACAATAAACATTGAATTAATTAATTCGCTGAGAGAAATTCCATAATTGTAAGTGATGCAAAGCAAAATCGCTCAGAAAGTCACTTAACCCTTTCAGTGCCAGAGGCCGATCTCATCGGCCCTAATTTACGGTTTGTAAAATCGGCCCTAAGAAAAATTTAAAAAAAATAATAATAAAAATGTTTAGATTTTTTTTAGATTTAATTATTTTTTTGGGTTGATTTTTTTTTGGGTATGCTTAAGCATGCTATAGCGAATTTAAAAACAAACTGGATAAAACCTTAGGGGCATGTTATAACTCAAAACTATCACCAAGTATTCATAGTAATAATTTTGATGCCCATGAAAAACATGAGATTCCCTGGCACTAAACCTACAAAATAAGTCTGTTAAAGAATATAAGAAAAAATTAAAAAAATTGTAAAAAATTGTAAAAAATAATAACAAATGATGAAAAATTGTTAGGCCAATGCATTCTATGGTCGACTCGCATATATAAGAGAATGCATTGGCACAGGGTATATGGGTTGATACAAAAATCGGACTTGGCACTGAAAGGGTTAAATCGTGCAATTTCGAGAAATATCCTACCTGCACTGTTTTTTCAATGTTATAAACTTCCCTGTCACAACATCAAAAATTTGCCAAGTTTTGTTCTGGTGGAATATGATCATTACGGGCATAGCTACAGTAGAGACTCGATCATGACATGATTCATCAAATTATATGAAAACTGCTACTTGCTACTTATCAAAAATTTAAATCCAATACAATGTAGCTCTTAGCTTTGAAGGCTGGGTTCCTCAACTCAAATCATTTTTGACCCCCGAAGCCGAATAAATAGTAACCTAGCAGTGTTAAATTGGAGAGGGTATCTTTAAATCGACTGTAACGTCCTGGATTTCTTTGTAACATTGATGAACCTATCCCATGAGCATATTTCACGAGTTTCTGGACACCCATTGTGTCGGCGATAATGTACATATCACAAAACCCAGAGTTTCTGGATACCCATTGTGCCAGCAATAATGTACATTTCACAAAATCCAGAAGGAAGCCAGATTCCCTGAGCAGGGCCTGGTTAGAAAGAAAATGTACATTAAAATACTTTCAAAAAGAAAGATTTTTATCCCAAAAACAAAACCACCTTGATAAATGGCTATATGGATTTTATATTGGATGAGTATTCCGACTGTGTATGATGCTCATTTTTACACAAAACAAGGCCTGCCTCTTTAAGGTCACAACTTGTTTATCTGTCATCATGAAGCCTTCAAATAGTGTGTACTGAGAGTGAATTTAGTGATGCTAGTACCACATGGCTGGCTAGCATCACCAAATTCACCCTCTGAAACCTCATTCTGCTTAGACCTCAACTGATATGGGAGACCTAGGATGAAATTGAAGCTGATTACGTTCATCTATTAGTCACCTCCATTATGCATTTTATCTTCTGCAAATTAGGGGATATTGAAACTATAGTTACTTCCTAGAATATCAGGCCTAAGCAGAATGAGGTCCCCAGAGGGTGAATTTGGTGATGCTAGCCCACTGTGCGGGATAGTAGGGACCGACGAATCGGCAATTTCAACATCGAATCGAATCTCGAATCGAATCATGATGGTGATTCGAAATTGAATCGAATCTCGAATCGAATCTTTTGCCGACACTTTAGAAGATTTGCGGTACATGTCGGTGGGAGGTATGAGCAAAATGAGGGCAAATGTCAGACGATTTTATAACGTCTGTGAGATAACGCGAAGCTTACGAAGTTACGATGGAGGTTCATTAAACTACAGTTTTATGACATGGTATGATCAACATTTAGTTTAATATGAGAATGGCACGTCAGTTCATAGTTTTTGTTTGTTTACACAGTAACACTGCCACAAGTCTATGCGAGGTATACATGCGCAGAATAGTTTCCGTTTGCAATTGAGTCTGGTGCGAGTCATTGTAATCGGAAACGATTCTGCGCATGTACGCCTCGCCCTGTCGCATGCATGGCAGCAGGCAGCATGCACGCGCAATATCAGAATTGCGCATTCTGACTTGGGATTGGCGCATACGCAAATGCCAAACGGGATCACGGGAATTATAGAATCCCAATGTGGACCTTTTCGTCGGATCAACCGAGTTAGTTGTCAGGACTCAGGAACAGAGGAACTGTTCATGAAAGCTGAATGGTCACAGAAATTCAATAGGTATTGTATAAAACAAAAACATGTAATTCCAGTGCACAGTATGGAAATATAGAGTTATTCCTCTTTATATGTCATCATTGTCATGCGGATTAGCGTTGACGAATGGTGAACATTCTTGATCGTGAAATTTAAGTGATTGATTTCTTGGTGGTTTACCCCGCTTTGGCAGCTGGGGCCGGGCTAGATCGCGACATTTCTGGTATTATGTGGTGGAATAAACATTGTGCGCTCTGCTCTCATTTTGGTCCAACCGTGCTGAAAACGTGACGTGAACCATCACCGATCACCGACCTATATGTTTTTGTATGAGTAACCCGCCGACTTTCCGCATCCGCGAGTAACCACCACTGGGACTGGGAAGCCTATGTGCAGTGGGTTATTGGGCAACCTATATATACATGTTAGACCACGGAGGTCGCAGATGGTCGCGGAAGGAGATTCAGGTTACGTATTAGGGATATAATGAACATTTTTAAAGATACTGCAGGCGATAAAGGACTTTTATACAACGATTCGAAATATCCCGAATCACACGACCGCTTTCGAATCGAATCGAATCGGAACGTAAGATTCGAAATCGAATCGAATCTCGAAGCTTCGTCGGTCCCTACAGGATAGTGTCACTAAATTCACCCTCTGGGGACCTCTTTATGCAAATGACAGACACACTGTTTCCAGACTTGGACTCATCATGAATACATTCATTGATAGATTAATTCACAAAAATTTTGTTTCAGATTTTTCAGTCATTAATGAGTCATGGTGGAAGATAGAGGAGGAATTAAGAAGATAAGACATGTTTCATCCAATCAGAAGATTACCATAAAAACTGACATGGTGGAAGATAGTGGAGGAATTAAGAAGAGAAGACATGTTTCGTGGAATGGGAAGATTACCCTAAAAATGACATGCCCATATCTTAGGTTAATCCTTTCTTTACTAAATACTCATGGGCAATACTACCCTTATGAAATGTTCAGATAATAAGTTCAACAAGCATCCATAGGGTGTTTGGTGTTCTTATTGTCTGAACATCTCCCAGCTGGTCATCTCTGAATACCCTCCAAATGAATAATGGACCATTCCAATATTTACTTTTATAACTGAATGGAAGAATCCATTCATTAAAGAAAGTGTTAAAGATGTGGTATCTTCCCTTAAATATTTATCACGGTCAAGTATCAGGTGATCTCATATTGAACTAATATGGCGAAAAAAAATGTATCGAAAAAAGGAGATCATTTCTTTTGTCCCCATATCTGATTGACTGGGGGGGGGGGGGGGGGGGGGGTTATATGAGCATATGAAATGTCGCAGGGGTATATGAGCATGGAAACAATGGCAGCTTCCACCAATCGTAACGTTTCTCTAGCACGCCATGTTTGACATCACCATAGGTCGGCTTCTGAATTCTTATTGTTGTGAACTAATGTGAGGACAGATGGGAACCACACCCACATTCAACTTGAGGCCTTAGGACTACTTTTGTGAGAACAAAATCATTATCTCTGGCAACATCGTGGGGTACATGGAGATTTGATACCTGGACAAGTCGGAGTTAGTGTGCCTGTCATATGCAGAATGAGGTCCCCAGAGGATGAATTTCGTGACGCTAGACTGCTATCATTCTGCATGGCCTCATCTGCTATGGGAGACATAGACTCAGATGGTGAATATTGTGATGTACACCCATTGGGAACCTCGATTATGCAATGTGTCGTCTTTCAATTTGGGGATATAGAGAAACTAAACTAAAAAAGAAATAGAATCTATGTGAAGAAGTTTCTCTAGAAATTTGATTATAAAAAAACTTTCCAGAGAAGATGAGGCCTAAGCAGAATGAGGTCCCCAGAGGGTGAATTTGGTGATGCTAGCCTGCTGTGCATGATAGTGTCACTAAATTCACCCTCTGGGGACCTCATTCTGCAAATGACAGGCACACTAAACTCAGGCTCGTACCTGGATGTCTCAGCCTTGCCTCGGAAGATAAACACTAATTTTATTGTGATGACCTATTATATTGCAAACACGTTGATACCACTTCCTTGGAGAACAAGCCTGAGAGAGTATGGTGCTGTACATTTCTTATATTCATAATTTATAGTTCCCCAAAGCGAAGTTTCGCGCATGGCTACAGATGGTTATTGTCATTTGTTTTTTGTTTTTTTGTTATTCGTACCATATATCTTGATTGGAAGATTAAACATATCTATTGCGTGTTGAACTATTGGTATGTAAACAAAACTGATAAAGTGATTGGTCAACAAACATCACTAATTGTGTACTGGTAGTGACCTATAATAACAAATAAAACATATATTTTAATCTGAAATTTTCTTTAGTCATTTAAAAAAAAATGGCCATTTGGCTAATTCGCCCACCGACAGCATACATGCTGAGCCCATATCTGCCAACATCAGTTCTGTATTGTGCATATAATCACCCCCTGGTTAAGTGGTCCTGCTAATTTACTATGATGTTGGCATATCCTGCTGATTTACTATGATGTTGGCGTGTCCTGCTGAATGCTATGATGCTGGTTGGGCAAACTGCATGATGCTGTTAGGAAAATGTACCGTTATTTTTCTAAAGTTGTCATTCTCGTGGTGTTTGGCGAATCCGAGCGATTTGAGAAAAATCCAGCATCTGTGCTTGTTTTTGCAAAAGGACCAGAAAGGACAGCCATTATTAAAATATTTGAAAATATATATGCTCTTGAAAGTTTCATAGACACTGGCTTTTTCTCAAATTGCTCTGAATAGCCAAACGCCGTTAAAATGACAACTTTAGAAAAGATAACGCTACTTTAATTTAACAGCATCAGTTTGTCCCACCAACATCATAGCAAATCAGCAGGACCAAGGGTGAATACCCAAATATTAATTTGTCAAACCTGTTTCTCCAGGTGTACATTATGTGTGGGGTCAGGTACATCCTGGATTTACCCATCATAGTTATATTCAACTATAGTAGTTAAATTTGACAATGCGAAGTCCCGTGTGTCCCTGTCTTTTTGTGGAAAGTATGGGATCACGCATCCCAGTGTGCTGCCATGTTGCACTCTTAACAAAAACTGAAGTAAATTAACAGTATTCAGACCAGATATGTTTTGCAATCTTTTTGTGCTAACTTATTTTATTTAAATAATCGCACAAGTATACCTTTCTAATTGACATTAACATGGATACACAATCGCTTGTCCATAAAAATCTTTACACCAATTGAATGCTAATTGACTCCTTATGATATGGGATCACGATTAATCATTCACATGGATCTAGACATGTCACAAAAACAATCGAGTCCAATATGACTTTTTTATCGGGACTCTGATATAGAGAATCAAGTGCCGACAAATACCAAAAATAACTACAAAATTGTATTCCCAAAATTTGGATAAACATACAGATGGATAACAAAAACGTCATTATTCAATGTTGTGTACAGTATGTGTTTTACTTGTACTCATCCAGGTTGTGGTGAAAAGTCATATTGGACTCAACACTGCGTGTCATCCAATATGACTTTTCAACACAATCTGGACTCATACAAGAAAAACACATACTAGTACTGTACACAACATTGTATAATAACTTTATAATATTAGGATTAATATTCCTTTTATCGAATTCACCAAATGGCGATATCCATGTTCACCTATTATAGTTTAACATAATTATAATAGGTAAATCAAGGTTGTGCATTACCTGTGTACTCAATCTAATGTTGTAACCATTGATGGTGACTAATTCAGTGATATTGAATCTGATTTGTTGTAAATTATTAACGCATTATGATGGAATATATTATTTTGTATAGTAATTATTTCTAAGTCTCTCCCTCCCATCCAGATGGCTTTCTGCAGCCGCATTAACCCTTCCATGATTGGAGCTTCCTGAAATTTTGCAAAAACTCTGTGCCAATGTATTCTCTTATATACATGTGAGTCTCCCATAGGGAGCCTCGCATATATAATAAAATACATTGGCCAAACAGTATTTTTCTTGACCTGATATATCAGAAAATACACTGGCACAGGATCTTTAATGCTGCACCAGCACAGCTCCCATCATAAAAGGGTTAATTAGCATCGGGTATTTGCCAAGTATTATATTAATTAGCATTGGCTAAGTGTTGTATTAATTAGCTTCGGCTATTGGCTAAGTATTATCTTAATTAGCTTCGGCTATTGGCCAATTATATTAATTAGCCGAGGTAAATGCTGAGGTAAAATGAAATTCTGTTGGCAAATTAGTATTAGTTTGTATTAGTATTAGTTTGCATTAGTATTGCACACCCATTCATTTATTTTTTGCGAAATACAGCAAAATACATAAGTTTTTAAACGTTCAATAATTTTTTTTATATATTTAATACGTCAACTTTAACCGAAAACTTCACTAAATTATGAGGTATAGTCTACTTAAAGAACACATATGTGACCCGCCATATCAAATCCAGTAGTAAGTTGGGATTAGTTTTACCCTGTGCCAATGCATTCTCTTATATATGCGAGTCGACCATAGGTCGCCTCGCATATATAAGAGAATGCATTGGCCTAACAATTTTTTACAATTTTAATAATTTGTTCTTGTATTCTTTAACAATTTTATAATTTCACCCATACAGAGCCCCAGACAAACATGAGCAGACGACATTCTTCTATGTGCTTCTATATATGTGTGGGGCTCCCTGCAGGGTAATGGATGTTTTTTTATTTTATGTCCTAAAAATTGTAAGAAACATTTATTTAAAAAACATGATAAAAAATTGTAAAAAAATCCCGACTTCCGACTGGATTTGATATGGCGGGTCACATTTGTTCAATTAAATAAAACAATATCGACCAAACTTTGAGTATACTACAAGCTAGAATCTTCAGAGTGTACAATGAACATAGAACAAGACAGTTGTGTGAACATGTTAACATTATTGTAGACCCCGAAGCCACGACAAATAGTTTTCGCGGCTGGCTCAACCATTTGTGGCTGATGGAATATGGCGGCTCAGCCGGCTGAGACGTTATCATTCAGCATATTTTCGTTTCTGAAATAGTCCTAATCCCAGGTTATAAACCCCTTTTGTTTTAGCATTTGAGTGGAACCCGTAGAATCCCAGAACATATATGTGCTCTTATGTTTGGCTTTTCCATTATGGCGAAAATACACGAAGGACTGGCATGAATGTAATATGTAGTTTCCCCACCTAATCCGTATAAGTTACATTGTGACTTTTATCAACTTCAGACTGCTAGATCATCACTGGCATCTGGCGATACATGCATGCATCATTGAATGATGAATCGACAAAAAAGATATAAAATTTCAAACTATTTTCTATTTTCTTCAGGTTATATGCATATACATGTATTGACAATGTCAGCGATGTATATAAAATAAACAATTTATATTTTAACCCATTCAGTTATATGAAAGTGTTCATTGGAATAGGCTATTACCACATCAATGAGAGGCCCGGGTGTTCTGATACTATAACAACCATGCAGTGTACAAGATAGTACAGTAATGCTCTAAGTAATCGTATTTCCGACTAAATCCTGAAAAGTTACCCATAATTCTGATGTGGTTAAGGAGTCGATTAATTAGAGCATTACTGTATATGTATATACCAATATTAGGCAATGTGGTTTAGTTCTTTGCAATTCGCAGTATAGTTGTGCTTGACATATAAGCCCATGCATGCAGATCAGCCATTTTACAATTCGCAGCAGAGATTTTTTCATGTGGCTGGCATTGGAGATAATATGGCTTGTGGCCAATATGGCTGGCAGCAGCGGCATGCGATGGCGGCTTCGTGTTCTACGTTATAACATGCATTTGTCATGATGCGAGGAAAAACTCGAACCAACGGTTCTCGTTTTACCGTCACGTCACAACAAACTCCTGCAATAACATTACCAGTTCACACACTTGTGTCGTTCTATCTATTTATTGCATTGTGGCAAGTCTGCAAACAACATGAAAGATATCTTTAAAGGTACTCAATCCGAACAGACAGTCCCTGTATCATCAAGTTACAACAACAACAACATTTCTTCAAAATACACTTTTGTTTTCGGAATCGATTATTTTACAACAAATTAATGCTAACCACTGTCAATTATGGTATAAAATTTTCCAAAACATGATATTTATCAACGGGTTGTTCAACGAAATATGGCCGTATTATCACTTTCGTATCACAAAATTTGACTGTATTACCACTTTACTTTAGACTTTATCCATCTTCGTCCGCAATTTTGTCCGAGACAACCAGTTTGATTACTTATTTTTGGACCACAAATAATAAATCATTTTGAGAAATAAAAAATTTAAAAAATCAATATCTCATCACTGAGTTTTGATGGTAGATGGGTAATGTCGCAAGAGCTATACTCGACCTTCACCTCAGAATTTGCAGTCACGTTATATTCAACTAATTAATGGGTCTTTTTCGGGTGGTTTCCAGAACCACCAAAGTGGGTGGAACATCTTGATATACAAGTCAAATTGCACATGCGGGTGGAATGGAGTCGATTTGGGATTATAGATGCGTGCCCTACGAGTATACCATTTATCGAGGTCAAGGACGAGCATAGCTCTTGCGACATTACCCCGCTACCAGTTTTGATGGGTGGGTTCCTCGACTCGAATGAAATATTTTTCAGCCCTGATACCAAAGAAATAGTCATTTGGCAGTATTAATTTGGATTGAGTACCTTTAATGTCTATTAGCAAGTCTGAGTTTAGTGTGCCTGTCATTTGCAGAATGAGGTCCCCAGAGGGTGAATTTAGTGATGCTGTCCCGCACAGTGGGCTAGCATCACCAAATCCACCCTCTTGGGACATCATTCTGCATGGCATCAACTGCTATGGCAGACATAGACTCAGATTGAAGTTTCCAAAATGGTGAATATTGTGATGTACACACATTAGGAACCTTGATTATGCAACGTGTTGTTCTGTCAATTTGGGGGCATAGAGAGACTAACTAAAAACGAAATTGAATCTAAGTATCTATAGAAATTTGATAATAAAGAAACTATCCAGAGGAGATGAGGTCTAAGCAGAATGAGGTCCCCAGAGGGTGAATTTAGTGATGCTATCCTGCTATGGGGACCTCATTCTGCAAATGACAGACACTCTATAATCAGGCTTGTCTAGTAGTAAAAGCAGGGACCAGATAGGAAAGACTATTGTATGTTAGAAATCAACTATATTAACCCTATCAACACTAAATGGATTCTCCCATTCAGTTCTCCCATACATTATCTATAATTCATTTGGAGGGGTGTTCAGGAACAAAAGCAGACAACAGACAGAAAAACAAATAATATGAGAGCAGAATGATTCATATTCATCGGGTGTACATCACAATATTCACCATTTGGGAACTTCAATCCGAGTCTATGTCTTCTATAGAAGATGAGGTCATGCAGAATGACTTCCGCGATATTAATTTATATACTTCGCGAACAGAGCAACATGTTGCCCTTGTTAAGCACACAGAATATCGAAGTTTGAAAAGTCCTATTAAAACCGAAGAACTATATTTCGAAATGGTGTGATTTGGTTCTCCGATTATTTTATCAACACAAAAGTCTAAACGCACATGTACGACATTGTCACAACTCACACGGCAAGTCAAACACAAGAGTTCTAATTTGCTGCAATCTTGACGAGTAGCTTGCGAAAATCATCAACAAACCTACTGCTCTGATTTTCCATTCTGTCATTTAGTGCGGGAATTGTTATCAAAAGCACATAGGACATTTGACTTTGGGGCGATCGGTTTTCGCCATTGTGCCTGGAAAACCCCACGCTAAATATAGAAACACAGACTAGTACCCAGCTAGAAAGGAAGTATGACTGGTGCGTTCTGGTAGAAATTGGGTGCCTGCGTGGAAAGAGGTGATTTAGAAATCTGAGGGGAATGGATAAACCTTACAATTGATTCTGATGATTGTGAAAAGTTACATTTGTTGGGATATTTTGGAGAAAATAATCATTATGCGGCGATGATTCAAATGCATAATTTCCCCGATATAACTCTTTCCAACTGAGTTCAACTATTTGTTGGTGGGTGATGATAGGCCATATTACTCATAAAATATTCACTTGCCTAAAGTAGCATTCAGACGAGTCTGTTGAAATGGATTACAGACAACACCAATTAGGCATTTAGATGACTGTGATACATCCGTTACATTGTATCCGTTAATGCACACAACAGAGCAATTCTATTTTCAACGTAAAGCATACCTTACATTTCTTGTTTTCAATCGTCGAAATGAAAGAAAATTGCTTATTATTTATGTGAATAAAGTATTAATTGTTTGGATTTGACATTATCTTACTATTAATTTATTACAGTTATATTGATTTGTAATATTGCATTTATTCCAATAACGAACTTATTAGCTGCAATTATTAATCAACCGTGAATGGGAATTTATTATGAGAAGTCATGCAGGCAGACATCATTCCAACCATCCTACCCTCCTACATCCTAATCATCCGTGAATGGGGATTTATTATGAGAAGTGATGCAGGCAGACATCATTCCAACTGTCCTCCCCTCCTACATACCAAGTTTTGAGTCAATAAAAAAAATACTGATTATGCAGTCAACAGACTGATTTACACGACACAACCGTTTTTTCAACAGCTTTGATAAAAAAAAATAGAATTTTTAGAATTGTCTCCTCATGCTATCTGACTTCCTGTTTTTTCGTTATTATCTGATGATCCACTGTGATTGGTAGATCTTGTCAGTATGTTAACCTTGATATATGCATGATTTATTGCAGCTGGGGTCGCTTCCACATTGGAAGATATGGGAGTGACAATGGTGGCATGTGCCATATGGCTAAGGTAATAATTGATGTAAAGCGCTTTATAAATGGATCGATTAAAGGTATTCAATCCATTCAGACGGTCCCCATATCATCAAGTCACATCAATAACAATATTTCTTCAAAATATGCTTTAGTTATCAGTTTAATGCTAACCACTCAACTATGGTATAAAAGTTCCCAAAATGTGTTACCGGTATTTATCAATGTTGTTCAACGAAATATGGCCGTATTATCACTTGAGTATCACAAATTTGACCATATTACAACTTGATTTTAGAGTTATCCATCTTCATCCGCAATTTTGTCCGATACTGTCGTTTGACAACTTTTTTCAGACCACAAATAAGTACACATCTCGAGAAATAACAAATTTCTAAAAGAGATATCTGATCACTCTGAGCTTTGATGGATGGGTTCCTCGACTCGAATCAAATATTTTTTACCCCCAAAGCCAAAGAAATAGAAATTTGGGAGTGTTAATTTGGATTATGGATCTTTTAAGATGGATTTAGTCGAAAGAGACTATTCTCTCACATGCTAAAATGACACAATAAAATTGACCTGTGTTCAGGCAATTCCGAAAAAAAGTCCACTGATATAACAAACTTGGACTTTTCCATGGCATATGACCTCACTTTTTATGAATGAAACTAGATCAATACTATAATAATTTTAATAACATTAAAACGATTACAATCATTAATAAAAAGACAACATGTTAAAATGTGCTTACAAAACAGGTGAATAAATAATATCATAAATTTTACTTGAGAATCAGAATTGGACCCAGCATCAAGACATCTGATAAATTTGTGGATACAAATATAAATACAAATACAAATATATCTAGTCGGTCAAAAGCTCTTCAAAGCATGTTTTCATATCCGACTTCATGTAAAAATTTATCTTATCTTATATACAGATATGTAGATTAATATACAAATATATACATGACCAAACAAAATAAACTTTAAATATAGTAACAATGTCATAAACATAACAAATAATTTAACACTCTCAATGGTTGACTAGATTGACCCTCCTCTAACTTTATATTTTTCTAAATTTCAATCATCCTAAAACCTCGCTATTGCAGGCTATTGAGGAATTAATATTTCTGTAACATGTTCCTCCCAAGAAGATTGAGGTTCCCAATCAAGTTGTTCTAAATAGTCTATTTTAGGGCTGATCTTGTCAGTCTTAAGAATGTTAACAGCTAAATGGGTAATTTTTCAGCATTTAGTCGGAAATTTGGCTTGTTGCCATTCATTGGAAAACTCTCAGTGAGAGCTTTCCAATGAATGGCAACAAGCCATATTTCCGACTAAATCCTGAAAAATTACCCATAATTCTGCTGTGTTTAAGGAGTTGATTATTTAGAGCATTACTGTAATTACTGTGCAGTTGGGCGACACAGTGTAACCATATTACATTGTTGTTATTCAAAGAAAAAAAAAGGAATACAATTAAGTTTGGACAAAATTATGCATGACACGATTGCATGTTACAAAAAATATCTAAGTCAAATAGGACAGATAACTCCACTAAATAAAAGTCGGACGGACTTCATAATAACAAGTGCACAGGTACTCATGGTACTAAATATCTACCAAGTTTTTTTTTTAAATTACTGAAAAATTTAGGAATGCAA
Organism: Siphonodentalium dalli; assembly: GCA_032622095.1. NCBI lineage: Eukaryota > Metazoa > Mollusca > Scaphopoda > Gadilida > Siphonodentaliidae > Siphonodentalium > Siphonodentalium dalli. The sequence continues at coordinate 139,813,171 of CP136069.1, read as the reverse complement.
GTTCGGACAGAGCTGTGTCCTTGGCTCATTCCAATATACACCGCCCTTCAATAACTTTGTTACCGTGGGTATAATAACTAAAACAACATGTACATCAAGAAGATAATATGAGCACTAAGATAACAGAATCATTATAGTGAAAATAATTTCAATTGGATATATTTTGGACGCAATTACATTAAACAATTGATTATTATAATTATAACAGCTAGTTCTCAAGAGAAAACATTTAAATTCTCTATCATCTTTCTCGTTACCAATATTTAGATAACAGAAACGTTCGGTTGCACATGCCTGTGATGTGGAGTCACTGTTGCTGGAATTAGGACGTATTTACACAGAGCATAGTAATTTAATTATATGCTCTTTTGTGCCACGGAGCAAGGGTTATCATAGGTTAATTTAGTTCCGTGAGTAAATCTGAACGTCGCCATCATCAAATGTCACATCTTCTGTTGTCTGATTGAACATGTATCCGCAGTCTGAATTATGTTTTCGTGCATACCAGTCCCGGTACTGATCAGTACCCTTGTAAAATTCCTCTGATGTCTGACTGCTAAAATCTGGTTGAAATCGTGGTCTCCTGTATATTCCTCTCCGCGGAAATTCTTCTGCATTCATTAAGCACCCTTCCTTCTCATAGTCGCCGATCAAGGTTCTCCAGTCTCGATCCGACCTCAGAAGGTTCTTGTTTCCTAAAAATTAATATACAGAAAATAAAGCTAGTGCCATTGCTTAAAGCCACAAAGTGGAAAAAACAATATAGACCTTATAAATATTCGCTTTTTTATTTTGCCCAGTATCTAAGCTCCCTTTCTATGAGCACTATATGTCACAGAAAGATGCATTGAAGTCATATCGGTCCTCGGTCCCGATCAAATATTGCTACATTTGTATTCATTACAATTGGAAAGGGAATACGCACGACTTCCAGAAAAAGGTATATATATTGCATTATCTTAAAGGTACTCAATCCGATCAGAGGGTCCCCATATCATCAAGATACAACAACAACATTTCTTCAAAATACCCTTTAGTTAAAAGATTTGATTAATTGCAACAAAATAATGCTAACCACTGTTAACTATGGTATCAAATTTCCCCAAAAACGTGTTAATTATCAGCATTTTGTTCAACGAAATATTGCCTATTTAAAATCACTTGTTTTTAGAGCTATCTCTCTTCATCCGCAATTTTGACCGAGACCGTCCATTTTACGATGCATTTCTGGGCCACAAACAATTGAAATAACAAACTTCAAAAATCGATATCTGATCAGTCTGAGCTTTGATGGGTAGGTTCCTCGACTCGAATCAAATATTTTTTTGCACCAGAAGCCAAAGAAATAGTAATTTAGGGGTGTTTAATCGGATTGAGTATCTTTAACCCTTTGAGTGCCAGGTCGATTTTTGTATCAACCCATATACCCTGTGCCAATGCATTCTCTTATATATGCGAGTCGACCATAGGTCGCCTCGCATATATAAGAGAATGCATTGGCCTAACATTTTTTTTTTTTTTTTTTTTTATAATTTATTCTTATATTCTTTAACAGACTTATTGTGTAGGTTTGGGCCGATCAGATCGGCCCCTGGCACTCAAAGGGTTAACACAAAACAATTTTAAAACTTCACGAAGTGCTTTCTCTTTGTTTTAATTGTCAAAATTATGTACATTTGTAATACCATAAATCCCCATCGCATGGGATAACAATAATTATATATTCATTCCACGTCATGAGTCATTTGTTTATGTTTGGTACCTTGGCGTGTCATATTAACGGAAAAGGTTTGTCAAGTTGTGGCTTATTGATGTTTCATTGTGGTTTGGCTCAAAGAAAATTGGAATATAAAATGTAATAAACACAACAATTAACTCTCATGAGAAGTGTACAATGTTTCTCCTCTTGTGATATGCAAGTATTATTTTCAATCGGTGCTCAGCTAGCACCTCGTGAAAATAATCCTCCGCATCTCATTCAAGGAGAAAAACTGTACACTTCTAAGAACAGTGAAATAGTTTTGTATATTTATCTAACTGCGATTTTTTTTCTATAATCCATTGATGATTGGTCAGTGTATAGATAGATACATAGATGTTTAGTGCATGACCATATATAGTATAAAGGTATGGCATAACAGAGAACAAACATCTAAGAATATAGTATAATGATATTTGATACAAACATATATATGGGTGTTCCAACAGACCCGGTAGATTTCACTGGCTGTTACATATGGCTAGTGCTTGTTTAACCCTTTACCCAACTTCTCATTTATGTTTTCCTGTCTGCATGATTATATATGTTACCAAGGCCTCAACTTCTCATTTATGTTTTCCTGTCTGCATGATTATATATGTTACCAGTTGCATGTAATTTATGTTTAGTTGTATGAATGTGTTTGTTATGATACGAGTATGTTTGCCTGAATAAATTATGCCATAAACAAAATATTGTTACTCGTGAAAATAAAGGAAGCGGGATAGGGGTGTAATTGGACAATTTTCACAGAAAATAAGTAATTATTCCCCGTTTAGAACGCGCGATGGTTCCAGGTCCTGTTTCGGATAATTGTCAATACCTTGAATCGGTTTTATTACAACGTCAGCGATTGGCTGAAAGTAATTCCCATCGTCCAATCAATTTTGCGCTAGTGTATGGTTTCTATAGACGCGCCAATCTGAAGATCAGTTGAATAAATATTTTCTGCCTAAAATATCTTCGATCTGTCTCAATAACACCATACATATGGATATCATTGGAACCGGTTCATTGACCACATTGTGATGGTTACAGTTATACCCTGTGCCAATGCATTCTCTTATATATGCGAGTCGACCATAGGTCGCCTCGCATATATAAGAGAATGCATTCTTTGACAATTTTATCATTTTTAATATGTGTTAAGCCAATGCATTCTCTTATATATGCGAGGCGACCTATGGTCGACTCGCATATATAAGAGAATGCATTGGCACAGGGCCGTTCTGTTGGGTAAAGGGTTAACAAAGCTACCCAGTTTATGTAAAATTAAAAAGATTTCTGACCCCACAAAACAATTATTATATAATATAATCAATGGATTAATATAGAAAATATTGCAGTTAAATGAATATACAAAATTAACTGTTCTAGTTACCTATTATGATCAGGCCTCTCTTTGCTCGGGTAAGAGCCACGTTGATTTGGTTTTTATCACATATAAAACCAAGATTCTGCTTACACCATCCCAGTGTTGGACGTGGCTCAATCTTGTAGAATGGCTGAGATCTCACTGTGCTGAATATGACATAGTCCCACTCACCACCTATGAAATGGATAGATGTGTATCAGAGATTGTACTGTGTTGAATATGAAATAATCCCACTTGCCACCTATGAAATGGATATATATGTATCAGAGATTGTACTGTGTTGTATACGACATCCTTACTCTCAAATAATTCAGTGATGAGATATCTCCTTATTTTTACAGTTTGAGGTATGCTAATCATTTGTGAAGGGCCACTAATAGAACAGTAATGCCTGAGAAAAATCATGGTATACTATTATTACCACTACTGTACCTGCATGACTCAAATGGTGTCAGGTTTAATGTATGTTATTTGTTCCTGAAAAAATAGTCAAATATTTCATCAAAACCATTTTATTATTACTTGTTTACAAAGGAAATAAAAATGTCAATGACACTGTAGCTCAACATGGAGAGGGGATAATGTCATAAATTACAGTCAATGGAGCGAAAAGGAATTGAAAGTTTAAATGTTAAAAGTATATTTAGTGATGTCAGGATGGCTGCCAGCAACCATATTTTAATTAAATATTGTTCAAATTTGATAGATCCCATCTAGAAGTGATCCTGAATATGCCTGTAAAGTTTTACAACAGTTCTCCAATAAATGTCGGTTGCAGGATGTGCCAATCAATTCAAATGTGAAATCCAAGATTGACACTATAGCGGCCATGTTATTTAACAAAGTTTAGAAAAATTTGATGGCTTCCATCTAGTGATCACCCCAAAGATCCATATGAAATATTTAGTGACAATAGGATGAGAGATGTAGCCTATAGGGTATGGCGAAGGATATAGTCATGCAAAGGGTAAAATCCAAGATGGCCACTGGAATGGTGGCCATGTTTTTCAAACAAATTCAGAAATATATTATGGCTCCCATCTAGTGGTCACCCAAAGATCCATATGAAGTTTGGTGAGATCCAAAGAGTAAAATCCAAGATGGCTGCCGGCAGCCATATTTTTCATCACAAATGATTCAAATCTCCAATCTACAGGTCAGGCACATCCTGAATTCAATTATTATAGTTTAATATATTCAACTACAACAGGTAATATATAGGATACCTATGGTTTTTTAGTGAATAGCATAATTATTTCATGAGTGGCTAGCAGCGGAAATAATATGGGATTCACTCAAAACACCATAGCTGTTCTATTTATTATATGCTTTAACCATGGCGATAATTATTTTAATGTATTAATATTCCTTAATTAATGCCATATAATTTGTCACAAAGGGTACACAGAATTTCAATTGAAAATTGATTGTTGTTTGCCAGCTGATAGTCAATGCACCACTTTCAAATCGCGAGAAATTAATCACGATGTTTACATTCTATAAAATGCGTTATTCATTTGCTGTAATATTGCTATTTTTATTAACATGAACCTTTACATATTTGTGACATAATGATTCAACTTGAACTCAAAAGTCAATTCAATGTTGTAAGATTTCTTTCACAAAGAATTTACAGGATTATTACTGTGAACATTTGGATTGAAAAAGCTGACACTTGGACCAGCATTATATGTGCATATTCCAGTGAAATGTGCAAATCATGTGGGTTGATACATGATATTTTGGAAACTCATTTTAAAAGGAGAAATAAGTTTCAAAGTGACAATGTTCCAGTTTGTGTAAACAAATAGTCATGAACACAAAGAAATTTATTTCGAAATTGGAAAAACGTTATGCCATTGAATCAATTTCATCAATTTCGCACAAAATAATTCACAACTCATTGGAGTTTTTTGATAGTCAAAGCTGATATTTCAAATAAAGCGTTTCATACATGTTTTATGTGAACAAAAATAGTTCTGACATGAGATGGAGTCACCAAAATCTGCATGAATACACTGGGGATACAATTCACAGGTAGACATTTATTAGTTTTAATTTACTAAAATATCCTTGTAAATTAAATCACATCTAATAGTGTAATGTAAGAATTAGCTGTATGCAGCCAGGATTGTGACCAAGCCTTGAAATAGGGTGTCTGTCATTTGCAGAATGAGGTCCCCAGAGGTGTAAGCAGAATGAGGTCCCCAGAGGGTCAATTTGGTGATGCTAGCCCGCTATGCGGGGTAGCATCACTAAATTCACCCTCTGGGGACCTCATTCTGCAAATGACAGACACCCTATTTCAAGGCTTGATTGTGACACTGCCTGTGAGAAAGAATAATAGCATTTCGATTACAGTAATGCTGTAATTAATCGACCTCTTAACCATAGCAGAATTATGGGTAACTTTTCAGGATTTAGTCGGAAATATGGCTTGTTGCCATTAATCGGAAAGCTCTCGGGGGAGCATTAATTAGAGCATTACTGTATCTGAATCCACAAGAAATTATTGAATATCCCTTCAAATGAATCCAAAGGGGTACTTTTCTGAGTTTTAAAGACCCTACAAATGAAGAATATAGACTGTATAATTTTAATTAAGAATGGGAGTAACTATTCGTCTAAGGGATGAACTGTGACAAGTTTTGGTGCTTACCTTGACTGGAGACAACTGTCTGCACCTGGGTATTTATAAATTTCTCTTTCTTGAGCGCCTCACGTATTTCGTGGCACTGAGCATTGTACTGTGACAGTATCATTACCCGTGGAGGTTCTAAGCCTTCCTTATGTTTTGACACCAACGATTCATATAGTCTGACCTACAATATAAAGTTAGCACTCATGTGACCAATTCAATAATCATTTATAATTTGAAAGTAAGCTTATAATGAATTAGTTATAACCAAATTACCTGAGTTCGTGTAGCTACTTGTCAAATTTGTCAATCGAAAAAAGAAGCTTCATTTGGCAAAACAAAAATTAAATTTGGCAAAATATTTTGGGTTTTTTAATTTTTTTTTTAAATGCCCTCGATGGTCATTAATAGCATACACAATACAGCAAAATTTAATGATAAATTGTTTTTACAGTTAATCCTCTTGGTCTGTTCGGGTCATGGAGTTCATGCGCGCAGTTATTGTAAGAATGCATACTAATGTATTGTATTCTACTTATTTATGATGGTCAGTGTTTTATGAAAAATGATGCATCCATATAAAACTAAAAATTGTGTTTTGTATTTTATAATTTGCTATTCCAAGTTTCCAATGTTCGAATGGCTGGAGATTGGGTGAAAACCCCACTTTTTATTCTTTTTATTCAGTAATTTCTATCACTTCAATAAATGTTTCAAAGGCATTTATTCTGTATAAAATTATTGGCAACCAATTTCTTATCTACAAAACATGACGAAGGCAATTAGTACTAGGCATAATTTGAGAAATGAAACTGTCAAAGGACTTCATTACCCTACTCCCTATTTTAGCTGCTTCTGATTAGCCCAAGTCCCATCATGTGCCAGATCACACTGTCACCACTGACCAGGGTGACATTGTTTTTGTCGCCTGCCTGGAATTTTACTGCAAGAAGATCTCCAAACACACACAGTGCACTGTAACTCAGTGATTTCACATCACAAATATGTACTAAAGCTTAAATCTTATAATACCCCATGCGTTCGCGATAACTACAAGTTGTGGAGTTAGCTAATTTAATTACCTATATTTACTGAACAATAATATTCAAACTTTAAGTTCATAATTTTATATGAAAAAATGATTATTCTGTTCAATCCATCTTTAATACTAGTAATGAGAAATTAAGATGCAAGATATAATGAATCGGTGGCTTGAGGTCTGTCGTTTATAAGATATAATGAATCGGTGGCTTGAGGTCTGTCGTTTATAAGACATAATGAATCGGTGGCTTGAGGTCTGTCGTTTATAAGATATAATGAATCGGTGGCTTGAGGTCTGTCGTTTATAAGATATAATGAATCGGTGGCTTGAGGTCTGTCGTTTATAAGATATAATGAATCGGTGGCTTGAGGTCTGTCGTTTATAAGATATAATGAATCGGTGGCTTGAGGTCTGTCGTTTATAAGATATAATGAATCGGTGGCTTGAGGTATGTCGTTTATATATTCTTGCTAGTGTAAACATAATATTTACATTTATCATGCATGCTTATCCCTTATATGAGTATGTGTATTGCTATTGTTGCAATGAAGATGTACATGAATATGTGTGGGGATGTGCTTGGGAGTATTGACACAAATGAATGCACATTTATGAAATCGACAACATAAAATAAAAAACATCCATTACACTGCAGGGAGCCCCACACATATATAGAAGCATATAGAAGAGTGTCGTCTGCTCATGTTTGTCTGGGGCTCTGTATGGGTGAAATTATAAAATTGTTAAAGAATACAAGAAAAAATTATTAAAATTGTAAAAAATTGTTAGGCCAATGCATTCTCTTATATATGCGAGGCGACCTATGGTCGACTCGCATATATAAGAGAATGCATTGGCACCGGGTAAAAAAATGTACAAGATGACATGCTGTCCATAAATATGCCAAATTGCAGAAGAGGATAAAATACATCTATTACTTATTGGTTTACATTGCATGGACCAATTTCCACAATATAACCACCAAAATGACGTAAATCAGTGGCCAGTAGCACAGTGCCAGCGTCTTAACTAACTTATACCGAACAGAAATCCTACGCCAATATGAATTTACTGAAACTCTTTGTGAAAGAAAGCAATCATGCGATGCAATGACTCAGTGTAACATCATGCATGTAGATGAGAAGAAATTTGTATTTAGTTATCGGATAATAAAACAGTTGTTTCCCTTCTTCTCGGGAGACATTGCGATTTGTCACCTGATTGAGAACGGAATGTCCGGAACATTCAGTTCTCGAGAGGATGACAAATCACAATGTCTCCCTCGACAGTGGGCGACAAATGTAAATTGTTTACCATATTTAACATGACATAGTTATTAACATACCACATGTTTCACTTCCTCGTTGTTGCTCTTGGATTCCTCGTTCCCGACATCTGTTGACACTGCCAAGGATTGTTCAATCCCTTCAACGTGAAGAAATATGTGTGGGATTTCCTTGTCTGGCCACATTTTAAGGGGAAAATACTCCTTCCATGAAAATGATGTTTCCAGCTTGCCATTATAGAAAGCCTTCGATGGGAATTCACATATCTTCGGGTGCTTCAAATACAAAAATAGCCAGAATTTTTTATAAATTCTATGTTTTACCCATTGGGGTTGTCAAAAAAATTAAATAGGAGCATACCCAAGCATTGAAATAGGGTGTCTGTCATTTGCAGAATGAGGTCCCCAGAGGGTGAATTTAGTGATGCTACCCCGCATAGCGGGCTAGCATACCAAATTCACCCTCTGGGGACCTCATTCTGCTTACACCTAAGCAGAATGAGGTTCCCAGAGGGTGAATTTGGTGCATAGCGGGCTAGCATCACCAAATTCACCCTCTGGGGACCTCATTCTGCTTACACCTAAGCAGAATGAGGTTCCCAGAGGGTGAATTTGGTGATGCTAGCCCGCTATGCAGGGTAGCATCATTAAATTCACCCTCTGGGGACCTCATTCTGCAAATGACAGATACCCTATTTCAAGGCTTGAGCATACCACTTTAACCCACTAATCTAATAACTTAATAATACTCTAAGGAGAATTTTTTTAATTGTATAATTATGTCCCCAATTCTGATGATAGTCTCGCATATTCAGGAAATTAAAACAATTTCTTTATGATTAGCTGATAATTTATATATATCGCTAATCTGCCATAGCAAAATGAAAGCACCTGCAAATTGGAGACAATCATAATACATTGTCGAAACCATCACTTGTTTTAACAGTTGCATGGTGCACACATTCAGTGATAATTTTCTCTCATTAGTTCATGTTTTCTAAATATATCTCAGTTAAAGGCCCACTTTATTTTCGAACCCCCAGATCACATATATAAAATATATGCCATAATATTACCATTTGAAAGAGGAAGCTCCGGTGTAATAAACTGTGAACATGTTGTTTTTGTTGAGTTACCAACGTGTTTTTGTGCTTAAGTTTCATCTGGTTTTGTTGTGCACAGTTTATTATTTTCAATGGAGGGGGAAATAACTCTATATTTTAAAGATAGCGTTATTTCTATTCCATTGAAAATACATTTTTAGTTTGAATTCTATTGCATGCTGGGAGCCATAAGGGGGGATCTTTTTTTTATGTTTTCAGCCATTTTCTATTTCTCTATGGCCATCTTCTGAGAAACAGACATTTCAAATGGTGATGAATTATAGTATTTTAATCATATTTGATGGCATAGATTGTTATTAAAACAGTATATCAAGGCACTATAAAAAAAAAAATCAGTGACTCGAAAATTAAGTGGGCCTTTAATCTTTAATCATAAATATCCCAAACATAAATTTACCAATAGAAGTGCCGAGCTAGCGTGAACCTGAAAACTTATTCAAACCTACCATTCTATATTGTCTATTCAGTTGAATTGCCGCCTTGCTGTATCTCTCAAACATTGACTTCTCCAGGCCTAAGTCGGCTGCTTCTCTGCACTGTATTATGGGGCGCAGCTGTTTGTGGTCGCCGATCAGTACCACTTGCTTAGCGTTATTGGCCACAATTGGTACGAGTGTCAACGGTTCTGTACACATTCCTGCTTCATCGACGATACATTGGTATATTGACGCAGTGTCAACAAACCGTCTCCCGCCAGCCACTGAGCATGTGCAGAGTATGACATCATATTTGCGAACCTCTTCCCTTTCTGCCTTGTTTAATATCCACTTGTATCTTTCAATGTCTTCCTTGGTCACACTTTTGGGCAGATTTTGGAATTTTAAGTCAAATTTCTTTAACTCCTCGGCATCCCTTCCACCTGGTTGTCTGACAATTTCATGCAGAGCAATATCTTTCAGCTTTTCTTCCACCACATAACTGCCTAGACGTCTCCTTGCAGAATGTCGACCTTTTGGGATAGGGTAATAATTTTGTACCACTGTCTCGCCATATATCCGAAGAATCTTTGGGTAATTTTTCCCAAACTTTTGCAGCAGCATTTCTGTAAATTGTTCAAAATCCAAAATTATAAAAGGTTTCAGTTCATTATGATGGTAAGTCAAGGATATTACATGTATTACAATAAAAATCTATCAGGGCCCCAACTCTTTCCTTATCATCTCAAATATTTAATTAGACTTCAAAAACATTCCCGTTGGCAAACAATATATGTTGTGTTCTCCGAGCAATCAGTATAATATTTCCAAAAATCATTTCATCATTAACGATTATAGAGGTATGAAAACATTTAATTTATGTTTGTATCATTAATGATTATAGAGGTGTGAAAACATTTAACTTATGTTGTATCATTAACGATTATAGCTATGTGAGAATATTTAACTTATGTTGTATCATTAACGATTATTGAGGTGTGAGAATATTTAACTTATGTTTGTATCATTAACGATTATAGAGGTGTGAGAATATTTAACTTATGTTTGTATCATACTTTCTTTGAGATTAACCCTTTGATGACGGGAGCCACACTGGTGCAGCATTAAAGATTCTGTGCCAGGGCATTCTGGCTTACAAGGTCTATGGGAGACTCACATATATATATATATGTAAAAGAATGCATTGACATAAGGGTTTTCACAAAAATTAAGGAAATTCCAGTCGTGGAAGAGTTTTTAAAAGTAATTTGTGATGCTATTTCTACACTAAATGGATTCCCCATTCAGTATGCATTGGAAGTATCCATTATTCATTTTTACCAATGGTCATTTGTTGAACACATTATCTAAACAAAACATTTCAACTCAAGAAATACTATTACTGTGTGTGTCTGTGTGTGCATGCATGCGTGTGTGTATATATATATATATTTCTTATCACAATGGCCAGGTATCAATCTGAATAGCACATTAAGATGTCCCTCAACTCAGATCAAGCTACACTTAATTTAAGTATGTATGCTATATTATCTTAACTGATAGGCAGTTATGTTTACTGGTATTCATGGGGAGGGCTGACACCTTCATTTATAGATACTTACTGGCCACCACATCTACTGATTTGTTTGATGGTCCACAGTACAAGACTTGAGTTCTACTGTCTTTTTCATGTTTTTTACTTGCATCTATTTTCTTGTTTATCACACTGAAAAGGTATATCAGCTTGATACCTGTGAATGTCTTTCCAGTTCCTGTAATGAATTTAGAACACATTTTATGTAGCAGTATAAACAATTACACCATGAATAGGGCTGTTACATATACAAATCGAGTCAAATCTCAAACGGAATAAGCATTATAAGGACATTTTTTTGTTTTGTTGGTTTCCAACCTAAAAAATGGCCAGCAGTTATTTAATTTCCTACGAGTCTAATGTGCCAGATGGCAAAAATAATTAATAATAATTGTTGAACATTAAAGAAGGCCATGCAGGTTTTCATATTATAAGTTACGGGATGCTTAGTGATCGGATATGGTGTCATGTGAGGCGAAGTGAGATCAATATTAATATTGATCTCGCTGACCCTCACATGACACAATAGCCGGCCACTAAGTGTCCCGTAACGTATCCCTTTATTTATCATCGCTGAAATTTATCGTAATTTTGTAAGTTAAATGTGTCGTCTATGGCCATTAACTTATGTAATGTAACAGTGACGCGCCTTGAACGTCAACGCTTTGAATCATTGGCTAATTACCAGAAGTAGGACAACTTGTTGAGTTTGATAGTTAATTTATCAGTCTTTAGAATTCCTAAAATAAATCGCATGCAGGTTTTGGTACATGGTACTATGTCTTTAAATTCACAGAAAATGATTTCTGACAGATATCCCCTTTCTTGGTGCAAAATACACCAAACAATATTTCCGAGGCGACAGAGTTTCTGAAAACAAGATGGTGGATAAGCACCTAATATTGATTTCATATGGGCTCACTGACCTAATATGGGTTCATATACCGTCACTATTTATCAACGCTGATTGGCTAATCGCAAGAGCTGACATAATAAAAAACTATTTTGGACTGTAACTAGGATTAACCTACCGGATATACCCTTGTTCACCAATTGGAAGAAACACCCCTCCCCCACCCTTGGAATCTGGAATCCGGTTTTAAAAGACATGGAATCCAAGATCCAGTTTAAGAATTTAACAATAAAGATTGTATACAATAAACATTGTATGTAGGGGTGCCACAATTAATCATATAATCGATGAAACGTTGATAAAGCTGATAATTGATTACCATATCCGTTGTCGATTAATCTGTGTTATTTCGGACGTCGGAAAATGCCGGGTATTATTGAATACCGTGTTTGTTTTACACAGTTTAATCTACAACCGAGGGGTTAACAACCTTTGATCAAAGAGATTCTGACAATATGAGTATATACTACTAATATGTTGCAAACAGTCAGCAGTTCATTTGATGATGCGACATGGTTTAACTCTTCAGGTCGTTGTATATTCTTACAAATTGGGGGCACTGCAGCTATGAACTTATGGCGACATTATTCTATATTTCTACAAGAAAGGCGACACTACGTCTTTGAAATGTGCAGACTGTCATTGTGTTCAATGAACTGAATGCACTTAATTGCCCTTGAATCTGATTGGACCAATGGGGAGTTTGCGTCTATACTTTGTTTGCATAAGTATACGTACTAGTACAGGTTATCACTTATCGTGTGGTGACTGGAGAATGAAACTCGACACTATTATCAAATACTTAACTTGTTCTGAGTCCTGAAATTTGCGGGTGGGGGTGCACCTTTGTGATTGTTATCCATGAGCTTACAGCTCCAAAACACCGGGCACGTACGAAAAGAAGGGGTGGGTGCCTCATGTAACTTACCTGGGGGACCTTGTATCAGAGTGAAACTGTTTTGAAGAGCGTTTTCAATTGCCTTAAGCTGGAACTTGTTATTTCTAGGCAAGTTACCCAACTGAATTTCTTTTTCTATTTTAAGTCCTTCTTGTTTGCGATTCAACTCTGAAATAAAGATAATAAACTGCTTTCACAAATAGCCTACTGATAGGTTTACAATACAGAATTATGACAATTTTTACCCTCCATATCTGATATTACTATTGGAAATTTCATGCCTGACTGGCTGCATGAGGAAACATTAGTTGGAAGTTTTTACCAAAAGAAGGTTGATATGTTATTATGGTGTTATACTCCTGCATGTATTTAGTGTGAAATAGATTAGTTTTTTTCAGCCACATATTTTTGTATTGAAGTGGCCATTTACCACCAATAGTTGGAAACTTCCAACCATAGGGGTGTTTAGGTTGGACATTTCCTAACAGTTGGAATGTTTGAGGTACCAAGGTTGGGGGGTTTGCAATTGGAAATTTAAAGGTGGACACCTCTCTCCTCCAAGAGAGACCCTCTAGTTTGTGATTTAGTTGTTAAGAAAAACTATCAATTAAAGTGTCAACTGTAGCTCAACTTGGAGAGGGGATAATGTCATACATGACAGTTGATAGAACAATAAGGAATACGGAAAGTTTAAATGTTTAAGTAATACTAGAAGTCAACCCGAAAAGCCATAATTAAGTTTGGGATCAATTGGATAAAAGTGTTGGCTGTGGGGCATGGCAAAGTATTAAATGATGCAAATATTAAAATCCAAGATGGCTGCCAGCAGCCATGTTTTTTATCAAATATCAATCAAATTTGATATCTCCCATCGAGAAGTGATCCTGAACATGCCTCCAAATTTTCAAAAGATTTCTCATAAATGTTGGCTGCAGGGTGTGCAGATTGATTCATATGTGAAATCCAAGATGGCCACTAGTGGCCATGTTTTTTAACGAAATTTGGAAACATTTGATGGATCACCCAAAGATCTAAATGACGATCAGATGAGGCAAGTGGCCTGTGGGGTGTGACAAAATAAATAACACAAACAGTAAAATCAATATTTTTCAACAAAATTCTAAAAAGTTTGATGACTCCCATATAGTGGTCACCCAAAAAATCCATATCAAGTTTGGTGGCGATCGAATGAGGGATGTGGTCTGTAGAGTGTGCCAATGGATTTAGTCATGCAATGAGTAAATTCCAAGATGGCTGCTGACAAATCGTTGGCTCCCATCTAGGGGTCACCCTGTAGATCCATATGAAATTTGGTGATGATCAGACAAGGGATGTGGTCTAGATCTTATGGTGGGCTAAAGGAAATTGTTGACAGAAAAACACGCACACACAGGTGACGGAGGCCAATCCATAGCAATAGCTTAAACTTGACCTTGTCATGTTGAGCTAAGAATGAGTGTTCCATCCTCTTTAGTATCTCTAATAAATGCCATTAGAGAGTTGTGTGTTAAAGTGGCAACACCAATAAGAATAAGATTTGTAAATATTACCGAGTTCCGGGAAGTTCATGAGTAAAACATTGTGGATAATCCCTGACATTTCTGGGTTGATCTTCTTCATAGATTTCACCTGTCTCCTGAAATATAAATGAATACGAGGTCACTATGTGTGATGCATGGCATATACCCCCACAGCGCACAACTGAAATATGTGCAGGATGGAACTCAAATCTATATATATAAAATCTGTCTGTCCGACTGTCTGTCTGTCCAGATTTCTCTCTCAGAACCTTGGACCGATTTCAACCAAATTTGGTGTGGTGACTTGGGATACCCTGGCAGATGTTATAACGGCGTTAGTTTTCAAAAAAATTGATTTAAGATAGTTTAATTTTTAAAAAATTGTAATTGTTAAATTGAGCAGGGAGTTCAATCTAAAAACAAAATAAATAAAAAATTAATTAAAATAGTTTTTTTAAAGGCCCACTTAATTTTCGAACCCCCAGATAATTTTATATAAATATATGCCATATTATATACAAATTGAAATAGGAAACTCCAAAACATTGTATTATCAACTTATTCGGTGTAAGAAACTGAGAACATGTTGTTTTTGTTGCAAAACCAACTTGTGTTCTGTGCTCAAGTTTCATTATTTTCAATAGAGTTTCTTCCCCATCCATTGAAAATACATTTTTAGTTTGAACTCTGTTGTAATCTGGGAGCCATAACAGGGGAAATCTTTCTATGATGTCAGCGGTTTTCTATTTCTCTATTGGCATCTTCTGAGACACAGACGTTTCAAATGGTGATGAATTATAGTATTTTAATCATATTTTATGGCATAGACTGTTATTAAAACTGTATATTAAGGTACTAATACTACTATAAACAAAATAATCCGTGATTCGAAAATTAAATGGGCCTTTAACACGTTGGCTGCCACTACGAGTTAACTTGTAGTAAACGGTTCCATGGGGACTTCTACAACGAGTTAACTCGTAGTGGTGTTCATACCACATAAATAACAACACAAACTGCAAGCAATGTTGGTTTATGCGATTTTATATGTATAATTACAATGGCTCGAGATACAACAATTTCCGCATCCGAAGAAGGGGGGGGGTGCAGTTAGAAATCTTGCTAGTATACTCCAATTCACCAGGACCTCTTCTGTACGTCCCTGACCCATGATATACATGTGCAAATAGACCTTTCCCGGACACATATAGAGGGCTTACATAAATCAGTAATCAGTTTGCTCTAGATTGTTCAGGTTTCATTTGAAGCTATAGGCCTATAACTGACAATACACCCCATTGTTTGGGGAGGTGCAAGCCACTGGAAGTTCCACTAAATACCTAAGCTTGGCTATGTAACATACAATAGAACAACATTACAGTGTGTTGAGATTAGTTAGAACTCAGCACCCTGGTTGAGTGCGCTAATTTCTAACTTACCTGATTATCAGCTGTGGTTCTATGTTTATTACACATCTCTTACTTATATAGTACATGTACTATAGCATTATCGGATATAGTGCCATAGGCTGCTGGAACCTGGTGCTAGCCCTACATCAAGTGTATGATCAAGCGGATACACATGGCTTGTATACCCATGCATGCAAGTTCATTTCCCTGGCAATGGGTATACAAGTGTGTATATATAAATTAAATTATCTTGTTTTATTAAATTTTAGTCGATCAAAATTGGGTCAAAGACTCAAATGAAGATGAAACGTGTTATAAAGCTACTACGAGATAACTCGTAGTCGGCACCTGGGAGAAATTCACCAGTGGTCATCGCTGGTGCCAGCTACGAGTTATCTCGTAGGTAAATACATATTATGTTTTCAACGTCTTATGCGACGTAGCCTGTACCAGTCATCATATATAAATTCATTTACCGTGTGTTATACACGATATGCTTGTACCTGTATAGCACTCTTCCATCATCTAAGCCACTGACAACGTAATTGTATTTACCTATGAGATAACTCGTATCTGGCACCAGCGATGAAACACTAATAAATTCCGTCCCAGTTGCCGACTACGAGTTATCTCGTAGTAGCCTTATAACATGTTTCAGCATCATTTAACCTGACACTGGTCGAACCATTACTCATACATACGTAAAATATCAACTACTATCGGCAAAACATCAAATCCCATGTTGGCATACGGGATGGAATTACCCATTGGTTTTCGGCAGTGAACGTGTTAAATCAAAATGTTTTAAATTATGAAAATGTTCGCAAGGCGTCACCACTGAATAAATGCTCTTTCTAAGATGTCCCCTTTGTGCGACCCTTCGGAGGGTGAATAAAGGCTCCGAAAGGGAGCCTGTTTCACCTTGTTTAATATAAACGAAGGACATTTTGAACGGAGTGCATGCAAGTTTGGGTCAAAATAAAAAGGATGCATATGTTTCCGGTAACCCGTCAGCCCCAAACTCAAATGCTGCATCCAAATCTATTTTTCTTGATTTTGGCCTTTTCCTTGCTAAAGATTTTTATTTCTCTGATCATCGTCAAATAATCTAGGCATGAAAGTGTTTTTAAATTTAAACCCTCCTATTCACTGTCTTATCAGTTTGTATTTTATTTAAATGCATCCAATTTTCAACAAATTTCTCATTCTATAGGGGTTCATTTTGCCAGTTAGTAAAGTATCTTTAAAAAATAAAAAATAAAATGAAAATGAAAAACTGCCCAATCGCTCTAATTTATTTTAAACCCGTTATCAGAAACATTGATGCATTTTATTTTAGCCTTATTTGGAACATTCAGTTCAGAAACATCCTGGATTTGAATTTGACTTCCGGTAATTCTCAGTGCGCAGCCACATTGTTATATATTAAGGAAATGAACATGCAGTATCCAAGCCTTGAAATAGGGTGTCTGTCATTTGCAGAATGAGGTTCCCAGAGGGTGAATTTGGTGATGCTAGCCCGCTATGCGGGGTAGCATCACTAAATTCACCCTCTGGGGACCTCATTCTGCAAATGACAGACACCCTATTTCAAGGCTTGGCAGTATCCAGATCAAGCTCAACTTGCAATTAACCTATTACACCAACTCATGTTGTTTTTTTTTACTTATAATTGCACAAATATACCTTTCTAAATGACATTAACATGGACCCACAATCGCTCCTTCATAACAATATTCAGACCAACAGAATGTTAATTGACAGAATCCCTTATCATGTGTCATCACGATTAATCATTCACATGGATCTAGCTGTCATAGATATGTTATGTTGTCAAAAATACAAACATGGTACGGATTTCGTATGACACTATTTTTATACACCCATTTTGAAAAAATTATGTATTATGTTATTGGTTCATCCGTCCGTCTGTCCATCCATCATAGTAAGTCTGAACTGAATGGAATGAAATGTGGTATGTGGGTTTACTAGCAAATAATCCAGGTCAAATTCGAATTCGGGTTCCACCTGCAATTTTCACCAGAGTTACGGCCCTTTTTCATTTCATGGATGATAACTTTAGTAAGTCTGAAGTGAATGGAATTAAATTTGGTATGTGAGTGCAATAGCCCAAAATAAAGGTCAAGTTCGAATTTGAGTTCCACCTGCCAATTTTTGCCACAGTTATGGTCCTTGTCGAATTTGACAATTATTTAGTTTCTGGATGATAACTTTAGTTTTCAAATTTTGTATGTATATTAGCCACATGAAAATACAGGTCAAGTTTGAATTTGGATTCTGTCCGCCCATTTTTGCCGGAGTTATGGTCCTTGTCGACTTAGAATTTGCTATTATTTCTGTTTCCGGGTGATAACTTTAGTTTTATTTATCTGATTGTTTTCATTTGGTATATGGATTACTCACATGAAAAAACAGGTCGAATTTGGTATCTGTCCACCTTCTTTAACAGGAGTTATGGTCCTTGGTGACTTATAATTTGACAATTATATTGGTTTTCGGGTGATAGCTTTAGTTATGGTTATTTGTTTGTTTTAAAATTTGGCATATGGATTACTCGTTATGGCCCGGCCTTTGTTGAAATTACCATGGGCATATTTTGCCACACTCTAGTGATGCTCTTGAATTAGGTTATGCCTCTTTTATCGTTGTCACAAAATGGTGATATCCATATTGATTTATCATATTTGAATAAACTATTACAGTTGAATATAGTTATAATAGTTAAATCCATGATGTGTCTGACCCGACATTAGAGTATGCCTAATACATATACCTCATCATCTATAATAGATAAATCCATGATGAGCTGTCTGACCCGACATTAGAGTATGCCTAATACATATACCTCATCATCTATAATAGTTACATCGAGTATGTGTCTCACCTGACATTAGAGTATATAACTACAGAATCCCACATACCTCATCATCTATAATAGTTAAATCAACGATGTGTCTCACCCGGGCGACATTAAAGTATGAAAATTGAGAATCCCACATACCTCATCATCATCGTCTTTGGAATGATTTCCACAGAACACTCCACTTTACTTTCGAACACAGCTGGCGGTGGCGAATGTTCATGTTCGACTATGTTAACATAGATCTTCACCACACAGTCATCCTGGTTGTCGCTGACATCACCATTTTCTTCTCTCTGCTTGTCAGGTATATTCATCTCATCTGTCGTACCATGGCAGATCCATCTGTATCCTTCACAATCAAGTAATTCACGTTCTTTGCTTCCAGTTTCTTTATGAAAGTACTTGATGCACACATAGTCTTCATCAGAGAAGCTATGAGGATCTTCTCTTAGCTGGCATTCTTCTCTTAGCTGCTGCATGCTTTTGCCACCAAACTCAATGTCCCGATCTTCACAGAACTTATAGCTCAAGTCGATTCTGCATTGAATATGTCCTGTTGGTTTTCGGCGGAATTGAACAGGGACATTATTGATGATGGTGTTGGAGACAGCTTCTGCCCTGACAGCTTCTACACAGCTCTCCATGCCCAACAAGCTGAGCCAGGTTTTTTTGTATTTATGAAGGTCACTGTATTGATCAGAAACCATCGGCGCTTCATAACTTGAGAACGAATTTATTGGATCTCTTATGTGATGAAGACATAAACCAAAATTTTTCGCAATCTGGAATGCTTGAACCACAGGAACTAACTGACATGCATCCATAGTCGCTGATACCTGGACTTCAACAACTTGTCCTAGCGTATACGATTGTGTAAACTTGCAGATGACGTTATCATCTTTACGACCTTCAGAGCTGATTTCTTGAACTGTGCATGTGCTGCGGCTATGTGTTCCTAGCTCATATGGCCGATTGATTATCTCATTTTGAAGCTTTTGATTTCTGCGTGTCATAGGTGTTTTGACTGTTGCTGATACAAGCTTCGCCCATTCTAACATCGGGATCATCAGTGAGTTTTGATGTGGGTCTATCTTTATGATTTTTGTTTTGGGATCCTCTACCGTAGGTTTAGGGAGTCGATTTCCCTTACAGTCGAATACAAGTCGTTTCCATTTGACCTCCACGGCACTCTTATCAGTTAGTGCTGATGTTTTGTCTTCAAATATTTCTGGCATTGCTGCAGCATTTATTTTGTTGAATTCTAATTCCAATTCGACTCCCAGAGAAGGTGACCAAAGGACCAGTTTCCCGTTGGAAATCTCTTTGACAAATGTCAATATTGTTCTTGGCTCCTCCTAAAAGTAGAATATAGGTGTTAACTTTTTCTAAACATTATAAAAGCACCACTAATATAATTATGTTGTAAGAGTTTCCTGAATTTAATGGCATTGATTGACCAGTATTTTTTCAAATTGCTTGAGGAATTAAAAAGTGACCTGCCAAAACTTTTGCCAAATGAAAATATTTTTTGCCAAATGTGAATTATTTTTGCCATTGGGAAATTTGGCAAGTGGCAGCATGAACCCTGACAGGTGATCACAATCGTGCGTGAAAAATTAAACAAGAGCTATGCTGGGCTTGCAAAATACGCCCTCTCTGGGGAAAATTGGCGGATGGAACCCAAATTCGAACTTGAGCTGTCTTTTCTCCTAATAAACCCACATACCAAATTTGATTGAAATCGGTTCACTCTAACTAAAGTTATCATCCGGAATTACGTCAAATAAGGGGCATAACTCCGGTGAAAATTGGCGGACGGAACCCAAATTCGAACTTGAGCTGTCTTTTCTCCTAATAAACCCACATACCAAATTTGATTGAAATCGGTTCACTCTAACTAAAGTTATCATCCGGACAACAAATTTCAGGGATTTTCTAAGTCAAATTACGTCAAAAAAGGGGCCATAACTCACGCAAAAATTATCGGATTAAAACGAAATTCAGACTTGAGCTGTATTTCGATATATGTAATCCACAAAAAAACGGGTTTTGCGTATAAACATTCCAAAATCGAGTTATCATCCGGAAACCAAAAAACATAAGAAAAACTGAATTTTCTGAGTCGAAAAAGGGGCATAACTCTGCCAAAAATGGTCGGACAGAACCCAAGTTCGAACTTGACCTGTGTTTTCGTGGGAGAAAGTAATATACCAAATTTGGATTCATTCCGATAAACTATACTAAAGTTATCATCTGGACAACAAATTTCAAGGATTTTCTAAGTCAAAAAACGTCAAATAAGGGGCATAACTCCGGTGAAAATTGGCGGGCGGAACCCAAATTCGAACTTGAACTTACTGTTCGGCTAATAAACCCACATACTAAATTTTAACGGACCAGGTAAACGGACGCCCGGATGCCCGGACGGACGGACGGACAGACCAATACTATAATACGGCCGTTTTTTCAAACGGGCGTATAAAAATGATCCGGCCATAAATAGGGGCTGTAGGGTGTGCTGATGGATTCAAATTTGAAATCCAAGAAAGCTGCTGGCATCATGTTTTTCATCAAAATTCGGAAAAATTTGATAGCTCCCATCTATAGGTCACCCTGAATCTACATATGAAATTTGGTGAAGATCGGATAAGTGATTCGGCCTGTAGAGCATGCCGAAGGAGATCGTTGATGCACACATGGACAGACAGACAGATGACGGACGCCAACCCATGGCAATAGCTCAAACTTTACGTTGTATTGATTTTATCTTGTCATAACATTTTTAACTATAAATTTTCTGGCGAGAGATTCAAATTGGGATTGGGATTTCTTGTAATTAAAGTTCCAACGTCGCACAAATGAGGTCCATTTGAATCGTTACGCTATAATTATTTAAATTTATTATGGGATAGTCCGCTGATTGGGAACTATTTATCATGGGATAGTCCGCTGATTGGGAACTATTTATCATGGAATAGTCAGCTGATTGGGGACTATTTATAATGGGATAGTCAGATGATTGGGGACTATTTATCATGGGATAGTCAGATGATTGGGGACTATTTATAATGGGATAGACAGCTGATTGGGGACTATTTATCATGGGATAGTCAGCCGATTGGGGACTATTTATAATGGGACAGTCAGCTGATTGGGGACTATATATCATGGGACAGACAGCTGATTGGGGACTATTTATAATGGGACAGTCAGCTGATTGGGGACTATTTATCATGGGACAGACAGCTGATTGGGGACTATTTATAATGGGACAGTCAGTTGATTGGGGACTATTTATAATGGGACAGTCAGCTGATTGGGGACTATTTATCATGGGACAGACAGCTGATTGGGGACTATTTATAATGGGACAGTCAGCTGATTGGGAACTATTTATCATGGGATAGTCAGCTGATTGGGGACTATTTATAATGGGATAGTCAGATGATTGGGGACTATTTATCATGGGATAGTCAGATGATTGGGGACTATTTATAATGGGATAGACAGCTGATTGGGGACTATATATCATGGGACAGACAGCTGATTGGGGACTATTTATCATGGGATAGTCAGCTGATTGGGGACTATTTATCATGGGATAGTCAGCTGATTGAGAACTATATATCATGGGACAGACAGCTGATTGGGGACTATTTATAATGGGACAGTCAGCTGATTGGGGACTATAAATCATGGGACAGACAGCTGATTGGGGACTATTTATAATGGGACAGTCAGCTGATTGGGGACTATTTATCATGGGATAGTCAGCTGATTGGGGACTATTTATAATGGGACAGTCAGCTGATTGGGAACTATTTATCATGGGATAGTCAGCTGATTGGGGACTATTTATAATGGGATAGTCAGATGATTGGGGACTATATATCATGGGGTAGTCAGCTGATTGGGGACTATTTTGTCACATAATATCTGCAAACTTAATGAATTCCACTGATGGGAATTGTGAAACAGAATAATCAATTGGTTTTGACTTCAGACATGGTGACCAAAGAATCAGATTACCGTTGATTTGCAGCAATTTCTAAGACTTCTGTTATTATTGGAATATGATGGCAATGTCGTTATTGGTTTATGATGATATTGTGGTTATAATTATAATTGGAAATATTGCAGAAGAATATTACATGTATCTAAATAGTAACCCTTTCTATACTAAATACTCATTGATGGATTGTTCCCTTAGGACATGTTCAGATAATAGGTACAACAAAAAAGCCTTATAAAGAATGCAATCTAATCCTTCTACACCTGTATGATCCATTGGTCCATCTGCTTAAATTTCCTGGACACTCTTCCAGATGAATAATAGACCATTCCAGTATATACTTTTATAAATGAATGGAAGAATCCATTTAGTATTAAGGAAAGGGTTAAACATTGAACCATTACCTTCAGTTTTGCAGCAACCTGGTATTTCTTGCATCCTCTGTCATATCGCTTGCCTCGCCTTGATACCTCGGTCAGTGATTTACCCAGCATCACGATATCTTTCATCTCATATGGAGATCTTCCATCATCAAGAGCTGCATGAATCATTCGCTGAGTAACTATGTCAGCATACCTCCTGATTGGTGAAGTGAAATGGCAGTAAAACTTAAAGCCCAAATCAAAATGGCCAACAACACCTTCTCCAGAGCATGAATATTCAGCCATGTTCTGTATTGAAAACCATCCTCGTAACACCAAAGTCTGAAGAGGATGGATCGTGTCCCATCGGATTATTTGATTCCGTTGTCTGCACACTATATTCTCATGTTCCGTGTCACCATCAACACCATTGTCTGATAATTTTGACCACACATTCCTAACAAGAGGGATTTTCAATTTATTAGCATCACTTACTGCTCCTATGTCAGGCTTGATACAGCTCAGTAAAGTACGACCTTGCAGCTTTCCAAGTAAGTTGAGAATATCGCGTCCAAATACACGAAGGAACTCTTCGATATTCTTGTTCTCTGGCGGTCTCTGTGATCTCAAAAGTGTAGCGTTCTGAAACTTTTTTGTCAAAAATGTTGCAACTGAAACATTTGCCGCAATCATGAATTCTTCGACAAGTTGGTGCGCTTCGTCTTCTCTGCCTTCATTTCCTACCGAAGACCAAGTTAATCCAGATCCACCTAGCCGTTTAGCCTTCACTTTTTCTGATAGTGAAGATATAGTTTTGATTGCGTCCCCTACAAGGGCATCGAAACGAGTTGACACTTTTGATTCAATAGCATTCTGTGCATCCTCATAGGTCAGCTGACATGTTGATCTAATAGTAGAGAGAAATATGTCAGGAGGCATCGTCTGTTCTCCTGTTTTTGAACTGAATGTCATCATGACCGTTATAGTGTCTTTCTCTTCATGTGGCAACAGGCTGCACCGTTCAACTGATATTGGTTCCGGAATCATATGGATTGGCGCCTGATTTGGTGGATAGAACGTCTGCCCACGTAGTCTTGCTGTGTTATCAATTACACTGCCTTTCGTAACCAGACAGGCAACATCTGCAATATGCACTCCCACACAAACTGTTTTCCCATCGTGGTTGTCATGGAAACTTAAAGCATCATCAATGTCTTTACACCCAGTAGGATCGATTGTGAAAGTCGTCAGATTCGTCAAGTCCTTTCTCACACCACCGTCATCGTAACTGATGAATTTTCTGCTCTCGACTTCAGTAACTGTTTCTTTGTCAAATA
Source organism: Siphonodentalium dalli (assembly GCA_032622095.1). Classification (NCBI taxonomy): domain Eukaryota; kingdom Metazoa; phylum Mollusca; class Scaphopoda; order Gadilida; family Siphonodentaliidae; genus Siphonodentalium; species Siphonodentalium dalli. The sequence continues at coordinate 139,788,603 of CP136069.1, read as the reverse complement.
AATAAGGGACATTATTCTGTATACGAAGAATAATGTCATTGGTGTTTGTTGCTTCGTCACACGGAATAACTTCTATGACGGCTCCCTGTGGATATATACATCCTTGATGCCATTGGAAAAATATCACCCTGTAGAGGTACTGTGATGGTAGAGCGGGGTTGATTGTCAGAAAACGTTCAAACTCCAACTGGTTTCTTCTGTTTATCTTATAAACTTCAACTTTGAAGTTTTCCCTCCCTGGAAATTTCCTCCTGGCTTTCTGTTGAAAAATTTCTATTTTTGGAACTGTTTTGCAAATCGGTTTCATGAATTTACTCGTCGTATTGTCAAGTTCACATAGGAAGACAGGATTATTTTCATCTTTGAACCGGTGCCGTTCTAACATTCCCAGAACGTTTCCATAGAGAACTCGCTCCTCTTTCAAGCCAACTTTGGATTTGGATTCTCCGAGTATTTCAACAACAACTTCGTCATCGCTGAAAACATTGTGACCTGCTTTTGATCTGCCGTGTATTTCTATTTGTTCAATTGTCGAATCAGTTCGTACTGGCTGACAGTACGATAGATGGGCGGCCTTGAACTCTATGGTGCAATGAATGTATTTATTTGGATCTCGATGTAGGCAGTCAACCAACTTGGGTTTTGATAACGGAGCTTCATAGAAGGATTTCTTCTTTAGTGCCTCATCGCTGAATTTGCCTGATGATCGGAATGTGCTGTCGAGCTCAACAATACTGCTGCCGACTCTTTGGTAAATATCATCGATAACCACTTCATCCAAATGTACCTTTTTACTTTTCTCGTGAATTGTCTCATCTGACTGTTCAACGAATTCATTTGAAGACAATATCTCTGTTCTCACATAGTCGCCGAAAAATTCATCATCTCCATCCTCGAACACATCCATAAGATTGACATCGTCCGCTCTGATGGATGTTGTGCTTGAAGCTAAGTCGCTGGATTCCCCGCCAATAGATTCCGAACTTGTTATATCGAGGGAATCATCAGAGAAATCCCGATTAGATTCTCTGCAATTCTGTGCAGACTTGACGACTTCTGTCACTGTATTCGTGGCCTCTCTTCTATCCGACTGTAATCTGTCATAGATTGTTTCCAGGTCTTGAGAATAGTCAGGAGCTGGGGACTCACTCTCTCTTCTTTTGGCTATAAATAATAGATATAAGGTAACGATATTAAATGTAGTACATATTATTCATTGTAGTCCAAGTTTGCAGTTAAATCAGTATAGCGAGATGCTGTATTACGTCTGAGAACGCTCCCATTCGTCTTTTATGACGGACATATTAGACCCAGATACGGTGGCGGGATTTGTCATCAACTATAATCAACTTTGTTATACATGGATTGATATAATATGGGAAATAGTGATTTATTACGGTCACAATGATGTATTATAATAAAACCTTTATGTTAAAACAGGTGCAACATTAAGATTTCACTGAAAAAGATTACGACTCGGTATATATTATAACATATTGTATGCAACCAAAAAACAAACACGTGGAATACACTTAGTTATATTCCAATATTCTATCACTGTTAGAAGGTTTTAAAATGGTATGCGGTGTAATTACTGGTTAGTGAAACATTTCTTACATTGGACGTCTCACATTGTATGTTTTTTAAAACTTCATTTCCACTTAGCAAGCTATTTTGTTTACTCTTTCAATTCGCTTCTAATATTGTAAATAAACTTTAAACACCGGAATGGAATAAGCACTAGAATTCACTTCGTGAGGTCAAACGAGTTCGTAATCTTCTCAAATTATATAAACAATGCGGTATAAACATCTTTTTTCATACTATTGTGGAGTTCAGAACAAATATCATTTTTTTTTTATGGAATAAACCAGTTTATTGTCACAAGTGTGGTATTTGTTTATATTTATTGGTGGTGTTTAGGTGAGCAAGTCACAAAATGCTTAAAGCCTGTTATAAGACTAGGATAAGATGGGACTCAGACGTAAAACATCATCTCACAATACAGATTTCACTAGCTGGTTTACTTACCAGCAAACTTGGACTACATTCATTGATGAAATAAGGAATCAGTTATTAGTACAATATTAAAAGAACATGAGGAATACAAACTCGGACAAAATTATAAATCTTGAGAGAAAGGTGGATTAATAGCTTCTCCTAAAAAAAAGTCGGATGGAACTAATATTCGCATGTGCCCATATTCTCATGGTGCTAAATATCTGTGCCATTAGCATCCAAATAATAGTCCAAAAAATGTAGGAATAAAAACTACAGATGGATGGATGGACAAACAAGCGGATTCCTATAGACTCCCCATAACTCATATAATATGGGGGTATAACAAGCCAAGATCTGAATTTATACGGTAAAAGTAACTTACGTCGATGTCTGGGTTTCTTTTTCTTTTCGGCAGCTTGACATCGTGACTTTACCTAGAATAAATTTAAAATAAATTTAAATCTGGTAAACTTTCTGAAGAGGAACCTTATCATGATAAAACCCCTTCCACATGGTGTGCAGTGCATGAAATCCATGTCAAATTAAGGTACAGATGGCGAACGAACCACATGATTCACAGAATGCGCCAGCGACACAGCCGCCAGATTAGATAATGCACTCTAAGTTGATTGTAATGTCACCTGTGAATTCTACAAGTCATGAAGGTGCAATAAATTGTAGAGTGATTTTGTCATTTGCATAATTGAAGTAAGATGATGAAGAAACAAACAGGTGCAATCAATAAAGTAGATGTAATTCAACAGTTCAAAGATGGTCAAGGGAGGTATTTAACTTGATTCGTACATGAATTATGAGATTTTACACAATAGATAACCGAGTCGTACATGAATTATGAGATTTTACACAATAGATAACCGAGTCGTACATGAATTAAGAGATTTTACACAATAGATAACCGAGTCGTACATGAATTGTCAGATGTTACACAATAGATAACCGAGTCATACATGAATTATGAGATTTTACACAATAGATAACCGAGTCATACATGAATTATGAGATTTTACACAATAGATAACCGAGTCGTACATGAATTTTCAGATTTTACACAATAGATAACCGAGTTGTGCAGGAATGATGAGATTTATTTCCTTTATTTATATTTTGATCCATTAATACACAGTTTTATTCATATCAGCTGTCCGCCAACCTAGTACTGGCGGCAGCAAAGAATTGAAAGTGTCAATGACACTGTAGTTCAACTTGGGGAGACGCTAATAATTTTATGCTGAGCAGTCAATAGAATGATAAAGAAGTGAAGTCAAAAAGTTTGAGTAAATGGATTGTATTGTGCAAATGAAATTAATTTCAAACATTTTCCCACTAAATGTGGGCTGCAGGGTGTGCCAATATTGGATTCAAATGTGAAATCCAAGATGGCGCCAGGCGCCCATGTTTTTTTAAAAATATCACAAGAATTGGACAGCTTCCATCTAGAGGTCACACCGAAGAACCATATGAAGTTTGGTGACGTTCGGATGAGGGATGTGGCCTGTAGGTTGTGCCAAAGTATTTAGTCATGCAAAGAGAAAAATCCAAGATGGCTGCTGGCAGCCATGTTTTTCAATAGAGGTCACCCTGGAGATGCATATAAAGTTTGGTGTTGATTGGATGAGGGATGTGGTCTGTAAGGTGTGCCAAAGTATTTAGTCATGCAAATAGTAAAATACAAGATGGCTGCCAGCGGCCATGTTTTTAATCGAAAATCGCTAAAATTTGATAGCTCTCATCTAGAGGTGATCGTAATCATGCCTGTAAATTTACAAAACATTTCTTAGATATGTGTGGGCTGCAGGGTGTGTCGATGGATTCAAATTTGAAATCCAAGATGGCTGCTGGCATGTTTTTTAATGAATTTCAGAAATAATTGATAGCTCCCATCTAGAGGTAACCCCGAATATCTGTATAAAGATTGATGACGATCAGATGAGATAAGTGGCCTGTAGGGCTTAATTTTGTAGACCTAAAGGCATTTGTTGATATTATCTTATCAACCCCCCCCCCCCACCAAATAAAGAATAATAGGCCATTCCATTGCATACTCTCATAACTAGATGGACAAGGTCCATTCAGTAATAAAAAGGTTAGACCCTAATTCTATTTTTACCGGTGAGCTTGTTGCAGCGCTAGTTCCCTCAAGCCAAGAATTGTCAATCTGCTCACTCTCTGCAATTCTGTCCCTTGTTTCTTTTAGCTCCCTTACTCTTAGTTCCTCAAGAAGCTTTGTAATTTTATTTCTGAGAGCATGGTCCTAAATAAAAAATAATGACTATCAGTTAGTGCGTGTAAAAAATAGTGAATATCAATGTGTGAAAATACTAAATAATGGCTATCACTGCTGATCAGTGTGTAAAAATAAAAAATAGTGAATATCAGTGTGTGAAAATAAAAAATGATGCATGTGCATGCATTGAGGATTTCTACATTGGCTGGAAATATATGGTATAGATGCTCTAACTCTTCCAACAGCAACAAAAGTTCCTATGAAACTCTTTTGGGGACACATATTTGAATAATTGCTCCTAAAAACACATACAAAATATCCAGTTTTGAAAAGAAAAAGTTCCATTTTGCAGTGTGGGAAGTAACCGGTAATTGGACTGCGCATGCTCATGACAAGATCTTGAGTATAACATGAATATCAAGCACAGTTTGATTTCAGCTGAAAAATCATTGTGTATCCTTGGTTACGTCCACTTGAGATGGAATCGCAGTCGTGTGTATGTAAAAATCGTAGATATATAGAAAGATTGTAGGGTAGTCAATCATGTGCATGGTTATCCATGGCTTATGATATCCTAATATGTGACCCGCCATATCAAATCCAGTCGTAAATGCCAATGCATTCTCTTATATATGCGAGTCGACCATAGGTCGCCTCGCATATATAAGAGAATGCATTGGCCTAATAATTTTTTACAATTTTAATAATTTTTTCTTGTATTCTTTAACAATTTTATAATTTCACCCATACAGAGCCCCAGACAAATATGAGCAGACGAAACTCTTCTATATGCTTCTATATATGTGTGGGGCTCCCTGCAGGGTATTGGATGTTTTTTATTTTATGTCCTAAAATTGTCAGAAACATTTATTTAAAAAAAATGATAAAATATTGTTAGGCCAATGCATTCTCTTATATATGCGATGATATATGGTCGACTCGCATATATAAGAAAATGCATTGGCACAGGGTAAAAAATCCTGACTTACGACTGGATTTGATATGGCGGGTCACATATGTGATGACAGGCAATCATGTGAACAGCTAGACTATCCATGATTTTGTCGGGCCTGATTCCTTCACTTACGATATAATTTTGGTTGTCTGAACGTTCACTATTACCAATGAAATTCTAATAATTTTGTTCATGTCATAAAAGTCTTGAAAGTGGACTTATAATTTCCAACTGATTGATTGCTCTTAAGGACATATTATGTGCTTGTTCGGGTGCGTGAAACCGATAAGTTAGTATCAAGGCGCTATGCCAACTGGAGGAATGTACCATTCTACTAACATCGCCGAAAATCTGAAGCAAATCGACCGTACCACTTAGTAGTAAACGTCGTCTGAACTATACTCAAATGTAAATATTTACTACTTGATTCGGGACGCATCTATCGGCATTAAACTAACGAAAACGATTTCGCCATCAATAGTCACTGCATTTAATTAATATATAAGAATGACGGTATATGTTGTCAATTTGGATATAATATTTGTAAAAATGACTACTTTGAACAAGATTATTCTCCATTTATATTTGATCACCCTACCGGAGTGTTTCACATCACTTTAAATTACAGACAGATTTTCATAAAATCCATTTCAAAGTTTCAAGAATTTTAGGTAAAAGTGCATTCTGGTCTTGTTTATTCTGTTCATATCAACTAACCCCAGACTTCAGAATCTTGAGGCAAATTTCAGCACTTTTTGACGACCCTTTTGTGTTTCCCATAGACAACAACAACTTGGCGTGTGCATATAGAAGCTCTTTATTGTCATAACTGCACAGCTCCTGAAGACCTGAAATAAGAGAGTGAATACAAACTTAATAGTAAATTTTGACTGTCTTCTGGGCCAGAAAGAATTCCCGATAATGAAAAATAATAGATTTTTAAAATCGATATCTAACAAATCTGAGCTTTGATGGGTGACTTCCTCGACTCGAATCAAATATTTTTGACCCCCGAAGCCATTAAAATAGTAATTGAGAGGAGTTTTATCGGATTGAGTACCTTTAAAGGAGTCGATTAATTAGGGCATTACTGTAGCTATATTAAAAGGAGATGGCTCTTTTGATCCTTGATTATATTTAATTAAGTAAGGACAGACAAAATAGGTTGATAAATGCACAAAATATCATTATACAGACTCTCTATACTCTATTTCTCTCTGAGAAAATATCGAAGTTAATGAGAGTTTGACAACCAAAAACAATTACAAAAGGGTGATAATTATATAGTTTATTGTCTATATTCAGAATCTACACTTACTTTGGGAGCAAACTTTGTCTATAATTCGTGCAACTTCATCAGGGCAATCCTTCATCTCAGCAACCTGGAAGATTTGTATTTTCTTTAACCCTTTAGTGACTAAATACTAATTAAAGATATGGAAGGCGTGGTACAACTGAAAAACCACTATATCTAGTTTGTTAAACTATTATCATGAAATGAAATTCAAAATGGCTGCTGGCAGCCATGTTTGGCGGACACCAATTAACCCACAACAATAGCTTAAACTTTACAAAGTTAAGTTGAGCTAAAAATAGAAGGAAATTGTTCATCTTTTCATTATCAATAACCATCCAGTTGTGATATTCCGCATGTGGAAATTGCTGATGGTGAATACTCAGTTGTACATTTTCTGCAAAGAACAATAACTCTAAAATACAGATAGCGATGACTATGATATCAGATGCAAGTTCATGTAAGAATAGATCGACTGTTCTTATTTTCATTATTAATAACTCTCCAATAACGAGATTTTACTTAACTAAACAGTTATGTAAATATACCTATGTTACAGTAAACATAACTGTTACAGTGGCATTACCAATAAAAGTCCAATAAGATACCAAAGTTTAATAAATGAAAGTGTCAATGACACTGTAGCTCAACTTAGGTAGGGGAATAATTTAATGGTTGACAATAAATGGAGGAACAGGAAAGGTGATAATTGAAATGTCTAACATGTGCCAAAGGATTTAGTCATGCAAAGAGTAAAATCTAAGATGGCTGCTGGTGGCCATGTTTTTTGGCCAATTGACCCCAAAAGGACTCGTTCCCATCTACATGTCATTGTTAACATCCATGACAAATATCATGAAGATCTGACCAAAGCTATGACCTGTAGCCCACGCCAAAGGATTTAGTCATGCAAAGAGTAAAATCCAAGATGGCTGCTGGTGGCCATGTTTTTTGGCCAATTGACCCCAAAATGACTCGTTCCGATCTACATGTCATTGTTAACATCCATGACAAATTTCATGAAGTTCCGACCAATGCTACGACCTGTAGCCCGTGCCAAAGGATTTAGTCATGCAAAGAGTTAAATCCAAGATGGCTGCTGGCAGCCATGTATTTTGGCCGAACGACCCCAAAATCACACGTTCCCATCTACATGTCAACACTAACATCTATGACATATTTCATGATGATCAGACGAACAGTACGACCTGTAGCCCGTGCCATTGGATTGAATTTTGAAATCCAAGATGGCCGCCAGCGGCCATGTTTTTCGACCAAATGACCCCAAAATGATTTGTTTCCCATCTACATGTCATTGTTAACATCCATGACAAATTTCATAAAGTTCCGACCAAAGCTACGACCTGTAGCCCGCGCCAAAGGATTTAGTCATGCAAAGAGTAAAATCCAAGATGGCTGCTGGCGGCCATGTTTTTTGGCCGAACGACCCCAAAATCACTCGTTCCCATCTGCATGTCAATACTAACATCCATGACAAATTTCATGATAATCAGACGAACAGTACGACCTGTAGCCCGCGCCAATGGATTGAATTTTGAAATCCAAGATGGCTGCCAGCAGCTATGATTTTTTGCTGAATGACCCCAAAATGACTCGTTCCCATTTACATGTCAATGGCAACATTCATGACAAACTTCATAAACATAGGACCAAAGGTACGACCTGTAGGCCGCGCCAAAGGATTTAGTCATGCAAAGAGTAAAATCCAAGATGGCTGCTGGCGGCCATGTTTTTCGGCCGAACGACACCAAAATGACTCGTTCCCATCTACATGTCATTGTTAACATCCATGACAAATTTCATGAAGTTCCGACCAAAGCTACAACCTGTAGCCCGCGCCAAAGGATTTAGTCATGCAAAGAGTAAAATCCAAGATGACTGCTGGCGGCCATGTTTTTTGGCCGAACGACCCCAAAATAACTCATTCCCATCTACATGTCAATATTAACATCCATGACAAATTTCGTGATGATCAGACAAACAGTACGACCTGTAGCCCGCGCCAATGGATTGAATTTTGAAATCCAAGATGGCTGCCAGCGGCCATGTTTTTTGGCCGAATGACACCAAAATGACTCGTTCCCATCTACATGTCAATGTCAACATTCATGACAAATCTCATAAAGATCAGATCAAAGGTATGACCTGTAGCCCGCGCCAAAGGAAATTGTTGACGGACACACGCATACACGCACACACGGACGACGGACGCCAAACCATAGCAATAGCTCAAACTTACAAAGTAAGTTGAGCTAAAAAGGAAAATGACATAGTATTAAAAAATAATTTGAAAATATTGAACCTACAAAGAGATTAGCATTGTTTGTTGACAAATTAAAGTTTATCAATTTCTCCATGTTCTCCTTAGTAATGATGGTTACAGGCTTTTTTTTATTTTGCCCACTTACCAACTACGAAGGACTTGGGTCCCTTTAAATTATTCTTATTTTTTATCAGAAATATGTCTACAGTATGGTAAATATACTGCACAGAACAGTCTGATTAAAGGGTTAATGATTAATGATAACGAACCAAAGCCGGACGCTTTGGGTCATATATAGACTATATCTGATTTTGTGACGTCACCAATTATTATCTAATATGACGCAACTGTTTTGAGTTTCGCGAGCGCCTTTGTCGCACAGTAGATCGGTGGGCTTAAATCAGTAGTCGAAATCGGAAAATCTTGTTACTGTGTCTTTTGATTACTGGTATTGCAAATGAGAATTATGAATATTTAATTACAATGTAAGTTCATTCGTTGCATTAGTTTACCTTTTATTGAGAAAATAAGACACAATAAATAACGACACTATTGTAACTACAGTCTACACACATCGGGGCGAGTGAAAAGTGATCGACATTCCTGATGTGAAATATAATAAGAATATCATCACGAATTTACCGTTCTACTGGGCATTTAATGTATAGCACTTGGTACGGTGCAGTACTATGCGAAAGCAGCGAAACGAAATAACATATATTCAATAAGGAAATAATTTTTATCATATACGTATAGTATAGTATTTCCGCCGCAGTACTCACCCAGCGTCAAGAAAAGAAATAAATTGGTTAAATTCATTAAAGATGTTCCCATTCCCCTCTCGACAAGGTATAACTATTTTCACTTTTATGTTGGTACTAGTAGTTTATAACCATGAATAGTCAAGCTGTCGATCAAGAGTACCCGGAAGTACGATCTGCTCATAATACTCATAATTATGATTGGGGTCCATTCATTCGACGAACCCAGGAAATATAGCTTTTTGTGAATCTTATTTGGAGGGAATACCAGGGAATCTATAAACTGATTTTGATAAAAAGAAAAAAAAAGCCACAGCTACTCTCGTGTGAGTGGTTTTGATTTGGTTCATTAATTACGCTAGCGTATGATCATATTATATCTATATAATAACATCAAAGCTATGTTAATGATAATTAGATATATATACCTGCAAAACAGTTTGAGTCAAGAAATTCAGAAACTTCTCCTTTGTAGCGAGCAAACTTGCTGATGTTACCATATTGACCTTAACAAGGCGACTCAGACACAAATTAATCATGGATTGAAAATGTTGTGAGTGAGAAAACTGCAAATTTGTATCCTTCAATCCCAACTCAATCGTTGCAATCAACCCATGGTTGAGCTGGAATGCCAAAGAAATTTGTATTAGTTCATGATATCATATAACACATTTCACAGAGATTGCAGACTGCTTATTCAGATATTCCTTTAATACAGCCTATTTCTATGATCTGCCACTCACCTACTCTCAGGATCAAAATAAACAAACATAATAACCCAAAATTAAATAAAAGGTCTACCGACCACAGTGTCCCCCGAAAACGTGGCAAGTCGATGCTGCTTTGTTAAAGAAATTAACTCTGGGAAAGATCATTGGATCAAACTCAAATTCTAACTTGACCTGTATTTTGATATGAACGACCCACAAAAAAACAGAATTTCCAATTAAATAATCCAAACGGTATTGGCAATTAAAGGATCCAAACTTGAGATATCATCCAGAAACTGAAAAAGTGAGAAATTTTCTAAGTAAAAAAATAGTTGAAAAAAGGGAAATAACTCTATAAAAGAACATTGGATCAAACCCAGAATTGCAGAGCACCTGTGTTCTTGGTTGAGACACCTACATACCAAGTTTCAATCAAATCGGATGATCATTACTGGAATTATAACTCCGGACGGATGGATAAACGCACAGACGTACGCATGGACGGATGGACAGATGCAGCTGATTACAATAGTCCTCCGAAAATTTCGGGGGAGAATAAGAGTAGGGGGCGGAATAAAAGTAGGGGTCTCAAAACTTCACTTTGATTTTCAGGACCAAATCACTGATATCCAAATGTCTAAATAAAACAAAGCATTGCGATGTCTGCAAACCGGTGCTGACGCAATGTACGTGATGCTTCCCCGTGCCCTGAATGTCAAAGTGAAGAAATTCAATGACACATACAGTGTAGTACATACTTATAACAATGGTTAGAATATAGCCATAAATTTGAAATGATGTAAATGATTGGAAATAAATCCCTTTCAATAAGATGATAGCAGGCCAATATGACAAAATAAAAAGTTGCAAAATTTCTCCATAATCCCCAAGTAGTCTCAGTACTGTAAAAAGTTACCATGTCACTGATAGTTATCTTAAAACAGCTGTGTTAAATATTGTGAGGCAGGGAGATATTTTTGTGATACATATTAGTCTAGTCTATACAATAGAATAAATAATTTAAGTCCCAATATTTGACTCGCCAGAAATCTTACGAACTAATTGGGCTAATAATGATGAATCAGCAGCTGAAACTAAGAGAAAATGGAATAATTTTAGCATTTTTGGCTTCCAGAAATTAATAAACGTATTTTTGTCAAAATAATCACACCCATATGGTGCATGCTTATTTGGACAATAAGAGCCATAGAGGTGTGATTATTTTGACAAAAATAATAAATGTAGGGGTATGTTTATTTGGATCCCAAGAGTAACTAGAGGTGTGACTGTCCCAATGGGACTACAGATACCCCCCTGTTTTAAAAATACTAAGATGTTTCACATGTCAGTAAACATTTAGTTAAAATAATAAAATAACAGTTCCCATTGCAGGTGTACAACCATAACCCTAATCTTAAACCTATTGACCGAAAAATGTAGGAATAAAAGCTCGGACAAAATTATGCATTTTGCAAAAATGTCTAAGTCAAAAAAGGGGAATAACTCCACCAAAAAATGCCGTACAGACGTCATAATCGCAGGTGCACAAAATGTCTGTTCAAGTTAAAAACAAATTGACCTAGAAATGTAGGAATAAAAGCTCGGACAAAATTATACATGTTGCAAAACTTTTCTAAGTTTAAAAAGGGGGAATAACTCCAACAGTCCGACAGACGTCATAATCGCAGGTGCACAGGTTCCCATGGTGGTTGATGCCTGTGCCAAGTTTCACGGAAATTGATCAAAAAACGACTGAGAAAAACTCCGGACAAATTTGTGTCCACGGACGGACGGACGACGGACGGACAGACAAGCTGACTCCAGTATACCCCCCCTAACTTCGTTGCGGGGGGGTATAATAAATTGTATATTGATGTCAGTTTTACCCAAATGTTGCTGAATTTCTTGCATTGGGTTTTTGTGTGTGTGGAAGGTTCCCAGGTTTCCCATGCAATTCTCGTTTATTACTGACATACTATCAAAATGGCAGCCTCCAGACATGTGACCAATTAACAGTCATGCTGACACATCACGATCATTATTACAATAATAACATAATGATAATTAGGTTAATAATATGTGTTCACTAACAACATGAGTTTCAAATTACTGTTTCACTAATCTTGAAAAAGAAGTCATTTGAAAATGGTACAATAGCTGGTATCTAAATCTTCATTTATGACAGATATCTTAAACTCTTGCAGAGAAAATTCACAATATTCTTTGTGGAAAATGTCTGGATTTATGCAAAAAGTGCATTTGGCCCCTAATATGTGTAGACAATATGTGTAGACCTACCTCACAAAATGCTTCAATAATATTCTGTTCACCAGCAACAATGGCTAACAAGCCTAACATATGCATTATTGCTGGAATTCGAGTGGCCATTTCCATTTGGTTATGGCAAACATACACTCCAGCTGAAATTGGTAAAGAAATATGCACTATAGACATCAACAAGTTTAGAGCCTGGTTTACGAACTCAACCGACAACTTTTTTCCATTATTGTAAAAAAACAATTTATTGATTGGTTTTCTTCATATTCAATAATATATGATGCATTTGGTGAAGAAAATAGACAATAAAGTCTGTCCTTTTGTGTAGTGCTTTGTTCTCACCACTAACAAGTTGAGTGCTGACTACATGTTATCTCGTACTACACTATATTTCAGGGTGTCACTACGAGTTATCTCATACTTTTTATGGAGTCTAGATGTTCTGCTGTGGACATTTAAGAAATTAATTTCCCCACGTAAACATGATTTCAACCATCTTTAAGGAAGGTCAAATATATATGTGATGTGAGTGATGCCACTGCATCTCTGGAATGAAGCGACCTAATTGAGACCATAATTTATGGTTACACTGACGCACTGGCATTCCAGAATATCGAACATGATCATCTGATGAAGTACTCATGAGAAAAATATGGCAAAGTGTGGGTACGAGATGACTTGTAGTCGGCACGCAGCAAAAATACAATGAGATGGTGTTGCACTGTGCTGACTACAAGCTATCTCGTAGTGCGTTTATGGCATGTTTTTTATGTGATCCAAGCTTATCGATACATGCCCAGTGGTGGTGTTTGAGGATAATTATATTGTGTAATCTACCTATTTAATACTTAATCTAAAGTTGGCAATGATACACTACAAGGTTCCGACAGTCAACGAGTTAAAACTGTATTACGGGAAAAAATATCTTATTTCTTTGTGTAAATAGAATAAAACATAATTGTTTCCAAAAATCTTGTGAATTCATGTACATTTGTCTGTCCTTAAGCCTTCCATGACTGGAGCTTCCTGAAATTTTGCGAAAACCCTGTTCCAATGCATTCCTTTATATATGTGAGTCTCCCATAGGGAGCCTCGCATATATAAGAGAATACATTCGCCCAACAATGTTTACCTTAACCCTATAAGCCAGTGTATTCTCTTATATATGTGAGTCTCCCATAAGCTCCCTATGGGAGACTCACATATATAAGAGAATGCACTGGGACATGATCTTTAATGATGCACCAGCATGTCAGTAAAGTATTATAGCTTTAAATAAAGTTAAAACATAAATAAATTATATTGCCATTGTCTTCTTGTTGCTTACATGTCTATTACAGTGAGAAAATTATACACACTAGACAAGTTACGAAGGTGAAATTATTTCGATCAAATCTATAATATTGTTATTATTATTGAAATATCAACAAGAGCACCACCCCCCCCCCCCCCCTCCCCCAGTGAAAATAATCTAGGTAATTATTTTTATGTCCTAAGATAACTCTGAGCTCTGTGGCGTGGCTTCCTGGACTCAAATAAAATACTTGTTACCCCCCCCCCCCCCCACCCCAGCCAAAGAAATAGTAATTTAGGAGTGTTAAATCAGATTATGTATCCTTAAGGATGAGATGAGAAAATGTTCCAAATAATGATAACATGATCATTTGGGACAGTTGACGTTCTCCTTGGTTACCTATGCAATATGCATAGATAACTACATTATGAAAGTACTAATCTAATAGCTACGTTGATGTAATAAAGCTACATTGACATAATAAACTCAATGTTTATGGGACAGGCTTTACATAGGCAATGGAGGTAGTGAGCGGTGGATATATATATTCTATTCATTTATTTGAGCCAGAAATATTGACAACAACAAATAACATTTGGTGACGTCATAACCATATATTCAGCCTCTCAAATACTCACCCTTGAAGAGACAAATCGTCGATTTGACAAGATCTGGATTCGAGATCTGCAAGTGAAAATTTTAGCAGTGAAAAATAACATTCATCAAATGTGAATACAATTTTCACCTTATCTAAAACGGTTGTTAACTTGTTGTAAATTAAAGGTGGCTTTAACCCTTTCATGACGGGAACTGCGCTGGTGAAGCATTACTGATACGCTGCCATTGCATTCTCCTATATATGTGAGGCATCCTATGGGAGACAAATATAAGAGAATGCGCACTGGCTTACAAGGTCAAGGTAAATAATATTGTTAGACCGATGCATTCTCATATATGCGAGGCTCTCTAAGGGAGACTCACATATATATAAGAGAATGCATTGGCACAGGGTTTTTACAAAATTTCAGGAAGGGTTAACCATCGCAAACTAAAATACTTGGTAGTGCGCCTTTGTTTCAATAGATTAATTCACACAGGGATATAACAACAGGGGGTTAAGAATTTCTATGGGAGGCCAAATTCACATTTAATAATGAATTGCGCTAAGCACAAATAATTGCGCTTAAGCGCAAATACCACATATTGTGCACAAATAGGACATTTACGCTCACGCGTAATGAATTGCGCTTAAGCGCAATTGATTGCACTTAAGCACAATTAATTGCGCTTAAGTGTAATTGTCACTACTATCTAACCTACCCATAAACTATTGGCATGACCTGGTGTATCACCTAGCAACACAATAGGAGCATTGGGCTAATTTTAACCTGTTTTAATTAGCCTGAATACTCAACAGTCAACTGTGACTATGTGTTCAACAATGATAATCCTTAATTACATATTATCAGCATCCCTATATCCAAAGAATTTATGTCTCCTTCCAGGAACTCTAGTAATTTTTTATATAATGTTTTTTAATGTATTTTATCACAGATTTGGGCCATAACTATGGTCATATTATACACATATACCATAGCATGCATGTGGTGTCACTGCATGAGGGCTTGCTTACCTCATATGGTTTACTTATTGACTTAAATCAGGGGAAAAACCCTATTTTCATATTACAAAATGTATCAGCATCCCTGTCCCAAAAATTATATCGCGAGTAGTCCCAACTAATATATACAGAAGATAATATAATGCTATCACGAGTCGCTCCAACCAAAACAGAAGGTAATACTATTGCGAGTCAGCCATTTTTATAAAGAAGTCAGGCTAGCTCCCTATACCCATCCAAACCAATGAAAACAAGAGGCGATATGTCAATAGGAGTTAAGGTTAAGTTATGGATAAACCTATTTATTACTAGGGGTGTTTAGTTACATATAACCATGAATTGCGCTTAAGCGCAATTGGTTGTGCTTAAGCGCAAATAATTACGCTTAAGCCTCGCATATATAATAGAATGCGCTGGCGCAGGGTCTTTAATGCTGTACCAGTGCAGCTCCCATCATGAAAGAGTTAACAATATTAGCTACTAATAATCACACAGGTCTAGTGAATAACCCTGTTCGAGGCAGTCTCATGGTTCGCTTTGACTAAGTACAGTACTCATAGACTACAAGTTAAATTTTGTTTATAATTTTCTAGAAATATTTGCCAGTATTTAGAAATAAATTTGTCAAATTACTGGATCTTTACCTTTATATACCATTCAGCAAATTCATCGTAGCATCTTGAAAGTGCAAAATAGAAGCTGCTGCAAAGTGTGTTGGTTCCGCTGAATGACTCCACATCTCTGATAGCCCGCTCTATAACTCCCCTGTGTGGTTCTATACCAGCATCAACTGACTGCCAGAATGTTAAGAGCTCAGGACAATTTGAACCGAGCAAGGCGTTATAATCTGAAACAGAGATACTTCCAAGTTTTGCACTTAATAATATCAAAATATAATGAAATATTGTCTTTCAATAAGCGAGATAACTGAGTTGCTACCGTATTGGATCCATCCAGTACTGTTCCGCGCATTCAATGCTACAGGTAAAAGTTCTGGAGTAGCATTCCATATATGGAGCTTTTGAATTTTCATGAAATTCATATATGGAATTCATGAATATTTAAAACTCCATATATGGAATGCTACTCCAGAACTTTGACCTGTAGCACTTAAACCACGGAATGTGGACTTGATGGATCGATATGGTAACCACTCAGTGATCTCGCTTATTGGCACTTCTCATTCCAAATACAGCCCTTCTAAATGTTGCTTTTTTTGGGTGATAAAATATAATTTTAATTAATTGTGATATTATAAATTTATGCGATTCCAAACATTCAAATTTATATACTAAAATCTAAATACAAAGTAAAGCAGGTTTCGTAAATGGCTTGGAACCAGTCCTGAATACTGTATGCGCCATTTTTAACCCATTCTATACTAAATAACCATTGACAAGTAGTTATCCCTTAGAAAATAATAAAAATAAATAGAGGTCCTTCTGTGCGTGAATTATCTGCTGTCTGCGCTTATTTTTGCTGAACACCCATAATAGACCATTCCAATGTAAACTTTTATAACTGAATGGGAATATCCATATTTAGTATAGAAAGGGTAAAACAACTCCTTCACATATTCCTGGTCAGTAACTGATAAACTCCCCCCCCCCCCCCCCCGCCCCCAATCAATATGACAAGCAACAATTCATTTATTCTGAAACTTTTCAAACTTATAACTCACTTCAATCTCCAAGCAATTATGATCGGCTTTTATAGGCTACACAAGGATCTAATTTTATTGTTTCAGAACCATTCCCAGCAGGAAATAAGCAGACGACAATAATAAAAGTGCAGAAGAAATCTTATTTATTGGAGGCATGGGTCTCGTTATTTCTTCAGAATAAAAATAAATAAAGAGCGTTTCTAGTAAATTCATGTGCATATACTTTAAGATGAAAAGCGGTCGTGTGGTTTAATATGTGAGAAATAAATTCAAACCACGAACTCTTGAATACAAAACAAATATTAAATTATATGCTTACGGAAAATATCGACGTTGTCAAGAGCATACATTGTATCAATGAAAAGAACTTTTGGAATCTGCGGACTATTTTTATGATCAGTTGCACCCGTTGACGAAAACCACAAAGAGTTCACGGTTAGTGAATTTACTGAAATGGTGTGGTTATTCGATCAACTTTTTAATAATAAAATGGCCGACTTTGTTCATCACTTGCTTTATATACATGTATACAGACTGAATGCTGTCGTCACGTACTTTCAGGAATTGAAAATGCATCTACTTTGGGTTTCCCCAGAAATGTTAATTTATGTTTATAAACAATAAACAAACATATATGTTTTTGGCTAAACACGTCACAGTCGTTGCATGCAGGCAACTATACTTTTGACTTTTGTAGAGGTGTCCATCTTACTGTCCGGAGACACCAATTCATTATTGATCCTGACTTGGTTACTTTTTAAAAATAGTTACACGTATACCTCACATAATAACCGAAAGCGAAAGTATAGCATATTAAAATAGACCACATGTAATCACATAGTATTTACGTACATCAGCACTTATAATGTCTAAATTTAGTACAAACTGTCAAACGCTGCATTATGGGTCCAATTATTTGGACTTATAAATCGAAAATGTGAAAACGGCTTGCCATAGCTGTCCGCAGACTTTGCATACGATTATATCTTACAAACAAAAATTACATGGCCGATTATATTGCCAGGAAATGATATGGGTTTTCCCAGAATTTACTGTCCAACATTGTTTGTAAACAAACACGTTTTGATCTTGTTTTACAGGCTATACATTTCGATCCTGTCTGCCTTTCTGGGGAAACTAACTCCCCAATATAATATGTCGGCACCGTTAATTAGCCATTAAAATATACCACAAACCGAAAGTAGAATAATAAAGTTCACGTACGGTACAATGTATATATAAGCACAAAGTGCAGAAACACTAATTTATATCAGACGTGATACCAACAATTATAAATGGTACGTAATTTTCTATACCAGCAAATGATTAGTATACACATGATACGTTTAAATTTCAGGGTATAGTGTAGGCCTACACTAAATTCTGCCATTTATGGGGCCATCTACTTTTATACTCTATAATTTTATACTATATGCAACAAATGAATGAATCTGAACTATGGATTGGTGCAAAATACACCCATGTGCTCTATGAACGATGCAAACAACATGGTAATTGTAATCAAAGTTAATTTATGACATGTTATTTGCATCGTTCATAGAGCACATGAGTTTATTTTTGTACTAATCCATGGTTCAAATTCATTCATGTGTTGCATATATATAAGTTGAGTACAAAAGGAGATGCCCCCATAAATAGCCGGATTTAGCGTACAGTCCCCCTTTAACATAGGCGGTTATGATGGTCAGTTGTCGACTATTAAAAGAGAATGTTTTCACACGGTTTGATTTTTTGTCGATCAATAGAGCTGACATAGACAGAAAAATTAGATCATGCCATGAATATCTACTAATGCTAACGCATCTATAGAAGATTTACGGTCAGTTGAAAATTAGAACGCTCTTTATTATACATCGCCTTTGGGTAACGAAGGCATGGACGATCTTTATCAAACGGGCGTTAGCATTAGTAGAGATTCATGGCATGAACTACAGAAAAATATACATACAATTAACGCTTGATAAAGATCGTCCATGCCTTCGTTACCCAAAGGCGATATATAATAAAGAGCGTTATAATTTTCAACTGAGCGTAAAACTTCTAGATGTGTTGTGGATTTTCACGATGCCATAGCAATGGCGGGCACTATAATTACCAAAAAAAATCTTTTACTTTTACCTGGTTCAAAATCAGGAAATTGGCTTTAATTTATTACCTGGTGATTTGACGCAGGGTTCAGGCACATGCGGGAGCTTGGAATTTTATCAATAACGGCTTAATTAGGCTAATTAGCATTTTTTGTTGGCCCAGCCTTATAAGAACGTGTTTTCTTAAAAGGCTTCTGCCAAAAAATTGCTAATGAGCTTAATTAAGCCAGTAACTGTTATTGATCAAGTTCCAAGCTTCTGTGGTTCAGGTAATATATTTAAAACAATATTCTTAGACCCCTGTATGAGAAGACATACATCTTTACCATCGCAGGGGAATAGGAAAATCTTTACTATCGCAGGAGAATAGGAAATAACACTAACTGCATAAATTATAGGATTGCTATGGGTTTTCCCACCTGTCATGAAATATATTGTTTTTTTCTTCTGGAGAATGAACACATGAAAAAGTAAGCCCCCCCCCCTCCTCTCCCCATCGAGATATCCCTTCCCGTGCGCGATTCTGTCGACATGAGCGTTCCCCATTAAAGGTACTCAATCCGATAAAACTCCTCACAATTACTATTTCAATGGCTTCGGGGGTCAAAAATATTTGATTCGAGTCGAGGAAGACACCCATCAAAGCTCAGATTTGTTAGATATCGATTTTAGAAATCTATTATTTTTCATTATTGGGAATACTTTCTGGCCCAGATCTCAGTCAAAATTGCGTTATTATTACCACTTGATTTTAGAGTTATCCATCCTTGTCTGTTTGAATAGAGTTTTGGTGTACAAATCTCGAGCAGGATACGCAATTGACGACAATTATTAGTACTCATCTCGAGAACATAACAAATTTCAAAAATCAATATCTAATAACTCTTGAGCTTTGTTTGATGGGTTCCTCGACTCGAATCCAAAATTTTTTACCCCCAAAGCCAAAGAAATAGTAATATAGGACCCTCTGATCGGATTGTTGTTGTTGGAATCTGTTGAGATGGGGACCCTCTGTTCGGATTGAGTACCTTTAATTTGTCGTGTTAAGTTAAAATAAATAGCGTTTTACGTCATTCTGTAAGGAATTTCAAACCAGGAATGAACTGTTGAGTAAAGATCCCAAACAAATTATGCTTGTAAACAATAATATATTACTTACCTGCCATATCGACGTTGTCGAAATCCATAACATCCATGTAGAACTTATGGTGTAAACTATGCTGTGCGTCTACTTTATAATCATCAGATGAACTGATTCACGGATATATTCAACACATTTATGTATCCGATTATCTAGTGCAACGTTACAGATGATGGTTATCACATCCACTTTTCAAATTAAATGGCTGGAGCCCTGTTTATCGTTTGTTTATATACAATAAAATCGATTACGGGTAATTCCAGGAAATTCTATAAATAGCATGGATTTCCCCAGAAATGTTATTGTTTATAAACAAACCCACGTAAGGAACTCTTTTCTCTCGCTGTACCTTACTGGGTAATTCATATCTTTTATCTGCAATACAATGTGTTAGCTAAAGACATATGCAGAGTTGTGAATAGGTAATAACTATAATACAAAATGAAAGTAGCATTATATATAGAGATCACGTAACGGCACAAGTGCAGCGATACTTAACAATATAGAATATCTGCCATGCACTGTGCACCGCGATTAATGCGCTACGTCATAAGTTTTGTCGATGTTATAATTATACGGGTATCCCCATCTATACTACAGATAGTCTGTTGACGTGGCATAATGGACAAAATGTTTATTCTCAGTGTAATAAAATATATTTTATGTTTAATGTTACCGGAGCCCAACATTTATGTGCATGATATTTTATGGACCAGAAAACCTAAACAAGGGCGTTAATTGCAGTGTCCATCATTGCATAACCTACCAATATATCGATCGGTGCATGGTGCAATCGCGAATATATCATTTAACTTTAACCGTGATTGGGTTTCCCCATCCGTCACATAATATATACGATTGCAAATATTTAAAGGGACCGTGCTCGTTTATATATATATATATATATCTTTATTGCCTCCTGTATGGAGAGATTATACAAACAGTATAAAGGAAGAATACACACACAAGCATTAATAATACATATATACAATAGAAAGAAAGATGCGTGCACAATCACAAGTTTTATTTTATGACTTATACGCAATTTTGTAGAAGAGACAAAACATGTATAAGTCGGAAAATACATGACATAATTATCATCTATATAGATATACATTGTATATATAAAAGAGTAGGATCTGTCTGTTCGGATATTTCTCCCACACTGCTGATCCGATTTCAACCAAATTTGGAGTGGTGACTCGGGGTACACTGGCGGAGGTTATAACGGCGTTAGTTTAACAAAAAAATTAAATGGTTTTTAATTAAATAAAGAAATAAAATTTTATTTAAAAAAAAAATAAGCTCGATCACTATGGGCCTATTTCAGAATCAAATAAGTCAACTATGAACCTATTTGTACGAAGATATGTAGACGCCACATGCAACTTCACATTTAGTAATAATTGCGCTTCAGTGCAATCCAATTGCGCTTCCGCTTCAGCGCAATTAATTTTGTATTGGATTTATTTATTAACTCGGGGTTAGCCATATATGGGGAAAATAATTGCGCTTTAGCGCAATTCATTTTGTATTGGATTTATTCATTAATTTACAGGGGTTTTTAGCCATATATGGAAAATTAATTGCGCTGAAGCGCAATTAAATTTGAATTGAACTGAAGCACAATTATTAATAAATGTGAATTTGGCCTCCCATATACAACCGTCATCCCGCAGCGAGATCGGAGACGGTTGTGCGCACACAGGGGACGCATACAGGCTGCAAACGCACAAAGGGGCCGCACTGAATAAAGGCTCCCAAGGGGATTCTGTTTCAGTTAGTTATATACAAGCCTTTCTCATTCTGTTTTACTCTCGAAAAACTTACCGAAGTATTCTGGGGTGTCGGGGGGGGGGGGGGTGTCAGGAAACACTTCCAGCCTACAATTTTTTTTTAATGTTACGCGCGATATAGAATTCATCTTCAAACTGTTCGGTTATAACTGCATAACCTTAATCAAAACAAGAGTTATTTCTTAAATAACTAAATACTTCTTTATTGGTGGGACAAATTAATCGCGATAAACAAAATGACAATCACTCCGATAAGGTGAGTTACTATACTTATAATCCATGGGTAAGAAGGAAGATTTTATGCCATTTGGATATACAATTTATGAGAATACGTGTATAACACTTTGAGCAAGAGTATGCTCTATTCCCATCAAATGTCCACATCAGAGGGTTTCACGTCACGTTAACCTGCATGGGAATGCCGGGTAATCCTGCTATAGTATATATATACTTTTCCATCTGCAGTCTGTTCAAATAACCAATAACATGTAGAATATTGAAAACACACGGACAAAATACGTGTAATCTAGCAATAGGAATCCCGAAATCAAAAGTAATTTTTCTCACAAAGATGAGTATTTGTTTTGTAATAATGGACAAGTTATGTTTAATTACTCAGCTTTTATTACAATATATGAGCATAATTATGTCTTCTAAATTCCATACCTATATACACAAAGATGAACACCATGCAATAATACAGGAAACATGTATATATTTCAATATTCATATACCATTTAAAGTACTATTAGACGAATTGAACGAGCTGATATCTATTTTACATTTTCGCTCACATTTGAGACTAAAGCTCTTTATTGATACCACATCGCGATCCACAGAACAGACGGACTCTCTTATTTATACCAATGTTGCATATATAATATTCAACCAAACACAACAGACCAACGCGCCCTTTATTCACACCAAGCATATCTACACACACCAAAACATACTAATGTTCGTAATTTATACCACATCCAACCATATCAGAACAGACTGACGCTCTTTATTTATACCATATCCCGCCCCATCAGAACAGACCATAACGCTCTTTATTCATACCATACACAAATACAGACCTCACAATGGACGATCAAGATTTATGGTCATGATAATTTATCATCACATGGTCATACTTTATCATCACATGGTCATACTTTATCATTACATGGTCATACTTTATCATTACGAGATAAAAATGTATCACGACATGATGAGACTTTATCATTACGTGACTTTACCATAATAATACTGTATCATTACGTAATGAGATTTCATGACGTGATATCTTATCTTATATAAATTTGTTCGGTTATTGCTCTTTGAAGACATGCACGACGGCACCTATCCCATGATACTCTGTGTCAATTTACCCATGTGTACGACTTTTAAGTTCCCAGGGTTCCCGGTGCTACGCGACGACTTATGAATAATACATAACCGAACACTTGGGTACCAACATTAATTAAACATGTATATTTAAAGGTATGCGGCGCGGATTCAGTGGAATAAATAACTTCTTTCTTTCACTGCCCTTCAAGTTGATGAACATTAAATGTGAGTCACCCCTTTTGCTTGCTTTGAGGGCTGATTGAAATGCTGCGCTTGGAAGTCGTTTAATCATACGGATGCTTGTAAATAAATTAATAAATTGCCATTAAATAATTAAACAAAGGTTAAACAAACATATTTCTTTCAAAAAGGTGGTAAGTGTTTTCTCCTGTTCTGAGCCTAATTGACAGTTTAAGCTATCTGCACAGTACAGTACTCTCCATTGCAGGTCCCTATCTCCGTGCACAGTGATTTGAAGCCACTGCCAATCCGAGCCAAAACACTATCAAGCCCCATCACCTCGTAAAAAAGTTATACATTTATATACGTTATACTATGCGGTTATGAGTTATTACACATCTCTCTTAAACCAATGTACTAAACAACCGCCATCTACGACGATTTGCCTGCAAAAATTCTACGCAAATTGCGGCATGCGTACGACCCTTATGTGTACGTTACTTTTCATTCACACACTCGCATTTCTCAGAAACCGAATGCAAAAATGCTTATAAAATGCGTATGAACCACAGCTAAGTACATGACAAGTATCAAAAGTATATATAGAAGGTGACCCGACTTCGTCCGGGCTTTGACCTTGAATTGTCTATTTTGAAGGCCAAGGTCAAGTGGGGTCACGATTTGACCCGTCCAAAACACTGCCCGAACAAAAGTACCCGACAAAAGTACCCGTCGAAATCCACCCGGTTTTACCCGATTTGACCTTGAATTGATCATTTGAAGGTCAAGGTCAGGTCGGGGTCGGGATTTGACCCGTCCAAAACACCCAGTGGACAAAAGTAAAATAAAATTTCGTCGAAATACCATCAAAATTGGCGATTTGACCTTGAATTAACCAGATTTCAAGGTCAATGTCACGTCGCACGGGCAAATGAATATGCTTATGAGACTCCCCATATGAAAGTACCCCCACATACCAAGTTTCATCGAAATCCCATGATATTCGGGCGTTTGACCTTGAAATGACCCGATTTCAAGGCCAAGGTCACGTCGCACGGGCATATTAATATGCTTATGAGACTCCCCATACGAAAGTATCCCCACATACCAAGTTTCATCGAAATCCCGTGATATTCGGGCGTTTGACCTTGAAATTACCCGATTTCAAGGTCACGTCGCACGGGCAAATTAATAGGTTTATGCCACTCCCCGGCCGAAAATACACCCACATACCAAGTTTCATCGAAATCCCGTGATATTCGGACGTTTGACCTTGAAATTACCAGATTTCACAGTCAAGGTCATGTCGCACGGGCAAATTAATAGGCCCATGTCACTCCCCGGCCGAAAATACCCACACATACCAAGTTTCATCGAAATCGGCTCTGCCGTTTTTGAGTCCATCGATTACAGACAGACACGCACACAGACACACACACACAGATCTTCCAAAATATATAATAGATGTATAGTTCCATTTGTAGCGGTGCTATCGAAATTTGCATATAAATTGCATGCAAGAATAAATCATACAGGTATTTTAGGGCAATGTGTGAGTAGCACCATTACATGGGGAAATACAGAAAGTTTACTTCCCATGTGGTTACAATTGGTAAGTATGTATTTTATATTCATGTTTCCGTTCATATTCTCGCACCATATCGGGGGGGGGGGGGGTCGGAAAAAATGTTCAGGCATTAACTCATTACCACTCAGAAGCACCTGTTGACACCTTACAACATTTCCTCAGAAGCACATTTTGTCACCTTACGTCATGTCCCCAGAGGCACCTTTTGTCACCTTACGTCATTTCCTCAGAAGCACCCTTTGACACCTTTTTATTTAATGACAGTAAAAACCAATTTTCGTGGCTTTCTCCATTAATCGTCATGATTGTTTTGATTTTACATGAAGTATGCGGTTGAAGTATATTCTATCCAATCAGAACATTTTATTCCATTCATGCCTAACCTTGCTCGAAAGTACATTTGTTAAAAAATCATAAAAACGATGATTGCTTTTGATAACTCTTGCAACATTTTAACATTTAAACTTGGAATTGTGACATTATGGAAAGGTGGCACAGTCTATTCAATTGGTGATTTGAAACAACAAATTCTCAACAAATACTAAATAGCGAAACCACGAAAGGCCATTTCTAGAATTTAGAAATTAGACTGACAGCGATAATAGAACTAAGGTTAAAACCAGTCTGAGTAAACTCATACCTAAATATTCATTACAAGATTTCAAATATAGAGTCGACGTTCACCCAGACTGGGTAAAAACATGCTAAAGGCTTAGTAAAGCCTACTAAAACGTCAAAATCTCTGAGGAAATGGGACGTAAATTACGTCGCCGTGGCAAGGTGCGCTGAGTTTTTAATGTCACAATGTCAAAATTACCTGGGGGTTGTAGTCAGCTGCGGTCTGAGTGGTAATGAGTTAAGGGTGCATTTACACTGATATAGAACTGTATAAAGATCTGTATGAAGTCACGTGTCGCGCATTACTGTGATCACAATATGATTACTAATAGTGAACGCGCGCTCATCAGTACTCTGGTAATTGACAATTCACTACGAGTCGTTTCAGTTTAGGCCAGACATAAAAATGGAACAACTATCAGCAGACAACAGCGATTTGGTATGTGCCGCGTGTATTTAAAGTGTATCCTTATACCACTTGATAATGGTTCGAAGAAAGAATGAAAATCGCATAGGAATACACAATAAACAACCGTGTGCACAAATAGAGAGCACCCATATAGATTTAGATGGCGATTCCACCAATATTTAGGATTTCAGGTGATCATCTATATATCTATAGGTCTCCTGTTTGACACAACTGGGCGGTGGCCATTTTGGATATGTGTGGAATGGGTATCCACCCTACAACACCCTTTATTTGACCAAATGTAGTAAAAATTCCAACTGATGACAATTCCAATGGCAATGTTGACCCAATGTAGGGCAATATTTTTTTCTTAAATTAACTAGCTGTTTTTGACTGGCCACGGGGAGGGACCAGGACACAATCTTTCCAAGTGTTGGAAATTTCCAACCTGACACCCGCCCCCATAAGGTTGGAAAACTTCCAGCTGATGGCCTTTCCAGCCCAAAAATTTGATAAAAAGTAGGAAATTATGCAAATATTGGTCCGAAAACAATACCCCCCCCCATATAATGTTTGAAAATCAAACTACAAGATCATTTTCAACCTATTGTTGGTTTGTAAATTACAACTAATGTTGTGTCAGGTATGAAATTTCCAACTGTTGAATATGCCAAAGTTGCCACGTCCCTGTCCGTGTTCAATATTCGAAATACACGGGTTGAAATGACAACGAACGCTAAAACACAGTCGCCAAGCCCGAGCAACAATTAATCAAAACAGATTTGCCTGTCACAATGCTTCGGCGTTGACCGTGACGTATAGCGGACATGAGTTTTGCTCACACGAACTAATACCGTTTTCTTTCTGTGTGAATTTCTATATCAACCCGTTTACACTAGTCTGCGTGTAGATCTGTGTACAGTTCTATAGCAATGTAAATGCACCCTAAAACAGTGGTTTGCGGTGGAAAATCACTGTAAACAGCTGTATATGAATTTCTGTGTCATGGATGTTAACATTGACATGTAAATAGGAACGAGTCATTTTGGGGTCATTCGGCCAAAAAGAAACATGGCTGCCAGCGGCCATCTTGGATTTCAAAATTCAATCCACTAGCATGGGCTACATGCTATACTGTTTGTCTGATCATCATGAAATTTTTCATTTATGTTAATATTGACATTCTAAGGCGTTTTAAGCCAAACTCATTGCAAAAACAGTCAAAAAGACTTGCAGGAAAAAACATTTTGAGTTGCGGAAAAAAATTGTTGGCTGGTCCCACCGACCACCCACCCACCCCGGCATACGTGCCAGGAAAAAAATCCTGGGTTTTTTTTGCGAGAAAATGCCTACAAAAAATGCCGTGTAAGTTTGCCAGTGTATGAACGTATCCTATAGGCTGGGAGAAAGACACATACCAAATTCTTCCGAATTGCGCAGATACCAGTAAACTGCTTACGTATGTTCATTACTTTGAAACCCATACCTCTGATATAGCTCCGCGTAATCGTGCTAATTTTGTTCAGCGAACTGATATGTTCCACTTTGAAATAATAGATAACAATAAACTATATATAATGTATACGTATCGATTAATTACGTATAAAAAAACTACCCGGTGTGATATGGGATAATTATATGGGATGCCGTTTTGACATTTATTAAATAATTGGATTTCAGTGTAATTGAATTGCGCTTATGCTTAAGGGTACTCAATCCGTAAAGAGGGTCCCCATCTCAACAGATTCCAACAACAACAATCCGAACAGAGGGTCCTATATTACTATTTCTTTGGCTTTGGGGGTAAAACATATTTGATTCGAGTCGAGGAACCCATCAAACAAAGCTCAGAGTTATTAGATATTGATTTTTGAAATTTGTTATGTTCTCGAGATGAGTACTAATAATTGCCGTCAATTTCGTATCCTGCTCGAGATTTTTACACCAAAACTCTATTCAAACAGACAAGGATGGATAACTCTAAAATCAAGTGGTAATAAAAACGCAATTTTGACTGAGATCTGGGCCAGAAAGTATTCCCGATAATGAAAAATAATAGATTTCTAAAATTGATATCTAACAAATCTGAGCTTTGATGGGTGACTTCCTCGACTCGAATCAAATATTTTTGACCCCCGAAGCCATTGAAATAGTAATTGAGAGGAGTTTTATCGGATTGAGTACCTTTAAACGCAATTAATTGTGTTTTATATATTAACCGTAATTCATTTGCGCTTGGTGGTTTCCACACAGACTATCTCTAGATGTGGAACGTTTAGATGGACATACACATAAACAACTGCTTAATTGTTAATAGTACTGTAGTACACCACCTGAAGGAATCTATGCTATCTGAAGATCATATCATGAATATTATCTTATATCTATATTTACGAATGTCTGTCTGTCTGTCTGTCTGTGTTCTATAGAAACTCACAGGGGACCATCTAGATGATACCAAAGGGGTCTACTAGGGGTAACGTTTTACGAGAAAGATAATGGTGGGGGGGGGGGTTAGAATTTTCTAAAGTGACGCCGTTGTTGTCAGGGGCAGAAAGGGGAGGGCAGAATTATATTTTTGTCGCCGATTGCCACGAAACTTACATATAATCGTCCCCATTATATGAAGAATATAATGGTGTGGTTTAAATATGTCAAAAGTGGCGCGTTCGAGTCAGGGATGCACGGAAGGGTAGAGGGGCACCAAAATTGATAAAACTAATTTTAGCGCCGATTTCCACAAATTGATATATATTCTTCTTCACGATACAAGGAATCTAATTGTGCGATTTAACAACGCCAAACTGTTGTCGTTTGGATGACAGATTGGGGGGGGGGGGGGGGGGCACTAAATTTGATAAGAATGGGTTTAGTCGCCGATTGCCACCACACTTATACAAGATCGTCCTCATGGTATGAGGAGTCTAATGGTGTGGCTTAAATCTGTCAAATGCGGCCTCATTCGAGTCAGGGGTGCACTGAAGAGGAGCACCAAAATTTATACACTATATTTTAACGCCAATTTCCACCAAATTGATACACGTTCTTATCCATGATACGAGGAATTTAATCCTGTGATTTAAAGATGCCATATTGGTGCTGTTTGAGTGAGAGATGGTGAGGGGAGGATTTGATAAAAAATTGTTTAGTCGCCCATTAGCTCAAAACTTATAAATAATCATCTCCATGATATCAGGAGTGTAATTGTGTGGTTTAAGTATGTCACAAGTGGGCCATTCGAGTCAGTGGTGTATAGAGGTGAGAGGGACACAACAAAATTATAACAATATGTTTAGCGCCGATTTCCACCAGATTGATACATATTCTTCTCCGTGATACGGGGAACCTTATCGTGTGGTTTAGATACACCAACTTGGCGCCCTCTCGGTAAGAGATATGGGGACCTTAAATTTGATATGAATTCGTATACTCGCCAATTTTCACCAATTTGATATATATGCATCTCTATTGTCCCCTATTAAAATAGTCGGTGTCCGTCTTACCGCCCGTGCGTCCGTCCGTCCGCGCGTGCGTCCGAGGTTTCCGGATGATAACTTTAGTTAGAGTGAACCAAATTAAATTAAATTTGGTATGTGGGTTTACTAGCAGAAAAGACAGGTCAAGTTCGAATTCTGGTTCCGTCCGCCAATTTTCACCAGAGTTATTCCCCTTTTTTTTACTTAGAAAACCCCTGAAAGTTGGTTTCCGGATGATAACTTTAGTAGAGTTAATCGGATTCAAACCAAATTTGGTATATTACTTTCTCCCAGCAAAACACAGGTCAAGTTCGAACTTGGCAGAGTTATGCCCCTTTTTCGACATAGAAAATTAAGTTTTTCTTCTGTTTTTTGGTTTCCGGATGATAACTTGATTTTGGATTGTTTATACGCAAAACCCGTTTTTTTGTGGATTACTTATATCAAAATACAGCTCAAGTTCGAATTTCGGTTTAATGCGAGAGTTATGGCCCTTTTTTGTCCGCCGACCCGACATATAAAACCCCAAAAGTTGGTGTCCGGATGATAACTTTAGTAGAGTTAATCAGATTTAAACCAAATTTGGTATGTGTCTTTCTCCCAGCAAAACACAGGCCAAGTTCGAATTCGGGTTCCGCCCGCCAATTTTCACCAGAGTTATGTCCCTTTTTTACTTAGAATTTTTGCCAATTTGAGGTTTCCGGATGATAACTTTAGTAAATGTGTACTGAATGAAATTAAATTTGGTATATGTAGGTTTACTAGCACAAAGGACAGATCAAATTCGATTTCGTGTTCCGCCATGCCAAATTTTATGCGCAAACAACGGTCGTATCAAGCCGACGCTTAGAGGCGGACATGAGGTCTACCGACCTTTTATTCGACTTGGAATCCTGTCAATTTCTGGTTTCCGGATGATAACGTCAGTTTGTGTGATCATATCTGAACCAAATTTGGAATGTGCGTTTATCAGCTCGAAAGACAGGTCAAGTTCTAATATATATACAATCCGCCCATTTTTGCTAGAGTTGTGGCCCTTTTTCGACTTAGAATCCTGTCAATTTCTGGTTGCCGGATGATAACTTTAGTTTGTGTGATCATATCTGAATCAAATTTGGCATATGATTTTATCAGCTCGAAATACAGACCAAGTTTGAATATGGGTACGATCCACCCATTTTTGTCTGGTTGCTTCGGATTTAGGGTCCTTGTTATTTTTTTCAGAAAAGCTGATGCCCCCAATGAAGCCACCTTTTCGGGGGACACTGTGGCCGGACGGCCTTTTATCTTTAATGAGTCTAAGTGTGTGGTTTAATGGTGACAAACGTGGCGCCGCTTGAGTCCGAACTAGGGACGGGAAGGTCACCAAAACTGATAAAAAATATTTTTAGTACCAATTACCATCAAATTCAGACAAGTTCTTCTCAAATGATAAGAGAAATCAAATCGTGCTGTCTGTCTTTCTGTCTGTTTGTATGCGTTCCATATATAACTTCACGGGGTACAATCGAGATGGCACCGAGGCGTTCTAAGAGGGGTAACTTTTTACGAGGAAGATAATGGTGCGGGTTAAAATTTTCTAAAGTGACGCTGTTGGTGTCAGGGGAAGAAAAGGGGGGAGGTAGGCAAAATTAAAAAAAATATGGTGAAATAGTTCTGTCGCCGATTTCCACCAAACGCATACATAATCACCTTCGCTATATGGCGCTGTTCGAGTCAGCGTCAACAATTGATTTAATAAACTATTTTTAGCGCAGATTTCCACCAAATTGTTATACCATTCTTCTTTATGATACGAGGGATATAATCGTGTGATTTAAAGACGCCAAATTGCTGCCGTTTGGGTGATAGATTGGGGGCATAACTATTCTAAGAATTTGTTTAGTTGCTGATTACCACCAAACCTATATATATTCATCTCCAGTATATCATGCATTCACGAGTCTAATGGACGTCGTTTAAATATGTCAAAAGTGGCGCCGTTAAAGTCATGCATGAGGATGGCAGTTGCACCAAAGCTGATACAAATATATTTAGCACTAATTTCCACCAAATTCATACACGTTCTTCTCTGATGATACGATGAATTAAATCACATTTGGTGTCGTTTGGGTCACGGATGGCGAGATGATATGCACTATCATTGATAAGATTGCTATTCGCCGATATCCACCTATAAGTTATATACAGTCATCCAGGCCATCTCCATATCAATTTAAGGAGTTTGTGGCGTTCAAATTTCACAATCTCGACAAATGGTGACCCAATTAAGTAATTTCAACAATTATATCTTCTCGACTGTCATATTTATATGGGGATGGCAATCAGGACATTCACACACTGAGCTAGCAAAAAGAGATACATAGAAGAAGCATTAAAAGTATATTTATCATTCTATTTAAGAGATATATATTCTTGCAAACTGAGAGACCTCGAACCGTCAGAGGATTGCATATATATTATAACACAATTGAGTCTCTTCCATTCAATACAGTTTCCACAAAAAAGTTACAATTTGTCAAGAGATATGGAAATGTATCGAAGGCCTGTTCAAAAATAGTGGTCACAGTGTGCAGTAAAATATATTTTATTCTGATATAAAAGAAAACGCAGTCAGCAGCACATGACTTTTCAGGATCCTCATATACTGACATCTGACAAGGGTATATCTGCCCGATACAGCGGGAACAGACTCATCGACTGACATAAACAACTCAAAATCTCGCTGTGTCTGGCAAATGTATCTGATATACATGCGCAGCAACATTTCTTTTAAACTGAGAATATTTAGCCAATATATAGCACCATGAGCAGATGAGCGCCTGGAAATGTCTTTAAAACATCTGTATCTTCTTAGAGATATGATAGCCAGGTGGCTTCAAGGTCTTAGTCCAACCCACTAGATTTATTGATACATCTCTATATGTAAAACCCAATTATCGTCTTTTATTTTTGCGAACTAATGTGTTTATGATGTTCATGTATCATATTATAACGTCTGAAGTATATGCAGTTGTAAATAAATAAATACTTCATTATTGGTGGAACGGATTAATCGCGATAAACAAAATGATAATCGACAAGGTGAGCCGCTATACTTATATCCCATGACTGTGTAAGAATCATGTTTCGTGATGCTATTTGAATATACAATTTTTGAGAATACGCGTAACACTTTGAGCAAGAGTATTCTCTGTTCCCAACAAATATCCACAGAATGCAGAGGGTTTCACATCACTTTAACCTGGGCAACGTCGGGTAACCCTGCTAGTATAACAATAAAAAATGTCAAAAAGATGACTTTGATCATATTTTAAGTGAAGATTTAGGAGAAACGTGCTCAGCAAGTATACACATTGATTGGAAATGAATAACTGCCATACAAAGTACATCATCTAAACCAGTGAAAGGGTCGAATGACTATTTAATTGAAAGCAACAATGCTTAAAGAATGTTAACATAATATTAGTTATATGGTGGAAAATTGTGAACAACCACTTTCACAAGAACTGATATAAACCTTTGGGCTGAGATGAGTTTTAGGCCATAGCCAAATCCCCAGCTGACCAGCCATATCTGGTCATATGGCCTATTTCCAGTTGATTGCTCCCTGCTTGCTAGTCCAAGTCTTCTTGTACTAAAACCAGCTAAGATATTGGTATGGCGAGATGCTGGTGTTTACACCAACATCTCGCCATACCAATATCTTAGCTGGTTTTAGTACTAGAAGACTTGGACTACCTGCTTGCCTGTTTGAGTGGACAAGCATCCATACCAACATTTGTATTCATTGGGGTGGTTCGTCATATATTTTACCAGAACATTCTAAATAAAATCAATAGTAATTGATACAAGCGTTTCCAGATAGATGTCTTCGATTCAAATTTATTACTTTATACCCATGAAACCGGGGGTGGTGTCAACTGGTGGCCAGAAATTGAAAAGTTGTCGATATTTTCATATTTTAATTTCCACTTTTGTCATAATATCGATATATATAGACGAATCAGTACAGTAGTGCCCAAATTAATTGACCACTTAACCACAGCAGAATTATGGGTAACTTTTCAGGATTTAGTCGGAAATATGGCTTGTTGCCATTCATCGGAAAGCTCTCCCCTAAATCCCGAAAAGTTACCCATAATTCTGCTGTCGTTAAGTGGTCAATTACTTTGGGCATTACTGTAGTAGCCTTCACGAAGGACGAAAGCCCACACTGAATAATCGAGATGTGGCATTTCGAAATCCATTATCCAGTAAGCGCCGATAATGGCCGTAACCGCGCGTTGGTGCGCCGAATATAGTCATTTTATATACCGTATGATGATGGAAAGGTTTGACTTGGATCGCCGAAAAATCAGTTCGCGAGTTCTCTGGGATGCTTATCATTCGACGGTCAGAATCCCAATTGACCGTTTATATTCGAACCGACACGGGTGTGTGTGTTTCCCGGAATCGGACACGAAAGAGACAAACGACCTCCACAACACTCCTCCCAAATCCTATATAAATAGGCTAGATCCCCATTCCTGCGCACTATTGAGAATCCAAATTCAAAAGTCCAATTTGTGAACACTGATCAAACGAATATCGGTTGTAGTGGGTTGTATCACATCGACATGACATCACTGCAGTTGTATGTCAACATCTCTGTGACACAGACAATTCCCGAGATACTCTTGAAGCAGGCCTGTATAATTGTTGGTAGAGTCCGATGGCGGTCAAGTTCATACTATATAGGATGACGGTGAATATTTACATGTAATTAACGATGACAGCTAGCAAACCTGGACGTCATCAAAACAGAAGATTATATCTCCAACAGACGGAACAAATAATAACCGGTAGCAATTTCTCGAGGATGCAGTCCCAAGATTAGATATGTCAACCACTGTATATTTCCAGTTCCTTCTTCTGAGTCCCGTTTTTGAGCGTTGCTGAGAAGAGCTTAAGATATGAGGCTATATGTACGAATTCAGTGCATATAATTCTTTATGTCTCATGAATTTGTAGAAAATCCATCTACATGTGAGGCCATTGCAGGTCGAACATCTATCCCTCTGGCACAGGAAACTCCGTATCAGAGGTACTCTTGAAGGCGATAGAATCGAATGGTTCCGGTCCAGTGAAGTTAAACGGCGGTCTGGTTAATATAGGGCATATACCTAATATGGCTTGAAATGTCGCCTTCACAGTTAACATAATTCAGCACGGTGACGCCGGCTACTTAGTTTATTGCAACACATTGGAATCAAAAGGTATGTCTGCATGCATGCATTTCCCAGCCCGTTTTACTAGAACCTATAGCTGCATATGGGCTTCAAAATCTCCAAGAGTGAAAACAAATATAGCAGTCCATGTTTTACAGTATATATTCTTATTATCGTACATTATAGAACAAATCGCAAAACTGAACATATTTATACACGAGCTGTTGGACTTTGAATTGCCCTACTCTGCAGTCGACTGCACCCTGCTAAGCAAGGAACAATACCTTCGGATGAGACTATCCGGCTTCAGATGACGCTCTTGAATTCCTGGGCACCGTATCCAAACGCAGATCAATTGTCCGATATGCAGACGTAATGATTTAGTTACACGAGAGCAAACCCTCGGCAGAATGTTTGGTTCGGATCCCCTTTTGATGCGGGATAGGTAGGATTCCAACAGGATCGCGAGTATTATATACTGGCCTCATGCCCACGGCAATGCGAAATGATTGACTCATTGTGCGATAAGATTAGCGACTTTGGAAGCTCAAGGGTTACGCAAGTTTCGAGTCCGACGAACAGTGTTTACACTGGCCCAACATTTTCTTGAGCCACCACCTTAGCCACTTGTGATTTTTTTAAAGCCACTTTTCATTTACTTGAGCCACATTTTTTCAACCCATATTTTTGGAGCCACTTTGATTTAAATATATTCAAAGAACACAAGCTAATTAACTCAAATATTTATTCTAATATAATATAACATGTTGTGGTAGGTAAAACAACAACAATATTAACAACAATATTAATAATCAAACATTGAAATTAAATTATGGTTGATGAGGGTAAATTAAAATATGGTCACATGATGGTTAATTAAAATATGGTCCCATGAAGATAAATTAAAATTGGCATGAAAGTTAATTAAAGTTGAAATATGATCCCATTATGAGGGTTAAAATTAAAATATGGTAAAATATGGTATCATTGGTGTTGATTAAACTACGGTCCATGGGGGGGGGGTAAATAAAATATAGTCACATGAGGGTGTATTAAAATATCCCCCCCCCCCATTATGATAAATTAAAACATGGTCAAATGAGGGTTAATTTCTGCACATTGTTCAATTCATATAGCATGCTGCGTTGACAGAAATAAATTTGATGTTAAGAATAAGGCCACATTGTATGTTAAACAACCAATGTGAAGGTTTTAGTGTTGGAACTTTTATTAATTCTTAATAACATATCTATTCATAGCTCAGATATA
Organism: Siphonodentalium dalli; assembly: GCA_032622095.1. Classification (NCBI taxonomy): domain Eukaryota; kingdom Metazoa; phylum Mollusca; class Scaphopoda; order Gadilida; family Siphonodentaliidae; genus Siphonodentalium; species Siphonodentalium dalli. Next base: position 139,752,371 of record CP136069.1, on the reverse strand, counting down.
TTCCGCATACAAAGAAATGAAAAAAAAGTTTAGAGACCAAGACTAAAGTTCAATAAACGTCAATATATACAAACAGTACGAAGGAGTAACGTGGGAATTTATTAGTAATTACCATCCAAATTCATTTAGAATATAACATGCCGGTATTTGTCGCGTATAAATAAATGAAAAAGTTCACTAAACGATCTTAAATAACATGTTAAACAGCGATATAAACAAATAGCTCGAAGGATTCATGTGCATGTGAATTCAATTTATTATACCATCCTCAAATCCCCATGCAATATAATAGTAGATGGTATTCCGATGCATGTCACGTGAAACTAATTGAAAGATTTTCAAATAGCAATGCAACAAATTTAAAGCAGGTTAAACAAAAAATAGAAACAGGCAGCACGCGGGAATTCCCGTTCCAATAACTCGGAGCGCACTTCTCAGTATGAAAAGGTTTTGGCGGCTAACACGTGAAATGAAGTATGTCGAGACGCACGCCTATATAACCACACAGCGAAACGTGACTATACATCGCGACGAGATGCTCCCTCTGAAATAGAAACACGTCCGCAAATACCAGAGTACGTATTTAGTCACATTTACTCCATAGCTCCATGCATTGTCAGGTAAAAACAGGCTAGAGGGCGTAATAAAAATTAATAAATTTCGGGGACAAGTAATCAGCATGCATATAATGTAACATTTTATTGTACGAGAATATCTTGATGACATTCATTGCATTCTGGTTTTGCTATCATCCGTAAAATATTTGTATATCCATAGATTCGCACATCGTTCCGTATTAAATACAGTGGACGTTGACACATTTTGGTCTGCTAACATGTTTAATTCCAGGACGATGTCCATTTCCATTGGTACTCATACGTGTACTTGGCTTATTGCTAAAGTTCTTGTTATAACTTCCGACTATAAACAAATTCCTCAAATACAGAACATTTGAGTACATTCTCCCTTTAAAGACCCACTTAATTTTCGAATCACCCGATCACATTAAAAACAACATATTCCATGTCATATACCATTTGAAAGAGGAAGCTCCAAAACATTGTATTATCAACTGATCCGGTCGAATAAACTGGGAACATGTTGTTTTTGTCGAGGTACCAAATTGTGTCCTGTATTTAATTTTGATCAGGACTGTACTATAAAGTCTATTATACTCAATCGAAGGGGAATAACTCTGTCTCTTTGTTTGAATTATGATGCATTCTGGGTTGATAAGGGGGGTCTTGGAATGAATCTCTATCACTTGGGTGGACAGTCCAAGGCCACAGCTGCTTCGTATTCTGTGGACTATATATGTTTTTTGGTTCCTTTTCCAAATGGTATATAATATGGAATAATGTTATCTGGGCATTCGAAAATTAAGTGGGCCTTTAAGTTAAGTTATGCAATTAAAGCCATTGTTTCAGTGTTCTGGTTACATTATATGTACAGGTTATATCATGGTGAGAATCGTATACGAGAAATATCCACGAATCTTTAACGAGTAAACTATTCTCACCATGATTATAAACCTACTTATAGCACAAAATATAGGAAAATGATTATTTACCGAATTTAATCAATAACTGCCTAATATCGTCTTGATTACACACAGGTGAACAGTATACTCATGCATACGTGCAGATGATACCAAATCAACACTATATATATCTAGACAATGAGATATAGAAAGTCTCTTTGGTCACTTCGCTAGATATAAGACACACACAAGGCCATTATGAATTGTGCATGAAGGTAATTATTAAACTTTGTTTCTAATTGTCATTTGTTCATTCATATCGGTCGTGGTTCGGGTTATCAAATTGTCATTTTTTTTTTCAACTGCCTTTCCAGCAACCAACTTAGATTTAAAAACAAATATTATGTTTGATGGTTGGGTTCCTCGACTCGAATCAAATATTTTTTACCCCCGAAGACAAAGAAGGGGTGTTAAATCGGGTTATGTATCTTTAAAACAAACTATTTTATTACAGAATAAACATTATGTCCGGTCCCTGTGCCACACTAACATACCATATGTAGATGTGTATACCCGTATATAATAGCGACAACACTTACGACGTACCTGCATAGATCGGTGTGTAGTGCATATTTCCTTTTATTGCTGCACTATACGTGAGTCATTTTCCATTACGTGAACTACTTTCATTATGCATTATAGTTATACCTACCAGGACAGGTATCTTTCTCTATAGCTAAGCCATTGCATCAGAGCTTATTGCTGATGTATAATAGATGAATTGTCCGGTAATGTATAGATAAGAAAGGTATACACAACAGTAGTTATGTGTGTTTGTTTATATTATTTCCCAGAAATAATCGAACGATTTTATTGTATATAAACAAGCGATTAACATGGCCCCGGCCATTTAATTTGAGAAGAGGACGTGATAACTATCATTGATGCACTAGATAATCGGATACATACATTTTTTTTATAATTTGCATAAGTTCTTCATGGATGCTATGGATTTTGACAACTTCGATATAGCCGGTAAGTTTACAAGTCTATTTGTTTGGCCCAACAGTTCATTCCGGGTTTCAAATTCCTCACAGAAAGGAAATGAACGCTCTTTATCTAACTTAATATCATGCACGACAAATCAATGACTGAATGAATGAGGAACGCTCTTTATATAGAGACTCACGTGCAGTCGACCGTGATGGGTGGGAAACACAATCCTATAATTTATGTAGTTAGTGATATTTCCTATTTCCCTGCGATAGTAAAGTTGTTTATTAATTAGATATGACATTAATTATTGTCCAGAACGGCCTGTCATCGAACTATGTGAATATCGCTTCAATTTGCCCTTAACCCGAGTATAATCATTTTACGACATCACCTTACAATACCATTTACGACATCACAAATCCGAGTAATATGGTTCTACGACATGTTCTAAATCTACTCCACTGATAAACAAGAAAACCATAGTCAGAAATGGTAACGCCACCAAGATCATATTATTAGCCATAAATATAAATTATAATATAATTATAATATAAACTAGCTTTCAAATTCCATGTGGGAAATTTGGATACTTCCATATATACCACGTTTTCCCATTTCTCGTGTTATACATACATTCTTCAAGCTGTCTCGCTTTTTATTACACTGGCTGGTGGGCCCGACTTCGTCCGGGCTGTTCCCATCTGCTTTCCTGCGAAAGGCGCGATTTGACATTGAATTGACTATAATATTCTCGCCAAAAGGACCCCTTAAAGTTATGAATAAGATGAAGAATATTTATTTGATGTTATTTAACAAGTCAATCAAATAATATTATTCATTAGTTAGTTGTGAATAAGATGAAGAATATTTATTAGATGTTATTTAACAAGTCAATCAAATAATATTATTTGACTTGTTAAATAACATCTAATAAATATTCTTCATCTTATTCACAACTTTAAGGAGTCCTGGCACACGAGAATGTTTAATTATCGCCGTTTGATTTGCACCAAGTGAACTCGGCGCATATATAATTGATAGAACATACCTCTATTATGATGATCGTGTCGTTATTTGTTTAAAATACGTATCAAATGACATGTACGCACCCGTTCCCTCATTAAAATCTACATATTTCGCCCATTTTAGGGGACCTCCGCGATTTAATTTGCGTGATCAGGATACCCGCGCATAATTAATTGACCATCATTAGGCAGACCGCGACTTTATGCAGACGAAATCCGGTCTGCCTAATTTTTGCATGCCTGTCACAACTAGTTATCTTGCGATTTAATTGTAAACACCTCTCCTTGTTCAACGGATTTAGGTTGTCTTTTGTTTATAAAATGATGGGATTGAACAAATTCCGCCCCGATAATTTTGAGACATGTATGTTCGATCGATATACAGTTTCATCATTGTGCGGTCTTTTTACAATCCCGAAATTTGTACTCAATTTCGATGTATACACCAGATTTTTCGATGTTTTAATGACATTTGACCTGTTATCTTCTTTTCTGCTGCATCCTATACATAACAATGCAAAAACCAGAAAAGTTTATTTTTTCAAGACCGCTGTGGATGTTTCGACCACACAATGATGAAATTATATATCGACAGAATATACATGTGTCAAAACTAATGGGGCTGAAATGCCTTTAACAATTTTTTTTCTCAATCCCATCCTTTTATAGACAAAAGACAACCTCAATCGGTTGAACAAGGAGAGGTGTTAACAATTAAAGCACCAGATAACTAGTTGTGACTGACATGCAAAAAATAGGCAGACCGGATTTGGTCTGCATAATGTCACAGTCTGCCTAATGATGGTCAATGGTCCTCTTAGAAATAGGCAGACCTGAGAATTTGTATATTTCATATTACTTGAGGAATCACAAATTCCAATTGATCACAGCTTGGTGGTCACATTTAGAACAAAACTAGAGAAAGAGTATTTAAAATTGAGCGGTTTTAAAGTTTTTTGTATATTTACATATATCGCCCATTTTAGGGGACCTCCGCGAATTCGGGGGCTTCCGAAAAGTAACCTCCGCAAATAGGGACCTACTGCAAATCGTCGCACCCAATGCAATTTGTAAACAAATACGATTGACATGCGTTTTAACGAGGTGAGCTTTAATTAAATGAAAGAAGCAATGCTATATAAACTATTTGTCATGGACTCAGCAAGTGTGTCATATATATGTGTCAACTAAGGTCGCTTTGCGTGGTAAAAATGAAAAGTGAAAGTGAAAATTCGGAGAATCCTATTGAAAATGAAAGTACAATTTTGGGAATTCCGCGGCAGATTCAGAGAATCTATACCATTGAAAGTGAATGAACGATTCCTGGAATTCTATCAGATTTCGCGACTCTGCTCGTTTTCGTGATCATAGGTTATATAGGGCCTATATGACCAGGAAAACGAGTCGAGTCACGATACATGCATCGGTACAAACGCATTGTGTATACGATACAATTTTGACTTGATGACCAGAAAGATCGCGATTACTCCAACAGAACAGGCATGCGCACTCCAATTAAAATTACCCATAATTCACTTCACTACCACAGGGGCTCCCAATGGGTTATACATTATTTTAAGGTTATCGGTTAATTGAATACTATTTTCTTTCTACTAAACTAAACGAGACTACCTAATTACCCATAATCCAATCTCCATTGGACCAGGTTTCATTATTATTTTTTCAAGAACATATTACACCGGTGGCGTTAAGTTTACAATTTCAGCCTGTACGTGACTCTATCGGTACGATTGAGTCAGGTACGAGATTACCTAATTACCCATAATGCAATCGCCCAGTGGACCAGCTGTTATTATAATTTTTGGCTTTTTACTTATTGGTACCCACAACCCCGGGACAAAATTTAATTTCTTTAACAAAGCGGCATTTATGATCTTATGTCACATGTGTGATTTTGAATAAACATATTGCAAACCCCCACAGTTTGCTGAAAAACTGTGAAAATAGCAGGATAATGCAAACAAAGTGTGTGAAATATTTTAAATAACCATCCGATGAAATGACTCATGCATGTAAGCTAAATGAAAAGCACCAAAAATCTCATAAAATCACCAAAAAAATCATGAATTAAACTTGTCAAATTATGTTCAGCATCCATACCCATAGGTTATCCGCATCAGTAAATGTATATACATATGCACTAAAGTATGGGAAGCGCAAATGATTGCGCTTAAGCGCAAATACCACAACTAGGGCGTGATGATAAGCGTGGTGAAAGCGCGAATATGATGTCACCGAGGGCTTGCTTCCCTCATATATGGTGTGCATGTATACTCGCAAATTTAAGAAAATTAAAGTCGTCCCGACTAATACAGAAGGTAATGCTATCGAGAGTAGCCCTAACTAATATTAATAAGATTTTCTTCTTATTGAGAAGATAATATAATGCTATCACAAGTCGCCTCGACTAAAACAGAAGATAATACAATCGCGAGTCAGCCATTTTGATAAAAAAAAAAAGTTAGGCCAGCTCCCTGCCCATCCAAAACCAATTAAAACCAAAGGTGGTATGTCAATAGGAGTTAAGGTTAAGTTATGGATAAACCTATATATATATATTTATATGTGCGCTTAAGCGTTATTTTTTGCTCTTAACCGCAATCAATTGCGCTTAAGCGAAATTAATTATTAATGAATGTGAGTTTGGCCTCCAATGTTGGAGGTGGGGCATTGCAGCGCATTACAAGCGTATATAATACGTATACCAATTGTAATTTGGTATTTATTATCAAATCGAACGGGGCATCGATGCACTTACTATATTATTATTATTATTATTATTATTATGCTACTTTCGTTTTGTGGTATATATATAGTTAAACCGCTAAACATTGAATGATGCTTATATACTTAGTATTTTCGGGGCGACTTGTTATAACCCCCACCAGGGTACCCCGTCACCACACCAAATTTAGTTGAAATCGGTCCAGGGGTCTGGGAGAAAAATGCGAACAGACAGAGATATCCTATTCTTTTATATGCATATACATGTAGATATCGATTTGCAGATAATGCAGCGCATGGCAGATTGTGCTATATTTAGACATTATAAGCGTTGGTGCACTTATCTATAAAGTTATTGATTGTTTATTTGCAAAGCCAACATTTAAACTGGAACATTACGTGTGGTCTATTTTAATAGGCAAAACTTTTGCTTTGGCTTGTATAGTATACATGTACTAGCTGAAACAAGCTCCATTCGGGAGCCTTTATTCAGCGTCGGAGGGGCCTACGGCCCCTTTATGCGTTAGGGGCATGGGGCCACTGTGTGCGCTAAGCTCACATCTGGACCTAAATATTCACATATATAGGTTCATATTCCACTTATTTTATTCTAAAATAAGCCAAGCCAATAGTGGACTTACTCCCTTTATTCTGTTGGATGGCGCGGACCACCGTGAAACACACATATATAAAGAGCGTACATCTGGTCGGCAAATAGTTTCATATTGAACCTAAATATTCACATTTATTTGATTCTGAAATAGGCCCATAGTGAGTTTATTTTAACCTCCGCCAGGTACCCCGAGTTACCACACCAAATTTGGTTGAAATCGGAGTAATTATGTGACAACTAACATATTGTATTGGGAATGAAGGAGTTGGGTTTCTACCGAAAGCAAAATGTCAAATGTGTACCACTGTCAATAATCAGGGACCTGGTCTGTCAATTGCACCCCCTTGGACTTGTGCTATTATGCATGAGTTTACAGTAAAGTGCGATTTAGCAACGAAAATTTGCAATTTTAAGTACTACTTTGACCCTCACGAACGACTTACGCCCAATCTTTTAAACAGCTGGACGGGTATATACAACATTGTTTATAATTTTCAACATATCCACGTGCAAATAGGTTCATATTGGACCTAAATATTCATATAGGTTCACATTGGACTTAAATATTCACATAGGTTTATATTGGACTTATTCCGTTGGATGGCAAGGGCCACAGTGAAGACGCAAAATAAGGAACGTAAATCTGGTATTCATGAGTTGGCTTATTCGTGTTATTTTCCAGTGTGTTTCCATGAACATAACAGCACTGCTGGCTTATTTCATATCTAAATAGTCCCAAGTATGGCTGTTTTAATAACCAGAGTAATTAGGCCCATATATAGAGCGTATTTGAGATTCAAATAATGCCAATATCAGCTTATTTCGCCCAATTAAATATAAGCCCGTATTTTGCTTATTTTCTCGAGATTGTCCATCCTGTTCTCGTGAAAAAAAGCATAATACGGGCTTATTTTTATGTGTTTTAGGACCATTTAGATCGTATTTGAGAAAAAAAATAAACAATGTGCGTAAAACGCGACGTTCAAAATAAGAATGGTATGTGCTTATTTCAATTAATAAGCCCATACTGATACTATTTAATCTACTTGTTTTCATCGACTCGATTGACCGAATCATTATGAGTCGATAATGTAACTAAAACGCTCTAATTTTCAGTTTATTATTGACTCAAAATGGGGCGATTCTAAGCAGATTATCTAACTAAGACCAATTATATAAGCAGATAATGTGCGGGTTTTTTGAAGAACGGGCTGCACTTGTTCATTCTAAAAATCCAATTCCCGTGCCAATAGGTTCAAATTGGGCCTATCTATTCACATATTGATATTGGACTTATTTTTTTATGAAATGAGCCTATGTTAAGCCTATACACGTAGAATGGGACAGGTCGCACTGAAAATACATTATATGAAGAGCGTGCAAAAGTCGTATCGATTAAAAAGTAGATTAAATAGTGCCAATATGGGCTTACTTCGGATTGAAATAAGCATACCATGCTTATTTTGAACGCCGCGTTTTATGCCCGTATATAGACAGGAAAAAGAGCATTTTTTTCACAAATATATACGCTCTATATGGGCCTAAACGCAAGATTAAAAATAAGTCCGTATTGTGCTTCCTTTCACGGGAGCAGGTTGTTTTTGCAAAAAATGAGCACAATGCGGGCTTATTTTATAATTGCGTAAAATAAGCTCATATTTGCATTATTTGAAAGCTGAAATACGCTCTACATGGTCCTAATTACTCTGATTATTAAAACAGTCGTATATTGGACTATTTCAATATGAAATAAGTCCGTAGTGTGCATGTTTTCACGTTGGAAAATAACACGATAAGCCAACTCACGACTTAGCGGCCCGATTCGTCATCTCATGTTTAAACCTGGTACACGTAAACCTCTAGGTTTAAACCGCCGTGAGTCAGCAAAATCCGTTGTTTAAACCCGCGACCGCAGGTCTAAGTGGCGCATTCGTCATCTATGGTTTAAACCTTGGCCAGCCAGACCAGTGGTTTAGCAGTAGTGTCTCTGTGTCGTCGAGATAATTAATCATACTTTCCTAATGCGGACCGCCTCGTTTTATTGATTGCGAAAATCAATAATTATGACAACGACCATATTTTGATTGGAAATTTATAAGCGAGAAGCACTCACACCTATAAAGCGTGTGGGAATAAGTTTTTCTCAATTTCGATATCTTGTTTGCGTTTTATAACCTTAAACCGGCAACTAAACCATCTAATTCGGCGGTCCAGCTAAACCAACTTTACCTAGGCTAAACTTGAGATGACGAATCCGTCTTTTCATCGCGGTTTAGAATTGTCATACATTAAATCAAAGGGTGTAGCTGTAAATTATCTCGAGTGAGGGTGTCTGTGGTGCCTGTCGGGTGGTGTTGTCATGTCACAGTTGATTCATTCGCACGCCAGTTTTGCTCAGATATGGACATTACTTCAATAAGATGTTTACAACTTATCTTGTGGGGTTTTTTTTTGGCTTGTGGCAATCACAAATACTGGTGTTTTCCACCAATTCATTTGAATAGCTCACCGTTTTAATTTTGACACCAAAACGATGCTACTGCATGACCAGACATGTTATACACATAGTTTGCAATCCTAAACTTATATTGCTATATGAGTAAAATTTGATAACTTATTTTGATGTAGATCATGCCACAAAGCTCTACTCTGGCTTCGGCCATAAATTCCCATAATACTCCACCAGTTAAAAACCTGGGAACTTTTTGATTTTGAAAATTTATTACATTGAAAAAAAGCAACGCATGTAATATATTTATTTATTAAAAGCTGTGCCTCTGTAAGGTTGCCCACTTCAAACAGTTCAGATTCCGCTTCTGATGTGCACGCATAAGCAAATTGCTTTTACTTGACTGAACTCTTGGTCCAGGATTGACTCAATTATGGAGCCTGTGTTCAGCGTCAGAGGGGCATGCGACCCCTTCGTGCGATAGGAGCCTGCGTCACATATGCGCACATTTTGATCATTTGAACATTTTAATTAAAAAACAAATTTAATTAAATTTAAAACAAACAAATATTATTATAATTTTTAAATATTGTTTCTTGTTAGATACAACTCCTTACTCAATTTAACAACACAATCAGTTTTAGAACAGTTGCTAACAGACAAACGGACATACAGATATACAGCTCCTATACCCTTTAATATATACAGATATACATGTAAATATACCACATTTTGTCTTTGCGGGTAAAGCATCTTGCAGAAAATCTCTCACAAGCAAACTGATAAACAACGCGTGAAACTCGTGTTCAGAGACATGCCCTTTGTCAGATCGATTTAAACCCATGAAGAGATCGGATTAATGGTCCATGAGCGATACTTATTTATCAATGAATACATCCAATGAACGTGCACGCGTTCACGATAATTTATGACTTGTCAATAACCATTATATCGGCTTGTATTTTGGTCCGATAGGTAAGAGGGTAGTTTGACTGTATGCTCATATCATCGAATCGAGTTGTCAATTAGTTGGTATCTGAACGACAAAAACGCCCCCTTAGACCCGGTTTGGCTGGACCGCCAATGTAGGTTTTAAACCAGGTTTAAACTCGGAGGTTTAAATCGGAGATGACGAATCCCGCCAACAGGTGTACGTTCGTTTATTGCATGTTCACTGTGGCCCGTGCCATTCAACGGTCTAATCTGAGAATCAAATAAGTTCAAAATAAACCTATGTGAGGTCGTAAGTCGTTCGTTTGGTCAAAATAATTGGGGAAAATGCAATTTTTCGTTGTATAAGCGCACTTTTACGCGGAACCATAGCAGCCACGAAGCTCTCCTAGTCGATTTTTTCTTGTGCCGCCACTGAAAAATCCCAAACTAGGGCATATATGCATATACAGCTGTTCAAACATTTATCATAAGTCAGTTGCTAAATCGCCTATGTAGACAAATAACCACAGCAACAACGGGGTTATCCTTGTGGATTCTTGTTATGCCACTGTTCCATCTACAAACTGGTCATTTATGCCCTTTCAGCTGTTCACAAATTGGGCGTAAATAAATTTTCGTTACTAAAGCGCCTCTGTATGCATACCCAATACAACCACGGTGCTATCCCTGTCGAGTATTGTTGTGCCAGCAATTATAGTCCCTCTAAACATCACAAAGAAGGTCATGTACACCCATGCAGCTGCACGTTCAAAGGTCATGTATGGCTGAATAATATGTAATTTGTTGTGCTAAATCGCCTCTGTGGACATATATAACCACAACAGGCACGTGTCTACATAGTGATTGTATATTTTTATTGTGCCACCAGTCCATCTAAAAATCATAACATATCATCGTGCCAATAGGTTCAAATTGGACCTATATAATTATTCACATAGGTTCTCGTATTGATGAAAAAGTAGAATAAATAGTGCCAATATGGGCTTATTTCGTATTGAAAAAAGTCCATATCGGACTTATATTGAAAGCTGCGTTTTACACCCATATGATCGTCTTTTTCTTAAATACTCTCTATATGGGACTAAAATGTAACATTCAAAATAATCACGCAATGTACTTCTTTTCACAAGAACAGGCTGTAAAATCAAGCCTGTTCTCGAGAAAATAACCACAATTCGGCTTTTTTATTCTCGCGAGATCAATTCATATTGGCATTATTTGAAAACGCAAATACGCTCTATATATGGACATAAACTCTGGTTATTAAAACAGCCCCATTTGGAAATATTTAAATATGAAATAAGCATGTATTGTGCTTATTTTTAAGAAAACAGATTGGAAAATAACACGAATAAACCAATTCACGGCCTACCATAATTATGAACGGTCTTTATACTGGGTTTTCATTGTGGACGATGGAAATATGTTACTTAACTCTATATTGTGAGCATAATAGTACGATTGAGTTATCAATAAAGCATCTAAGAATAACGTGTTTACGTCCACTGAGTGCTTAGTTCAGAATCATATAAGTCCAATATTAACATATTTGAATATTTATCTATTTATATATGCGCATACACCTCATCAGGAAAGAAGCCCCTAGCGACCGCTAATTCCATTTTTATGACATTAGAAATGGTATAGGTATGTGAACTTTATGTCACTTTAATAACAAAAATAGTAGCGCTCCGGGATTGAGATATCAATTCTTGGGACCGGGGTGTTGATAATATACATATGTATGGAAAGAGGGTTTTTATTCAATTTTCGAGTCGATATAGGCCAACCATATGAGGGAAGCAAGCCCCCAGTAACCCATAAATACTATTTTATGGTACAGATCTCTGCAGGAGATGTCACTTTACTTAAATAAACTAGAGCTCCGGGTGGAGACACTCAATCGTGGGGTAAGGATTCTGATTTATGAAAATATGGGGTGTTTTTTTTACTCAATTTTAAGTAAATTAGTACACCATATGAAGGAAGCATGCCCCCAGGAACCCCTAATTCCATTTTTATGACCATGGATATTGTATTATTTGTGCAAGAGATGCCCTTTAATCAAACACACTAGAGCTCCAGGGTGGAGAGACATTCATGGGGCCGGGATGCTGATGATATTAAAATAGGGGGTTTTACCCAATTTTAAGTCAATAATTACACCATATGAGGGAAGCAAGCCCCCAGGGACCACTAATTCCCTTTCTATGGCCATCTAAATTGTATATATCTGTGCAGGAGATGACCCTTTACTGGCATTTACTAGAACTCCGGGATGGAAACACATTCATGCGGCACGGATGCTGATATGAATTTTTAAATATGTTTTTTATTCAAATTTCGAGTCTATATAGGCCCACCAATAATTCATAATTCCCTTTTTATGACAACGGAAATGCTATGTATCAGTGCAGGAGATGTCCCCCTTACTAAAATTTACTAGAACTCCGGGATGCAGACACACATTCGTGGGGAAGAGATGCTGATAACATGAAAATATGGGGAGGAGGTACCAAATTTTAAGTCAATAAGTAAACCATATGAGGGAAGCAAGCCCCCGGGGACCCCTAATTCCATTTTTATGACCGTGTATATGTATATATCTGTGCAGGAGATGTCCGGGACATCATGTCCCGCTACTCAAATATACTGGAGATTCAGGATGGGGACAAACAATCATGGGACATGGATGCTGATGACATGAAAATATGTGTTTTTGGGCCAATTTCAAGTAAATAAGTACTGGTACAGCAATTATGAGTGAAGCAAGCCCTTGGTGATACCCAATGACACACGCGCCATTAGTCGCACATTTCGTCGCTTGTGTCCCTTTCGGCGCGCGCCGAAACATGCGTTACCGTAATGGCGCACATTTTGTCGCTTTCGGAGCGCCGAAACATGCGCTAATATCGCACATTGTGTCGCTTTCGGCGCACCGAAACATGCGCTAATATCGCACATTTTGTAACGGCGCACATTTTGTCGCTTTCGGCGAGTTACTAATGGCGCACTTTTTGTCGCTTTCGGCGCGCGCCGAAAGCGCCATTAGGAAGTGGCCCTAATAGTATTCCATAGTTCAGCATATTATCGCGAACGCAGTTTAACTCAATTATAACGAAGTTAGTAGAGTTTAGGTTGTACCAATGACTTGTTAGCAATCGGCCATAACCATATACAGGGAGGGGAAACCATTTGACCGACCTCTACCCCAGTTCAGCAGTTCAAAATCCCGTTCAGCAATAATCTGCTGAACTGCAACCGCCGTACTGCTGAACGGGATTTTGAACTGCTGAACGGGCATGGCGTGCGGTCAAAATGTGTCCCCTTCCTGTATTGGCATATAACACTTATATTATGTGTATTTACACAACCTACAACCGGCTATCGTCGTTATATTTGAGATAAACTGAAATCGGGAAATCTGCTGATCAGCATTTTAGGTGATAACCTGCTGATTCAGCGTTTTAGGTACTCCCCCAAGTACCTGCATGGCGATCATGGCGGCCGATATCAATGCCTCAAAACTAAATCACAACAGTGTATGAGCTTGCAGACGAGCAGACAATTTTTATTTTATTTTTTTTATTTCAGAATTTCAGAATAACTTAGTGCTATTTTCTCAATGCCCCGAGCTTTTGAGCTTCAGAATCTGGAAAACATTTAACGCTGGAATAGATCTGGAGCCTCACAATTGCAAAGCTGTTATAGAGAGAGCTGTCAGAGGCGTGGAGTCATTGAGCAACCTCGACAATAGCTTCTATTTGACCCTTTCAGCGTGTTACGATGAATTTGCTCAAAGCTACAAAGAGGTAAGATCCAGCGATTAAATGTCAAAATGTAGACCACATATGGGTAAAGCTATATAGAGTTGACATCCATGGACGAAGGTCTATGTTGTGGAATTCCAACTTAGAATTTCCCAGCTGCACCCCCCCCCCCCCACCCCAACTTGAAACTACCTAAATGTCTGGGGAAATCCGTATGCACCTTTTTTTACAACTGGTACTTCGGGCTCTCCAAATGTTGGAAATGTCCACCCTTAAACCACTATTTTTAGAGGTTGGAAATGTTTCCAACTGATGGCCATTTCAGTCCACAAATATGACAATAATGTATATATAAGAAGGAAACAATACAAACTGGTTGGACAAATTAAATTACTAGTATCTGAACTAGTGTCCCATATCTGGACCTGAATCAAGCTAAGCATAGCGTTAGCGAAAGGGGTATCTCCTTCCAAAATTGAAGCAGAAATATTTAGTGGGAGAGTGGGAGCGCAAAATAATTGTCGACCGATTCGGACAAGAATTTTACATGAAAGAGGCGGTCGGCTGTGATTGCCCTATGACCTGACGCCAGACGAAATAGTTCCTTTCTCAATATCGACGTGCTTTGTTCAACGCTTTAGAATATACTCGTCGCTTTAGGGCAAACAAAGGCATGATCTCAGTTAGTTGACAATTGGTAAAACGCGAGGAATAGAAGCTGGCAAATTGAGTGACTGATTTCCATATCACTTGGCGTGTACTGACTTGATCAGATGTATGGGCTGTTCTGTATTGTCAGATCTATTTATAGTTATCACGAGTTTAAAGTGATGTGAAACACTCCGGTAGGGTGATCAAATAGATATGGAGAATAATCTTGCTCAAAGTAGTTATTTTTTATGGATATTAATCCAAATTGACAACACACACCGTCATTGTTACATATTAATTAAGTGCAAGGACTCTATATGTCAAAATCGTTTGCATTAGTTTATCGCCGATTGTTGCGTCCCGAATTGAGGTGTAAATATTTACAATTGAGCGTAGTTCAGAAGATGTTTTTATGGAGTGGTAAGGTCGATTCATTTGGAAATTTTGGTGATCTTAGTAGAATGATAAATTCTCCAGGTTGGCAGAGTGCCTGGGTACTAACTTATAAGTTCATTGCACTCGAACAAGTCCATAATATGTCTTTAATGTTCCAAATGCAACCAGTTGGGATAAATGATCCGCTGCCAGCTATGCCATACGTCTGTTTTATCCCACCAGGTTGTTATTAATAACAAGACAGGTTTGCCTTAATGACTACCTTTTATTAATTAATAAAGCAACAGGTAGTCAAAAACTTGTTTGTGGACCTTCAATTTTCTTGGTATTGGTGAAGTCCCTTTTTTGGTACCACCCAAGCGCCAAAGACGAAATGTATGTGGTGGCCGCATTAAATTTTACCCCGCTAACAATGGGAGAGGGGCAGACAGAGTAAGAATGCACCAGGGGATTTCATGCTGAACGATGGCGCGCCAGCACCAGGTCACCAGACCATATGTCCTTGGTCTGTGCTAATGACTGGGTCCCATCGGCCCAAGGGAGGGGACGACGCAACCTAAGGTTGTGAATGGGTTGTCTTCCTTCGTTCAAGTGAAGCGTATATAGCAGAAGGTGGTGGTGCAAGACGCAAGGATAAGCGCCACCGCACCCGAACAAGCGAACTGTGGCGACCAGTCCATCCCAAACGAAGCCTACGAGTATGGAAGGAACGTCAGCGAGACGTAAGTGGCCCCACCCAACCCCTTTCGGATATATGAAGTGGCAGACTACCACCACATGGGACCTGGCAATATAATAAGTGCATCGAGTTTCATGATATAATATTATGTATATTTTGTCTTGTATGTGAATTAAGTGATAGTTAACTTGGTCCGTGGACTGGGGGTGATATTATTATAGTGTGAATGTCGTGATAAGAAATAACCCAGACAAGTCCATAGAAATGGTAGAACACCCCGCTCAAGCGAAGATGTCCTTGAAGCAGCAAGACAGTCTATTAAAGATACGGCAGTCTTCGCGGCAGGCATGCTCACATCCGCAAAAACTGCCATAAACAGAAAGAGTAGTATATAATAGGCAGATGATGTTCGAATACCAAACCGCACTATCGCGTACAATGGCGGTTGTCACGTTTGTATGCATTGTTATGTAAACAAACATCAATCACGTTACAGAACCATTTGTTTATACACCAACACGTGGAACTACCGGATCGTCCAATAAAAACGTTCCAATGTGCTCGGGGAAAGCGGATATAAAATTATGGTTGCGATCAACAATCGCATACAAAGCACACCAAAGTATATTATTATCACCCGTTTGACCCGCTGACAGTTTAAAATCCAGCTAATCCATGGTACTACATTATTGTGAAATCATGAGAAAGAAAACGTGTACATCCTATAATTGTTCTTGCAAAGAGATGAATATTTTACAATCCAGCTAGTAGTTACTCCTAACCTATATAGGGGACTACCTAGCAAATAAGGATTTAAAATGATTCTCGTACACGATACGTGTTTTGTGAATAATATCGCATTCATATCACCATTTTGCTATACCACTAGCATATTCTGGAGGAAATTAGTACAACTTGACAACTCACTAGAATGACTAGAATGACGATCACCCAGTCCGTGAAGGGGGAGACGCACACTGTCTATAAAACCATCCAAAATGGCTAAAGAATTGCTCTGGAGCCATCGAGTGAAAAGTTCGTGAAAATGGTACATAGTCGTTGTCATTGTATATTGGTGTGGCGCGCATGCTAAGATACCAGAAAAACAATAGAAAGTAAAGCCATTGACAGCCGGAAAAATCATACTGTCCCCATTGGCACCAGAACTGCTATAAGTAATATTGTCGCACAACACTCCAATTATCCAATAGCTTGCATGTTGTCTTGGCTCCACGAGAGTATGTGTCAATTGTATCACAAAGTGGAGCTAGAATTTCGATTGCCTAAGGTGTCATCATACCCCCAAATATTATAATGAAAGATTAAAGCTGACCGAAATATCCCACCCAATGAAAACCAATGTTGAGAAGCCACGTATTAAATGATGTGATAATATACCCTGGATCTTAACGATGGTGGCACAAAATTTCGCGGGAACCAAAAGCCAATGAGAAGGTCCTGACAGGTTTTGAGCAAATCAATTTTGGAAATATTGGAAACGGTTGGCAAAATGGGCATCGGCCCCCGGTGCAATGAATGTTCTGAAAAGGAACGGGAGAGGACTTAGTGAGAAATAGGTATCAAATCACATCCCTGCAACGTGCCGAAAAGGGGGAGATGAGAATAGATGGGAGCATGGATTATTCCAAGCCCAGGGAAGCCCTGAGCGAACCAGATGGCGCATGCTGATAACGGGACCGGCATGGGGATTGTACCTGCATGTAAAACATTAAGTGCTACCTTCGCTCAAGCACAAGGTAGAGAAACACTACCGGATTATGTAAAACCTTCTGGGGTGGTACTATGTGAACCGCTGCAGCATTGCGGCTGCTATTTGTCCAAGCACAGAAACAGGTGAATGCCCTGTTTCGGGGATTATCGTTGTGACAAAAGACTTGACCGAAGCATAGGGAAAAAATAGACACGGCCTAAGCATATGAACCAAGCCAGATAGATTGACCAGACCAGTATTCGGCTAAATAACAAGTATATGGGTGGCATCAAGACTCGCCAGAAGTATTATCAGACCAAGTATTCGGCTAAATAAAGATTACTGATGGTGACCAAAAAGACTTGCCATAAGCATAGGAAAACAAGTCATGCTTGGCCTAATTGTAGGAAACAAGACATATATATTTATCAGACCAAACATTCAGCGAAATCTAAATTAATTATAGGTGACCAAGGCGTTGCCTAAGCGTCGGAACCAGACCAGACTCGGCTTAAGCATATGAACCAAGCCATAGATAGTGTGCGGAAGCCTAGACATAAAAATATCTCATTAAGATAACAGAAACACATAACTACTGAACTCAATATTAAGTGCATTTATGTTGGCATGGAACCCAATAGCTGTTAGTGCTTCATATATCATGTATAAGTATGATATATCTTACTTGTGCGATATTAACTTAATTGTTACTGTTATGGATGGTACAACATCAATAAATATGGGAAATATAATCTATAAATGCGTGCACCTTTAATTCAGGTATAACATATATGGTAAACGCTGTACCCAATATACCGGAGGACGTGGGGCTATATTGCTTATTTTAATTAAACTTTCTGACTGATTCTGAAACTTCATATACATCAGGGGCTATGCCTATCATTAGCATATGTCAGCTTCCGGTTGACAAGACATGGTACCTCTTGTCATTAACTCAACTATCATTGGGCATCCCCCTTTACTCACATAAATGATGTTGGTCATACAAAGCTAAGATATCTTATTTTAGACGACCAATACCAACTATGCCTGGTTATAAACGTTTGTGTTGCTTTAAAATGTTGTAGTTTGTTTTAAGTGGGATAGCATTAAACCCAATCAGGAGTATGTAACCACATGTCACCAGAAAATAAATTGGCTCCACCCCAAAAATACTTAATTCTATAGGATTAAGTATTGTTTGGGTGGGGTCAATTTTAGTTCTGGTGACCTGTGGGTTCTCGTTGTTTAGATGTACTGTGGAGATGATCTATGGATCATTTTGTAAACTTTTTGCAACTTGATTTCTTGCGCCTGTCGGCCAGATTCCCAGCCAGTGTGTGAATCACGATGGCTTAAGTGCAAACAGATGAAATGCGCTTAAGTGCAAGTGTATGGCATGTGCTTATGTGCAAATAAAATCTGTTAAATTTATCAGTCCTTATGTATGTTGGTGTCATTTACTATATCGCCTGCCCAAATTTGTATCAACCCCTTAAGAGCAATTAGTCGCACTCAAGCGCAAATTGTAACAATCGTTTTAGCTTAAGTGCAAATACTTTAAATGATTTGCGCAAACGAGCATGTCAGTAAGTTATTGGAGCTGTGCACTATTAGTCTGGCTGCCAAGTCACAAATGCTTGTTGCGTATAAAGCAGTTTTATCAGTTGACTCCGGTGGTCAAGAGCACCATCCTGAAGAATCTACAGGCTGACTAGCTGGCAACCTTGGAGAATTTGAGAACTTTAAGTTAAACCAAATGGATGTCAAAATGGCCATCATTGCCACAAGCAGATGGTTTCTATTGGAAATGAAGCACAATATCATCGCAGTATTGCACAATGATTATGTTCATTTGACCACTTTGTATTATTTCAATATTGTGATGGTGGTATTTCGGTGCACCCAGTCAATTACACGTAATCTGTGCAATGGTACCCAATGCATTGCTGAAAGGGTTTTGAACTGTGTGTGCCAAGCTCCATGAAGAATTCAGTCGCCTATGCAGGGCTTACCGCTGCACGCATCCACATGTAATGTGAAGGAATGTCACATTTATTTATTTGAGACTTTTGTAGGTTACAATTCATTCTGCATTATTCTGAGAAACTGAACTGTCCGTATTCATTTGAAAATTGACTAGAAGAAGCCAGAATGAATTGTAACTGACAAAACACTTCAATAAAAAATGTTAAGATTTAGTTAAGAAATACACATGCCGGCAGTGGTCAGACATAGCGTAGCGAGTGGCACAAACTCTGTTTTGCAGCTTGGTGCTGCCCGTGGTTCAAATTGTGTTCCCTTCCTGTATGTCCGTATGCCCCGTCGATTAAAAGTAATTCGCATAACCTACACCAGACTGTTTTCGTTATATTTTAATTAAATTGGGTTCTGGAGTATCTGCTTAACTGTTCCCTATAAACTGCCGAAATGGATTTTGAACTGATGAACTCGAATGGGGGTCATCAAATGGTGTTCCCTCCCTGTATTGGGATATAACCCATAAATCTGTCAATTGCACAATCTAAAACCGACTCTCTTTGATATAACTGAGTTAAACCGAGTTAACGAAATCTTTTGATTTTTGTTCAGTACAAGCGAGATTACTGAGTCGTGGCAATATTGGATTCATCAAGCCCCGTTCCGTTGTTTCAGAAATTCATCCAGCCCCTGTTCCGTGGTTTTAGTGCTATAGGTCAAAGTTCTCGAGTAGCATTTCCGTATATAGAGTTTTTTAATATTCATGATATGGAAATGCTACTCCAAAACTTTTACCTGTAGCACTAAAACCACGGAACGGGGTTTGTTGGATCCGATATGGCCGCGAGTTAGTGACAAGGCGTATTAAGTCAAAACTAAGATTGTCGCGATTTCAAGCCGTCATATTTG
Organism: Siphonodentalium dalli; assembly: GCA_032622095.1. Lineage (NCBI taxonomy): Eukaryota > Metazoa > Mollusca > Scaphopoda > Gadilida > Siphonodentaliidae > Siphonodentalium > Siphonodentalium dalli. Next base: position 139,732,013 of record CP136069.1, on the reverse strand, counting down.
GGATTGAGATTGTTACAACCACACTTTATATGTATGACAAGTAAGTGCTACAAGTGGGTTCATAGATAAGAGCATACATGTAGTTGCACGTACATTTGCTGAATATTATTAATATTCATTGCTTACTAAAATTTTGCAGATCTCAAATCCAGATATTGTCCAGTCGACAATTTGCATGTTCAAGGGTGAGTATTTAAATTTGATGAAAACAAAACAAAATAATAACATAATCAGGCAGAGCTAATTTGAATCTTCAAATTTTAACTACTTTTATGTAATTTGAAACGAGAGATGAGTCAGCGCGATAAATCTATCTATTTTTATGTAATAGTAAATAAAGTTTGTTGGTGCATAAAGTGTCATAATAACAGAACACCTGGTCCAGTCAACAGGAAAACCTATGTAAGACCAGACTGACAAACAAAATGTAGCACATGTGATCAAATGCAATGATGAAAGAAATGAGCTGATATGAGGGCATTTTCTGGCGGTATGTAGATAATGAAATACTATGAGAATTTACTTGAGATATATAGAAAGGTTGTGATATGGATGGATTGCATATGCAGTATACTTTTTAAATCATATCAAGGATTTTGAATGAAACCGCTTATTGATCAAAGTATAGACCCACACGAAATGATCATATGTGATTCATATATATTATTCCAGAGGATTGCTATACAATTTCCTATAGGATCCTATATGACATGTCCGTATGGGCATGCAGAGTATAAATATAAGATTATGTGTTGCATTTATGTCTGATTGATTTCATAAAGGTTTCATTTATTAATTTCCATATTAAAATGTTGTGCAATATCTATCTACTTGTGGGTTTTATTGAATACTCTGAATATAACTTGCCAAAGTCATAGCATTATTCCAAGGAATATAATAAAAAGAACGCACTTGCCGTAGTTCAATGCTTGAAAGAAAGTTGGACCCGATTCTGCAAAAAAATTCTTTAACTTGAATAATACTTTTTGTGGTATATACAGTCTGTATACTAGCAATTTAAAGTATTTATCTAACGTGAGTAACCCAGATGTCTTAACTCATTTCAGCTGCAGTGTATGTTTGCCATGACGAAGTGGAAATGGCCGATAGGTTTCAAAACATTATGAGTATGTTAGAAGATATTTCTCCATCAAAGAATATTGCTTATGCATATTGTGTAAGTCTACAGACAAAATAGTTAGCATAAACACGTCAAATGGAAATGATTGTGGTTTAAACAATATATATTTCTTCCTAAATAAAATATTATTTTTAATAGTGACGTATGTATATAAAGACTTGAAGGGAGGAAGAGGATTTGACAACGAGCATTAGTGTTTATTGTTAACCTCCTCAATTTAGGAGAGCATTGATTATATATATAGCCATCTCCTCAAAAAAGAAGCATATACATTTTGTGGTCAGTGAGAAGTGGAAGACAATGTTGAGTAAGAGGAAGACAAACATAGCATGAGAAGATTAATGAATTGATAAATTGCAGTTTGGTGAGAGAAAAAAACAATAAACACATATATTTACAATGATCACTTCTCTTATGTATATGAGATTATGAGACACTAAACTTACCTACGCACCAGCTTGACAAAATAATTTACAGCTACATTTCTCCTTTGTATAGGCGACTCATTGCGGGGACCACCAAACTAGTGGTATTCACATTACATATTCAGAATACCAAGGAAGTAACTCTTTCTTAGTCACAATAACAGACACTAACTAATTTATTTCCATTTTCTTAAATATGCCATTTGCAGGTGATATATGCTACTTTCTGAATTCGATATCTGAAACCTTTGTCTTATTTCACTCGAAAAGGTAAAACAACGACACAGATTCTCACGTTCCAATATTCAACTTGATATTGTGATATTGCATGTTTTTAAAAAGGGCAAATGATATCCAGGCACTTCTGTGTATACCTACCATTTCTAAATAATATATTAGATTATATCCGACCACTTGCACCTTGAAAATGTACTAACCTGGTCGTATGCATGTGGCATGGCGTCAACACTGTAAGATTAGTATTGTGATTTATATTGTGATTAGTATACTATTTGCATGCATATGTATATAACATGTATATACTTGTCACATGATATTCGTAAATCATTATCAATATAGTTATTTGACACTCAACTGATTGACTGATCGCAGATGGATTGATTGACTAACTTCTTCAGATTGATTAATTGCTTCAAATGGATTGATTGACTAATAAGTTCTTCAAATTGATTGATTAACTAATTTCTTCAGATGGCTTCTTTAGTTCCTTAATGCATTTTAACAATAGACTATGACACATCTGTCTTCATAGCGGTGTCAAATGCACAACATTTGCTGCATATCTGGGCTGTGGTCCAAAAATAGGACTGTTAGTTAAATATGGTGACAAATCGTGTACATATATAATGTAACTGATTTTATATCATGTGCGTGCTTACTGAACTAATTTATTATTGATAAAAACGGCTACCTATCGCAATATGGCACCTGATGTAGGTTTGACGTCATAAAATCATCTGAATGTTCATGCCATATATATCTCCATAGCAATACCACCGCAACACATACTCGTTACAAGTTACATGTATGTATGTCTGGATGAACGGGATTATTATTGCAGACATGTTGCTTTAATCCAGAGCTACCAGGAGCTACATCATATAGTTTCATCACTTGTGTTTTAAATTTTATATATTATACATTAGTTGTTTTGTTTTTTTTTGGTATTCTAGCTCGTCCATGGGTTGATTGAAACAGTTGAGTTGGGGTTGAAGGCAACAGACTTGCAGTTTTCTCGCTCGAATCATTTTGTAGGCACAATCGGATTGTGTCTGAAACTCCTGGTTGATGCCAAAGAGGTGACGGCGACATCAGCAAGCATGCTCGCTCTAAAGGAGAAGTTTCTGAATTTCTTGCATCAAATTGTTATGCAGGTACTTATATATCGAATTATCATTAAAATCAATTTGATTGTATACTTATATGATCAACCATAACCCTTTCATTATTAAGTGAAAACTCTGATTCAGTTATAAAAGTACACATTGGAATGGCTTGTATTCATTGGAGGAGTGTTGTGATAACGCCCTATGCAGAAGACATATGATTCCTATCATTGCTATTTGGTCATTTGGAGGGAAAGTTACGTTCAGATAATACAGACGAATCAAGGTTATAATTAATATTTAACAGGTAGATTAGTAATAATTGACATGTAGGTTATTAATAATTAACAGGTAGATTATTAATAATTAACAGGTATGTCATTGGCCCAACTTACTGTTCTGTGGTACACTTTCCATAATGTAGACATATTTCAGATAACAAATAATAAGTTGATTTTGTGTAAATAAATAAGGCTATATGAGTATAATGAATGTGTTTTATTGAAGGATATTTTGCTGTAGCCATTTGAGCACTGCTTTACAGTTCACAGACTGTGTTAAAAAGGACACATCACATGACACAAACATACCCAAAACATCCTTTCTTAAATAACGAGTATTTATAGTCATCAACAGTATAAAGAACACATATGTTCCAGGTAGCTGAGATGAAGAATTGCCCGAATGCAGTTGCACGATGCATAGACAAAGTTTGCACCCAAAGTAAGTGTACATTCTGGATATAGACAACTAGCAGTGATTTGGAACATTCCGTTTGTGGAAATTGTATGGGAATAGAGACTACTCTTGCTCAAAGTAGTTATTGTCCCCCAAAACATTTCGGTGGACTATTATAATCAGCATGACCATCCGTATGTCCATCCGTTTTGTCCGGATCATAACGTCAACATTATTACATGAATCAGAATTCCATATGATTTGGTATGTAGTTGGTGTTTAAGAACGCACATGTTAAATTCGAATTTTGTCACGGTCCGATAATTTTTGACGGAGTTATGCCACTTTATCGACTGAACTAGAATTCACAGTTTAGATTGTCCAGATGATAACTTGAGCAATATTCAACAGATTGTGGTGCGTATATCACATTTTATATATTAAAATAATTTGATAGATATATCAAATTATCTGAAGCACTGACTCAATATATGATGTGTCATTGTTTTATTTGGGTGTGAAAAAAACATATCAGAATGTATGAGCATTGGCTCAGTGATTTGTAGAGTGCGTGAACATATAATTTTTTATCGAATTATAAATGTTAAGATAAGTGGCAAAACATCCTTATATGGACAGCATGCATATGTATTACCATATATATGTGCTTTCTGTATTAAGAAGTATAATACATGTATATATCTATGCTATTTATAGTGGAAGGTAATATATAACTGTAATGACACACAAACTAAGTAAGAAAATGAATGGCTACTGTGATGATTTCCGTAATTTAGTTTTTTTATTTTGCATTTTGTAGCACTTTTCTGTTTCTTCTCTTATACTATTTCACTATTTTTCTTTTCATACTCGCATGGTCTGTTCCATCACTCTCTTCAACTCCTAGATACCTCCGTGGTCATTCTTGGTCTAATTATTTTATCACTCCGCCTGCTACATGTATGTCTCCTGTTTTCACAACTTTACCATAAATATAATATAGGCTTCACACTTCTCAAAACCAAACTACATCTTGAGGTCTTCACTAAACGTTTTCACCAGATGTATCTGCTTCTCAATTTCATCATCACTCTCTGTGTATAACTTGATTTCGTCCATGTACAAGACGTGTGTTAATTTTGAAGTCCCGGTTTTATCCTTCATGCTATAATCCGAACCAGAATCATTCAGTTCTGATTGATAGTGGGAACAAACTAATGTAGAATAATAGATAATGAGTCTCCCTGAAAGATACCTCGGGATATCTTAATACTTTCTGTTCGGATTGTTCCATTTTATGGTGGTTATATATCTGGGTGTTCCATCTTTTCATAATATGCTCCAGAAAATTGACTACAAGATGGGGTTGGGTTGGTACAATTTCAGGGTTTCTATTATCCAACTATGCGGCACACTATCGAACGCCTTCTTGTAGTTAATTCAAGCAGTACACAGGTTTCGCTTCTTTTCCTGCTATGTTCCATTACCATCTTGTTCAGTATAGTTGGTCCTTGCAGTAATATGTGCCCGACAACACCCTTTGTTTGCTCTATTTGTATAATATTTCGGACTGAGAGATGTACAGTCGCTCTGTAAGAAGTAGAAGTCTGTATGTGGAAGGTAGACATGTGATAGGTCTGTAATTGTTGGGGTTGTCCGTTGGTTGAAGTTTCGGTAAAAGTGTGGTAATTCCGGTCGCAAGCCAGTCAGGTGCACTTTCTGGTGGTGACTGCACTATTTCTGTAAAGTATTTTCCTAGGTATTGATGGCAAACTGAATTTCTTGAACCAAAAATTCTGAACAGCGTCAATGTCTGGTGATTTCCAACATTGAGTTATAGCTTTTTGTACCTCTTCTATTGTTATTTCATGCCAGTACTATTCTGTAATGTAACTGTTGTGTTCTACTTGTCTATTGAACCATTCGAATTGTCGGTTGCGCTCTATATCTTTCTCCTTTTATTGCTCCAGAATGTATCGACGACTGCTTCACTTGGGGTGGATTCAATCTTAAGTGCCTCTTCGTTCAATTCTCCATAGAAGTGTTTAGCATTCATATTGAATGTTCTGTTCTGTGAATAATGCTTACAGCGTTTATCAAATCTGCTGTCTTTGAGTTTTGGCTTGTATTTCCTGCTTTAAAACTTCAATTGTTTCCTGTAATTTTGCTTGTCCATTTATCAGATATTTTCTGCATATCCTCTCGAATTCCACTGATACTGATAAAAATCAGATCTTAGTTTTTCTATCTGTTTCCGTATCCGTGATTTCCATTTCGGTTCTTGTTTCTTTGAATTACACTTCGGTTTTTGGTTTTCTGTTTTCCCATTCTGCTAGCAACTACATACGATGCTGCGTACATCAGTTTGTTAATTTCAGTCAAATTGAGTTGTTTTGTCTCCAAAATGATGCATATTACTGTGTTGGCATTTATAATTAGGCTACGGGTTTTCTGATTTAGAACTAATTTCGTATTCGTTCCCTTTGTTAATGTTCTTATTGTTTTCTTCCTCATACTCCTTATCGATCTTAAATATTAGTTCTAACACAACCTGATCAATATTCTTGAATATATCGGCACTTATCTCTATAGAATCTTCTGCGCTCGTGTTATCGTTATTGGCCCGTCGACAAACTCTTCTGATGAATCACCTGTGTCTTCATATGGCTGTGAGACCGGTTCACCTCTTGTTTGTTGTTGCTATGCACGACATGTTTGTCGACTATGTAATTTAATTCTATCAAAGGTGTGCTACACATTGACTGTTCAAGTTCTTTCAGCTTATCTGGTCGTAACTTTTTTTCCACCCAACGCCCTGTATTCGCCAGCGAGTTTCCAGTCAAGTCTCGCTTAGTGTCTGGATTTCTAAGGTGCCATATTTCCTATGTCTTATTTGTTAATGGATAATCCGGGAATTGATGTTTTGCTATATAGTAGCAAGTCATCATCTCTTCATACTCCTCAGTGGTCCATTGTTATCGTGTACCTGTTTTCCGGGGAGCTGTTCCAGATTTTCGAAGTTAGCCGCCATGGGCTTGAGGCACCATGCAGTTATCACCTTGAGTCTGATGAGGGGGATTTGAGTTTCTCTGTTCTGACCCATTTGGTGAACAAGTATAATCATACAAGAGTTATTAACTTTATCGTGGTCGTTTGGACAGTGTGTCGTCATCTGTTGGCTTCTTTGAGAGGCAGCAGAGTCATTCGGTGTCGCAAGGTTAGAGTAGCCAGGGATGGGGTAATGGTAATGCATAATGGTAATGCATTGTAATGCATTACATCTTCTCTAGTAATGCAAAGTAATGTGTAATGCAGTCCATTTTGCATTACATGTAATGCAAAGAATGCATTACTTCACAAAAAAGACAAGTAATTCAATTCAATTACATTTGCATTACATATGCTTAAAATTTTAATTATGACTTCTTACCTTCATAAATCACATTGGAACAACAAACTGCTACTGTGAAGGCTGGTAAATAAGATTTCAACCAACACTATGAGCATGGCTTCTGAAGCCACAGTGATTGTTTTGATTGTCCTCCAATGAAGTCATATCACTACCTTTGTGATGGGTCTTTAATGACGCAGACTTGTACAAACAGTGAGATGTGTGAATGACTTTGATGGCTACATTGTTCTGACATTGTGTTTATTAGCTGTTAAAACACAGTGAAGATATATATACTCAGTAGAAGATACTCCCTTGATCCCAACTCGGCTCAGAATCGGGGGAGAGGAATAATCTGCGGATCATATGGCAAATTGAATTCCATATATTTGGAATATTGTTGGATAAGATGTTGACAAGCTGTGCATTTAGAGTTATGCTTTCAATGTCTGGGAAATGTGTCCTCATAAGGTTAATGAGCTCAAGGCCTGGTTTGTGGCAAGTGCTGTATTCTAACTTTATCTAACTATTCCATAGCAATTCGATATTCAATGCTACTTTTAATAAAAGTAAATCTTTTAACTGGCAATAAAACACAAGCCACCTAACTATAAATAGCAATAATCCAATGACTTTTTACTATCGAATACAACTACTAGTAATCATTTCTATTCCAGTAGGGTATCTACTGTAAATATTAGGCATCAAATAGGACAATCATGAAAATAAGAGAGTTCATATATGGAAATTTCGTGTTGATGTGATCCTAGGCAATTAATCAAATTCACATAACAGATAATATTTAATAAATATAAATTTAATATCATAGGATTATCATCATCTAGTTCAACCTTTTACAGACTTGAAAAAATCTCATGGTAACTATCCATCACGTAACAAATTTTTCAATGCAATGTACAGTTATTTGTGGTTATCATATGTAATCAATTTTGTTACATTTATATTTTTATATTCCATTGCCAATAACAAATCAAATAAATCAAATCAAATTAAAAGAAAGTGTTTTCGTCTTCTATAGCGTGGGTTAGACTAGGGCCACCTTGTTTTAGTGGAGTTATTCACATTTTTCAATCCGAGCTTGTATTACTTCTTTTATTGGTCAATGTTTTTTTAAATCTGACAAACTTATTGACCATCATCGGAACCTCTGCTCCTGAAATTATTTGATCCATCATCTATACAAGCATTTTCTCTCTATTATCTTCGTTTTCGACTTAGAGATATATATCAATTGTACGTAATTTGGTGAAAGCTTCTACTCCTTTGTTTCCTGGTAAATAACCTTTTTTTACTTTATAATTTTGTTTGTGATAGTTTTTTTTGTTTTGGTTGCCAAAAATCTGTATAATGATATTTGTGTATTTATCATTATTGTCCATTCCACCAAATTACGTATAAATAACTTGATGATTGAAAGAGCCATCTCCTTTTAATATAGCCATCCTTGTGTAGCCCATGTGCACTGTGGGGGTATTCTCAGTCACATTGGGACAGTCACGCCTCTAGTTATTAATTATTAAATTTATATACAATATCTTACTTCAGGTCTTCAGGAGCTGTGCAGTTTTGACAATAAACAGCTTCTATATGCACACGCCAAGTTACTGTTGTCGATGGGAAGCACAAAAAGGTCATCAGAAAGTGCTGAAAGATGCCTCAAGTTGGTGAAGCATGAGGTTTGTTGATATAAATAGAATAAACAAGACCCGAATGCGAATTCTTGATAATTCAAATGGATGTTTTTTAAATCTCTATTGGATTTCTTTTTTAAATTTGATTTATGTGATAATTGTGACACAAATTTTAAGAACCATTAATCAGTTGGAAATTATCAGCCCATTTCTTTTACTTTTATGACATGAACAATCATGAATTTCACTGTTTACACTGCAGATACAAGAACTAAGACTTTTTCTTTTCAATACTGGTGTTTTATCTGTGTTTTTGTGAACAATTATGAAAATATGTCTTCAAAAAGTTTTGAAGTTGTGTGTGTGTGTGTATATATATATATATATATATATATATATATATATATATATATATATATATGAATGATATGGCCAGCCAATGTAGATATCCTCTATTATGCATGCAGGTGCATCATTTTATAATCTCACACACTGGTACTAGTTATTGTTTTATTTAGGACCATACTCTAGGAAACGAAATTACAAAGTTGTGTGAGGAATTACGAATAAGAGAGCTAAAAGAAACTAGTGACATTACTGTAGAAAGTGAGCAGATTGACGAAGCTTGGCTTGTTGGAACCAGCGCTGCAACCAGTTCAACGGTAAATTAGAATTAGTATAAAGTGAAATACATGTAGTAGATTGATGATACCTGTCTTAATGGAAACAGCGCTGCAACCATGCAGCTCACCGGTGAAAATATTATTAGTATAGAGTGAAATAGGAGAATGACAATTCTTGGCTTGATGGAACCAGTACTGCAACCAGCTCACTAGTAAAATAGAGACAACACTGTGTGACAATGGCTCAGAACAGAAATAAACGGACACATGTTATATATACATGTAGTCCTTGAAATTTACTTATGCATTTGTAAATACATATAATATTTGCCAGGTCGAAATTGTTTCAGTATTTGACCCTTTCGCGATGAGAGCTGCGTTGGTACAGCACTAAGTAACATGTGCCTTACAAGGTCAATGTAAATATTGTTAGGCCATTGCTTCTCTTATATATGCGAGGTTCCTTATGGGATATATAAGAGAATGTATTGACAAACTTTTCAGGAAGCTCCAGTCATGGAATGGTTAACTTGATAATTAGTCATTCAATTTCAAATGTCTGGAGGAGGACTTATATTGAAATTTGATATGGTATCTGCAGGCTATATTGCCATAAACATTCGCTGGTTATCTAGGTTATCTACGGTGTCATTAACCTAAAATGATTAAAGAGGCACTAATAATTAGCAGAGCGTTTTATTATCAGCTTAAAAGATAGAAGGCAAATTGATCTGGAGAGTATTATAGGCACTGTTTACCTCGGGTGACTAATAATTATTTTAATCTACTTGAAGGGACACTAATAATTTACTAATTATTCGCACGATTTTCCTGCATGTCATGTTTGTCAACCGTCATTGTTGACAGCAACCCCCTAGTAATTAATAATGGTATAGGTTCCTTTTTCTGAAAATTTGCAAAAACAAATAGCCTGATAGCCATAATAATGCTCTGTCAAAATGACCTGGTAGTATTTTTGAAAAAAATGACTCCGGAAACTGAATTAGTTCCACTGAAGTCACTAACTATAGCCTTTCGAGAAAACGTAAATCACACACCACTGTCAATGTACTGGAGTCATGTTCCTCAGATCCACAACAGTGTTGTTTAATGTAATTAATTAGCATTAGACATCCTGTTTTACCAATATCCATGGAAACCATTGCTGAATTGGAAAGTAAGTTGACTAGTGGTAAAAAACAGACTACTTCCAAGACAATTTGAATACTCAGATGCATTTATTTCCGATGAAATCTGATTTGTATTTGGCTTTCATTGAAGGAAATGGCGATATTCTATGAAAACTCTCTGAAATTTTAGTCGAAATTAACAAATTTCATAGTATTTTCGAAAACGGTTGCCATGCCAATTGGGCAGCTTTGAGTGATGTACACTCGTTATGTCTTGAAAGCATGAGTGACTTCTATATATGCCTAAAATTTACTTATAGTCAGTTCTCCACGTTAAATAATGTCGACTGTGATATGCTAGCCGGCTATTTGGTAACCCTATCCAGATCCCCCTTATGTAGTGGTATTCGATTGTTACTACGACAACAGGGCTATATATGGCCATTTAAATTGCGTCTTGAATTTACGACATGTATAATGTTTAATCGAAAATTTAGAGATGTGCAGAGTTTTAACGAATCCAGTGGTTAAATGTAAGATGTCCGATTGTCGAGAACATATTTGGCATGTCTATTCAAGCCATTGCCATGGCAAGTTGGCAACCGAGCAACCTTCTGTGATGTCGAACCAAATCAGTTTGAAAGCATATAACCTACTTATTGAAATGAACATATATTAAGTTCTCCACATGAGAACCCTATGGTGGTCTATGGTGGGGCCAGTATTATATTCCATATGTGGATGTTTAAAAGAAAATTTAAGCCTTAATTACCAGAAACAAAGTCTCAATTCAAATGTACATATACTCATGTATTAATATAAATATAATTAAAAAATTTCAAAGTTTATTAATCTACTAATGATTTTAGGTGAAGTCACAATGTCAGGCTACTGGAAAGGAAAAGAAATCAAGAAGTCGACGTAAGTTATTTTAACTTACAAACTCAGGTCTTGGCTAGTTCTAATTATTTCAAAGAATTTCAGTTCAAAGTGCGATTGATATGAGTTTGTGATTCACACAAATGTGTTACACTGTATAACTATATCAGAAATGAATCATTCCTTTTAATTATATCAGTCAAATATGAACCTAAAAACACATGTTTATATGGGGAATAATATATAAATGATTATCTGGCCAGGTGGACATTGTGGATTGTCAACGGTTCCAAGGTGAGAATATCCACCATGTCCACCTCGAGCTAGGTCATCGGCTCATCGCACAACAAATGACTTAAATTTTTAAACCATTTCGGGATTCTTCAGACTGAGAGATCAATATTACCGTAAATATCGCCCGCTAATATCGGCTGCTATAGAAACATTAGAAAATAATACAAAATATCCTATGAAACCGAATATAAAATAGGGTATTTTAATGAGGTATAATTGCAATAAATATTACTATAGACCTTTCCACAAGTATTTATGAGCAGATATTTTCGTCCAATTAGCGACTGAGTCGGTCTTTGGCTGCATTGCAGATTCTGATGCCATATTTGTTCACCATAATGTGGATATCCATGCATACACTCTGTGTTAAATTGGCTATATTCAAACAACTTTTTTGTTGTCAAATCATAATGTACTGAAATGTCTGTTTCTATGTCTATGTCCATGATGTTGGAAATTTATATTTGGTTATAACCATTTTTCATTTTGCATGACACTTCTCATAATTTTCACAATTTAATGTGAAAATAATGTATGTTCTATAGTGTAGCTATATATATAAACTTTAAGTAAGATCTGTCTGCTCGTGATTTTTCTCCCAGACCCCTGGACGATTTCAACCAAATTTGGTGTCGCGACTTGGGGCACCCTGGCGGATGTTATAATGGATTTTTTTTTCTTTCGATTTTTTTAAACGAAATTCATTTTTAAAAGTTTAAATATATTTAAATCAAAATGTTTAAAATATAAATATGTATAAAGCAGTGCGCACCGCGGAGAGTGTTCCAGCTAGTAAAACTTAAGGACAAGAGCGGATAAACATCGTGTTGTGGTTATATCATAGAATGCGGTTGTGGCTTATTGCCAGCTGGTGGCACTACCGCTGTGGATGTGGCTTTTGTGGAAAACTCTCTTATGTAATGTTTGAATGAGGTAATATGACATTAAATAATACTATTATTGGGTAAATAAACATACATTTATGATGATTCATTTTCTGTATGATCCTTATTTGGGTCTGTTTAATTATCTAATTCTGCTCACCAGCAGGAATATGTGCCATCAGGCTCAGATCACCTCTTATGAAAAAATATTGCCAAACAATTCAACGTGATCTTTCACTTACTTCTAACATTTTTTATTACTACACTGATATTACAATTCAGTGCACATTTCTTCTATAAGTACTTTTTAGATTATAAGTTTTATAGTATTACTTTTGAGTTAGCCAATTTGACAATGATTTTGGGGAAAGTTTGGGGTGTCAAAACGTGTTCAGACATGTATGATACTTTTTTACCTTTAACAAATTTTGGGACCCACACACTCCACGACCCAATTTTGTTTCCGTTTTACAAGTTTTTTTCCTGACAACTTTCGACACCCACCCACTCCGCTAGAAACACGAAAACAACTCACTCTCTATTTCCTGTCAACTTATTACAGGTTTGGTGTATGTGATTAGATCAGTTTGACATGGCAGTGATTGCTTTTTATGTTCGGAGTGATATATAGGCTGACATAATTATACTCGGTATTTAGTAATGTTTATTGTTACAATAAGAAACAATCTATCCTGACTGTTTAAAGGCAGTGTTTGTGTTACAATTACATTATTTCTAAGTTTTAAGGCCAAAAACTGTTGAAAATTATGGAGAAAATGTTTTTTGAGCTGCAGAAAAAAATGCTTTGGATCCTCCGAGTCCTCTTGATCACCCTCCTAACCACTCATACGTGCCCGGAAAAAGTCCCCTCTCCTGTAAAAGCTGGAGAAAATCCACTGTGTATTATTATTTGGGTCTACTTTTTTCCAGTTTGGACAATGTTCAACCATGTACTATTACATGGTACTGTACTATTATTGGAAATGTACTATTATTTGACAGTGTAATTTATTTAGATCCCGCAAGAGTATCCCTCCATCAAAATTTCTTAGATCGATATTATAACATGGAGGTTTGTATGTCCGTATAAAGGTGCTCAATCCGATCAGACGGCCCCCATACCACCAAGATACAACAACAACATTTCTTCAACATATGCTTTAGTTATCGGAATCGATTTATTGCAAGAAAATAATGCCAACCGCTGTCAACTATGGTATCAGATTTCCCAAAACTTGTTATTTATCAACATTTTGTTCAACAAAATATGGCCGTATTATCTCTAAAGTATCATGAAATTTGACCGTATTACCACTTGATTTTAGAGTTATCCATCTTCATCGGCAATTGTGTATGTTTGACCACGTGTTTCTGGGCCACATATTATTACACATCTCGAGAAATAACAAATTTCAAAAATAGATATCTGATCACTGAGATTTGATGGGCGAGTTCCTCGACTCGAATCAAATATTTTTACCACCAAAGACAAAGAAATAGTAATTTAGGAGCTTCTGTTCAGATTGAGTACCTTTAATATTGTACTAATAACTGATTCCATATGTCATAAACGAATGTTACTACATTTAATATCATTACGCTATTTATATTGTTTTCAGCCAAAAGAAGAGCGAGTGAGTCCCCAGCCTCCGACCATTCTCAAGACCTGGAAACAATTTACGACAGGTTTCAGTCAGATACCACAAACGCAGGTAATACAGTGACAGAAGTCGTCAGGTCTGAACAGAATTGGAGAGAATCTCGTCGGGATTGCACTGAAGATTCGCCAGATGTCTCAAATTCGGAATATATCGACGAACAATCCAGCTATTTAGCTTCAAGCACAACATCCATCAACGCGGATGGTGTGAGTCTTATGGATGTGTTTGAGGATGGAGATGATGAATTTTTCGGCGATTTTGTGAGAACAATTCATGATAAAAGTAAAAAGGTACATTTGGATAATGTGTTAATCGATGATATTTACCAAAGAGTAGGCAGCAGTAGTATTGAGCTCGACAGCACAGGGAACTTAAGCGATGATGAACTGAAGAAGAAAATCTTCTATGAAACTCCATTATCAATACCCAAGTTGGTCGACTACCTAAATCGAGATCCGAACAAATACATGCGTTGCACAATAGAGTTCAAGGCCGCACATCTATCATTCTGTCACCCAGTAGGAACTGATTCGACAATTGAACAAATAGAAATACACGGCAGATCGAAGTCAGGCCACAATGTTTTCAGCGATGACGAAGTTGTTGTTGAAATACTTGGAGAATCAAAATCGAAAGTTGGCTTGAAAGAGGAGCGAGTTCTCTATGGAAAAGTTCTGGGAACATTAGAACGGCACCGGTTCAAAGATGCAAATAACCCCATATTCCTGTGTGAACTGGACAATACAACGAGTAAATATATGAAACCAATATGTAAAACGGTTCCAAAAATAGACATCTTTCATCAAAACGTCCAAAGAAAATTTAAAGAGAGAGCAGACTTCTTTGTTGAAGTTTATGAGATAAATGATGAGAACAAGTTGGTGTGGAAACGTTACAAGAAAATCAACCCCGCTCTACCATCACAGTACCTCTACAGGGTGATATTTTATCAGTGGAATCAAGGATGTATATATCCACAGGGAGCAGTCATAGAAGTTATCCCGTGTGACGAAGCCACAAATACCAATGACATCATTCTTCGTATACAGAATAGTGTCCCTTATTTATTTGACAAACAAACAGTTTCAGAGGTCGAGAGTGGACAATTCATCAGTTACGACCACGGTGGTGAGAGAAAAGACTTGACAAATACGACGACTTTCACAATTGATCCTTCTGGATGTAAAGACATTGATGATGCTGTAAGTTTCCATGACAACCATGATGGGAAAACAGTTTGTGTGGGAGTGCATATTGCAGACGTTGCCTGTCTGGTTACAAAAGGCAGTGTAATTGATAACACAGCAAGACTACGTGGGCAGACGTTCTATCCACCAAATCAGGCGCCAATCCATATGATTCCGGAACCAATATCAGTTGGGCGTTGCAGCCTGTTGCCACATGAAGAGAAAGACACAATAACGGCCATGATGACATTCGATTCAAAAACGGGAGAACAGACTAGGCCTCCTGACATATTTCTCTCTACTATTAGATCAAAATGTCAGCTGACCTATGAAGATGCACAGAATGCTATTGAGTCAAACGTGTCATCTAGTGTCGATGCCCTTGTTGGCGACGCAATCAAAAATATATCTTCACTATCAGAAAAAGTGAAGGCTAAACGGCTAGGTGGATCTGGATTATCTTGGTCCTCGGTAGGAAATCAAGGCCGAGAAGACGAAGCGCACCAACTTGTCGAGGAATTCATGATTGCGGCAAATATTTCAGTTGCGAAATTGTTGACAAAAAAGTTTCGGAACGCTACACTTTTGAGATCACAGCGACCGCCAGAGAACAAGAATATCGAAGAGTTCCTTCATGTATTTGGACGCGATGTTCTCAACTTACTTGGAAAGCTGCAAGGTCGTACTTTACTGAGCTGTGTCACACCTGACATAGGAGCAGTAAGTGATGCCAATAAATTGAAAATCCCTCTTATTAGGAATGTGTGGTCAAAATTATCAGACAACGATAGTGATGGTGACACGGAACATGAGAATATATTGTGCAGACAACGGAATAAAATAATCCGATGGGACACGATCCACCCTCTTCAGACTCTGGTGTTACGAGGATGGTTTTCAATACAGAACATGGCTGAATATTCATGCTCTGGGGAAGCTGCTGTAGGTCATTTTGATTTGGGCTTTAAGTCTTACTGCCATTTCACTTCACCAATCAGGAGGTATGCCGATATAGTTACTCAGCGAATGATTCATGCGGCACTTGATGGCGGAAGATCTCCATATGAGACGAAAGATATCGTGATGCTGGGTAAATCATTGACCGATGTATCAAGGCGAGGCAAGCGATATGACAGAGGATGCAAGAAATATGAGGTTGCTGCAAAACTGAAGGTAATGGTATTGATTAATACTTAGATCTAGGTTTGACCCGTTCTTTACTAAATTTATTCGTCCATTAATTAATAAAAGTATATATTGGAATGGTCTATTATTCATCTGGGAAATATAAGCAGACGGACGAATAGATCATGCATGTGTACGCTTTTCATTCACGCACAATGATGGGAAACGTTCAGATAAAAAGGTTAACAAACGTGTGTGTAAGGATCTTTGTTGAACCTATTATCTGAACATTTCCTAAGGAACGACTCATCAATGAGTATTTAGTATAAAAAGGGTTAACTTATTATGTGAAAATTTCCCAAGGAACGATCAATGAGTATTTAGTATAGGAATGGTTAACTTATTATGTGAACATTCCCCATGGAACGATCAATGAGTATTTAGTATAGGAATGGTTAACTTATAATGTGAACATTTCCTAAGGGAACAACCCATCAATGGGTATCTAGTATAGAAATGGGTAGTATTTAGATATATTGCTTCTGCCATTATAAACATATAACGACATTGCCATCATATTCCAATAATAACAGAAGTCACGGAAATTTCAGCAAATCAACGGGATTCTGATTCTTTGGCCGAAACCAATTGATTATTCTGTTTCACACTTTCCAGCATTAGAATTTATTAATTTAGTAGAAAATATCACAGGCCCATGGGGAAAATTACTAAATACCAATATAGACTATACCAGTATAAAGGTTGAAATCACCGATGTTGGCTAAAACCACACCCAACTATCAAAACCCTAAAATTCTAGAAATCGATAACTGCAACCAAAATACCCCCAGTGTGTCTAACTGGCAATAAAATTCCCCTTCATTTGACATATAACTCGGCGAAATGAACCGAAGCGACGTCGAGATATGATATCGGAAAGTACCGAATTCTCCCGAACAAATCGGCTCGTCGATCTCCCTGTCCGCCGAAAGCCCTTTAACCCCGTTATAAAATCAATATTTTCGAGCAATAAATTGTCGCTGTTATAACCTATAAATGCTCATATATATTCTACAAGTCATTCCGAAGCCACCAATACCTCTCATATTTCACCCGGTGTATTTGTGCTCGATATTTTCAACTTTATTCATCAAACGAATTCCAGAAACTAGACGTGTCTTTGACTTGCTGATTGATTGACAATAATCGAGAGTAAAATTCACAAATGTTTGCTTGAAAAAATAAATATGCATAGATATCCGATAGAGTATTGAAGAAACACATGAATTATTAATTTTTTTCTTTTCCAAGAAATTTATCTGATTTAAGAACAGACGTGGACTTGAAAGTATAGTTGGAATTTGCTTTGATACAATATTAAAATTCTGGGAATTCCACGTGACCTTGACCCTTACATTCTTGTTTTACTTTCGGTTTCAATATTTACTGCAAGTAGCAGACACGTCTAATTTCTTGAATTCGTTTGATGAATAAAGTTGAAAATATCGACCACAAGCTCACCGGGTGAAATAAAAGAGGCATTGGTGGCTTCGGAATGATTTGTAGAATATATGTAAGCTTTTATAGGTTATGACATAGCGTTTAAGTACACGCTTTCGGCGGACAGGGAGACTGACGAGCCGATTTGTTCTGTAGAATTCGGTACTTTCCGATATCATATCTCGATTCCGCCGAGTTATATGTCAAATGAAAGGGAATTTTATTGCCAATAAGGCACACTGGTGATATTTTGGTTGCAATTATCGATTTCTAGAATTTGTAGGGTTTTGATAGTTTGGTGTGGTTTTAGTCAAAATCGATGATTTGAACCTTTACATTGGTATAGTCTATATTGGTATTTTAGTAATTTTCCCCATGGGCCTGTGGAAAATATGTGACAAAAAATTCCTGAATCAGCGGACTATCCCATAATAACTCTAAACTTTCAGTTGCGCGGATGATGGTTTAAATGGAGCGATTTGTGTTCATGTGAACAAAACTAGTTCGACATAGGGAGGAGCTAACATGTAATTTTGAGCTGTCAACATCCGCGTGCTATCACTGTGGACAAAATTCATATGGGGACAAAATTCATAGGTGTGGCATTACAACATTTAATCTATCAAGAATTCTCTATATAAATCAACTATATGTGTGTAATAAATATAGAATATGTAGCTAGTGCTGTTGCTTAAACTGTTTATGTCCGTAAGGGAGAATTGAGCATCGGACGAGGCTTAATGTGCAAAACTTACCTTTTGTGGGGGGGGGGGTTCATTTGTTACTTCGATATAATGTCCTTACATTTATGAGATCAAGTAAACTATATTATTACTATTAGTATTCATGGCGTGGGCAAACCGGAGTGTAGCTTAGAGTGAAATAGTTCGTTGGTTCTTTATATTTATTTGAATCTTGTCTAATGTTATAATGGTGTAGATGTTTTAGAGCAAAAACACAATGACATCATTTATATCAGTTGACATACATAGTTACCTGCTCAATTTACATATATAACTACATCACCTACATATAATAAAGCTACCTTGACGTAATAAACATAACATTTTTAATCAGGCTTTATGTTAGCAATTGATGGATAAAATAGAATATCGCTATATTCTACTTTTAGGAGAAGCCAAAAACAATATTGACATTTGTCCAAGAGATTTCCAACGGGAAACTGGTCCTTTGGTCACCTTCTCTGGGAGTCGAATTGGAATTAGAATTCAACAAAATAAATGCTGCAGCCATGCCAGAAATATATGAAGACAAAACATCAGCACTAACTGAGAAGAGTGCAGTGGAGGTCAAATGGAAACGACTTGTATTCGACTGTAAGGGATATCGACTCCCTAAACCTACGGCAGAGGATCCCAAAACAAAAATCATAAAGATAGACCCACATCAAAACTCACTGATGATTCCGATGTTAGAATGGGCGAAGCTTGTATCAGCAACTGTCACAACACCTATGACACGCAGAAATAAAAAGCTTCAAAGTGAGATAATCAATCGACCATATGAGCTAGGAACACATAGCCGCAGCACATGCACAGTTCAAGAAATCAGCTCTGAAGGTCGTAAAGATGATGACGTCGTCTGCAAGTTTACACAGACGTATACGAAAGGACAAGTTGTTGAAGTCCAGGCGTCAGCGACTATGGATGCATGTCAGTTGGTTCCCGTGGTTCAAGCATTCCAGATTGCGAAAACTTTTGGTTTTTGTCTTCATCACATAAGAGATCCAATAAGTTCGTTCTCAAGTTATGATGCGCCGATGGCTCCCAATCAATACAACGACCTTCATAAATACAAAAAAACCTGGCTCAGCTTGTTGGGCATGGAGAGCTGTGTAGAAGCTGTTAGGGCAGAAGCTGTTTCAAACACCACCATCAATAATGTCCCTGTTCAATTCCGCCGAAAACCAACAGGACATATTCAATGCAGAATCGACTTGAGCTATAAGTTCTGTGCAGATCGTGGTATTGAGTTCGGCGGCAAAAGCATGCAACAGCTAAGAGAAGAATGTCAGCTAAGAGAAGAATGTCAGCTAAGAGAAGATTCTCATAGCTTCTCCGATGAAGACTATGTGTGCATCAAGTACTTTCATAAAGAAACTGGAAGCAAAGAACGTGAATTACTTGAATGTGAAGGATACAGATGGATCTGCCATGGAACGACAAATGAGATTAATATACCCGTCAAGCAGAAGGAAAAAGATGGTGACGTCGGCGTCACCCAGGATGACTGTGTTGTGAAGGTCTATGTTAACATAGTCGATCATGAACATTCGCCCCCACCAGCTGTGTTCGAAAGTAAATTGGAGTGTTCTGTGGAAATCATACCAAAGACTGAGATGATGAGGTATGTGGTATTCTGTATTTACATACTCTAAAGTCAGACACATCATGGATTTAACTATAGTAGTTTACTATTGATATCACCATTTTGTAAAATCTATGAATGTATAAAAGAGCCCAATATCATATTTCACAAACATTATTCAAAAATATGTATTCCTAATTCGGTAACCTCTTTGTAGTTAGTATACTTTTGAAGTCAGTCAAAGCCTTTGAAACTCTAGTGTCGCTTTGTAATGAGAGCCAGAAAATGTGTGCATGAAAAAAAAATCTAAAGCTCTAACGACGTAAGCGGACGCTTCAATAAACCGGAAGTTGCGGGACGCGAGGAGCTGACATTCTATTTTAGACACATGTTTTTACTGCACTCGCGTTGGAAGGGCGCATTTTCAGTTACTCCAATCAAATAACCAGTTTCAATTACAGATACCTAATTTCGTGGTATTTGATTTATTATCAAATCATATAGCATGGCATAACTGTCCGGTATTCATGTTTTAAAGACGAAAAACGCCCTCGATGAATTTACTATTTTGCCGACCGAAAACGGCTTCAGATGTCAATTTCGTACATTCCCTACGTACTTCGAGTCCCATTCGTTATGTTTACATTTAGCTTTCTAATGTCGTGACAAATAGCTATTCATTTTAATATAAATTACTCACGATATCTGCTGAAAACTCACCCTCTCACATTTCAGTGTTCCCTTAACTACTTTTCTTTGTTTTGGGGAATATTAACGTCAGAGGTAAATTTAATGTATCCCGAAAATGAGCATTCAAAAAATTCTGATGGAATTTGAAATGGAAGCTATAGCTTGTTCTATGGCATTGAGTTAAGACGACAAATTAATTAATCCGTGTTCCCCTATATGCCTATAGGCATATTAGGCCTATACATCTCAGTAAAATTGTTTTTCCAATGGAACCACATACCAAGATTGAGATATACTTCTATTATTTCCACCTATAAGGGCGTTCTCTAGAATATTAATGACGTTTTATCCTGCGATAAAATCCCATAACACTAACTAAATTACGTGAATATGTAAGTTCATTATGGCCCTAGGGCGCTAATGGGATATGTTTGTCGTTAGCACGAGATCATCGAGATGGCCCGACACGTCACGTGACCAAACTGCCGATGAATTTTTCGGAATTTCTTTATTCTAATAAAGCTTTTTAACGAAGAAATACCCGATTGCCATGTGTTACATAGAACACATACCTAATTAAATGGTATCCTAAGGTAAACACAGGTATATATTATTTCAATTTAAGCATTATTACGCGAGTTATTTGGTCTCAGATGCCGGTGATATTTTGCCTAATTTTGATGTATTTTGGTCACATGATTTTTTTTTTGATCACGTGATAATTGTTTGCACACAAACCAGACAATCCATGCGTATTCAGCATCATCAACTCACAATTCATTCCAGCGTCAAATGCACACAACGCACAATTTCATGGCTGGCGCTACAGTTCATCAGTGCACAATAAATTACAATTATGGAGTAGAGAAGTGAATTGACTGAAACTCCATAGAACAATTAAAGTATTGTGATCAAATGTTGATGATATTGAATACTATTCTATATTTTGATTAAATGTGTTAATTCAGAGATGTTGTGAAATATTTGAACTTGCCGGGGTACGACACTTACATAATGATAGTGTGTGGAAATAATAGTAATAACATGATATTTTTCGGGCATTATGGTTTCTTAACGGCCCTCCCGGAATGATTAACAGCCCTCGTGCCTATTAGCGGCCCTCGACTTAAGAAACCATAATGCCCTCAAGAATCATGTTATTGTTATATTGTTAAATCTGGTAGAATTATCATTGGAGTAAAATATTATTTAGCCTCATCGACAGACATACTGCATACAGATTGTCAGTGTAATCACTGGTTGGAAACACAACAGCACGGAGTCAAAATTATATTGGGGACTATTTTTGTTCTGTCCTCTAGAAGGAACAAAATATTCATCGAGTTCAGCCTTTAGTGAAATTGACGCGGATATTTTGCAAATGAGGCAATTATTCAGTGTTTGTCGACATCATCACACTGATCTGTTAATATTGAATGGTAGATTAGGAAACGACAGTAAAATCGGGTCTTATGAATACATGTCGTGACGCATCTTTTGTAGATTACATGCTTTGTTCTCTAAACGCACTACACTTGGCCGTTGATTTTAACTTCGGAGAAGCAAATAAATTATTTTCATGTGTTCGGTCCGAATATTCGAATGTTCGCTCGTAAAAATAAATATTCGAATAATTATTTGGCTATTCGAATATCCGAGAATAATCTCCGGGTAATTGTTTCCTGGTTTGTTATTAGTCTGAGGGTCTGTTAAAAGTATAGTCTATTGTCCACTGACCATATAAACGAATTAATATGACGTAACTGTAACGTTCTGATTTGATTGGCGTCATGACGTCGAAATAATTTTATTGGTTATAGCAGCTGGCTATAGGTGTAAACCAGACCGTGCTTGCATGTGGTCATATAGGAAGCGGACCTATAAGGCATCGTTTTTGTTTTGTTTGCGCGTTGTCACTTGTGTGTATAATATGGCGTCAAATCAGGGGGGGGGGGGTCGCGCACAAAAATTCAGTACACAGGGCGGGGTGGGTGGGTCATTTGGACCCGGAAAAAATGTGTAAATGACCAAAAATGCAATTTTTTTCCTCCAATTAAACTCACTCAGTTGCTGTGCTCATGTAATCTTAATATCAACCATATGACCCACTAGGCTATTTAAAACATACTAACCAGTACTAACTACCATTTAGGGGTGTATGTATGCTGATGTATGTCAAAATTAATGTACCATATTTCGACGGATGAAAGATATATTAATTATATATATAAACAAATCATATAACAAACATTAAAACTCAAGAACAAACATTTATAACATGCATATCCAAGATAACCTATCAATTGGATGTCAAAGTGTATGTTATAGCTATATATATACACACGTGTATCCCTTTAAGGGTATTAACAAAATATAAAGCTGAGTTTATATTGTTGAATTCTGTGATGAATTTTGCAATTACATTTGACAAATTGTTTACTGTTATAACATAATTATATGCTCAGACATGATGAGTCGACAATGCTTACATATAAGCATAATTATGAAATGATTACCATCTTCTGTTCTTAATCCACATAATGGATATTATTTGTTATCAGGTTTAAACTTGATGATATAAACAAAAATAACAATTCCACCATATTCCACTGGTTTAAAACTATAAAACAAAATAACTCATACAAAAAGTTCATACTATTTGGATAACATTATGAAAGCTTAGCCTTTTGTGATATTAATTCAACCACAGTTATTATTCACAAGTCTAAGCAGTTAGGTACTGTACATATACATGTAATAAGGTAGTATATTTTGGAGTTCCAGTTATTTGACTGCCAATACATATGGTATTGTAATTATTAGTTGCTTGTTCATTATTGGTTGCTTTGATATTCAATTTAGGATATAGCAGGATAGAGCAATGTAACTATAAAAAGTAGCTTTTGGTATTAAAGTCTCAACCTATATCATATGCAACATAAAGCTAGAATATAAACATGACTAATGTGAACTTAGTTCTTGAAACTAATTATAAGTCATACTAACCTGGATCAAACTGCACAGGTAAGCTATGCAACTCTCTTCATGCGAACTTTCTCAGAGTCAAATATCTTAACTGGACAGTCTGATCCATGATGCTTGTTCTTATAATGGGTTTCCATGTGATACGTCCAGTAAACCACATTGCACAGGGGGCACCTATACGGACGGTTTGTACAAGGTGACCGTGGCTTGGATATCTCGGATTATCTCCCCTGGCTTTAAACTAAACTTGTAAAACAAATTACAGTTTGATACAGGAATGAATGTTGTGTGAGTGGTCTTTTTCAACTCAATCGAACACCCACTGATAATAAGTTAATAATACTACCAATTATTTACTAATATTGGTATATGTCAATCTGCACACCAACATGACATACATACATGTATTTAGACTGTGAGCTGCTGTGATAGTGACTTTCCTTGGGTCCCATCATACCCATGTGCAGATATATATCACAGAAATAGGGGAGGTGAAATTTGTTCTACCCCTATTACTACAATTCGAAGAAATCAGATATATGGACTCTCTTCACGATGGATGCCAAAACAAAAAAGGCTACCGCAGGGCTGATCGCTACTGAAAAACGCAACCGGTTGAAGCTACAGACTGTCCGAATGTTACACTTCTTTAACAAGAACCTTTAAGCCATGCATGGGACATTGACTGTACTTGAACTTCATAAAAAGATAAACTCTTGCTATTAAGCCAAAAGACATTATTTTCTCTCTTTTTTATGTATAGCATGTGTATGGATAAATATATGCTATTTCATTAAATAATATATTGGTTCCAAAATATGTTATCTATATGATTTTATAATTTATCTAAATATTCGAATACTATTCGAATATTCGCTCGTTATTCGAACCGAATATTCGAATACCGAAATCCCTTGAATACCGAACACTGATGACAATAACATACTACGTTATTAGAAAACTTAGTCATTCCAAGTCAAAATGACATGGTTTCAGTGGCACATACACTAAATTCGTATATTTCCGCACACGAAATATAAACAACTATACAGTACATATCATTGATACCAGATTTACCAGTGCATTCATTAATGCGATTTGTGAATATACTTCAAAGTATATATCAACCTGAGTGTGTCCAATTGCTATTCACCTAATGGCTAATCTAACCATGTGTATATATACACATACCATGGCCCTTGCTGGTCAAACGCATGAATATAATACATATGTTTTGTGCTAGTTATACTATGTAGATAACTTTCATCTCTTGCTTATTCTGTGTGGTAATAGGCAATTCGTGGAAATACTAACGACGAGGAGGCGATTTCTGTATTTGAACTACAAGTATTAACGACAACCATTTGTATGCAACGTCACATCTGATTGGTTAAGATAGACAATCTGATTAATCGGGAAGCCGTTATAATTTCTCTTTTTCTTACGAGAGCGCCACTTTACGTTACGTTAAGCGGGTGCTCTGATACTATTCCAGGTGATTGGTTCTGTAAATAGAAATCCACAATTCAGGTTCATAGATATACAGAGCTCATGCACGTTACTTTGGGAAAACTTTCGAAGCGAAATCTGATTAAGTTTTCGATAAATGGGATCCATCCAAAACGAGTTTATGTGGAATCTCGACCCCGTGGAAATCTCAGAATTGTTATCTCTGTAGAACAGTTGCCCACCTTATACCACTACTAATACAGAAGTTAATGAAATAGAATATCAGTTTCTTCTTAAATCATCACGTGACACATTTGGACATCCCATTAGAAAGCTGAAAGCACAAAAAAAAGAATAACAAACCATGGTTTAATTCTGCATGCTGGAAAGCACGTAAAGAATACCACAAAGCCAATATATATCATAGGCGGAAGCGAAACCATAGTTCAAGACAAATGATGCGTGAAATGAGTAGGAGATACAAACGAAAAACGATGGACAACGCAATGTCAATACACAGGGAGAACTTTACTCGTGATTTATCTAAACTAAACATAGACAATTCAAGGAAATTATGTTCTACACTTAATAAGCGATATATAACATGAAGTATCAAGACCAATAATTCTCCTGGAGATGACGGAATTATAAATGAATATATCAAGGCATCCTCTGACACCCTTATCACATAATTTGTAAAACGAGTAATTTGGTTTTCGAATCAAGTTGCTTACCAGACATGCAATGGGGAATTGGAACAATCATCCCGCTCTATAAAAGAAAAAGGGTAATAAGGAAGATAAAAAAAAAACTGCAGACCTGTCACGATTTTGAGCTGCTTTGGCAAGATTTTTTCTAACAGATTATATTCTTATGTTGAAGAAAGTGGAGTTCTCTGTGAGAATCAGGCGGGTTTTCAGAAAGGGTTATTCCACAACTAATAACATTTTTGTTTTGAATAATTCTGTTAACGGAAATCACAAAGGCACTTAATATGAATGTGCCTTGTGCATTCATTGATTTTCATAGCATTTGATAAGGTGCTGAGGTAAGGGCTATGACCCCCTATGTCACAATCTTATGAATAATGATGTAAATGGAAAGCTACTCACAGTTATTACAAATATATACACAAACATTAAGTCGAATGTTGTGTAAACATTGTTTACTTTGTATCCCGGATTTATACAACAATTTACAAGATGTTCATATATATATATTTAAATATGGTAAACATGAGAGAGAAGATGATTTGACATCAAACGCCAGGCGCTTATATGGAGCCATCTCATCAAATGTTTGAATGGGTAACATCCTATTGTTTCCCTATGTTTTTCTGGAGTCCGACAAGGTGGGAATCTACTTCTGGCTAAAATACCGCTAAATTTGTAGAAGGCGCTTAATAGTTTTCAAAGGTACTATGAGAAGTGGAAGTTAAATGTCAACGTTGAAAAAAAAAACAGAATGATCGACGTTGATTTCTAAACGAAGCTTGCCTAAAATAGGACATTTATATACAAGGATCAGACAATTAACGTTGTCAACAGCTTTAACTCTCTTGGAATTATACATTCAAGGCAAAATCAGGCTCGTTATACACAAAAGACTTTGATGAATAAAGCAAATTAACTAAGGCAATATATTCCATTATTACAAAATCTAGAACATATATCTTGTCAATTAAAAACATGTTTGAATTATTTTATGCCCATGATTCACCAGTCACGTTGTATTGCTGGGAGGTATGGGGCTCAGGAAATAATGATATATTTGAAGTTATACACAGAAAGACACGTTCTCCATTTGAAATCATCGACCTCCAATTATATGTTATATGGTGAAAGTGAGAGACTGCCCTTTGAATACACAATCAACCTGCGTATTACTATTGGATGAACATTAAGAATATGAACCAGAGCAGATTTTGTAAGACCTTGTATACTAGCCATGAAAGTATGTGAAGTTTCATCAGTAAAATATCAGTGGATAGAAAAAATAAAGACCATCCTAACAAATTGTGGGCAGATTCATTTTTGGAACTTGGAAAATATCCCATTCGATGTCCAGAAACATTAACGTCATATTTCAAGTGCAGTTTACGTAGTCAATTCCGCATAATCTGGTTGTCTGATATTGAACATTCTAGCAGAGGCAACACCCATAAAATTTTCAAACACGACATAAGTTTCGAAAATATCTGGATTGCTTGGATACCAAGAATAGATTACGCTGAGATACAAGCTTAATGATTCCAATTTCCCCTTGTACAAATAATTTTATCATGCACGTGTTATACAGACAATGATTCACAGATGAAATTCAATCTCCATTTGGACATTTTAATAAGGAGAGATAATGGTTCCTGGAATTACAAAATAAATTATATTAACAATAATAATGACTCACGGCTGACCAGCTAAATAATAGTGTTACAGAGAACATGCATGTCGTCTAGTTTGAGTCAAATTTTGCCAGAATTTGAATTCTTTCTTTAAAAAGGTTAAGTCCGTTGGGGTCTGCGACCTTTTATTTTATTTTATTTCGTGGCTGTATAAGCCTAATGTGCAATCAATGCAAATATGTCGGGTGTGAAATCCCTATTCATTGAACTAATATGGATTTTCATCTCAATGAACATTTACGTAGTTTTGTGCATCCACAGCATAACGTATATATAATAACTCCATGACATCTGGACAGAAACAAAGGGTGCTCATTGCTGGATGCTGTTACATCAATGTGTAATGTCGCTATTCATCGGAGATAAGTCATGACACTTTGTCTTTGCTCAAACTTTGGGGAGTTAGCATAAGGCTATTTATCGGTTTCCTGTCTGTTTTGAGACTTCGCATTTCCACTTGTTGGGATCAGGGCTCATTATCGCACATTGATATGAGGGGCATAGACCAATCTAAACATTGTTGCATGTCACCTTTAAATAGTTATCCTTCTTTGTTTATCTTGAAATGAGGTTGTCAATCTGTCTCACCCATATGTGTTATAGGATCTCAATTAAATTTGGTATGGATGTGCACTAAGGACTGTCAATGAAGTGTTAGCGCAATTCACATTTTCCCTTTTATAGTTAACCCCCTTTGTTTGTATTAAATTTGAGCTCCATCGTGTATATTTTAATCGGGCGCTGTGAGGTATATATCAGCACCCATGGTGACCTAATATTAATTTATATTTCAGGAGACAGGTGAAATTTATTAAGAAGATCAACACAGAAATGTCAGGGATTATCCACAATGTTTTACTCATGAATTTCCCAGAACTCGGTAAAATTAATATTTCTACTGTATTGGTGTTGCCACTTAACACATAAATATCTAACAACATTCATTAGAAAGATATGTGTGCCAAAGCGGAACACTCTTTCAACCTAAAATTAACATGTGCGAAATTTTCCAACTGATGGCCACTTCAGTCCAAACATTTGGCAGATAGTTTGAAAATATTTTTTCTTTTGGTCTAAAACAACAAATTTGACAAGCAATTATACATACAAGAAAACATATCAGATGTGGGTGATACAATGACATAGGAACAACTGAGGTGGAACACTCTTTATTGGCTGATAACACAGCAAATGTCATCTGACGCATTGCCGATGTAACAATACACGGAGTTCATGGGATGATGCTTATGGGGGTAGCTCCAATCAAAATTGTATTATCTGCCAACATGCATTGTCAGGGGATTGAGAATGAGAACAATCTGAATGCAAGTTTTGAGAAGAAACATTCCAGTTTTGCAATTTGCCTTAGAAGCTATCACAGATCAGTTTTCTGTGATTCGGAATTTAAGCTCAGTATTGTACAGGTATATCTATAATATCAGTAGTAATAGAAAACTGGGATATGTTCATATATTTAAGATTCACTGGTAATAGTCTAAGTAGAATATGGTAAGAACAATCAAGAGTAGAAACAAATGTCGAAAATAGATAATGTATTTAACAAAAGATATGAGCTTGAGAGAAGTAGCTTATGGTGCGTATTAGTACGCAGTTGGTCAATAGAAGAACAATACACAAGGAATGAAGAAAGCGGTGCAAAGATATGGATCATATTGATTAGATTTAAGTGACCCAGGTGACCAGCAAGAGAGCGAAATGTATTAACCCCAAGTCATGACAGCTTTGAGTTTTAGAAATTTGTTGTAATTAATAAGATACTAATAGACTGGTTATTCAGTAATATTATCCTGTCGTGACTTGTTACTGAATCAAGAACAATGGATAGAGACATATTTGGAAAAAGAGAAAATGCAGGATAATAGTAGATACAATTTTCAGGATAGATTTATATACAAAACCAGTCCGTAATAAAGCTGCGGTAAAATAGTCATGATTATAAGATAGCATGCATATTTTACGAGTAGTTGTGACAGCAGTTTAATATCTTGATTTCAGATTTTAATCACAAACACGAAGGACTTAACAGTCAAACAGATATCCAGTTGGGTACCTTGTGTAAAAACAACAAGTTCCAGCATAAAGCAATTGAAAACGCTCTGCAAAACAGTTTCACTCTGATACAAGGTCCCCCAGGTACGTTACAAATATATAAATATATACACCCACAGTAGCAAAGAGTAAACAAAATCAACACAAGTGGAACAAGAAAACCATAGTCAGAAATAGTAACGCCACCAAGATTATAGTATTACATATAAATAGAAATTATAAAAAATACATAAAATATTTTGATAACAATTGCGTTTAAACAAGTAATCCTTCAAAGTATTACTAACAAAGCAAGTAAACGACTGTGGGGTCACTCAACAGATTATAAAGACTTGGACTTAGTATACTGTAAATACTAAAATTTAAATGAAATAATTAAAAGATAAAATTTAGCAAGTAGTAAAAGTTAATTTTCTCATTTAATTTTTTTTTTTGGTTAAATAAAGCAATAATTTAAATGTAACATTTGGTTTTTTTTAAATGATTGACCGTGGCTCTTCCAATAATTGCGCGACTGACCTGGTCAATTGTTCTTAAGAAGTTGTTTTGAGAATTACTATGGATGGAAATAGTTATGGCTGTGGCTTCGCAAGTAATTAACTTGGTGACGTGATGTTAACAAATCTGAACTCCAGTAAACCAAGGACGCTCCATACCAAATATAAGGTAAATTAATAATTCTTAGAAGTTGTTTTAAGATTTACTATGGAGGGAAAGAATTGTGGTGCTGGCTTCGCAACTATTTGACCTCATTGTAACAAATATAAATATTAGTCACTCAGGCAATAGATGTATCTATTCTGTATATTAAGTTATTGGGTCTTACGTGTCTTGAGATGTCTAAATAGTTTTAGATGGACAGATCGCACAAGGGACCCACGCCAATCTTCTGTTGGGATTCCAATTGTTGGCTTATTAAATATGCACATATGCTTAAGATACAGTCGCACGCGAAGTACGCTCCCGTAAGTCGGGTTTTTGGATCCCAGTTAATGAAAATATCATTGAAATAATCGGTTTCCCCCAATAAACATCCATATATTCAATATACATGTTTTGGAGCAGAATTAGGCAGTCCATATTGGTCGCCATCATGGAATTTATTTTGTTTTGTTTTAATTTTCACACATATTTATTAGTTATGTGGATGGAGTTCTCATTAAACCTCACATCCTTATATTGGTTACAGTAATGCCCAAAGTAATTGACCACTTAACCACATCAGACTTATTGGTAATTTTTCAGGATTTAAAATCCTGAAAAATTATAAATAATTCTGCTCTGGTTAAATGGTCAATTACTTTGAACATTACTGTATGAGGATTGAGTTATCATTAAACCTGAAATCCTTATATTGGTTACAGTAATGCCCAAAGTAACTGACCACTTAACCACAGCAGAATTATGGGTATTTTTTCAGCATTTAAAATCCTGATAAATTACCCATTATTCTGCTGTGCTTAAGTGGTCAATTACTTTGAACATTACTGTATGAGGATTGAGTTATCATTAAACCTCAAATCCTTATATTGGTTACAGTAATGCCCAAAGTAATTGACCACTTAACCACAGCATAATTATGGGTAATTTTTCAGGATTTAAAATCATGAAAAAATACCCATAATTTTCAAGATTCAAGATTCAAGATTCAATAAGATTTATTTCGTATTCAATATAATTATAATACATATATATCAACAGGACCCCACAAAAAGTATAACTTGTAAGGGCAGGGTCCTTATGCTTGTATAATGATACAGTGTTATGTGTACGTATATTGGGTGAATATAGTGCGGGTGCGTATTTACAATGTGTGTATTATTGTATAGAGATGGGCAAGAAGGGGTGTGGGCATATGGTGGGGGGGGGGTCGGGTTGTGAGATGGTGATTATAGTCTCTTTTTTTTTAGTTGTTATGCTTTATCTGGTAGCCAATATGATTATCGTGATGTCTTTATGCTGAGACCTGCGCGATCGTCTTGCAATTTTCAATAATGTGGGGAATACCAGTATTTAAGGTGATCAATGAAATATGGGTGTGAATACTGCTTGATTTGGTTGAGGAATTGGTTAAGGTTATAGACAAGTTGATTATTTTTGCACTGTTGTTCAGATGAGTGACAAATAGTAACACATGGATGAAAAGTGGCATAAATTTGTTTGGCCTGTTCCTCACCGGGAGAGCTGGCCAGGAGAGGGAGGATTATACTATGAGAATAAAGAGAAGTTCATTAATTTCTGCCCCCTCTTCTGGACAGTCTCTGCCTTAAGGGACTGCTGGCTGGTATTGCCTTAGTATACATAATAGGGGAGAGAATACATACAAACTGGATTGTTATTTGATATTTGGGGTGTATTTATTAATGAAATGTGATTTTAGGTACTTATGATATTTGTCACTAGTTTCTACGCGAAGCTTACAGTCACATGGGAGTTCATTCCATAGACATCTGGCTCTGGTTGATATGACACTTCTTGCTTTTTTTGTTCTTCTGAATTCACAATACAGATTTGAATTTGCTTTGAACCGGGTATTGTGGTTATGGATATCATGTATATTAGTAAATATTGAAGACAGCGATTCGGGGAGTTTCTTTTGATGGAAATCATGTAAAAAAATTATTAGTTGCATGTTTCCAATGTCATTCATCAATAGCAAATTGTGGTCCCTGCATATTTCTGGTATGCTTTTTTTGCGTAAGATAGTGTGGCGATAGCTTTGTTTTGTATTTTTTCAAGGTTTTTCTTTGTTGTTGCACTCCATATGGCATTACAATATGTGAGATGTGGGATAATCAGTACAGAATAGATTGTTTTCATTATATCTCTGGGTATGAAATCACTGATTTTTCTCATGACTCCTAAATTTTTTGACAGTTTTTTAGTAATAGATTCCACTTGCATATTCCATGATAAATTTTCTTCAATAATAATTCCTAGGAATTTAGTGTTTTTAACTCTTTGTATCTGATTTTCATTGATCTTGAGCTCGGGTAGGACAGTTATTTTTTTGCATAGATCTGTATTCGTAAATATCATGTAATAAGTTTTTTCTAGGTTTAGAGATAGTTTATTAGCAAGAAACCATTTGCTCATTGTCTCCATTTCTTTGTTGACTACATCATATGCCTTATTTATATCTTTATTAGAGTAAAATGCATGTGTATCCTCAGCAAATAATATTAGATTCAGGTCCTTACAAATATTTGGAAGATCGTTCATATATATCAGAAAGAGTAGAGGGCCAAGTATAGATCCTTGTGGAACTCCACATATTATGTCTGTTTGTGAAGACAAGTGGCCTTCATATTGTACAGATTGTTTTCTATTAGTCACATAGCTTTGGAACCAGTTCAGTGCAACCCCACGACATCCATAGTTTTCAAGTTTATTTAGCATTATATTATGATTTATTGTATCAAATGCCTTTGATAGATCAAGGAATACCCCAATGGTGTGTTCTCTATTATCTAGGGCTTGGGTAATTTTCTCTAAGAGATCAGTTAGTGCCAGAATAGTTGAGTGATTCTTTCTGAAGCCATATTGACTTCTATATAGCATATTGTATTTGGTTAAGTATTTGTTCAGTCGGTTGTACATCATTTTTTCTAGGATTTTGGAAAATACAGGTAGCACAGAGACTGGCCTGTAGTTACTTAATGTGGTTGGGTCTTTAGCTTTGAAAATAGGTACAACTTTTGCTATCTTCATGAGGTCTGGAAATATTCCTTTAGCAAGAGAAAGATTGCATATATGTGTAATGGGTTTAATAATAAATTCGCTACAATGTTTCAATATTGAACACTTGAGATCATCAATACCGGCAGCCTTTTTTGCACTGATATTTTTGAGAATTTCTATGACTTCAAGTTCATCTGTTGGTTGGATAAAGAATGAAGAACACTTAGGTTGATTAAGGTAATCTGCTGGATTCTTGTTAGATTTAATTTTTGAAGCAAGGGTTGGTCCAATATTGGTGAAGAATTCATTGAATTTGGTAGCAATTTCCTCTTTGTTATTAATATATTTATTTTCATAAAAGAACTCTGTTACATTTTTGCTTCCCTTTTTCTTGTTGAGAATGTTTTTAATCAGTTTCCATGTGCCATCGATATTACCTTCATATTGTTGGAATTTCCTATGTTAATAGTGTTGTTTAGCAGTACGGATAATTAAATTTAGTCTATTCCTATACTTCTTGTATCGATCATTATTATAGTATGTTCTGTTCTTAATGAATATTTTATATAGTTTATTCTTTCTTCTAATGGAATTCAGTATACCTGCTGTTATCCATGGATTGCAATGATTAGAAGGTTTGATTTTCTTTCTGATGTTTGGAAAATTATTATTGCTGTGGTTAAGTGATCAATTACTTTGGACATTACTGTATGTAGATGAAGTTAAACCTCACAACAGTGTGTTGGGGATTTGGACCTTGACTTGGGACCTTTGGTTTTTAACGCAACAAATGCGCGTACACCATATACACAAATTTCTTATGTAACCACAGTTTATCTTGGATAAGATGAGTTTGAAGCCTGCTAACATTTCAAAATGTTGTCAGTTTTGTATTCTCTGCAGCGGAACTCGACGCATTGAAGCAAAAGTTACAAGAGATAAAATGTGTACGTAACGAGACTATAATACAAATGAAAAAATAAATTCAGGGAGGGGTGGGCGATACAGGGAACTAAGGGTTGAACCGATATAAATTTATAGAGCGATAATGACCAATGTTGACATATTATGCATCTCAACTCTACTGAACATTGCAACAAGGCTATAAAATAGGGGATGTCAGAATCTTAGTCATCTCTATATAGTGCCAGAATAGTCATTTATGGACTTCTATAAGATGTTGGGTTGGTTATATGGACTCGGAGAAAAAGGGGTTTGTACCGATGAACTGACATAAATTAGTGGAGCGATGTTGCCATGTAATGTATCGCGACTGTACTAAAGCAGCAATGATATAAAATTGGGGGGGGGGGGGTCTGAAATTATCTCTATGTCTATAGATGGCACCAGGATTATATAGAAAGGAATAGCAATTGATATACGTATACGGTATACTATAGTAATACCATATACATATAAGTACAAGTATCACGCGATAAAATATTACGTAACGTGATTATACCGATGAAAGAAATAAATAAATTGGACCCGGATTAGAGGTTGGGTTGGTTATATGTGGATAATTGGATATGGAATTAATACCGATGAAACGATACAAATTAGTGGAGCGATAAAGACCAATGTTGACACTTAGTCAGGCTACGCGGGAGAAAATAGGGGTTGATACGATAGACCAAAATAAATTTGTCGGGTGATAATGACCAATGTTGATGTATAAAGTAACGCGACTGTACTGTCGCACAATTATCAGGTGTAACCGGTCAAATATGGACTCTAGTGCCCAATATGGAACAGCTTAGAAAAAATTTGCAGGGCCCTAAAATTTATTTAACATGGCATTTGCCATTAAAATCGATTTATGTCGATAAAACTGTCATTTTTCAAAATTTTAAGCTGAAACTTGGTGTTTGTGCGTGGGATAGTTATATATTCCTAAAATGACAGAGTACAGCACGTAATTATGTTTTAGATGGAAGAAATTAATTTTTTTCAATGATATAATTTAACATGGCATTTGCCATTAAAATCGATTTATGTCGATAAAACTGTCATTTTTCAAAATTTTAAGCTGAGACTTGGTGTATGTGGGTGGGATACATATATATTCCTAAAATGACAGAGTCCAGCGCGTAATTATGTTTTAGATGGAAGAAATTGAATTTGTTTTCGATAATAAATTTGCAGCGTGGACTGGACCGTCAGTGGACGGGTCAACCCGGTCATCGAGTGCGCTCAATTTGTAAACAAAGTTTTGGTCAAAATATCCCTTTTTAGACCGGGACAGCAGATCCTAATAGT
Organism: Siphonodentalium dalli; assembly: GCA_032622095.1. Lineage (NCBI taxonomy): Eukaryota > Metazoa > Mollusca > Scaphopoda > Gadilida > Siphonodentaliidae > Siphonodentalium > Siphonodentalium dalli. The sequence continues at coordinate 139,696,234 of CP136069.1, read as the reverse complement.
AGCTAAGATGTATTTAGATAGAATTATCAAAAGAATTTGACCGATTCGGGTGTAGTTTAAGAGAATAGAGTGGAGAAATCTTGGTGATAATTCCAGAAAATAAAGATGGTGGAGAATCACAATGAATCTACCCACAATTCACTTCACTACACCATGGGGGTTCGCAATGGGTTACACATTATTTTCAGTCTATCAAATTATTTATATTTTCAACAACAAGTGACTTTAAGTTTACAATTTCAGCCTATCCTGACTCTATCGATACGATTTATCATATTTTCATAAACATATTATACACCGGTTGCGTTAACTTTACAATTTCGGCATCTACGTGATTATATCGGTACGATTGAGTAATGGTACAAAACAAAATGTCCAAGAATACATTAGGGGCTCCCAATGGGTTATATATTATTTTCAGTCTATCAAATTATTTATATTTTCAACAACATATTATTACACCGGTGACTTTAAGTTTACAATTCCTGCCTGTCCTGACTCTATCGATACGATTTATCATATTTTCATAAACATATTATACACCGGTGGCGTTAACTTTACAATTTCGACATCTACGTGATTCTATCGGTACGATTGAGTAAGGTACAAAAAATCTCCAAGAATACATTCGCCCTATCCACCACACAATATCAAAATCTCAGAAGCTAGATACACCACATGTCGCGTAATTATAGTTTTAACCACAAGCAGTTGTGTCAGTGCTTCAAACCACAATACATCAGGGGACCTCACTATCACTCCCTAGGTTTGTAACTTCTGCGTTCCTAAGTAATTTCATATAAGGATTAACTTTCATGTGGACTGTGTTTATGGAGATGTAACCGTGAGGTAAGACTGGTAAGTGGTCATAACTTGTGTAAAACCCAAAGGGTTTTACATACAAGTTATGACCACTTACCTCACGGTTACATCTCCATAAAATCAGTCCACATGACAGTTAATCCTTATATTTATATACATTTAGCGAAAAAGCCACTTTTGTAAATGTATTTAAATCGAAAAGTGTATCGTGACAAAACAAGCCCAAAAATCCCATAGCACCCTTGACAAAAGTTAACAGGAACAATTGAGACCCGATTATTTATTAAGTCAATCCTGCGCGAATCCAAATGCGCCCAAAACATTACGCGTTCGTCTTTCCAAACCCAAATGACGTATCGATATTGTTATGAGCTTGCAGTTATACGCTGTTGCGCATTCACCGAGAAATAACTGCAACTAGCCACGTGGGCGCCGACCAATCAGAATGCTGGATTCAGTGATAATAACACTTAGTGTGTAAATATCATTTTGTAACGCAGGACTTGTGTGTACGTGTACGGGACGTGTATAAACATATATTCGGATGGGGTTCATAAACAGATAATTTGCCTTTTATAAATAAAGGGTATCCACATAGACGTTGTGGCAGTATTTACTGCAGTTTGAAATTGAATACAGAGCCGTAATAACGAAGGATCGCTACGTAATATATCTAGACTATACATCAAATTATAATTTTACATCACATCATTCAGCGTGTGTGTAGGCCTTCTGTCTACTGTTACAGATGTCAATGGCTGATTTAATTGCTGCATCTTTGATTCAGATTAACGGCATATCTGTGATTATTTGAAGATTTGATGAATCAAGCAGCATTCAACAACGATCAATATATACCTAGAATTACCAACCTGAATAATTTTCATATGTTAGTGAGTTATTAATGATGTGTAACCTTATTGTGACCAATGTACACTTGCATATGTGTAATTGTATTGTCCATCAATTGGAATTCGACCAAGCCCTGTTACCTAAAACAACGGATCCTTTGTTCGTAGAATTATGAAATATAATTTTACTCCACCCATAAACCCATCATATTATTAATGGAAATGTATGCGATACGATGTGTTTGCGCCATTCTATGTCGGTCGAACGTACTATTTGTGGTGTAAGTGTTAACTCTGCAGTATAGCAAAATATAGTGTACTATAATATCGGAGTAAAAGGCACAGGAGTAAAAGGCACAGGAGGCCTTATTTGTCGAAAATATTCATATTTGTTCCAATCATCGTAAACAGAAAAATATTAAAACGCATAAAGTTTCGTTCATATATACCATGACCATCGCGTAAACAGCATGCTATCACAAAGGCCTACTATATTTTACCTAAGCAAGAGCCTGATTGTGTTACAGAAGACAGCACTATACTATTGACTAAACACACATAAATTATATAAACGCTCTTTATTAGTTCCATATAAGGAATGCAGCAACAAAAGAACGCTCTTTATATTTACCATCATAATATAAACAGGAAAGTAATTTTTTATGCTTTTGTTTACATAACAATGGTCAAACATGTGACAATAACATACTGTTTATGTGATATTTCGTATTTGTATACGAACAAAGTTTATCTACATTTTAATATTCTTTCTGTTTGTGGCGGTTTTTGACGGGTGAATATATTTTCACAGGATACCCACCACCAAGGCTTCCCGTACCTTTAATTATACGGTATAGGAAGAGATGGTGCACTCTTTATTTAATGCCAATCGTGGTATATTACTGGCAACTGTGCTGTCGGTAAAATACCGTAAAAGGTATGGACTATATTTTACAGTGTAGCCTAATATGTCAGTATTATATCTTATATGCGATAAACTTTGATACAAAAAGTTCAATGTGCCATTTGAATTTAAATGGAAATTTCGTTAATTTAGATCAATTTCATATTAAATAATATCGGTAATTTTACGCACAATGTGCTGGCAATTTTGCTGCCATCACATTTGCTATAAAAAAGATTGCGGCATTCCGTATTTTTATAGTAAATGTGTAAAAATAAACAAATACGGATATTCCTTGTTTTTATAGCAAATGTGATCTTCTTCTTCTTCTTCTTCTTCTTCTGTTAAGGTGCATTTACCGCAATTTTGCGTATTATCGCACCGTACTCGTCAGAATTGCACATATTTACAGTGAAGTAGTTATTTACATGTTGGTTTTGGTCTCTATGCTTTCGATGGTTTCATTTTTGGAGTGGAGCAGAAAGAGAGCATGGTCTTGAAGTGCTTCTCGTCCCTGGTGGTGCGTTGCTCCACTTCCACAGCATTCCAAAACTTTATTGCCCGAGGGAAGTAGGAAAATTTGTAGACATCTACCCCCGCAAACGTTAGATGGTACTTTTGCTGGTGGCCCCTCGTGTTGGCTGTTGTCTTTGTGATGTACTAATTGTCTGCTGGAATATCAACGGAGCCATACGCTACTCGATGGAACACCATGTCTGCTATGTATCTGTGACTTTCCAGTGATTCCCATCTCAGTTTCTTCTTCATGGCGTGGATGTCACTCTTCCAGTCGTAGTCATTTGCCACCCACCTAGCTGCCCTATTTTGCAATTTCTCCAGATCGTCGATGTTAGCTTTTGTATGTGGGTGCAACACACTTGCTGCATAATCAGTCAATGGTCGTACCATGGCCTTGTAGCATTTGTTTTTTATTTCTGATTTGCAGTTGCCGATGTTACGCCGTAGAAAAGCACAGGTGTTGTTTGTCTTCTTTACCGTTTGGCTGATGTGCGTATTCCATTTTAAGTTGTTGCTGATGGTCAATCCAAGATATTTTGTCGATTCAACTGTTTCAAGCTTGTGGTTGTGGATGGTGTAGATTGATTGAAGTGGCTTTCTTTTTGTAGTAACCTGCAGAACTTGGCACTTTGTGGGGTGGAATTCCATTTGCCATTTATGTTCCCAGGTTTCTAGTTTTTCAAGATCTTCTTGTAGCTGTACCTGGTCTGCTGCTGATTCAATTTTTATGTACAACAGAGAGTCGTCCGCAAAGAGCTTTGCGTTCGATGTTACACTGTTTGGTAGGTCGTTTATAAAGACCAAGAACAGTAGAGGTCCCATCACGGTACCTTGTTGTACGCCGGATATTACTGGTGCAGATGGTGATGTGCATCGATCTTCGAGGACAACTTGTTGTGATCGGTTTCGCAGAAAATCTTCGATCCAGATGATGAGCCCTTCGTTGATACAAAGGAGTCTGAGCTTGAGAAGTAGGCGTTGGTAAGGGACTTTGTCGAACGCCTTGGCAAAGTCCAGAAACACACAGTCGATCTGTTCGCCGCTGGCTAGGCCTTTGGCCAAGTCGTCCACTGCTGTGATAAGTTGTGTCACACACGACCTCTTCTTGCGGAAGCCATGTTGGGAATCAGTTAGCAGTTTGTTGGAGTCAAGATGGGAGATTATATGGCTATGTATTATATGTTCAAGATGTTTACACATAATTAAAGTGAGCGATACGGGACGATAGTTTCCTGGTTGTGTCCTGTCCCCTTTCTTGAACAGCGGTGTTATGAGTGCTGATCTCCAATCGTCAGGGATTTTGCCTTGATGAACTGATGCCTGGAATAACAGTGTTACTGCTGGTGCTATTGAGAATGATGTGGTTTTTAAGAATTGTGCCGGTATGCCGGATCGGTGTATGCATGTTATCCCGTCTTTCTTTAATGGAGCCACGCCGGTGTTGTCATTCTTCTTGCTCTTGATAAATGACCATAGCTTCCGTGGGTTTTGCTGAGTCCGATACCATCTCATTCACATATTTGTTGTATCTCTTTTTGCACGATTTTTGGGTGTCTTTTTTCAGTTGGTTGAAACGTTGCCAGTCTTTTTTATTGTCTGTCTTTTTAGCTTTTTTGTAAGCTCCTCCTGGTCATTCTGATGATGTCTCTGTCTATCCACGGTTGATTAAATCTTGTGCTTGTGTATTTTGATGGAACATGTTCTTCCATGATTCCGAGGAAAGCTTGTTTCATTTCGTGACATAAGTCATTGACGTTGTCTGTCTTCTCGTGTTTTTCGCAAAATTTGTCAGAGAAGACCTTGGCATCCTGTGCGAGGTTGGTCTTATCGGCTTTGGTCCATAAATGTATTTTCCTCTTTATTGGCTTCCTCGTGCTACAGAAAATACTGGACTCAACGCAGACAATGGAGTGGTCGCTTAGTCCTGGTAGGTCCTTCGCTCTGGTCACTAGTGATGGTCTGTTTGTGAGAAACAGATCAAGAATAGCTTTTTTCCTTGTAGGAAAGTTGATGATTTGTTTAAGGTCACAAGTGCCAATTGTTGAGAATTATTGTTTGCGTTGCAGTATGCAGTGCCATTGACTTCATGTGTTTCCCAACAAATGTCTGGAAGGTTGAATTCTCCAGTTATCCAGGTTGGGTTGGGGCTGTACTTTCGACAAAGTGTTTCTATCTCTGAGTATAGGGTTGTACTGTACCCTGTGTTGTTATCCGTTGGTCTGTAAACAGCTCCAACAACTAGCGGTTTCTGTTGATGTTTCGTGTCGGATGATGCTGCGACAAAATCCACATTTTAAGATGGATGGAGTTCCTGAGATGATAGACTGGTCTTACTGATTATTATCACCCCGCCATATCCGTCTGGGCGATCCCGCCTGGTGCATACCTTGTATCCAGGTGGTACTAGTTCCGAGTCGAGGACGGATGGCTTTAACCAGGTTTCACATCCCACCACGATATCGGGTGACCTCTAATGCCGTCCAGAAGCTCTCGCGTTTTGATTTCAAGCTTCGGAAGTTGATGGTTAACACTCGCATCTGCTTGCCAGAATCTGTGTTTTTCTTCTGTCTAGCGATTTTAGGCGAGGATGTAATATGTGGAGACCCTGGATTGGAGATGTTGAGGTAACTTTCATTACTCGTGGTGTCTGAGGTATCAGATATGTTTGATGTTGATCCATTCACGAGAAAAGACGTTGAATCTGTTGTGAAAGATTCAAATAAGCTCGTTGAGAAGTTGGGCATCCCACAATCGTAGCATATCCAGGTGTCGTCACTTTCTCCATGTATTTTATACTCTTTATTCATGTTCATGCATTTCGGATGCAACCATCATGATTTTCTGACTAAATGTTCGAATTGTGCAGTAAAGCAATCAGTTAAAAATGTTCTATCAATATAGCTAGGATCATTTCTAACATATTGGACACTTGCATAATAATTCGAGTAATTGAACACTTTGGGGTGCAAATATAAATTCCCAGACTCGGAAATAGTGTCTGGTGCTAGTGAGTTGAAGTACAATCGGACAGCCCATCCCGTGGCGACAGTACAGTCACTTTCCGATTACATGTCCTAAAAATAGCACTGAGTTTGGAATTTAATACTGCAGAGAATAGGTTGGAATTAATTCACTAGTTAAATAACAACTCCATCATAGTCACTAATGTTCCTCTGGAGTTGAACTGGGCACTTTTATAATTCTCTACTGTTAACATATTTACAAAATACTCAAAAGCTTCACGTCATATGTCACGTCGGGACAATCCATTACATATAGTTAATGTTAAGGTTCACGCATATTCTAAAAATGTATTCAGGACAATAAATGTAGCATATTATACAAATAGATATAAAACAGTCGTCATCTCGATGGAAGTAAATGAGGTTGATGCGACTCACATGCGTTATGTGTCACTATCAATAAGCCAAACGGGTGTTCTTCTCGATGGGCTAAAGCATGTTTCACTTTACAAGTTTGTTGTTTGATAATTGGGTCACATTCTCGAGACACAATTACCCATATGAAATTAGGGAATCCTCAGGTTTTCCAGATCTATAAAGGATTTTCCGAAGTATACTTGTTGAATGATATCAATATATTTTGTGTATATATTAGTAGCTCGATCTATTCACCGATCGTGTTCGGAACGTGGTTCAAAATTATGTTCTTCGTTTTAATATATGTGACCCGCCATATCAAATCCAGTCGTAAGTCGGGATTTTTTTTACCCTGTGCCAATGCATTCTCTTATATATGCGAGTCGACCATAGGTCACCTCGCATATATAAGAGAATGCATTGGCCTAACAATTTTTTTAAATAAATGTTTCTTACAATTTTTAGGACATAAAATAAAAAACATCCATTACCCTGCAGGGAGCCCCAAACATATATAGAAGCATATAGAAGAGTGTCGTCTGCTCATGTTTGTCTGGGGCTCTGTATGGGTGAAATTATAAAATTGTTAAAGAATACAAGATAAAATTATTAAAATTGTAAAAAATTGTTAGGCCAATGTATTCTCTTATATATGCGAGGCGACCTAAGGTCGACTCGCATATATAAGAGAATGCATTGGCACAGGGTAAAAAAATCCCGACTTACGACTGGATTTGATATGGCGGGTCACATATCTCATGATCATGTAGTCTCTTTGAAAAGCCGACGGAAATCATATATCGGATGTACGTCTCTAGAAGTGTCCATAATATTTATTTTCTACGACGACGCGGCATTCTCAACATGACGTAATCGACCGTTTCCAGATATGGAGTGAATTCCTGCCCTAGTAAATGTTTGTGAGAATCGTAGTATTTAGAACTAGATGCGAAAGAATAATCAGTCATGAATATCGTTTTCTGATTAAAAAAAATATCGAAGATGATGTCTCCTACATTGCGATGAGTAAACTGAATTATGGATATATCGCCTGCTCTCAGTTTTTCAACAATAGTTGAGTTCGCCAATGCGTGGGAAAATTGTGAACACGTCTTTGACTTCTGATCTCTGACCTGATCTGCTATGTCATAAACCAATGAAATCGCGCTCAGTCTGCGCCACTCTCCAATGCAATGGAGGGAATCCCTTCAATACAGAACTTAATTTTAAATAGGATTTTCGTCGGCTTTTCAAGAGACTGTTGATCACGCAGATAACCCACAGTTTATTACGCCACATGGTGGTGTAAGTTGTTTCGGAGATTTTGATTTTCTGTGGTCGACTGGGCGAATGTATTGTTAGAGATTTTTTTTTGTACCTTACTCAACCGTACCGATAGAATCACGTAGATGCTGAAATTGTAAAGTTGACGCCACCGGTGTATAATATGTTTTTGAAAATATGACTCAATCGTATCGATAGAGTCATGACAGGCTGAAATTGTAAACTTAAAGTCATCGGTGTAATAATATGTTGTGAAAATATAAATAATCTGATAGCCTGAAAATAATGTATAACCCATTGGGAGCCCCTGGTGTAGTGAAGTGAATTATGGGTAATTTTAATAGGAGTGCGCATGCCTGTTCTGTTGGAGTAATCGCGATCTTTTATTTTCTGGTCATCAAGTCAAAATTGTATCGTATACACAATGTGTTTGTACCGATGCATGTATCGTGACTCGACTCGTTTTCGAGGTCATATATGCCCTACATAAGATATGATCACGAAAACGAGCAGTCGCGAAATCTGATAGAATCGTACATTCACTTTCAATAGTATAGATTCTCTTAATCTGCCGCGGATTTCCCAAAACAATTGTACTTTCATTTTCAATAGGATTCTCCGAATTTTCACTTTTACTTTTTATTTTTACCACGCAAAGTGACCTTAGTTGACACATATATATATGACACACTGGCTGAGTCCATGACGAATAGTTGATATATAGCATTGCTTCTTTCGCTTAATTAAAGCTCACCCCGTTAAAACGCATGTCAAACGTATTTTTTTTACAAATTGCATTGGGTGCGACAATTTGCAGTAGGTCCCTATTTGCGGAGTTCACTTTGCGGAAGTCCCCGAATTCGCGGATGCCTCTAAAATGGGTGATATATGTATATTTTAATGAGGGAACGGGTGCGTATATGTCAATTGATACGTATTTTAAACAAATAACGACACGACCATCACAATAGAGGTCTAGCTGTTCTATCAATTATATATGCGCCGAGTTCACTTGGTGCAAATCAAACGGCGATAAATATTCTCGTGTGTCAGAACTCCTTAAAGTTGTGAATAAGATGAAGAATAATTATTAGATGTTATTTATTAAGTCAATCAAATAATGTTATTCATTAGTATATATATATATACACTCCCGGAGATTGCTGCGCGGGTATCCTGATCACGCAAATTAAATCGCGGAGGTCCCTAAAATGGGCGAAATATGTTGATTTAATGAGGGAACGGGTGCGAATATGTCAATTGATACATATTTTAAACAAATAACGACACGATCATGATCATCATAATAGAGGTCTGTTCTATCAATTATATATGCGCCGAGTTCACTTGGTGCAAATCAAACGGCGATAATTAAACATTCTCGTGTGCCAGAAGGACTCCTTAAAGTTGTGAATAAGATGAAGAATATTTATTAGATGTTATTTAACAAGTCAAATAATATAATTTGATTGACTTGTTAAATAACATCTAATAAATATTCTTCATCTTATTCACAACTAACTAATGAATAATATTATTTGATTGACTTGTTAAATAACATCTAATATATATTCTTCATCGTATTCACAACTTTAAGGAGTCTTTCTGACACACGAGAATATTATAGTCAATTCAATGTCAAATCGCGCCTTTCGCCGGAAAGCAGATGGGAACAGCCCGGACGAAGTTGGGCCCACCAGCCAGTGTAATAAAAAGCGAGACAGTTTTAAGAATGTATGAATAACACGAGAAACGGGAAAACGTGGTATATGGAAGTATCCAAATTTCCCACATGGAATTTGAAAGCTAGTTTATATTATAATTATATTATAATTTCTATTTATGGCTAATAATATGGCTGAATAGGTCACTCTCATCGGTTTTCTGTGATAAAGTTACCCAGGTTCCTGAAATTGTGATAAAGTTACCCAGGTTGGAGAAGAATGTGATAAAGTTACTCAGGTTAATAATAGTTCATGTTTAGCAACAAATTATTGATTTTTGTGATCAAATTGACGAACTACAGTACTAATATGTCTTAATTTATGCTTGATAAGGGCTATTACTTGCCAAAACTGAACAATATTTCCCTCTGTCACTTTTAAATCGAGTTGATATTGTGAGATTTGCTTAACCTGTGTAGCTTTATCACAATTCTCACCAACCTGGGTAACTTTATCACAAAATTAGGAACCTGGGTAACTTTATCACAGAAAACCGATGAGAGTGACCTATTCAGCAATAATATGATCTTGGTGGCGTTACCATTTCTGACTATGGTTTTCTTGTTATTAAAGGTACTCAATCCGAACAGAGGGTCCCCATCTCAACAGATTCCAACAACAACAATCCGATCAGAGGGTCCTATATTACTATTTCTTTGGCTTTGGGGGTAAAAAATATTTGATTCGAGTCGAGGAACCCATCAAACAAAGCTCAGAGTTATTAGATATTGATTTTTGAAATTTGTTATTTTCTCGAGATGAGTACTAATAATTGCCGTCAATTTCGTAACCTGCTCGAGATGTGTACACCAAAACACTATTCAAACAGACAAGGATGGATAACTCTAAAATCAAGTGGTAATAATAACGCAATTTTGACTGTGTTCTGGGCCAGAAAGTATTCCCGATAATGAAAAATAATAGATTTCTAAAATCGATATCTAACAAATCTGAGCTTTGATGGGTGACTTCCTCGACTCGAATCAAATATTTTTGACCCCCGAAGCCATTGAAATAGTAATTGAGAGGAGTTTTATCGGATTGAGTATCTTTAACTGCATGACTTTCCATATACAGGCGAGGTGTGAACACAGTATATTAAGAGGTGGCAATGTCACTGGGTGAAGGCCATTTGGCAATTTGGAAGGGAGGAGGCATGTCACCTACATCTCTAGATAATGCCATGAATCTCTACTCTGGCTATACCCATACAGATAATATGCCACCATGCAATTTATAACATGGGAATTTTTTTTAGCTGATGGGCAACGTTGTAACATCGAAAAAATAACACATGTAACTGCAGGTAATATATTGCTTAGACAATACCTGTTCCGTAACAATATATATCATTGCTCAGGTGAAGGTCTCAGCTCAAGATTATACGATTTATGTGACCTCTGTGGCCCAATTTCGCAACAAACATGAATTTATTGGCACCATTTTATCAACTTGCTAGCGACTCCAAAAATGCGCTATTACATGTATATATGTACATGTATACATAGAAATACCCAAATGCATTGAGTCTATGATTCACATGATAAGTGTTGACTGCATTAAATAGAAAGTCTCGGTGCCAAGCTCCATGCAGAGTTCAGTCCCCTACGCATGACTTACCGCTTCTCGCACCTACACGTAATGTGAAGAAATGTCGCATTTATTTATTTGAAATTTTTGTATGTTACAATTCATTCTCCATTATTCTGAGAAACTGAACTGTCCATATTCATTTGAAAATGGTCTATAGATCAAGCCAGAATGAATTGTAACTGACAAAACACTTCAATCAAAAATGTTATATTTAATTAAGAAAATACACGTGCCGGCACCGTTCAGACATCGCATAGCGAGGGAACTGAACTCTGTTTTGCAGCTTAATTGTCTCGGTGCATGTGTTTCCCGGACCTGACGCCAAACTCCAAAGACGACACAATGGCTTTTAGGATGGGATCGAGGGCTGAGCTGTAAATGAGTGATCGTGTTACTTTAATTTTCAGGATGCGCCCATGATTCTGAAATTTATACCGTACTTTATTGTGATATTGAAACCACAACAGTGATTCAGTTCGAGATTTGACTCGACCCAACATTTGAAATTCGCATTAATTCATGATAGTATTTTGTAACGCTACATAAAATGTACTGTTCATTACAGGAACAGGAAAGACGTTCACAGGTATCAAGCTGATATACCTTTTCAATGTGATAAACAAGAAAATAGATGCAAGCAAAAAAGATGGAAAAGACAGGAGAACTCAAGTGTTGTTCTGTGGACCATCAAACAAATCAGTAGATGTGGTGGCCAGTAAGTATATATATTTATTCCACACCCATTGACGGGAGGCACATGTATTCAACTATAGTGCAATCTGTCGACGGAACTATTTCATTCAGTGTTGTTAGACTGGTTCTCGCCGTTACTATTTTTACTTTTTCAATCACGACAATAAAGAAACGATAAGCGATCAATCGATGAGATGATTCATTCAAGTAGCTTCATTTCAAGAATATGTGTGTCGATGCACAAAATTTAATTTCAAACGCATCATTAAAGATGGGTCAAGGTCACTCGCGGATAGACGGGCTCCCTGTCTGATTGTTGCCGTTAAAACTCATTAAATTCACATTTTCTGATGTACCGGAGATGTTCGATTGTGAGTCAACTTACATGATACTCGATGTGTTGGCGGAACGCGATACCTATATATCGTGCGGGACTGCGTCCCGCACTCGAGGTATCGCTCCGCCAATAAATCTCGTGCGATAATTCCAGACACTCATGCGGTTCTATTTATGTATAAAGCCTATTGTCTCCACAGCAATATGTAACAAGAAAACTAAGATGCATGCATCAGGTCACCCATAAACTATTTAGCATACAATAATTCAGCTCTGTTAAAATTTTGATTGGCGTTTGACACATTAGCGACATTACAACTGAATGTAATTAAGTACCGGTAATTAGAAGTAACAAATCGTTTAATTTCTACCGTATTGACTGGAAGGACAAGGAGCACCTTGGTGGCCATGAATGTTCTCGTTAGCTGCTAATACAGCCCGCCATGTCGTGTGTTGACATGTGAATTGTGTAGTTCATCAATAACTGATCGGCAGGTATTTGTCGTGATCACTTACGACGTGAACATGTGTTACTTAAACGGTATATCGGTGGATCGATTACGGACCGATGATAGGAAAACAAAATCAGAGATGACTGTCTGCGGGAGGGGCTATTTTTTCTATAATTTTGATAGAAAATTCAGCAGTTGCAATATGGAAGCAGCAAAGAAGGGTATACAATTGGCAAATGATGAGGGGTGGCGGTGACGTGTAACTGCGATTGAAACTAGATATACAGTTTGGAGATTATTGGATGAGGGATGTTATATTAAGGGATACTGCCACTTTTTTCTTTTGGTATGCAGATTGAATAGCAGTTCAAGATGCACAATCCTATTAAGCGGTCATAATTTTTTAATTATATGGATTGGGCGATCAGAAATATTGTATCTGAGTCGAGGAAACCACCAATCAAAGACCATATTTATTAGAAATCGATGTTCTAAATATATTATTTTTTACAATCTAGTATTATTGGACTAATAAAGAGTACATGAGTTGTTAGTATCGGACCAAATTGCGGAAGAAGACGGATAACTCTAAACAAATGGGCTTTCTGTGTATAACAACCCTAAATTTGGTCGAACATGTTTATAAATATAAAAAAAATCGGGCATTTTTATACTATATTTGATAGCGGTTAGTTTTATTTTTCGACAATTAATCGATTCTGATAACTGAAGGGGATTCTATAAATGTTGTTGGAATCGGTATCTTTAAATGAAAATTGAATGGAGTTCAGGACCTATATGAATAGACACGAAGAGGCATTTGGGCCGAATTGTATTTTGTGGATCTTTCCAAAATCGAAGCAAAGTGGAATGTTGATTTTCAAATGTGTCGACAATGAATGAAAAAGGTTTGCCCAGTCAGAGGGCCATGGATACTATTGTAAATTATATTGTTGTAAAGAGATAACTTGTAGTGGATATGTACATGTATGCTTTCTCACTTACTAATCAAATCAGAGGAGTGGTCGCTTGGCTGAGTTGACAGATTGATGTAACCGAGATAATCTGTGTTTTATCTGCCTGTCATCTGGTCTGGTTGTTATATATCGATGAAATATGTCATTGTGGAAATGTCAACTATTTATATTGAATCTAAAGACAGATTGAGTTAAAGTGTAAAAATTGGGATAGGTTGGTAGTTTTGGTGTGGAAAGTACCAATTATCATGTTTTATCTAGCTTGTTTAGCAAATACAGTATGCACATTGTAACTTAAAAGTTGTTTATCATTTATATATATACATGTATATATATTTTTGTGTGAAAAATTTCAGATTTGATATTCGATAGTGCTTTAAAATAATTGGATTAAACGGCCCTCAATTTATATTTATTTGGTGGGCAACACTATTTGATTCGAGCCAAATAACCGATCTTAAGTATCAGATTGAATTTAATAATCTGTTGTTTGTCACAATTGAGAATTATTAGTGTCCGAATAAGCAGTCGACTATGGGAGGACAAATTAAATTTTAATAGTTAATCACGCTTAAGCGTAATACACTTACACTTAAGCATAATAACTCACTCACAACTCTATTACGCTTAAGTGTAGTGCCATTATGCTTAAACGTAATAAGTTTTCATAGACTTACTACCTTACATATAATTGTATCATCTAAGGTAGATATATATTAAAAGTTACTAGTATCAGTAATTGGCTGTTCTATTTCAGCTCCAGAGGAGTTTTGAAATATGGAATTTGAATTATGCTAAAGTGCAATGCTATTAAACTTAAGTGTAATGGAAATCTGATTTACGCTGAAGCTTTTATGAGTAATTGGTTATCAAACATGAATTTGGCCTCCCCTAGTTTACAAGTTTCTGATATCGGACCAAATTGCGAATGAAAATGGATAACTAAAATGAAGAGGCTTTATGTGGATAATAAGGCAATTTTGTACTATAGTCGACAGTCCTTAGGAATATTTTTTAGCAATTAATCAATTGATAACTGAAGTGGCATTTGTAAAAATCTTTTTTGAATCTGATTACATGGGGGCCACTATCGAATCAGATTGAGCACCTTTAACCTTTTCGCATCCGTGTTGCAGCAATAACATTTTTGTGCCTGTGTGGCATCGCACATGTATGTATTATATGTATGCATCGTGCAAAGGCCCACACGCAATCTTTGAGCTTCAAAGTTCCAAAGACCAGCGACACCCTGCGACAGTCATAGGTAAAATACAGTCGGCGTCGAAGGTATCGCCCCCGTTCCGTCCCTCCCACCAAATTGGCAAAAATGTGTCCAAAATGTGCAAAAATAGCATGAAGTATGTCAGAAATAGACATACATAAATACCAGACCGACATGACATATGTGGCCTAAAATAATCGTCGCTCCCGTTCTTTCCCACACACGACCATATTGGATGCCATCATGGATTTTCCCAAAATATGCCTAAAGTTGCATAAAGTGTGTCAGACATACATACAGGACAGTTGGGGTCACAAAATATCGTCTATATATACCAATTGCAGGGAATTTCATTTCTAGCAATTTAGACGGATAGACATACATACAAGGAGACAGAACATTTGGGGGAGGGGGGGGGCACAAAAAAATCGTGTATATATTCAAACTGCAGGGAATTTCAATGTTAGCTAGTTGACTTGTTTTATTTTCACTCATATTTATTAGTTATTTGAATGGGGTTATCATTAAACCTCACATACTTATATCGGTGATGTAGATGGAGTTATCATTAAACCTCACATCCTTATATTGGATACATGTATGTAGATGGAGTTATCTTTAAACCTCACATCCTTATATTGGTTATGTAGATGGAGTTATCATTAAACCTCACATCCTTGTATTGGTTATGTATATATATGGAGTTATCATTAAACCTCACATCAGTGTATTTGGGGATTTGGACAGGGACTTGATTTGGGATCTTTCTTTCTTTGTTTTTGAACAAGTTCAACTCACAGATACGAGTTCACATATTTTCCTGTGCAAACATTTCCTATGTAGCCGTATTTTCACCTGTGTTTTTCTCAGAAAATGCAAACTTGAAGCGCGTTTACATTTTGTGATGTCTGGTGTGTACCGTATGCAACATAACTAGGTATGTTCAAGCCTAAGTACCGATAATTTGGTGGGGGGTAGGGTCAGCTATATGGGGAATTAGGAGTTCATACCGATGGAATAATATTAATTAGCAGAGCGATAACGACCAATGTTGACCATTAATGCATCACAACTGTAGTACTGTACTGTTGCACCAAAGATATAAAATGGGGGGGGGGGGGTCACGATCTGAATTATCTCTAGAGATGGTGCCAGAATTATATAGTAATTGATGGGACTATATAGTAATATTTCGCGACATAATTGTCACCAATAAAAACATATCTATTTCATTGTGGAAGTTAGTCGGTGATTATAGATATTTTGTCGATAATTGAAATTTGGATAGCACTCCACCCCCCCCCCCCCTAAGGCACAGGCCAGAATTTTGCCCCCACCCGATACCCTTCTGAATTCATAATAAGCAAATGTGAAAAAATGTTAATCGATCGACAAATTATTCGCGGCAATTTTGTCAATATAAATTGAAATTTGAGCAGCACTCCGCCCCTAAGGCGCAGGCCAGAATCTTGGCACACACGATACCCTTCAGAACAAATATTAATCAGTAAATTAATTAAAATTTAACATTTTCTTCAGAAAATTAACATTTTTATCTCTCGCGACATAATTGTCACGAATAAAAACAAATTTGATTCATCATGGAAGTTAGTCGGTGACTATAAATGATGTCACCATTCAACTGAATGTTGTTGAGCATATTTCAACCAATTTTGGAAGTTTAAATGAATATTTTCTTCACACGCAAAGTAAAATTGACAATTTCTTGATTTTAGCCTGCTTCGTTGAGACAAAAATTTGTTGTGCACACTTAAGGAACGTCTACTATCACTCGATAGGCCAAATTATGCCCTGACCATGCTATAAACTAGCTTTAAATTGACAAAACAATCAATTTTTTTTGGTTGAAAAAATCTACATGGGAATCTCAGTGTATTTGAGGATTTGGACAGGGACCTTGATTTGGGACCTTTCTTTCTTTCTTTTTGAACAAGTTCACCTCACAGATACGAGTTCACATATATTCCTGTGCAAACATTTCCTATGTAGCCGTGTTTTGAACTGTTTTCACCTGTGTTTTTCTATTAAAAAAATGCAAACTTGAAGCGCGTTTACATTTCGCGATGTCTCGTGTGTACTGTATGCAGCGTACTTGGTATGTTCAAGCCTAACCCATATAAAAATGTACCTGGGTAAATCCACCCAGGTTTTTTGGGCCGAAACCCAGGTAAAAATCTATCTACCAAGACATCCACCAACCATTAAGACCCCGCGAAACCTGGGTTTTACCATGATTTACCCACCTGAAACTGGATAAAAACCCTGGTTTGGATAAACCTGGGTGTAATTACCCAGGTGACCACACCCAGGTGTACCCTACCTGTGTGTTTCCCACCCAGGTCTACCCTGGTGTTTCCTACCTGGGTGTTTCCCCACCCAGGTGTACCATGGTGTTATTCACCCAGGTGTACCCTGGTGTTTCCTACCTGGGTGTTTCCCACCAGGTTACCTTGGTGTTATTCACCCAGGTGTACCCTGGTGTTTCCTACCTGGGTGTTTCCCACCCAGGTTACCTTGGTGTTATTCACCCAGGTGTACCCTGGTGTTTCCTACCTGGGTGTTTCCCACCCAGGTGTACCTTGGTGTTATTCACCCAGGTGTACCCTGGTGTTTCCTACCTGGGTGTTCCCCACCCATGTGTACCTTGATGTTTCCAACCCAGGTGTACCTTGGTGTTTTTTTTACGCCGGTGTACCTTGGTGTTTTCTTACCCAGGTGGATTTCCCATTGAGATGCACCTGGGTTAGAAAACCCCAAGGTACACCCAGGTAAGGAAACACCAAGGTACACCTGGGCAGGAAAACACCAAGGTACACCTGGGTAAGAAAACACCAAGGTACACCTGGGTAAGAAAACACCAAGGTACAACTGGGTGGGAAACACCAAGGTACACATGGGTAGGAAACACCAAGGAACACCTGGGTGAATAACACCAAGGTACACCTGGGTGGGGATACCAAAGTGAAATGATGAGGTTGGCAATGAAGTAGATTTTGATGGGATGCAGGGGTATTGTTATCAATGGAGTTGTTTTAGTATAATAGAACATTAAGGAAACTGATTGTGCAGCAATACAAGTTTATTCAAGGACAACAAACTAACTAAAGATAAAATACATGTATAGAAACACATGTAATATATAAATATATAAACTCATTAAACTGCATGGGTTAAAACTTACTGACAACAAGAGTTGGGTTAAAATTTTGATTAAAAAACACTTGCAAAGTCCCTCTTCATACATGTATATGGTATGTTAGGCAAGTTACATGTACATGTAGTTGCAATGTATACCGGTACATGACATACCGGTGGACACAAAAATCATTATTTTAGTTCCAATGTCATTTACCAGAATACATGTACATGTTGTACCTTGCAACTACATCTACAGTGAGGTAGTTTTGTCTCATTTAAACTTTCTAAATGGGTTTCTCCCTTTGAATGACATAAACTAATGTGAGTATACACATGAGCTGTGGTGTGAAATACACACCAAAAAATTATTTCTTAGTCTGAGGACATGTTTTCTGTCATTATCTTACTGCTTACAAATATAGATTTGTAATAATGTGCTGTAATGCTCCAGAAATAGTCATATTTTGTCCTGGTTCATAAGAACATATTATTTCTTAGTGTTAGAAGGACATGTTGTCTGTTATTATTTGACTCATAAACCCCCAAATGTACATGTAAACAGAACATTTGGGAAAGAGACACAATCTTTATCCTTTTTTATATCAGTACTAAGTAGCAATATTGATCAGATAGCAAAATATGCTATAAATAGATTTCAGATGGTAGAGATTAAACAATCACATTAATTGCACCAACTCGAAACAGTTAACATACCCTGTAGAATACAGACTATGATCAAGGAGGGTGTCACACACACCCCCACCCCGCTTTGGTATGTGATATTCAAGCCATTTTCAGGTGGTATGCTATATACATGTACATACCCAATGTTATCTGGTACTAGGATTTCATACGGCAATATAACCGGCATTCACGATTCAGAAAAAGGCTAGTATGCAGATATAATAGCAGAAAATTATACAAATTTTGAGTATTTTCCAGCTTAAACAGACCCAAGTGATATATTTTTATCTAATTCAGTCTAATGGCTCTTGATATGTTGATGTTTTGGATACTATTTCAGCAAATGTGAGAAAAAGTGGCTTCTTTGGGGCATCAGCTTGTCTGAAAAATATATCAAGGTCCCCTAAATCCGATACTACATTTCAGAACAATCCAACCAGTGTCCCATGAAATGGTGGATAATAAACTATCATACCAAATTTGATTCAGATTTGATCACACAAACTAAAATTATGATGCGGAAACCAGAAATTAACACGATTCTAAGTCGAAAAAGGGCCATAACTCTCGCAAAAATGAGCGGAGCACACCCATATTCGAACTTGACCTGTATTTTGGTCTGATAAACTTACATACCACATTTGGTTCAGATATGATCACACAAACTGAAGTTATCATCCGGAAACCTACAATTTTCAAAGTTTAAATGTCTATTAGGCGACACCAATTTTTAAGTCTGGTTTACGAACATGTGGGCTGATGTGGGGAGAAAAAAAGTAGATGCAGGAGGGAAAAAAATAAAAATTAAAAAAATTGTCCCCCCCCCCCAATTTATATCAAGTAAATCTTGAAATTTTACATAAATTTTACAAAAATTGTGAAAAAAAACTTTCGAATGAAATTCTGAACCAAACAAGACATTTCTTGTCATGAAATACATGAAAATATGGATCTGCAAATGATCATAAGCAGAACCGGATGCGACAGCACATGAAAATCAGTACGCGTGTAAAAAAAATTGGGACAAAAAATTAAAAAAAAAATTCATGAAATGGAAAAAAAGTTGTAGGAGGTGTTCGTAAACCGGACTTAAAAATTGGTGTCGCCTTATGTGTATATAACTCATATAGCTAACTATTAAAGGTGCTCAATCAGATTCGATGGTCCCCATATAATTAGATTCCAACAACAACATTTTTTTTAGAAATGCTGCTTCAGTAATATCAGAATCGATTAATTGCCCAAAAATAATGCTAACCACTGTCAACTACATGTATAGTATAAAATCGCCTGATACGTTATATTTATCAACATGCTGTTCGACGAAGTTTGACCTTATTATCAACACAAAGCCTCTTCATTTTAGAGTTATCCATCTTCATCCGCAATTTGGTCTGAGACCGTCGGCTCGTCAAATTTTTCTGGGCCACTATTAAGTATCGATGGTGATAAATATTAAAATTTCAAAAATTGATATCTAATAACTCTGAGCTTTGATACATGTAGGTGGGTCCCTCGACTTGATTAAAATATTTTTACCCCCCCCCCCCCGATTCCATATACATGTATATGTAAATAGCAAATGAGGGGCACTTAATCGGATTATGCATCTTTAAACTGTATTTGAATTTAAAGATGCATAATCTGATTAAGGGCCCCCTGAATTAATGCTCGCACATTACTATTTATTTGGACTTGGGGGGGGGGGGGTAAAAGATATTTGGTACGAGTCGAGGAACCCACCACCTATCAAAGCTCAGAGTTATTAGATATCAATTTTTGAAATATACTATTTTTCACGATCAAGAATTAATAGTGGCCCACGGTCTCGGACCAAATTTCAGATGAAGATGGATAACTCTAAAATCAAGAGGCTTTCTGTTGATAATAAGGCCAAATTTTGTAGAACAACATGTTGATAAATAACATATGTCAGGCAATTGTATACTTTAGTTGACAGTGGTTAGCATTATTTTAGGGCAATTAATCAATTCTGATACCGTAACTGAAGCAGCCTTTCTAAATACAAATGTATGATGTTGGAATCTGATTATATGGGTATCATCGAACCGGATTGAGTACCTTTAAAATGAACTGTATCCAGTATAAACATGTTAAACCTGATAATTAATTAGAGCATGCAGTCCCTGTTGACATGCGGTATCCGCTGGTAATCTCACCACAGTAATATGTGTTAACTGTGATAACCAAGTTAATTGTTTTTACCACAAAAATTCTGAATTCTATCTAGACATTTTGAAACAATAAAAAAACATTCTGGTGTGATTACAATGTCAACTTTAAAACAAAATTCATATAAACATCGCATGAAAAATACAGCCTAACTGCAAATGTGAGGTGGACCACATTCTGCGGTGGTATAACTGGACTGCGGTTGATCGCATGAACACGCCTGAATACTGCAGTAATACCCGAGTAATATAAGGCAAGTTGATTAATTAAAGCATAGCTGTAATTTTACATGTATGTTCTATAGACTTTGTTGGGAAAGAGAATATAGCTGTGCGACAATGTTAATCCTGATGAGCTAAGTTAGAAATTTTTCAATCGAAACCTCATAAAAAAAAATATAAATTCAGTTCTCAATTTTCGAACACTTCTAGGAAATTGTTCAAAAATATTGTTAAAAGATGCCCATTCGATTTGACACTGTAAATATACCCTGTTCAAGTGTCCTGCTAATGTGCTATGATGCGGTTGGGTCCTGCTTAATTGCTATGAATTGCACTACCCGCATCATAGCAATTCAGCAGGACAACCAGCATCATAGCATATTAGCAGGACCACTTGGCCAGTGGTAAAATAGTTTGTTTTCCATACGGATATGTGTTTTCAAATAATCATGTAATGATATCTAACATACATGTATATGATCCCATTTATAGGTTTTATTCATCACGGCCAGATAAACTTTGTATACAGACAGTTTTACCAAACTTAGAATTTTTATTAGGTGCTTTCATTGTAGCTGTAATTACTAGTATTAAAAGAGTGCTCAATAAAGTTTGTTTTATCATTTATGCTCATTTGGAATTTGGATGCTATTTAATTCTGTTTATCTATATAATTGGCTGCACTGCTAAATTTTGACTCATTTCAGTCATTTGATGTCAGTACATGTAGTTGTCCATCGAAATGGCGAACACAACCAAAGACAAATTACAAGAGGAAAGACAACAAATACATTTGATGTGCACTAAAACAGATACAGTAGTGCCCTAAGAAATCGACCCCTTAACCACAGCAGAATTATGTGTAACTTTTCAGGATTTAGTCGGATATATGGCTTGTTGCCATTCATCGGAAAGCTCTCCCCGAGTTACCCGTAATTCTGCTGTGGTTAAGGAGTCGATTAATTAGAGCATTACTGTAGTTACAAATGTATGTCTAGCCTCCTGTTGTGTCACTAATAAGATCTTTAATTCACATACGGTACACATGTACATGTACTATATACCCGTTCAAGCGTTTACAAGTGTCAGTCATCGAGAAACTGACCAAAAGTTTTGGTAGTATATAATATAGGCTAGCACTGCACTTGGGCTACATGTACATGTACTGTAAGTGATTATAATGTACTATTTTTATATTCTGCTGTGAATGTGTTGCTGAATGAAATTTAAGTTTACCCCGATATTCTAAGTCCGCTCGACTAAGATGGGTTTTTTCTCGAAAACTGATATCTGAATATACATGTACGTCTTCCACTGGTTGGTATTCCCTCTAAATTGACTAATTTTAACTGATTAGATTAGCCCTGGTATGGAAAACTCTAACTATTATAGCCCGATGAGCGGTTTACTGCCAACAGCGGTGATGATATGATGACCAGCGTTGTGCGTGGCATATGTTGATCCAGGTAAGAATGCTACCATACATTCCAAACATTCATTAAATATCTTATTAATAGTAACCCAAACTACACAAGAGACTAGTATAACTAAGATTGGGCTCGATTAATGATGTGACACTTTCAGTACTTCATTTACTAGTAGCCTGGTACTGGTGGGCCTGGCTACAGATACTTGTTTGGCGTGTTTGAGGCCTGTGGCACAAGGGCAGCAGAATCAATTAATTATTGTAGTGTAGTACATGTACATGAATAGTACCGGTAGTACAGCACACAAAGAGGTATATAGTACCGGCACATGTACATGTATTCTCTCTGTTTTCACACATGTATTTTTTCAATTTAACAACATGAGTCTTTTATGACACATACTAAAGTGAAAGTAGGCCTACATGTATATAATGTGCACCCAGTATACCGGTACATGTACTGATATATTACATTGCAATACAGTCCGAGTACAATGATATAGCAAAATTATGCATAGTAGAATAACAACCTTTTGTACAAACAGTCCTGACAATGATATACCGGGATATCATGGTGATAGTTCATACATTTGGAATTACCGAATACCTGAGTTTGTGGATAGACCGCTTCATGCGATGTTAATGTGAATTTTTATTTTTAAGTCGGCATTGCATACGGTAGTCCTATAAACCACACCAGAGAATAGCAATTGTCGGTCAGTGACCAACTTCTTATGTTTATGCAATCGATACAATCCGGTTCTGCTTTTGATGTCCAGTTCGATATTTGTGGTGTGTTCTTGTGCAAAAATATAATTCTAACTAATGCGCCAAAAATCAGGTTTATAAATTTATCCATTCTTGAGCAAGAGCAACTCGTAAAACTTGTATGGTATAACATTCCAAACTGAGTATTTCTGCTATCGAACCATATGATAATAATGTTGAACCGGACATCGAAATCTGAACCGCATTTATGGATTGCAGCACGTGATGTTGAATAAACAGTTATAGAGGATATACAGTAATGCTCTAATTAATCGACTCCTTAACTACAGCAGAATTATGGGTAACTTTTCAGGATTTAGTCGGAAATATGGGTTGATGCCATTCATCGGAAAGCTCTCGGTGAGCTTTCCGATGAATGGCAACAAGCCATATTTCCGACTAAATCCTGAAAAGTTACCCATAATTCTGCTGTAGTTAAGGAGTCGATTAATTAGCTCTAGAATTACTGTAACATGGTTAATAATATACAAATGTATACTGTATGGGAAACATCAGAGGTTTACAAAGTAATAAAAACAGTTGATTTGTTCTTTATTCTTGTGGTTATATACACGTACATACATGTATTCTAAAAATAAATGTCCTTTACAACGTGGATCAATGAAATGCGGTTGTTGCATTTAAAATGCATTGAGGGTGCATTGTGTCACGCCACTTTGTAAATGCCTTAATGACAGCATTTAAATTAAATGCACTTCATTGGGAATAATCGCAGTCGCATTGAAATTACCGATCATTGCGCCGAAAAAGTATACTAGTATGAACTCCCAAATAACGATACGATAGTGTATTTTGCAATTTTAGTTATAATTTTGTTTAATTTAAATTCACATCTGAATAATTCTGTGTTATTTTCCCACTCCTGGTGTACATGTATATGTTCGGAATCGGACATTCATGATGTAGTTTTCCATTCAAAATGGAATAAACATAAATAAACACTGTTGACATTAATTGTTTTATAATCAGAATCTGAGAATCATGATTCTCATTTTGATTCTAGTGAAAAGTCTTGATTCCCTGTAGAAAGTGAAACACTAACATTTTGATTATTGCCAAAAATCTGATGGATTTTAAGGCCTGCATCAAGACATTTGTTTGTGAATAAATCAAGGTAAATGTGTTAAAATATGAACGCATTTACAAATGCGTTGCTCCAAAATCGCAAAGTAGATTCGAACATGTGGTCACTTTTCTAAGAAATTTGTGAGTGGTCTGTACATGTGCATACATGTAAGTTACTTGACCAATTACACAAGGAGTCGAGGGACACAATCAATGAGGACGTTTGTACTAAAACATATTTTTTTACGCAAGGAACGAACACAAGGCCACTTTCTTAATTTATATTATGAGCCAACAAGACTGATCGTAAATCGCTGTTATATGACAATATATGTGGCCATCATAATGGTCGACAGGCATGACGCCAACAAAAACCAATCTGTCAGGCCAATATAAAGAAGTCGCGACTTATTGCTGGTGGAACCTATTAAAGGCATCGTTCCATTTCGTTAATAACAACTTACATGTAACATTCACCTCCACCTCTTTACTCTTGGGCTCCAAATA
Source organism: Siphonodentalium dalli (assembly GCA_032622095.1). Lineage (NCBI taxonomy): Eukaryota > Metazoa > Mollusca > Scaphopoda > Gadilida > Siphonodentaliidae > Siphonodentalium > Siphonodentalium dalli. The sequence continues at coordinate 139,671,433 of CP136069.1, read as the reverse complement.
AACATGCATGCACCAGCTGCATCCACGTTTATTATTTTTCTTGGGAAATCCCCTCCCCCCTCCCCTGCACAGTGCTTATTTGGGTCTGCACGTTTATTAATATTTTGAAGCTATGAAAATTTAAATCAGCACAAATTCAAGATTTCTATATGATTCAGATGTAAAAATGATCAACACGTCTACATTAGTTACTAGCTAAACAAGACATTTTGTCATATGTGTATACTTTACTGTGAAATTGCGTTTCTTCCGTTCTCCATGAACGGATTCTCAAAATGTTTGGTTTTCCAAAAAACAAGGATTCGAACTGTCTGAACTGAACTCCATGCGTTTGTTTAAATAGATGAATAAATAATGGGAAAGACATACAATCCTAGTTCATAATGAATTTAAGTATATAAATATAAATAATAAACGGCGGATTCAACGTGGTCATGGGTTTTGACCGCGTTAAAAAAATCAGCAAACTCTGCATGAACCCCGAAGTTTGCTGATTTTTTCTCGCGGTCAAAACCCCATGACCGCATTGAAACCGCCGTTCATTTCTTATATGAATAACACAATTTAAGATTCTTTTGGTTAATTTAATAAACGTACAGGACCAAATAACGATCGTACAGGTGGGAATTTTACCTCGATTTTAATAATCGTACATTAGGCACTCAAGAGTACATATTCAAGTATGTGGCAAACCAAAAAAACACCACATGATACATACATGTACCTGTACTACACGTTGACTCGAATACTTGAACCTGCTATGAAAATTATTTGGTTAACCACAGTTGATGTTTTGCTCAGAGTTCCCCCTGCACTATTATTTGGGTCTGTACTTTTATTAACTTTCAATGGAATTTCCCCCACCCGCACTATTATTTGGGCCTGCACTTTTATTTGGAGCCTGAGAGTAAGTTGCATTGACATTTATTTTCACGAATTACCATGCTAAAGGCCAAAGAAAAAAGATTGTATGTTTCCGGTAACATAGCGAAAAATTTAGGGTAGGTAGGTAGGGAATTTTTTTTATTTTATTTTATTTTGATATTTTTTATCCAGCTGCAGAAATATTGAACTACCTCGACCAAAGTGACATAAAATGCCAACCCGTGCCATGGGAAAAGTATTACTTGATCAACACAGTGGAAATATACATTAAGATTGATAAAAAATCAAACTTACTTCATGCTTACGTATGTTTTTTATTATATCTAATACCACATTTTCATAAATTTGGCTATAAACTTGGTACAAAATTGATGTCACTAACTTTTTATAAGAATTTTACCAATAATACCGCCATTATACCGTACATGTATTGTGACGATTACATCCCATTGTCTGGGGGTAGCCAGTACACCCACCGAGCATGCCTGGTTTTTGGAAACAGTACCGGTAGCTACATGTATACCCCTAATATATGCAGTGATAACCTCTTTACATGTATATATACAGATACACACCCACCATGTCTGTTGATAGTGTTCCATAAGTCCCAAACAAGACATAAAGCAGGCAGAAGATCCACTCTCAGGAAATTAAAATTGCGAAAATTTTGACTTTTTCTCAAAATATCAATAAAACGTTTAGGGTCGGCAGGTTATTTTTAGGGTCGGTCGATGTACGGAAACATAGTATCTTTTTTCTTTGGCCTAAGGAACATTGCAACTGGTTTGAAGTAACATGACCGCGTTGCGTCAACACTGGAACTGCATTGATGGTAATTTTCAACATGGTCTCACTGAGGTTCTATCAAATATAAATACTAGTATGGTTGAGGGAGACAATTATTTTGAGAATATGTGATCCTGTGTTAACATGAGCCTAAGGCGACACCAATTTTTAAGTCTGGTTTACGAACACCTCCTACAACTTTGTTTCCATTTCATGAATTTTTTTTTAACTTTTTTGGTCCCAAAATATTTTACACGCGTACTGATTTTCATGTGCTGTCGCATCCGGTTCTGCTTATGATCATTTACAGATCCATATTTTCATGTATTTCATGACAAGATACGTCTTGAATGGTTTGAACAGAATTTCATTCAAAAACATTTTTTCACAATTTTTGTAAAATTTATGTAAAATTCCACGATTTACTTGATATAAATTGGGGGGACAATCTTTTTTATTTTTATTTTTTTCCCTCCTGCATCTACTTTTTTTCTCCCCACATCGTAAACCAGACTTAAAAATTGGTGTCGCTTAAATATCATCTGATGGAGTCAAAATCATTGAACCGTCACTTATGCATGCACATGTTGTCTTGATGTTGAGTCTGGCTTTCATCATTTTCATTAGTTTTACTGTTAATATCCACCAAAGGTTATGGAACAACTGTATGGCATCGTATACTGTTATCTTCCGAGTAAATATGGAGTCTCTAATTCTTTTATCAGTCACGCAGGTCTACTCATCAAATAGTATAATCCTTAAATATTTGTAGTCCAGGTGATCTCGACTGCACAGTACATGTATAAACATTCATCTGCAGTGTGTTTTAAATTTCTTTGCCGTGTAACAACTGTTGTCCCAAGTTTCAATGCCTTGTCCTCCTGGTATGTAGGGATTACCAATTTACCATTGCCGTGTTTTAATTTGCAATTTTGATGATGACGCTCACTAAGCTTGTTGATAATTTTCTTTGTCGTGTAACAACTGTTGTACTAAGTTTCTACGCCGCGTCCTCCTGGTATTTAGGGATTACCGGTGCCTTTAATAGCGTCAGATGCATCATTGCCAGTTACTAGTAATGTACATTAGAGTGGAACTGAATTAACAATGTCACATTGACACAGTACTCAGTTAAGACCAGTAAAACAGCAAAAGTAGTATTATTGTACAGCAGGCTTATCAGTTATCACTATCAGTACTTACTACATGTACTGACCCCTTACTATCGTGGATCAATCTGAATCTGAATGGTTACGCTGCAGATCCCAATTATGGTAATTTCGCAGCGGGCGAGAGAGTCTCAGATCTTTTCCTTCAGCGCACTCTTGAAGGAATCCACAGGCTGTTGTTGTAGGATTAAGGATTCCTCCAGCTGATTCCAGTCGCATATAGTTCGAACAAATGTGGAATTAGCGAACTGAGCTGACACGTATCATGGTATAGCCTCGTAGCACTGACTGTTGTTCCTTTAAATTAGGTGCCGAGGAATTTGGCTGGCGACGTAGCCTGTCAGAACCTTGCTCTGCGATCTAAGACGCCTTGTTTCGGGTGTAAAGTATTGATTAGGTGGTATAGCCGGGACCAATCCGCCCACCACCTTACTCATGAATCCCAGCCGATTTATTTTCCGCCGTTTCTGCAATGTTGGTAAATCTAGCTCGTAGAGGATCTTGGTCATATATCCATCTTCTTTGCTCTTATAGTCTCTTTTAATGAAACGGGCTGCTCTACGCTGGATTCTTTCCAGCTTGTCGATGTGATTTTGTTGGTAGGGGTCCCAGATGGTGTCTGCGTAGTCCATGATCTTCAAACTTCTCAATTCTTCTTCTTCTGGACAGGTGCATTATGAGCAGGCCACTGGCACTACATCATGATTGTACCGGTACCACAAATTCAATTTTGAGACAATATTCTGGTTATGGCCAGGTAGCTGAGGTACTGTTCCAACACTATAGTTGATCCGTTTCGTTATCGTAGCTTAATTCTTACTGTTCCGGGAATTGAAATATTTTTTGTCACATGAAATTCAGTCTTTTTCGATATTTGCGCACATCCATGGGGAGAAATCGGCGAATCTTATATATAAGTCCACAGTTTATCCGTTTGTAGCCAATACACCATTTCCTTCTGTCAATCCGCGTTGATTCGCGACAAAATTAACTCAAAACACCACAAGGAATTCTCGGCGCTAAATTCTTTTCGAAGTAACGGTAACTAAAAGTTAAGATTGTAATTTGGCTGCAGAAACGAAACGAAACGAATTTTGAAACACAATAATTGTATTCACTAATATTTTCCTGTTGGTATATGGTCTACTATAGTATATGCAATCATTTATTTGAAATAATAAGTATCACTTAGAGAATAATTCTTACTGATAATTAGAAATCTCTTTATTTTGTATCCCTTTAATATTAAATAATGGCCCTGAAAATTGTCTGTTTGTCAGTTTAATGTTCACTAATTATAGCTAGGCTGTTAGATAAAGTATGATATTGCTTCATTTGTCCGGGGTAGTGTATTGTCATACTGTCATAATAAACTTCAAGTAATAAGGTAACTACTCGTCAATGAAGCTTGAATACATAAATGATTAATAAGGTAACAACCACCCGTCAATGATCGACGTCTTAATATAGAAAGGTTTTATAAGGTAACTAACTACACGGCAATGATACTTATTATAGAAGGTTAATAATTTAACTTCTTGTCAATGATGCTTTAATATAGAAAGGGTTAATAAGGTAACTACCCGTCAATAATGCTTTAGTGTAGAAATGGTTACTAAGGTAACTACATGTCAATGATGCTTTAATAAAGAAAGGGTTAATAAGATAAAGTTCTACACGTCAATGATGCTTAAATATAGAAAGGGCTAATAGGGTAACTACACGTCAATGATGTTTTAATATAGAAAGGGTTAATATGGTAATTACACGCCAATGGTGCTTTAATATAGAAAGGGTTAATATGGTAACTACCGTCCATGATGCTTTAATATAGAACTGGCTACTATGATAACTACATGTCAATGATGCTTTATTGTAGAAAGGGTTAATAATGTAACTAATCACCAATGATACTCATTATAAAAAGGGTTAATAAGGTAACTGCCTGTCAATTATTGCTTCAACGTAGAAAGGGTTAATAAGGTAATTACACGCCAATGGTGCTTTAATATAGAAAGGGTTAATATGGTAACTATCAGTCAATGATGCTTTAATATAGAAAGTGTTATAATATGGTAACTGCACGTCAATGATGCTTTGATACAAAAATGGCTAATAAGGTAATTACCCGTCAATGGCGCTTTAATATAGAAATGGTTTATAATGTAACTACTCACCAATGATACTTAGTATAGAAAGGGTTGTTTAATGTAACTACCTGTCAATTAATGCTTTAATATAGAAAAGGTTAATAAGGTAACTACACGCCAATGATACTTTAGTATATAGAGGGTTAATTAGGCAACTACCCGTCAACGATGCTTTAATATAGAAAGGGTTAACATGGTAACTACACGTCAATGATATTTTAATAAAGAAAGGGCTAATAAGGTAACTACATGTCAATGCTGCTTTAATACAGAAATGGTTAGTAAGGTAACTACACGTCAATGGTGCTTTAATATAGAAAGGGTTAATACTGTAACTACTCACCAATGATACTTAGTATAGAACGGGTTAATAAGATAACTACCCAGCAATAATGATGCTTTAATATAGAGAGGGTTATAATAAGGTAACTACACGTCAATGATGCTTTAATACATAAATGGTTAATAAGGTAACTACCCGCCAATGGCGCTTTAATATAGAAAGGGTTAATAATGCAACTACTCACCAATGATACTTAGTATAGAAAGGGTTAATAAGGTAACTAGCTGTCAATTAATGCTTTAATATAGAAAGGGTTAATAAGGTAACTACACGCCAACGGTACTTAGTATAGAAAGGGTTAATAAGGTAACTATATACGACAATGATACTTTGGTATATACAGAGTTAAGGAGCCAACTACCCGTCAATGATGCTATACTATAGAAAGGGTTAACATTGTAACTACACATCAATGATATTTTAATATAGAAAGGGATAATAAGGTAACTACGCGTCAATGATGCTTTAATAAAGAAAGGGTTAATAAGGTAACTTCACATCAATGGTGCTTTAATATAGAAAGGGTTAGTAATGTAACTACTCACCAATGTTACTTAGTATAGAAAGGGTTAATAAGGTAACTACCTGTCAATTAATGATTTAATATAGAATGGTTAATAAGGTAACTACACGCCAATGGTGCTGTAATATAGAAAGGGTTAATAAGGTGACTTCAATGCAGATTATACAGTTTAACAAAATACCACAGGTGTATATATCCGGGTGAACACTGTAGTAAATACCTGGGCGAAACCCTGGTGTAAATACCTGGGTGTAAATACCTGGTGTAAATACCTGGGTGTAAATCCGTAAAAACCCGGGTAAACTGGGGTTTATACCTAACATATATAGAAAACACCTGGGTAAATCTATATAAATCCCTGATTTACCTGGGTGTAACCTGGGTGTGACCTGGGTGGAACCAGGGTAAAACCTATATGTACCGGGGTATACCTAGGTAAACACCAAGATTTACCCAGGTACATTTTTATATGGGAAGTACCGATAAATTGGGGGGGGGGTAGGGTGGGATATATGTGGAATTAGGAGTTCATACTGATGGAATGATATTAATTAGCAGAGCGATAGCGACCAATGTTGACCTACAATGCATCAAAACTGTAGTACTGTACTGTTGCACCAAAGCTATAAAATGGGGGTGGGGGTCACGATCTGAATTATCTCTAGAGATAGTGCCTGAATTATATAGTAATTGATGGGACTACCGGTATAAAGTAATCTTTTGCGACATAATTGTCACCAATAAAAACATATCAATTTCATCGTGTAAGTTAGTCGGTGATTATAAATATTTTGTCAATAATCGAAATTTGGGTAGCACTCCACAACCCCCTCCCGATACCCTTTCTGAATTGATAATAAGCAAATGTGAAAAAATGTTAATCGATCGACAAATTATTCGTGACAATTTTGTCAATATAAATGGAAATTTGAGCAGCACTCCACCCCCCCCCCCCATCCAAGGCGCAGTCCAGAATCTTGCCCCTTGCCAACACCGATACCCTTCAGAACAAATATTAATCAGTAAATTAATTAAAATCAGCTAAAATTTGACATTTTCTTCAGAAAATTAACATTTAACTCTCGCGTCATAATTGTCACCAATAAAAACAAATTTGATTCATCGTGGAAGTTAGTCGGTGACTATAAATAATGTCACCATTCATATGTCATATTTCAACCAATTTTGGAAGTTTAAATGAATATTTTCTTCACACGCAAAGTAAAGTTGACAAATTTCAGGATTTTAGCCTGTTTCGTTAGAACCAAAATTTGTTGTGCACACCCAAGGAACGTCCACCATCACTCTATAGGCCAATTAAGCCCTCACCATGCTATAAACTAGCTTGAAATTGACAAAACAATCAATTTTTTTTGGTTGAAACATTTACATGGGAATCTCCATAGAGAACGGTTATATTTCGATAAAAACGAAAATAATGCGAAATGAAAGTCGGCACTCGTCAGAATGGTGCAGAATAACACACGAGTCATGTTATATGCGAAAATTTGATCTCATTCGATTAATTAGTCTCGTAATTAAGGAATCAATGGCTCGGACATGTCGAATTCCGTCGCAGACTGTTAGTGTTAGGCCTACTGTTCTGTCGTGTACACGGCATACGAAATTGTGAAATGTAAACACGCATCAAATTTACCTTTTGTGAGAATAACACAAGCGCAAGATCAAAGTAATGAGATACTCAACAACAAATAGAATAAAACTGATGTAAAATGGTATAAGTGAGAATAAGACGCGTATTTAGAATTTTAGACGTAGAACTGGACAATATTTCTTCGCTTCTCAAGGCGATCAATACCTCGAGAGTAGGTGGGTCGAAAATGTCTCTGGTCGAAATTCCATCAATATTACCGAGAGCTGCTATCTGGTTGTAAACAAAAACCAAGCAATAATCTTAACATAAAAGTCAGAAATATTGTTTCATGATCGAACGGCGGACCTAATAATCGAAATATGTAGGCGAAATAATTTTTAATAGTTAATCACATCCATTTAGACATCAACACACTATTAAAGACACAATGCACCGCCATGCAATGTCGTTATCGGTGTATATTGTTATCAATCGTTTATTACATCGTTTTTAGTAAGACAATTGTATCTGTTTTGCGCATGCGCAAGTCAATTTCCATATTTGGAATTTCCATATATGGGATTTGTGTTAACCTCAATACCGATCAAGCCATAACAAATAACCACGCAATTATCTTAGCATAAAAATAAGATATATTGTAATTTATGCAACTACGACCCTGGTAACCCTGATAACTAATAAAATATACCGGCCAATTCATTTTAAGATCGTTATTTCACTTTGCTTTAGGCATAAATACACTCTTAAACGCATAAACGACCCATTGGCGTTAAATTAAATATACTCGGTATTTATTATATTACTTTTTTATTGCTCAGTATAGAGTTAGACCCTCGACACCTGTCAATATATTTGGGCTGAATTCATCTTATGTGGTATTATTCCTCGAAATAAACAAAAAAGCCATCGTTACTTCGAAATGTAGTTTGGGCTAACATTTACACAAATCCTCCATGTGTTCTCAGTCGACACACAGATCATTTCAGAAACAACTGTGAGATAAACACCCAAAGTTTGGGTGAAATGAGTCCTATCTTGACGTGTTTTAAACGTAAGCTCCTCGAATATCAATCCAGTAACCCGAATAATTAAGTCTTTCCAAACTTATACGGTACTACGATTAAGTAAACCACGTGGCTGGCATCAGTAAACCCCGTTGCTGGCTTCAAGTAAAACCCCGCTGCGGCCGCTTTGTACAAAATTGTGTATATTCCGCACAGTCAGTTTGATACACAGTCAGTTTGATACAAATTATAGAGATAAAATATTGTTATATGTATACAAATGTATATATTATTGTGAACCTAATACATAATGCCACCTTTCTACGGCAAAATTGGAACTTCCTATCTAAGTTGGCCGCCAAAATGGCTGCTGGAAGTGGATAATATGTCTATTTTTCACTAATATCTTCTAGATCAGTTTCTGCTGCTTGGAACTGGTTGAGAATTCAGACTATATTTTCTATTTTTCATGTTAATAGATCATTGGAGCAATGAAATGTGCCATTATGTGTGTCCCAGCCCCTTCCGACCCCTCAAAATCGATTTTACAGAACACGATATAAAATTTCACCATAAATTCACCATTGGGATTCTAGTGATATTTCAACATGAAATGAGCAGAACTGTGCAATGTAAGTGGGGCATACCATTACTTATGACTACATCAACTCGATGGAACCAAAATTGTCACTTTGGCTCAAAATGGTGGCGAAATAATGGAATATAGTGTATATTGCCCCAGCATGTCCCGCAATCACTTACAAGTTGTGGTTGGTGAATAAAATTTGAGTAATATGCCGTCTATACATTGAATACTAACATTGCTGATGCACCCTGGTTAACTTTTAATATTGTAACCACTGACATTGACAGAAATATTTGATTTCTCTCTCACAAACTTGACATCAAAATCGGCAAACAATTACTTTTCAGGTTTGGACCATTTTTTCAAGTAAAATTGAACTATCTTTGGTATCGAAAGTTTTATTTGTTTTGATCTGTATGAGGTGTGGTTTAGACAAAATAACTCAAGACTGCTTGCAAATTGGCAACCAAATTTGATAAAAAGTTGATTTTTCACATATCCTGAACAGTATTCTCTGCTGTTCCAAAAAGGTAGCAAATTGTGACTAACTTGGTTATTAAACATGTTTCTTAATCAACTGACAACGAAATGTTCTATTCTGGTTGTCCCAGTATTTCATGAGGCATCGCAAATTCATTTTAAAGGATGCAGTATGTTATTTTGCCGAAAACGTCTTTTACGATTCTGGCCTGTTTTTGAAAGGATTAGGAGCATGTATCAACTAGTTTTAATTATTTTAGATGATTCAACGTTCATAGTTTTTGGGGCCTTGATACATCTTTATGGTAAGAAAATCCTCGACTTACCATCATATCATGAACTGAAACCTTTTATAATTTTTGATTTTGAACAACTTACAGAAATGCTGTTGCAAAAATTTGGGAAGAATTATCCAAAGATTCTTCGAATGTATGGTAAGACAGTGGTTCAATATTACTACCCTATTCCAAAAGGTCAACATTTATTAAGGAAGCGTGAATACGAGGTGGAAGATAAGCTAAAAGAAATCGCCCTGCATGAAATTATCAGGCAACCAGGTGGGAAGTATGCCGATGAGTTAAAGAAATTTGACCAAAAATTCCGCAAGCAACCCAAAAATGTGACCATTGAAGACGTGGAAAGATACAGGAAGAAGTTAAACAAGGCAGAAAAGGAAGAAGTTCCAAAATATGATGTCATTCTCTGCACATGCTCAGTGGCTGGATTGAGGCGGTTTGTTGACACTGCGTCAATATACCAATGTATCGTCGATGAAGCAGGAATGTGTACAGAACCGTTGACACTCGTACCAATTGTGGCCAATAACGCAAAGCAAGTGGTACTGATCGGAGACCACAAACAGCTGCGCCCCATAATACAGTGCCGAGAAGCAGCTGACTTGGGCCTGGAGAAGTCAATGTTTGAGAGATACAGCAAGGCGGCAAATCAACTGAACAGACAATATAGAATGGTAGGTTTGATTATGTTATCAAGGTTTTCGCTAGCTTTGTAATTCTATTGGTAAATATTTGGTATATTTATGATTGTTTTTGGACATTTTCAAATTAAAGAAAATGTGGTATAATTTGACATTGGAACAGACAAATTTAAAAAATCCCAAAACGAAACAGATCCGACCATCAAGATACAACAACAACAACAACAACAACATTTCTTCAAAATACGCTTTAGTTATCAGAATCGATTAATTGCAACAAAATAATGCTAACCACTGTCAACTATGGAATCAAATTTCCCAAAACTTGTTATTTATCAATATTTTGTTCAACGAAATATGGCCATATTATCACTTGAGTATCACGACATTTGGCCGTATTACCACTTGATTTTAGAGTTATTCATCTTCAACCGCAATTTTGTCCGAGAACGTCCGTTTGACGACGTCTTTCTGGGCCACAAATAATTGCACATCTCGAGAAATAACAAACTTCAAATATCGACATTTGATCAATCTGAGCTTTGATGGGTGGGTTCATCGACTCGAATCAAATATATTTACCCCCCCCCCCCCCCCGAAGCCAAAGAAATAGTAATCTTTAAATGTGATAAATAAAAAAATCTGCACTCAAATAAGAAGACCATCGCCGAATGTGTGCACCATTCAACTTTTAAACATGGCGATGGTTTCAACAATGTATTATGATTATCTCCAATTTGCAGGTGCTTTCATTTTGCTATGGCAGAATACTGTATTTTTTACCCCCATCCTACCCCACATATATGCATGCACATTTGGAACGCAACAAAATAAACATGTTATTTTATTACTGTATTTACTTACTGAAATAGACTCCATTTGGGAGCGTTTATTCAGCGGCGGAGAGGCATACGGCCCCCTTTGTGTGCTATATATGAGCCTATATGGCTCGGAAACACTTTTTTCACAGAAAAACTGTAGTTTCTACTACCACCCACATATATGCATGCGCATATGGAATGCAACAAAATCAACTTGTAGTTCTGTATTACTATTATATATAGTCCAGTATAACTGAAACAGAGCCTTTATTCAGCAACCGAGTGGACTGCAGCCCCTTTGTGCGCTTCGCGCACATACATATGATCTTTTGAAACAGGCTCCCTTCGGGAGCTTTTATTCAGCAGCGTATATAGGCCTAAGGTCACAGGCCCTTGCACTGCGGCCCATTTGCCCACGTCGCGCCCATTTTTAGATTCTATAAAACGTTATTTATCAATTTGCCGTCTTCCGTATATGTACTCCTTCGATTCCACACACAATGCACAACTTTCATAACAAAGACACAATCCATTACTTATATTAACACTGAAGTGGCATATTATAGACCGTTTAGCACCAATTTCCAACGACGGTATAGAACGTTCTAGTATCGACTCTACACCCCATGCACTTCCACGGCAAAAGCAACATGCATTACTTATATTCACACTCAAACTGATCTGACAATTAATTTATAGCGCCCATTTTCAACAACTCTTTGGTAGAGCGCATTGAAATTTCGTCAATACAATAGCAACGCAAGTGTGGGTTTGTGTACGACGTCACATGACGTCATTTCGACAAACGTCATAAGAAATAGTGTCTACTTGGGTGCAAATACTGCATTTCGGGACCATGTTATATCTCAGGTTTGCTTTGACCAATCGGCGTGAAATTTTGTGAGTCACCTTTTACGACACAATATAGACCGTGGTCCAAATTTTAGCTACATTGCACGCATGGTTGAAAAGTTATAAGCGCGCCAAAAGCGTGACCAAGTTATACACAGATACACACACAGATACACACACACAGACGACGGGTTTTATATATATAGACTAGGGGGTTGCCCGTCACAAAATGACGGGTATATAAATTTTCTTTGTTATTTTCTAGTGTCCGCGTTCATGGACACATGAAAATTGTCATGTTTCTCCTTTTTGTTACTGGATGCGCATTGGAACACTTTATTTCACTAAAACTGTATTTCTACACACCCAGTCCACATATATATGCGCAACGAAACAAAATCAGTATATTATTTAAATACTATGCAACAACTGAAACATACTCAATTCAGGAGCCTACATTCGGAAGCTTACTGCATATTTTGAACGGACCCCCTTTGGAACCTGTATTCAGCATGCCGCCTAATGATCACATGCCTGCACTGCGCGGCCCGTTTGTATGAACACTTTATTTCAATAAAACTGTATTTTTACCCCCACCCCCATCTCCCCGACCCATGTATATGCATGCACATATGGAACGCAACAATCAAAATATTTTACTTTATCTATACTAACTGAAACAGGCTCAATTCGGAATCTTTATTTAGAGGGGAGGGGCCTATGTACAGCCCCTTTCAGCGCTTCGCGCACATTATATGATCTTAAACTGCGTGAGCTTCGCGCACATAAATAGGGAGCTTGCAGCACATTTTAAACGGACCCTGTATTCAACATGCAGCCAATGATCACACGCCCTGCACTGCGTGGCCCATTTGTATGAACACTTTATTTCAATAAAACTGTATTTTTGCCCCCACCATCATCTCCCCAACCCACGTATATGCATGCACATATATGGAACGCAACAATCGAGATATTTTACTTAATCTATACTGACTAAAACAGGCTCAATTCTGAACCTTTATTTAGCGGGGTAGGGGCCTGCAGCCCCTTTATGAGCTTCGCGCACATTATATGAATTTAAAACGCGTGCGTTTCGCGCATTGTGTTCTTTTAAACATTTATTCTTGTATCAGATTTGCACTCAACCGAAAGATTAAAAGAGCATTAATTAGCGTCGGCAGTATTGTTTACACTGTATGCCCTATTATTAGGCCTGTCCCGGGAATGTGCTTTTTTCAACTGAGTTCCGGCGAATTTACTGAGTTCACGGTACCCACTGGGTACCGCCTACCCACGTTTTTCCGGTACTCCTTCGATTCCACACTCAATGCACAACTTTCGTATCAAAGACAGCATTCTTTACTTGTGTTCAAACCCAACTGGCAAATTAAAATACCATATTAGCACCCATTCCCAACGACGAACGTTCTAGTCTTGGCTCTGCAAACCACTACATCCACCCATTCCCAACGACGGTAGAACGTTCGAGTCTTGACTCTACACCCCACTATAATACATGCACTTCCGCGACAAAATCAACATTCGTTACCTAAATTCACACTGAACCTGAACTGACACATTAATTTCCAACAACGCTTTGGTAGAGCGCATGGAAGTTTCGCCTACAATAGCAAAGCAAGTATTGGTTTGTGTTCGACGTCAATGACGTCATTTCGACAAACGTCATAAGAAATAGTGTCTATACTTGAGTGCAAATGCTGCATTTAGGGACCATGTTAGATCTCAGGTTTGCTTTAACCAATCGGCGTGAAATTGGTGAGTCACCTTTTATGACACACTATAGGTCGTGGTACAAATTTGGGCCACATAGGACGCATGATTGAAAAGTTATAAACGCGCCAAAAGCGTGACCGAGTTATACACACACACACAGACAGATACACACACACACAGACGACGGGTTTTATATATATAGACTAGGGGGTTGCCCGTCACAAAATGACGGGTATATAAATTTTCTTTGTTATTTTCTAGTGTATTTACTTACTGAAATAGACTCCATTTGGGAGCGTTTATTCAGCGGCGGAGAGGCATACGGCCCCCTTTGTGTGCTATATATGAGCCTATATGGCTCGGAAACACTTTTTTCACAGAAAAACTGTAGTTTCTACTACCACCCACATATATGCATGCGCATATGGAATGCAACAAAATCAACTTGTAGTTCTGTATTACTATTATATATAGTCCAGTATAACTGAAACAGAGCCTTTATTCAGCAACCGAGTGGACTGCAGCCCCTTTGTGCGCTTCGCGCACATACATATGATCTTTTGAAACAGGCTCCCTTCGGGAGCTTTTATTCAGCAGCGTATATAGGCCTAAGGTCACAGGCCCTTGCACTGCGGCCCATTTGCCCACGTCGCGCCCATTTTTAGATTCTATAAAACGTTATTTATCAATTTGCCGTCTTCCGTATATGTACTCCTTCGATTCCACACACAATGCACAACTTTCATAACAAAGACACAATCCATTACTTATATTAACACTGAAGTGGCATATTATAGACCGTTTAGCACCAATTTCCAACGACGGTATAGAACGTTCTAGTATCGACTCTACACCCCATGCACTTCCACGGCAAAAGCAACATGCATTACTTATATTCACACTCAAACTGATCTGACAATTAATTTATAGCGCCCATTTTCAACAACTCTTTGGTAGAGCGCATTGAAATTTCGTCAATACAATAGCAACGCAAGTGTGGGTTTGTGTACGACGTCACATGACGTCATTTCGACAAACGTCATAAGAAATAGTGTCTACTTGGGTGCAAATACTGCATTTCGGGACCATGTTATATCTCAGGTTTGCTTTGACCAATCGGCGTGAAATTTTGTGAGTCACCTTTTACGACACAATATAGACCGTGGTCCAAATTTGAGCTACATTGCACGCATGGTTGAAAAGTTATAAGCGCGCCAAAAGCGTGACCAAGTTATACACAGATACACACACAGATACACACACACAGACGACGGGTTTTATATATATAGACTAGGGGGTTGCCCGTCACAAAATGACGGGTATATAAATTTTCTTTGTTATTTTCTAGTGTCCGCGTTCATGGACACATGAAAATTGTCATGTTTCTCCTTTTTGTTACTGGATGCGCATTGGAACACTTTATTTCACTAAAACTGTATTTCTACACACCCAGTCCACATATATATGCGCAACGAAACAAAATCAGTATATTATTTAAATACTATGCAACAACTGAAACATACTCAATTCAGGAGCCTACATTCGGAAGCTTACTGCATATTTTGAACGGACCCCCTTTGGAACCTGTATTCAGCATGCCGCCTAATGATCACATGCCTGCACTGCGCGGCCCGTTTGTATGAACACTTTATTTCAATAAAACTGTATTTTTACCCCCACCCCCATCTCCCCGACCCATGTATATGCATGCACATATGGAACGCAACAATCAAAATATTTTACTTTATCTATACTAACTGAAACAGGCTCAATTCGGAATCTTTATTTAGAGGGGAGGGGCCTATGTACAGCCCCTTTCAGCGCTTCGCGCACATTATATGATCTTAAACTGCGTGAGCTTCGCGCACATAAATAGGGAGCTTGCAGCACATTTTAAACGGACCCTGTATTCAACATGCAGCCTATTGATCACACGCCCTGCACTGCGTGGCCCATTTGTATGAACACTTTATTTCAATAAAACTGTATTTTTGCCCCCACCATCATCTCCCCAACCCACGTATATGCATGCACATATATGGAACGCAACAATCGAGATATTTTACTTAATCTATACTGACTAAAACAGGCTCAATTCTGAACCTTTATTTAGCGGGGTAGGGGCCTGCAGCCCCTTTATGAGCTTCGCGCACATTATATGAATTTAAAACGCGTGCGTTTCGCGCATTGTGTTCTTTTAAACATTTATTCTTGTATCAGATTTGCACTCAACCGAAAGATTAAAAGAGCATTAATTAGCGTCGGCAGTATTGTTTACACTGTATGCCCTATTATTAGGCCTGTCCCGGAAATGTGCTTTCTCCAACTGAGTTCCGGCGAATTTACTGAGTTCACGGTACCCACTGGGTACCGCCTACCCACGTTTTTCCGGTACTCCTTCGATTCCACACTCAATGCACAACTTTCGTATCAAAGACAGCATTCTTTACTTGTGTTCAAACCCAACTGGCAAATTAAAATACCATATTAGCACCCATTCCCAACGACGAACGTTCTAGTCTTGGCTCTGCAAACCACTACATCCACCCATTCCCAACGACGGTAGAACGTTCGAGTCTTGACTCTACACCCCACTATAATACATGCACTTCCGCGACAAAATCAACATTCGTTACCTAAATTCACACTGAACCTGAACTGACACATTAATTTCCAACAACGCTTTGGTAGAGCGCATGGAAGTTTCGCCTACAATAGCAAAGAAAGTGTTGGTTTGCGTTCGACGTCAATGACGTCATTTCGACAATCGTCATAAGAAATAGTGTCTACTTGAGTGCAAATTTATGCTGCATTTGGGGACCATGTTATATCTCAGGTTTGCTTTGACCAATCGGCGGGAAATTTGGTGAGTCACATTTTATGACAAACTATAGGTCGTGGTACAAATTTGGGTCACATTGGTTGAAACGCATGGTTGAAAAGTTATAAACGCGCCAAAAGCGTGACCGAGTTATACACACACACACACCCTCACACACACACACCCTCCCTAACAACCACAGATACACACACACAGACGACGGGTTATATATATATAGATTATATCGAAAACCTCAATGGGTAAAACATGGAATTTTACTATTTGTTGTGGCTATTTTTTTATTTGAAGCACCCAAAGATATGTGAATTCCCCTCAAATGCTTTCTATGATGGCAAGCTGGAAACTGCTGATGTTTTTGTATGGAAGGAGAAATATCCCCTGAAAATGTGGCCAAACAAGGAAATCCCGCACATGTTTCTTCACGTCGAAGGGATCGAACAATCCTTGGCAGTGTCAACAGAAGTCGGGAACGAGGAATCCAAGAGCAACAATGAGGAAGTGAAACATGTGGTATGTTAATAACTTAACCCTGTATGTATTTAATTAATTCTCACATTCAGTTGTGAAAGTATACATTGGAATACTATTATTCATCTTTAGCAACGCTCATGACATGCAAGCAAAACGACAGACAGACGGACAGAAGGACTCTTATTAATTGTGCCATGTGATATCAGAATTTATTATCTGAACAAGACAATTATATATATGGACCATATGAAAATAACATTTGCTACTTCATAACATCCAATGAATTCCCATGTGATAATGAGAAATAGACAGTTATTATGAATTAATAGTTTCTTTTTAGAATTTCGTTAGTTATATCTTAATGAAAACCAGTTGTCATGACATGTTTCATGATGTTAAAACATCATTTGACTTTCCGGGCCAGAATCCAGATAAGACTGCACAAGTTTGTCCTGTCCCCGGACAACTGATTTATTCCAAGTTTCTACTCATGCTTAGAGCACAATCCCATTGTTGCAATCGTTCCTTGATTTTTGGTAAAGCACACCAATTCCCAAGGCTGGCGAAGGAATAGTTCAATGATTATCCCATTGTTAGGCACCCGCAACTCATAACAAACAAATCGCACGGGCGCTTCAAAGTGGGAACAGTCCGTGTTGTTTCGGACATGTCTATTCACATTCAGTTCATGTTAATCACGTTTTTGGGCGTGGCTAACCGGCTATTGTGTCCAATCACGGCCAGCGCACGGCACATTTCCAGGTTATTGCATTATGTGTGATCAATTGTGCTCTAAGTCGGTCAGAGCACGCGAATTGTTCTTTACCAGAATAAATCTCGTCTCCGACTCGATTGATTCTAGTAAAGAACAATTCTCGTGCTCTAACCATTACTTAATTGTCGGTATAACTGCAGCGACATATAACATTCAATATTATACATTATTATATATTGGCCTATATTCTCAAAGTCCGATATCTAAACCATAGGGATCGATATCCAAGTTTAAAGTCTACTTGCATCCAAAAACGGTCTACAACATTAATAATGCGTCCTTGCCATGTGTTGAGCCTAAATAGGCATTAGGTTCATGACTATATACAATCTAATATATATACTAGAAGGTGACCCGACTTCGTCCGGGCTTTGATCTTGAATTGTCTATTTTGAAGGCCAAGGTCAAGTGGGGTCACGATTTGACCCGTCCAAAACAATGCCCAAACAAAAGTACACGACAAAAGTACCCGTCGAAATCCATCTGGTTTTACCCGATTTGACCTTGTAGAAGGTGACCCGACTTCGTCCGGGCTTTGACCTTGAATTGACCATTTTGAAGGTCAAGGTCAGGTGGGGTCAAACACCAACACCCCAAAAATGATGGAAATCGGCCCAGCGGATACCGGGAAATCGGCCCAGCGGATACCGAGATACCCTATGCATCAAATTTCGTCCGTAAAAATCCGCCAGTTTAACCCGATTTGATTTCCACTCAAGTATATAAATGCGCCTCATATACACACGCTCATTAATTATCAAGTTTCAACGTAAAGATAAATTACCATCGGTGCCCGAGATATCGCCAAGACGTCTGAAACAGTCAAATGCATCGGCCGGTTAAGCGTTAACGTGATCTAACGTGATGACCTCTAACGACGTCATAGAAGTTACGCATTGTTTTTATCCTGATTGAAGATAGTACCACTTCTTCTTGATAATTGAGGCAGATAACTAAAATACATACATACGCATTATATATCGTTGGAAAGAGGAAACACGAAAGATTCTCATAGTGTCATTATTATGACTGGCATTTTATTATTCGCCCTGTTTCGAATCGATTTGTAAGCACCGAACTCAAATGAAAGTCCCGTAACACAGCGTAAAAACAGATTTGACCTCGGCACGT
This sequence comes from Siphonodentalium dalli, assembly GCA_032622095.1. NCBI lineage: Eukaryota > Metazoa > Mollusca > Scaphopoda > Gadilida > Siphonodentaliidae > Siphonodentalium > Siphonodentalium dalli. Next base: position 139,652,326 of record CP136069.1, on the reverse strand, counting down.
GAAAAGTTGACCTCGGATCTGAAAATCAATAGGCCTATGTTACTCCTGGCCCGAAAATACCCCCACATACCAAGTTTCATCGAAATCGGGTCGGCCGTTTTCGAGTTCATCGATTACACACACACAAACAAACAGATCTTCCAAAATATATAATAGATATAAAACCACGAAACCGGGGCTGGATGAATCATTGAAACCCCGGACCTGGTGGATCGAACACGGCGTTTTTACACGATCTTTCACAAGGTTCTTTCCATTAACATCATACCAGGGTCGTTCTGCCTTGTTTTTATCATGTTATTTGAAGATGAGATTATGAATGTTAAAAGAGTATGTGTATGCTAGGCTTCCCTTTTCCTTATGGTTCACGTTTCCGCCCGCCATATTTTACCATAGTTATGGCCCTTTGCTTGAATTATCACATGCGTGTTTTGCCACCCCTCAGCGATGCGCTTGTTTAAAATATAAATTGTGAATTGTTTGCCCACAATTATGGAAACTATGTCGAAATTAAACCAACTAATCATGCAATATCAATTTGTACATGACACCGGGGGGGGGGGGGTCTGCAGGTTTTTTCAAGACACAAGGCAGGGGTGTGTGGGTATGTCGGGCCGGAAATGAGTGATGCAAATTGTTCCTACACTGAAATTTACTCTTGTTTGTTCTCTATTAACCTTATATAGACTCTTATCTACTTGAATGTATCATTTAGAACACATTTAGCTCCATGTAGGGGCTATATATGGTATATATATGGTCTTAGGTTCCAATACCGGTACAAATGTAAGCATTCTGGTAGGCATAACTCAAAGTTGCCAAGTTTGTGTTTGCCAAATCACTTTTGCCTATAAAACCGAATACAAAGTGCCCGAAACAAAAACGACTTTACATGTTTGCGTTATTCCGTTTCTGTACTACAACTGTTAAGAACACGGGGCTAATTGTTATACTGGACTAAAGCAATAATATGTTGGCTTTATCGTGTCTATATAGGCATGTTGTTATCAGTCGTTTGACTCAATGATTACAACAACAAAAAAATTACATGTTTAATGTACCCTACTTATAATAAGATTTCAGTTAGGCAATCTACCTTATGAACGGTGGTCATGACGTGTCAACCTGTTTGGTCGCCGCCCAAAGCAACACACGAGCGGATTTCTTGTGCTTTATCGATCATGTAGGTACAGCGTTATTGACGCATTACTGTCAATCTGTCCTCTATAACAAAATACTATGGCCCACAAAACAGTCTTTTGAAACACAGGTTAAAATGGACGCCGCACAGAAGGATCTGAATATGGAACCCATATGCCATTTCTCAGCCATCATATTGTAGAGCACCCATGTCATTGATCAGCCCTCTTGTTCGATTTCAGTCAAACAAAGTGTGTTGTGTGTTGGTCTCATTACATCCTTTCTACTGCCTAACGCCCAACCCCAATCAAAAATGGCCTCCCAACACCCTACCCCAATTGGTACAAAATAGGGAAAAGTCGTATCTTAGTCCCTTGGCCGATTTAGATCAAACGATGGGTGATGTAGGGTGGCCCCCAAGACTCCATTGTGAACCATGCACCCTAAATAACTGATCCTAAATGGTTGCCGCCCAAAGGCAACACACGAGCAGACTGATATATGGTGTTTATCGAATTAGCCTACACGAATAGCTAAATCGTCATTGACATACATTGTACTCGCTACTATTGAGTTTAAACGCAACAATGATTGCGTTTAAACGCAATAAATTATTGCGTATAAACGCAATATATTATTGCGTATAAACGCAATATATTATTGCGTATAAACGCAATATATTATTGCGGTTAAACGCATAAACGTATATAAAAATTATTGCGTTTAAACTCAATGTTATTGCGTTTAAACGCAATAATTGTTTTTATTGTGACCCATGTGACCGCAATGGGCATCCGTAGGTGGATACATTGAGGTCGGAAACAAATATTTGGGCCTCGTGTCTGCATTTTTTCCAGACACCCCCCCCCCCCCCCCCCCCCCCTTCCTCTCACCAGACACCAGAATAAATAATTGTGATTTTATCTGTTTTATTTGGTTTCCTTCTAGAAACAGCATAATTAATGCACCCAAATACATGAATACATGTACATGCAATGTTTATCATTTGTATGTACACAATGATGCAGAAACCGTTCCTGGGTCAGTTATATCATCGGTATCTATTATATACATGTATAGCGTGCATTGTTATGTGGGTTCATGATCCCATAACAGATACCATACTTTGTTAACATATTTTGAATACTAGTATAACGTGTGTTCATTCACATATTGTATCACACAACAGGCGATGAAAGTTTATGCATGCAAATCGAAGAAACTACTGACATTATATTTTTAGGTGAAATTATATGAGTTGTTGGTGTCAAAATATAAGGAGAATAAAGAACCTCTACGGGTAATGATACTGTCACAGTACAATGCTCAATGCCACGAAATACGTGAGGCGCTCAAGAAAGAGAAATTTATAAATACACAGGTGCAGACAGTTGTCTCCAGTCAAGGTGAGAACCAAACATATACTCTTGAATAAGTTCTATATCGCAGAGTGGTATTGTTATAATGTTAGGTCATGGTACCTTATAGATTCCTACCTTGAGGTATACCCCCATATATACATGAACAGAATGGTGGGTATACTTAATTACGTGTCATGTTTTCCATCTATATATATGTCCGTCGTTCTAAGCAAATATATCAAACATGATAGGGCCCTTCGAATATTCGAGTTTCAAATCGATATCGATATCGCCGTTGTGATTCGGTGTCAACACATAGCTGGAATGTTTATTTTCCGTCCGTTCGTGTAGATATCTCAGCCTTATATATGTCCATTTAGCGTTCGCGATTTTTGTCCTTCGGACTCTTCTGTTGATGTTTTTTAACCATTATTTGAATGACTGATCTAACGAAGGCCAGGAGAACCATGACCACGCATGTTTGAATTTGCACCGTGGTGGGTGTGATAGCACCTGTGGTGCAACCTGTTGTTTAACTTTTATTCAAGATATGCGAGTTACTTCTTTGTAAACTTTTCTTAAATTTAGTTTCTGTGAGGTAGCAAATAAAATAATCATGTCGACCCAAAATAAGCCTACTGCATGGTGGAAATTTTGTATGAAATTAATAAACGTGCATCCACATTTATTTGGAGGAGTGTACTACTAGTACAGTATAAATTAAATATCTATAGCCTACTGATAATTATCTAGCCAATTGATAGGTGGTGAGTGGGTCATATCAGCACAGTTCGAATTCTGATAAATATCTATCCATTTGTCAGGTGGAGAGTGGGACAATGTCATATCCACGGTCAGATCTCTGATACATATCTATCAATTTCGCAGGTGGTGAGTGGGACTATGTCATATTCAGCACATATTCCAATCTCTGATAAATATCTTTCTATTTCGCAGGTGGCGAGTGGGATTATGTCATATTCAGCACAGTGAGATCTCAACCATTCTACAAGATTGAGCCACGCCCCACACTGGGATGGTGTAAGCAGAATCTTGGTTTTATATGCGATAAAAACCAAATCAACGTGGCTCTGACACGAGCGAGAAAAGGACTTATCATTATAGGTAACCTATGACTGCTTCCATGTTTGTTGAACTTTTTATCTGAACATTTCCTTTCCCTCCAATGAATATTAATCCTTCTGCAATTCTATTATCTATTCATCTATTTGTGGTTTACTTTTATTACCTGACAATGCATCAAAATCAATAATAGACCACTCCAATATATATTTTTATAACTGTGTGGGAGAATCCATTAGTATAGAAAGGGTTAAACACTTTTTAGTGAAATATGTGTAACACCAGATGCTTCTCTTTTGTGTTGTTTTTTTGTAATAGTTGAATACGTGGCTTGGAAATAAGATTCATAGAAATTTGTTGTTGCTGCTGCTGTTGTTGTTGTTGTTGCTATTGTTGTTGTTGCTGTTGTTGTTTGTGTTGTTGTTGTTGTTAATGCTGCTGGGCCACATTGTGTCCTTACGTTTGAGTTTTACTATTCACACAATGCGAGGCATTAACCCTTTCTTTACTAGATGAATTCTCCCATTGAGTTATAAAAGTGTTCATTGGAATGGTCTAATATTCATTTGGAGGAATGTTCAGGTAATAAAAGCAGACGACAGACAGACGAAAAGCTAATGCAAGTGTAGAAGAATTCATATTCTTTTGAGGGAAATGTTCAGATAATATAACCCATATGGTCGTTTGTTGAACTTATCGTCTGAACATTTTATAAAGGCCCTTCCGCACGGCGTTTGCGGTGCGGCATGGTTCGTCGAATACGCCCAGTCACTCACCCGCGGCCATATTGGATCCATCAGACCGGTTCCGTGGTTTTAGTGCTACAGGTCAAAGTTTAGGAGTAGCATTCCGTATATGGAAGTCATGAATAATTCAAAAGCTCCCTATATGGACCAGCAGTACAAAAACCACGGAACCCCGGCTGGAAGAATCTCTGAAACCACGGAACAGAGCTGGAGTAATCCTATATGGCCACGACCCAGTGATCTCGCTTATAAGAACACATTGGATGAAATGAGTGCTTGCACATGTGCGATGTGGGAAAATCGCAGAACACGCTGTCGCACGATTTAATAAGGGAACTACTCGTCAGTTAGTATTGTACAAAAAGGGTTAAGACAGAGCTTTCGATTTAACATGTCACACTTAAGTCTGTTGCATGCAATTCATTCACTGGGTTCTCAGCTATATTTCAATTATTGTGTTAATAAATAAAATTACTTTGTTAACATTGTTGTCGGCATTTTGGTGTATGTTCGTTGTTGTGTCATGTACAGTGACTCACAACGATGTGTTGTACAACAAATTCCATGGCTCTGCACACAACTCAACATTGTTGTGTCGTGTGCAGCGTTTCATGCAATGGGTAAATAAATTAAAGGTATTCAATCCGATTCCATGGTCCCCCATATCATCAGATTCCAACAACAACACATGTTTTTTTAAATGCCGCTTCAGATATCAGAATCGATTAATTGCCCAAAACAAATGCTAACCACAGTCAACTGTAGTTTAAAATTGCCCAAAACATGTTATTTATCAACACTGGTCCGATTATCAAATATATAACATCCAAAGACATTTGATTTTAGAGTTATCCATATTCATCTGCAATTTGGTCCGAGACCGTCGGTTTGACGAATATTTGCCAGGTCGCCAAAAATTACATATCTCTGAAAATAAATAATTCAAAAAATTGATATGCGATCACTCTGAGTTTTGATGTGCGGGTTTCTCGACTCGATCAAATATGTTTTACCCCCGAAGCCAAAGAAATAGTAATTTGAAAGCGTTAATTCGGATTATTCATCTTTAATGTAATTAGTGTTGTCGCTTAAACAGATCAAATCCATCGAGCATACATAACATGTTTAAGAAGCTATGTGTAACTTACTCTATGTATACTTTTAGGAAACAAAAATCTTCTGAGGTCGGATAGAGATTGGAGAACATTGATCGATGCCTACGAGAAGGAAGGGTGCGTAGCAAAGGCGGGAGAATTTCCACGGAGAGGAATATACAGGAGACCGCGATTTAAACCAGATTTTAGCAGACAGACATCAGAGGAATGGTACCAGGGTACTTACTGACTGGTAACCTGACTGGTATGCACAACAACATAATTCAGACTACGGATAGATGGTCAATCAGACAACAGAAGATGTGACATATGATGATGGCGACGTTCAGATTAACTAACCCCATGATAACCCTTGTTCCATGGCATGAAAGAGCATACAATTAAAATACTATGCTCTGTGTAAATACATCCAGCTACAGTGACTCAACATCACATGCATGTGTAACCGAACGTTTCTGTCATATAAATATTGGTAACGAGAAAGATGATAGAGAATTTAAATGTTTTCTCTTGAGAACTAGCTGTTATAATTATAATAATCAATTGTTTAATGTAATTGCGTCCAAAATTGATGCAACTGAAATTATTTTCACTATAATGATTCTGTTATCTTAGTGCTCATATTATCTTCTTGATGTACATGTTGTTTTAGTTATTATACCCCCGTAACAAGGTTATTGGGGGGGGGTATATTGGAATAAGCTTGTCTGTCCGTCCTTGGACAAACTTTGTCCGAACTTGTATTCCTACATTTTTCATTCAATTTGTTTTAAACTTGGCACCGATATTTAGAACCGTGGGTACCTGTGCACTTGCGATTATGAAGTCCGTCCGATTTTTTAAGTGGAGTTATCTCTCCTATTCGACTTAGAAATTTTGTCCAAGCTTAATTGTATTCCTTTTTTTTTTTTCAAAGAAAAACAAATATGTTAATATGATTACACTATGTAACCCAATTGCACTGCAGGGGGTGTCCTTAGTCCCATTGAGGCAGTCCGAAATTCTAGTTAATGTACTTTTGTTTTAGTTATTTAGCTGTTAACATTCTTAAGGCTGACTAGATCAGCCCTAAAATAGACTATTCAGAACAATTTTTTATTGGGAACCTCAATCTTCATGGGAGGAACATGTGTCAGAAATATTTATTCCTCAATAGCGAGATTTTAGGATGATTGAAATTTAGAAAAATATAAAGTTAGAGGAGGGTCCATCTAGTCAACCATTGAGAGAGTTAAATTATTTGTTATGTTTATGACATTGTTACTATATTTAAAGTTTATTTTGTTTGATCATGTATATATTTGTATATTAATCTACATATCTGTATATAAGATAAGATAAATTTTTACATGAAGTCGGATATGAAAACATGCTTTGAAGAGCTTTTGACCGACTAGATATATTTGTATATCCATGCACAAATTTATCAGATGTCTTTATGCTGGGTCCAATTCTGATTCTCAAGTAAAATTTGTAATATTATTTATTCTCCTGTTTTGTAATTCACCTGTTTTGTAAGCACATTTAAACATGTTGTCTTGATATTCCAAATGTTTTTATTTGTTTATTAATGATTGTAATCGTTTTAATGTTATTAAAATTATTTTAGTATTGATCTAGTTTCATTCATAAAAAGTCAGGTCATATGCCATGGAAAAGTCCAAGTTTGTTATATCAGTGGTATTTTTCTGAATTGCCTGAACACAGGTCAATATTATTGTGTCATTTTAGCATGTGAGAGTATAGTCTCTTTCGACTAAATCCATCTTAAAGATGCATAATCCAAATTAATGCTCCCAAATTACAATTTCTTTGGCTTTGGTGGTAAAAATAAATTTGTATTCGAGTCGAGGAACCCATCCATCAAATCTCAGAATGATCAGATATCGATTTTTGAAATTTTTTATTTTTCTCGAGATGTGTACTTATTTGTGGCCTGGAAAAAAGTCGTCAAACCGACGGTCTCTGACAAAATTGCAGATGAAGATGGATAACTCTAAAATCAAGTGGTAAAAGGGTCGATTCTGATAACTAAAGCGTATTTTGAAGGCATTGTGTTGTTGCTGTAACTTGATGATATGGGGACCGTCTGACCGGATTGAGTACCTTTAATCGATTCATTTATAAAGCTCATTCCACAATGAGGCAGTCCACCTATAGTTGATGTACTTGTTCTTTTAGTTATTTAGCTGTTAACATTCTTAAGACTGACTAGATCAGCCCTAAAATAGTATATTTAGAACAACTTGATTGGGAACTTCAATCTTCATGGGAGGAACATGTTACAGAAATATTTATTCCTCAATAGCGAGGTTTTAGGATGATTGAAATTTAGAAAAATATAAAGTTAGAGGAGGGTCCATCTAGTCAACCATTGAGAGAGTTAAATTATTTGTTATATTTATGACATTGTTACTATATTTAAAGTTTATTTTGTTTGGTCATGTATATATTTGTATATTAATCTACATATTTTTATATAAGATAAGATATATTTTTATTTAATGTCGAAAATGAAAACATGCTTGGAAGTGTTTTTGACCGAACATGTATATTTGTATATCCATCCACAAATTTATCAGATGTCTTGATGCTGGGTCCAATTCTGATTCTCAAGTAAAATTTATGATATTATTTATTCACCGGTTTTGTAAGCACATTTTAAAGCTTCTCAATCTGATTAAGCGCCCCTCAATTACTATTTATTTGGCTTCGGGGGGGGGTAAAAATGTTGTATTCGAGTCGAGGAACCCACCCATCAAAGCTCAGAGTGATCAAATATCGATTTTTTAAATCTATTATTTTTCACCACCTGGAATATTTAGTGCCCAGTAAAAGTCGACGAGAATGTTGTCTCGGACCAAATTGCGGATGAAGATGGATAACTCTAAAATAAAGTTGTTGTTTTTTGTGTCAAATATTTGACAAACCGGCAAAATTTCGTTTAACAAAATGTTGACAAATAACAGTTTTTGGACAATTTTATACTATATTTGACTGTGACTGGTTAATAGGATTATTTTGGGGCAATTAATCGATTCTTATAACTGAAGCGGCATTTCAAAAAAATTGTTGTTGTTGGAATCTGATGATATGGGGACCATGGATTCGGATTGAGAACCTTTAACATTTTGTCTTGATATCCCAAACGTTGTTATTAGTTTATTAATGATTTTAAATTAAAATGTAATTAAAACGTGTATAGTATTGATCAAGTTTCATTCATAAAACGTGAGGGCATGCCGTGGATTAGTTTTTATCAGCGGAAATGTTCGGAATTATCTTATCACAGGTTTAAAGGTACTCAACCCGATAAAACTCCTCTCAATTACTATTTCAATGGCTTCGGGGGTCAAAAATATTTGATTCGAGTCGAGGAAGTCACCCATCAAAGCTCAGATTTGTTAGATATCGATTTTAGAAATCTATTATTTTTCATTATCGGGAATACTATCTGGCCCAGAACTCAGTCAAAATTGCGTTAAAATTACCACTTGATTTTAGAGTTATTCATCCTTGTCTGTTTGAATAGATTTGGAGTACACATCCAGAGCAGATTACGGCAGTTATTGGTACTCATCTCGAGAACATAACAAATTTGAAAAATCAATATCTAATAACTCTGAGCTTTGTTTGATGGGTTCCTCGACTCGAATCAAATATTTTTTACCCCCAAAGCCAAAGAAATAGTAATATAGGACCCTCTGATCGGATTGTTGTTGTTGGAATCTGTTGAGATGGGGACCCTCTTTACGGGTTGAGTACCTTTAAGTGAGCTTTACATAAATTATTACCTTAGTAATAGCTAGGGTAGATCATGCCATGAATCTCTACTCTCATCAACGCCCGTAGAGATCATATTCCACCAGTACAAAACCTGACACAAACGCCAAAATGTGCGACATTATCGCGCACATTTTGTCGCTTTCAGTGCAAGACACATTGTGTCGCTTTCGGCACGCGCCATTATGAAGTGGCCTTAATATTATTCAATATATAGCTTTAACCATATGGGCCACGCCGGGTAACCCTACTAGTATAACATATAGTTGCATTAATCTAGACCTTTACCTTCTCGACATGTAATTCCTCCTATGTCAGGAGAACCGTCCTTAGGGTGGACGTGACCACTTCTTTTTGAGCGCAGTCTAATTATTGTAGTATGTCTCACAATCTTCTGATATATGTACATATATTTACACACTAAGTGTTGTCATCACTAAATCCAGCATTCTGATTGGTCGGCGCCCACGTGGCTAGTTGCAGTTATTTCTCGGTGAATGCGTAACGCCTCATAACACCAAGCTAATAACACCATCGATACGTCATTAGGTTTGGAAAGACGAACGCGTAATGTTTTGGGCGCATTTGGACTCGCGCAGGATAGACTTAATACATCATCGGGTTTCAACATGAAGAGAAATTGTTCCTATTAACTTTTGCCAAGGGTGCTATTGGGTATTTTGGGCTGATCTTTTCACGATACACTTTTCGATTTAAATATATTTACAAAAGTGGCTTTTTCGCTAAATGTATATAAATATAAGGATTAACTGTCATGTGGACTGTTTTTATGGAGATGTAACGGTGAGGTAAGTGGACATAACTTGTGTAAAACCTTCGGGTTTTACACAAGTTATGTCCACTTACCTCACCGTTACATCTCCATAAAAACAGTCCACATGACAGTTAATCCTTATATATTTACACACTAAGTGTTGTCATCACTAAATCCAGCATTCTGATTGGGCGGCGCCCACGTGGCTAGTTGCAGTTATTTCTCGGTGAATGCTTAACGCCTCATAACACCAAGCTAATAACACCATCGATACGTCATTAGGTTTGGAAAGACGAACGCGTAATGTTTTGGGCGCATTTGGACTCGCGCAGGATTGACTTAATACATCATCGGGTTTCAACATGAAGAGAAATTGTTCCTATCAACTTTTGCCAAGGGTGCTATTGGGTATTTTGGGCTGATCTTGTCACGATACTTTTCGATTTAAATATATTTACAAAAGTGGCTTTTTCGCTAAATGTATATAAATATAAGGATTAACTGTCATGTGGACTATTTTTATGGAGATGTAACGGTGAGGTAAGTGGACATAACTTGTATGTAAAACCCTTCGGGTTTTACACAAGTTATGTCCACTTACCTCACCGTTACATCTCCATAAAAACAGTCCACATGACAGTTAATCCTTATGTATTACATGTAAATATGTTTAGATTGGATGAATATGTGTCAAGTCGGGGTTGAAACCGTCACTGACTGCCGGGGTCCACAGGCGGAGCTTTGGGACCAGGTTTCTTTGCAGCCAGGATACGGAGTCGGGCTTGGTGAAATTGGGATATTGTATATTGAGCAGTCGAGTATTAATTTCAGTAGTTGTTGATTTTGTAAAGACGGATTCAGACCAGCTTGGCTCAGGTGTTCTTTAATTGCATTTATAAATCGATTTCCGACTTCATTGAGACTGTCGCATGATGTAATAAAATGGACCATGTCTTCATGTTCTTTGTCGCATAGTTGGCAGATATCTGTGTTGGTAGAGGTAAATTTGGCTTTGTGCGGTTGGAGAATGTAGGGGCCTGTAGCCATTTTCATTTTGTATGTTGCCTTGGTAGTGGCGAATGGTTCAGACCCGCAAACGTCCCAGATTGTATGTACGCAGCCAGTGGTAGCGTCTTGGATGTTGAGATGCGATAGAGTTGATTTTTCCATGACTTCCTGTTTCAAAAGTTTAATCCAGTGGGAATCTACTGCAGTGTCCACCATGGTTTTCCATAAATGTTTTGGAGGAGGTAATGCTACTGTGTCATGTGTTGATGGTAGGTCATACATTTCATTGAGATTGGTGACTTTAATGAACCAGCTGTTGGATTTTCCAGATTTGGTTGCAAGTTGTCTGCATGGTGGCTAGTTGACATTCAATAGAGCCTTGGTTCCGAATTACATTCCCATAGGTTTCCAGGGTTCTCTTGTGTACTTCTGCCTCTAGTGGAATAAGACCCAATGTGAGTAGAGCTGCACAGTGGGCTGTTCTTGTAGGTATGTGTTGTAGACGCTTTGCTGTCTGTACATCAAATGTTTCCAGTTGATGCATTAATTTCCTTCTTGTTAAGGTTTATGACATCTAAACCATACAGTAAGCGAGGAAGGATGTAACATCGCAGTAGATGGGCCGAGACTTTTGGGTTGAGTCCGTTCATACCATGAAATCCTGCGCCTAACAGTGCATATGACGATCTTCTAGCAGAAGAGATTCGATCGTGTGCAACCGTGCTGGTGTCGTGTTTGGAAGTGTTGTCACGTGTAATGCCAAGTTGTGTAGCAGTGGCCTTTGTCTGGATATTATTGTCACTCAGAGTCCATTTGTGACCCAGATCTTTATGTGTGAATGGTAGGATACAGGATGTTTGCTCACTGATGAGGTAGCGCAGTCTGTTGGAGTACTCCGTCAAGATACTCAGCATGACTTGTAGTTCATTTGGGTCTTCAGAGACGAGCGTGACGTCGTCAGCAACGGTTGGCGATCCGCAGAAGATAGAACCAATATGAGAGCCGATGTTATGTTCACTGTACTGGGTCAGTAGTCCATTGACGAAAACGTTATAGGCTGTATGTGACCAGAGAACCCCTAGACGGACACCTTGTCTCTCCAGAAAAGATCGTGAGTTTCCAGCTGACAGAGTGCGGCTTGGAGTACCAGGCCTTGAAAAGGAGCCAGTTGTCACCGGATATTCCAGCTTTGTGTATATAGTTCTCTCAGTAATCCAGGGTGCCAGACGACGTCGAATGCTATTTTGTGCATCCATAAAGGCCATGTATAGTGGTTTCTTTATTTCTTTTGCTTCGTATAGTAACTCAGTTATGATAAGAGCTGCGGTGGTAGGAGATTCTCCCTCTGTGAATCACTTCTGTAGGGGTGACTGTGGGGATTTTAGTGCCTCATTGTTTCTTTTCAGATGGAGTTTTTCGATAGTCTTTCCAATTGTGTTGGTGAGGGTGATCTTCCTGTATGAGTTGGGGTCGTCTTTTGGTTACTCTCCGTTTTTGTATATTGGGCAGACTGTTCCAACTTTCATACTTGGCTTCCAGAAATATTTTATTGATAATATTGCATAAATGTGAGATTAATATTTCTCCTCCATATTTTAGGTGTTCCGTCGTGATTCCATCTTCTTCAGGTGCCTTGCCAGATTTGAAGGAATTGATACACAATGCTACTTCATCAGGGGTTGTTGGGTGAATGTGACTTCGATTTTTGGTCAGAGTCTTGGTAAGAACATCAATGTCTTCTTCCACGAGAATTTTGAATTGTCGATGAAGTTAGTGGATTCGAGCGGCGTTGATAGGTCCTCAAAGTAGGAGGCCCATCCGTTAGTAATTTCTGTGTCTGTCTTTAGGATTTCATCTTTTACTGTTAAGAGAGTATTACCGCTTGCTCTCGGGTCGAGCTTTAATGAGACAATAAAAGGCCTTTACGTCAGTTTCTCGCAGTTCCATGATATCTGAGAGTTTGTTGGTTCGGGTGTTAGCTTGCTGTCTTCTTTTTTAGACTCCGGATGTACTATGTCTTGGATGATTTTAAGTTGAAGATTTATAGTTGCGGTGGTGGGATCATGAGTTGAAAGGTTGATAGCTTCTCTCTGGAGGGTTTGGTACTTTCCAATGGTATCTTGTGACTGGAAAAGGTAGTATGTTTGTGTGTGCGTTACATTGTCGTATGAGTGGTAAGTTGGCTCGCTGGGGCAGGTTGATGGCAAAATCAGTTTGGCCTCATCCGGGAACTTCTTGAAGTCGCTATCCAGGGTACAGGCATATGTCCTATGTAGTGATGCATTGACGTCACACATGCACCAGGATGATACGGGAAGATGAGTTATACTTTCGGACGATAGTCATAAACTCGCCAAGGAGAGCATTATAGTCGTTTCTGGTATAGTTATTATTTCTGCTTGGTATAGGTAAACTCCGATCATGACCACTGGATTTTCTGCATTTATTCTTATTACAGCTACTCTGTTTCCTCCGTCCGGTTGAGCATCCACATATTGGGCGATGTTTTTTCGGTAGCATACAGCGATTCCAGCCTCCCCTCTAAAGCGATGTTTTGGGAGCATAATCTCGTTGTCGTCCGAATATTTCACAACATCATTAAAGTTTTCAAGTATGTCATAAATTTTCCATGTTTCATAGTTATATAACCAGTGCTCTTGGACGATTATAACATCTGCTTTGATCGCAAGTTGTTGTAGATACTCGCTATTGGATGTAAGACCCTCAACATTGTAGGAGGTAAGGTTGAGCTCTGTATTCTCTTGTACTGGTGGAGCATGATGTATCCAGTTTCTGTGCTGGTGGAGTGGTACTGTTGGAAGCAGTGGTGCTGTTAGTTGAGCCGTGTATGTCCAAGGAGGTTGTTGATTCCACATCATGTGTTTTTGGAGCTGGCTGGTATCGTCTTCTTAGTCGAGGTGGCCGATGATGTTGGCGATCCCATAAAAAGACTGCTTAGAGATGGGTACGTGTTGATAGGTTTCTGTTTACCTGGTGGTTCTCGCAGAGTATTCTCATATGGAGGAGATGTTGCCAAGCTATCATTATTCCGTTGGTTGCCATCTGCAGAGGATTTTGACCCAAGCGTTGATGGCTGCATGATCTTATCAATTTGAGCAACCTTGTGCTTCTGATAGTTACTAACAGGTTTACATTTTGTGGATAAATTCATGGAGTTGAAATCTGCGGTGTTATTAACATGGTGTTCGTACGTCGTCCATGTGTCCTCAGAGTGAGATACCAGTGGTGGATGTCGGTGGCTAATTGTTGATTGTTTCATTAATTCAAGTTCAAGTTGCCTTATTCGGTGTTCTAAGCTCCATAGCTCCATAGCTTCATGTATGTCGATATCTTCTCCACAGAGTGCATATCAGTTGTCTGTTGAGCATCGGGTGTTTGGGAAGCTTTATGATTTTCAATCTTTTTCTAGGGTTACGATATAGGTTCTAGATGTTACTAATTCCCTGTTGACTTTCTCTAATTGTGTGGCAAGTTCACATATTTCTTTATTATCTCTTTTCTTGAGTTCCCGGTCTTTGGTCAGAATTTCAGACCGTAGTTTGACAGTTTAATCGGTGTCGGAGGTTTTTAGTTTGATGTTTCGGAGCTCCGTCAATTTCCCAGGTTGTTGAGGTTTATCTTGCTTGGTTATGTCATGGGGAATACTAGTAGCCACAGACCGGTCCATTGGGTTTATAGACGGGTTATACTGGCTCTAAACGTAGAAAGGTGCAAAACGTCTAACCGCATCTGCAGGCTCAATAAGATTTTCGCCTCAAAATTTATATAATTGACTAGTGAATGAAAATTGCTAGCTCTGTCGCCTGTCATCGTTTCTGCGACTCTGATGTATGTCTATGTGTGGATTAATAGGCTGGTTCCTGCATGGTCCAAAACAGCAAAAATCTGAAAACGTAGTAACCTGAAACGCCCCCCCCCCCCCCACACACACACACACCCGTAGTAATCCCCCCCTTCCGTATTATCCTTATTCAGCAGAATGAATGCATCGGAATGAATTATGTTTCGCACCATGCAGTATACATGTACGTGCATTGGATCAAAGCTACCTACCAAGATGTTTCGGACTAACGCGAAGATTGAAGGATATCGTGGCTATGGCTGGAGCTGGCTGGGCGCTTATCAAAGCTGGTGTTAAATTGAACATATGAGTGCAAGTCTATTAGCGCAGCTCCTGTCGGAGATATTACTGCTCCTGTCACATGCCAGACGAGAAAATTCTTATATTTTCTTCGACAAACAAACACAATCCGCGCAGCCGCAACACAACCACGTGCGATAGTAAGTTGTAGATTCTGCGGATTCCTGAAATGCTATTGAAGTATTACATGAACCGCAGCATAAATCCGCAAGCCAGAAAGAGGAGAAAAGTAACCGACTGGGCTAGTTTTCTATTCCACTGGGCCGGAGTTTTCTTCCCGCCGGGTGTATCCGCAATGCAAAGAGAGCGATTCCCCGCGGTGTCTGTGTAACAATACCTCGGAGTTGGGTGCATGTCTGCTCCAAACTAATTATCCCTAGCATCGGAATCGATTAGTATTAGTTATATAGAGACTGTTGCAATTTCTATATTCATGAAACCCATCACGGTGTCTGTGTCGAGGAATACACTATTTATATGTCTTATATTCGGGCGTAATTGACGCATTGTATTTCGGTCAGTGATGCCTTTGGATAAATTCATTGGGAAATGGAAGGAAAACCTCCCACAGACAAGCGGGTTCGATGATTTTTTCGACGCTTTGGGTAAGTTGACAAATAATGCGCACATATATCCTCAGACTCACTCATGCACTGCCTACCACACCCTTAGACATTAATATATATATATACTTACTTCCATCTAAAAAAGTTTTGAGACGCGCGTGACGATAGGGTCTCCTTTTGTATTTGGGATGGGGTGGCCAACTAACAATTTCCAACTTCACCTCCAGAATTAAACCAAAATTTCTTAGGTCCGGTGGAAATTCCATGTGCACCCATTGGCATCTCAAACTTTCTACTGTTGGAAATTTCCAACTTGACAACGCTATGGTTGGGAAATTTCCAACTGATGGTTATTTTTATATCCGGGTCCTACTAAAAGCCGACCGCACCCCCCCCCCCCCCCACCCCCCCGTGGTCCGAGCGAGATGGGACATCATGCACTATTGTGCAGTATAGACCTGTATATACCAAAGTTCCAATCCCCAAGTCGATAGCTTGGGCGGAAACGGCAATATTAACCCTTAACTCGCGGCCGGTTTCGTTAGGAACGCAAAGTCCAAAAGGCACCGACCGCACCCACCCTATTACTGCTTGACCACGTAAAGGGACATGCATCTTATCATGCAGTGAATACCCCTTTGCATCGCTATAGATGCATGTAGCGGAAGTGAATGAATTAAAGTGATGTGAAACACTCCTGTAAGGTGAACAAATAGAAATGGAGGATAATCTTGCTGAAAGTAGTTATTTTTACAAATATTAAATCCAAACACACACCGTCATTATTATATATTAATTAAATTCAGTGACTCTCGATGGCGAAATCGTTTCCCTTAATTTATCGCCGATAGTTTCGTCCCGAATCGAGAAGTAAATATTTACAATTGAGCGTAGTTCAAATGATGTTTTCTGTGGAGTGGTACGGTCGATTTGCTTGAGATTTTCGGCGATCTAGTAGAATGCTAAATTCCTCCAGTTGGCATACTGCCTGAATACTAACTTGACATTTTAACGCACCCGAACAAGTCCATAATATGTCTTTAACATATGCGCTGTTGTCGAATTCGCTATGAATGTACGCAAAAACACTGAAAATAACACCCGCCGACAGCGCCCCCAAGTGTCCGATAGAGATGGGACATGCACCTGTATATACCAAAGTTCCAACCAACACCAAGTCGATAGCTCGAATAGACACGGCTCGGTTAATCCCTAAATTGCGGCCGGTTCCGTCAGGTATATATATACGTAAAATCCAAAAAGGCACCGACAGCACCTCCCCTAGCTGCCTGACCACGGAAAGGGACACCATATCATGTAGCGAACACCCCTCTGCACCAATGAGCGATCGGGCTAGTCGCTAGATATAGCGGAAGTGAACGTATTAACACAGACACTTCTGTATAATTCGCTACAGCTAGCGACCTGCCCATGGATGCAAAGGGGTATTCGCTGCATGCTATATGATGTCCCTTTCCGTGGTCAGGCAGCTTGGGGAGGTGCGGTGGTGCCATTTAGGATTTTTCGTAATGGACAGAACCGATCGCACGCTAGGGGTTAATCCAATAAAGCTATCGACTTTGGGATTGGAACTTTGCTATCTATTATATATTTTGGAAGATCTGTCTGTGTGTCTGTCTGTGTGTCTGTGTGTCTGTGTGTTCGCGATGGACTCGAAAACGGCCGAAACGATTTCGATGAAACTTGGTATGTGGGGGTATTTTCGGCCGAGAACTGGCATAGGCCTATTAATTTGTCCGTGCGACGTGACCTTGACCTTGAAATCGGATAATTTCAAGGTCAAACGCCCGAATATCACGGGATTTCTATGAAACTTGGTATGTAGGGGTACTTTCTTATGGCGAGTCTCTTAAGCATATTCATTTGCCCGTGCGACGTGACCTTGACCTTGAAATCGGGTAACTTCAAGGTCAAATCGCCAATTTTGATACTTTTGTCCACTGATTGTTTTGGACGGGTCCAATCGTGACCCCGACCAGACCTTGACCTTCAAAATGATCAATTCAAGGTTAAATCGGGTAAAACCGGATGGATTTCGACGGGCACGTTTGTCTGGTACTTTTGTCCGGGCAGTGTTTTTGGACTGGTCAAATCGTGACCCCAATTGACCTTGACCTTCAAAATGGCCAATTCAAGGTCAAAGCCCGGACGAAGTCGGGTCACCTTCTAGTATATATATATATAGGCCTATTATACACGATAGTGCATGCCCCATCTCGCTCAGATCCCTGGGGGAGGTGTGGTCGGCGGGTGTTATTTTCGGTGTTTTTTGCATATATTCATAGATAATTCGACAGCAGCGTATGAGTTAATATATTCACTTCTGCTACAGCTAGCGACTAGCTCGATCGCATATGCATACAGAGGGTATTCACTGCATGATATGATGTCCCTTTCCGTGGTCAGGCAGCTAGAGAAGTGCAGTCGGTGCCTTTTTGGATTTTGCGTACCTGACGGAACCGGCCGCAAGTTAGGGTTTAATAGTGCCATTTCAGCTCAGACTTCGACTTGGGGATTGGAACTTTGTTATATACAGGTCTATTCTGCACGATAGTGCATGCCCCATGCTCGCTCAGACCCCTGGGCTAGGTACGGTCGGTGCGGACGGGTGTGGTCGGCTTTTAGTGGGACCGCTATATTCCGGTGCATGATGTTGGGTGAGTTTTTCGACGCTTTGGTTAAGTTGAGTAAAAATGCGCACTGACATTCTCGCTGCCTGCCACACTAATGCATGTCCATAAACATTGCTTTCTTCCAACTATATACAGTTGCTTATTTCGTTTAGATATCTATGTGGCGCTAAATGGTTACCAGGAACGTGGCTATAGAGACGATTTTCATTCGGGGTGTCTATATATCTTATACGATCAATATAACTTCGGATCCCCCACCAATTGATGTCATTTGTAGAGGCAAGATTATCAACTAAAAGTTGGTAAAAATGATCAGTTTGGGTGGTTAGATCGGGCATCTTTGAATAGCAATTAAAATAGCGAGAGTAACCAACCGAGGTTGAATGTTTTCCCCAAATACAGTTGTCACATTAACTAACTATATAGCTAAAATTCCAACCACTCGCAGGTATACTAAAATAAACCAGCGGGTAGTTCGTATTCATCCTTCTACAAGTAGTTAAAATTTAGCTTCCTAGCTGTTGGATAGTTAAATTTACTACCGGCACCAAGTATCTGAATTTTTAAATCCACCTGGTAGTAAAAATAACCTCCCAAGGTAGAGAAATGAATACGAACTACCCAAAGTAGTAACAGTTTACTATTTTTCAGGTTAATTTAGCAACTTTGAATTTAGTGCGTGCAAGCCAAACGAAATCACCAACTCTGAGAACAAATTCAGTGCATTCGGGAAGAATCCCCACCTTTCCGGGCGGAGATTTCCAACTTCCAAATTTAGAGAAATCTCGACGGAACATATCCAGCACTTGACCATTCACTAAGTCTTGTCTTGTCAATGAGTCTAAAACAAAAAAATTCAGTTGCATGTCGGTAAAAAGTCGCATATTTTATAATCATAACCTATATGTGCTTTTATTTCTGATATTCGAATGGCAAAAACGTTCTCATTGTTGACATGTTTGCGTCTTGGAATGCACACCACCACGCACAAATCGGGTATTATATCAACTTAATGGCCATGGTACCATCTACGTTGAACGCAAATAAAAGAAAAATACGGAACATGACAAAAGTCATGCAGCAATTAATAGATTTTAAATTGAAATTTGGATGTCACTTTAAGCCACATGCTAATTTTCTCTCAATTAAAGTATACGTTGTACACCGGAATGGTTGTTTCTTCATTAAAAATTGTCTAGCGAAGTGCTAATAATAGAGAGGTTTAAAATCGAAAACTTCAAACTTCGCGCGTTAAGAAATATCAGACTATGATGTTCGTCACGATGTATAGCGGAAAATGTGACCAACCGAAGAACAACGATAGTTTGTTGATCAACACTGTACACCACCGAGTGTGAATGCTACGCATGCGTATTGCTGACTTATTTGATGCTGACTTTAGTATGGCACGTTTCGCGTTTCATTGACAACTACATGTGACTAAATCGCTATGGTGTGTTGTGCAAACTTCGTTTGGAAATGGAATCTTGCTGAGTATACTGGATCACACTTTCCCACCTCGGGCAAAGATAATTGAGAATTATTGTATATGTTGCTTGGCGGACGATGTAAAAGACTAATCAAGGTATAAACCTCCCATGTATAAGCATACATACTGCAAGTATAGAAACGTTATATGGATTCCCATTCATTCGATTCTAGGGTTTAATGAATGGGATTCATGTTACAGGAACCCAACCAGAACGGAAGGAGTTGATGCGATACCTCGTTTGTGATCTCGAGTTCTCGCGAGACGGAGACGGGTGGAAGTGTTTGGCGATATTTCAGGGTGTTCCGCAGCCTATGGAATACAACTTCGAGCTCGGAAAGACCTTTGAGGGGAGATCGGTCGATGGCAAAGTATTTCTGGTAAGAACGAGCAGATGTACATGTATATAGTAGTCAAGTTGAGACATAAGTTAGTTGTCGTTTGTTGAACTTATTATGTGAACATTTCCCGGGGGAAATACTCGTCAATGAGTGTCTAGTATAGAAGAGTTAACTTAACGCTCCCAAATTACTATTCATTTGGCTTCGGGGGGGGGGTAAATAAATATTTGATTCGAGTCGAGGAACCCACCAATCAAAGCTCAGAGTGATCAGATATCGATTATTGAAATTTATTATTTTTCACCATCGGTACTTTTTGGCGGTCTGGCAAAAAGTCGACAAGCCGACGGTCTCGGACCAAATTGCGGATGAAGATGGATAACTCTAAAATCAAATAACTTTCTGTGTTAGATATTTGAAAATCCGGTCAAATTTCGTTGAACAAAATGTTGATAAATAACCAGGTTTTGGGCAATTTTATACTATAAATATTTAACTGTGGCTAGCATTATTTTTGGCAATTAATCGAGTCTGATAACTGAATCGGAATTTCAAAAAATGTTGTTGTTGTAGTTGTTGTTAGAATCTGATGGTATGGGAACTATTTTTATTGCCTTTAATAAGATAAAATAATAAATAAAATCTCACTGCCGAGGACCAGCCATGCATGCGTTGTTATCGAGGTCAATAATCATAACTCGTCGTCGTCATTTTTGCGAAACGAATTTTATGACCGACATAAATTGAACGACAAATAGCTGAACGTAGTCGTAACTGCTATCCGTGAGTTTTCATAACCTCTCTAATGACTGGGTTGTCGCTGATGAGACATTAACCTTTTTACTGCATGGACTCCATGCGTGGAGTTTTATGGGTTTCTTGTGTTAATTTGTGCTCTTCTGGTAGCGGTATACACCCATTGCATGGTTTGGAATTTTCCAACTGGTATACATGTACGTCACGTTTGCAAATGTTGAAAATTTCTAACGTAACAATTTTTGGAAATTTTTCAACTGGTGACCATTTGAGTCCAAGCAATTGACAAAAATTAGTGAAAATGTCTAAACCAACAAATTTCACACCAAATAATGGTCGGAAAATCAAACTATCAGATAAATTTTCGAATCACCAGATCACACTATATACAACATATTCCCTATTATATACCAGTTGAAAGAGAAAGCTCCAAAACATTGTATAATCAACTTATCCGGTCGAATAAACATATTATATTAGTGCCCATTGCTGTATGGACGAAAGGGGTCACTCGAACCATTGCGGTACATCGTGGGCAACATACGCTAGAATTCTGTATTTTTTTTTAAACTAAATACTGTAAAGGCCATATATATATATATATATATATATATATATATACTAGCCGATGAGCCCGATGTTGTCCGGGCTATTCAAAAACAAAATTTCAAGTCGATAGCTCTACCCGTTTCCGATATCTGGTCTGCGCATGCGCGAAGCTGGCGTCGCACGGGCTCGGCGACCCGATAAAATTCGTATCCGGGGCCAGATACATTCACATAGCAAATTTCAAGTCGATAGCTCCACCCGTTTCCGAGATCTGGTCTGCGCATGCGCGAAGCTGGCGTCGCACGGGGTCGGCGACCCGATAAAATTCGTATCCGGGGCAAGATACATTCACATAGCAAATGTCAAGTCGATAGCTCCACCCGTTTCCGAGATCTGATCTGCGCATGCGCGAAGCTGGCGTCGCACGGGCTCGGTGACCCGATAAAATTCGTATCCGGGGCAAGATACATTCACATACCAAATTTAAAGTCGATAGCTCCACCCGTTTCCGAGATCTCGTCTGCGCATGCGCGAAGCGGGCGCCGCACGGGCTCGCCAATACGACAATGACGACCGCCTGGTCAAACTACACACACGTACCAAGTTTCGTCCCGATCGGTTGAGATTCGTAGATTTGTATTAATGACATACATACAGACAGACAGACAGACAGAGGTCTTCAAATTATATATGAGATGTACGTTTTATACCGTGACACCGATTGCGATAAAACGGTAAGAATCATACATGCATGCATGGGCGCTGTACATATACGTATACGAACATCATCGATAATTGCGTATTGAAGATGTAACTCTCGAGAGTTCAACAGACACGTTGGGCAAGTTCATTAACAGTCGGTAGATTATGGATTTAAACCTAATTGATTTGTGCCTAATTGATGTTACTATCTATTGTTGGTTCACGGAATAGACATTCTGATGTCTGAAGGAAATGTCGAATTATATTTATAAAGTTATTGTTCCATAAATGTTTCTCCTATTTGTGATGTGAGCAATGGAGTTACCCCCGCCCGCAATCCAATGATTAGAGTCTAAATATGAATGGAAAACCGTTTAGGTTACACTGGTGTAAATGTTTTCCATAGGCCTCAGTGCTAACGTTTTAGCGTATAGTGTTGGCAATATAAATGTTGGGTTTAAATCTGAAAAATTGACATTTTGGGAAACTTTTTACACAAAATAATCATGTCTGTCTAGCAGGGAATTCGCCTTTAAATCTTATGTTATCGTAACTAGTGTCAGAACCGCATAAAAAAATACAGTCATAATTTAGACCACACCAAAAAATTCAAACTTCACTACAAAGGGTTAATTACTGTGCCAATTGTTATTTTACCTATGGGAAATCATAGGGAAGAGGTGTGATGATTTTTTTATGTGAAAAGCACACAAGGCTATTGACCAATCAGGGCCCAGTGTCTATTTTATTCTCTCCTATATATTCCTCCCGCATCCGCTAGATGTCGCTCGGAACCTTATTTACACCAGTGTAACCTTTAGGCATGCATGTGTGTCTTTGTTATTTCGAAGGAATGACGCTTGATCTAGTCTCCTCCATATCATATTAACCCTTTACCCAACAAACCGGCCAAAAACGCCCAAATAAAGCTTCAACAGCCTAAAATATCTTCGGTCTGTCTCAATAACACCATACAAATATGGATATCATTGGAACCGGTTCATTGACCACATTGTGATGGTTACAGTTATGCCCTGTGCCAATGCATTCTCTTATATATGCGAGTCGACCATAGGTCGCCTCGCATATATAAGAGAATGCATTGGCCTAAAAAAAATCTTTTTTAACACTTTTTACCATTTTTTCTTACATTCTTTAACAATTTTATAATTTTTTCTTACATTTTTTAACATTTTTTATAATATTTTTCTACATTCTACAATTTTATCATTTTTAATATGTGTTAAGCCAATGCATTCTCTTATATATGCGAGGCGACCTATGGTCGACTCGCATATACAAGTGAATGCATTGGCACCGGGCCGTTCTGTTGGGTAAAGGGTTAAGGGAGAGACTCGTGTTTTGCATAAATCCAGCCAAAAATTGGCAAGAGATTTGCAACAAAGAATTTCTCTGAAACTATCTGGCGAAAAATCTTGAATTTCACAAATCATCATCTTCATTGTAATTATTAAGAGACGACAAAACAATTGATCATAATACATGTGAGAGGTTGGAATTGTTATCATCCTTTTTTTTATTGTCCCTTTCAGTACTAAGACCTACCAGAATAATTAATAATTTCACACAACACTCCAATCACCAAATAGCTTATTATCTTGGCTCCATCATAATGTTAAGTTAGATTTTTAATTGCATAATATGGCATCATATACCCCCATATATTACAATGAAGAATAAAGCAGTCGCAAATATTCCAGCCCAATCAGCTGGCCCAATGAAAAGAAATGTTGATATGCAGTGTGGTCCACCCAAGCAATGATAAATCAACTGTCACAGTGTTAGGAGGTATGGTGGTCAGCTTTAACTTGGTTATGAACCCATGACCCAAAACTCATATCAGCCCAATGTTTCCTTGATCAACAAGCATGACAAGAAGATAGAAAATAATGTGTGGGTAGTTGTCTTTCTAAATGAAAATAATCGTTAAAGGTACTCAATCCGATCAGAGGGTCCTATATTACTATTTATTTGGCTTTGGGGGTAAAAAATATTTGATTCGAGTCGACGAACCCACCCATCAAAGCTCAGAGTGATTAGATATCGATTTTTGAAGTTTGTTAAATATTGGAGATCTGTCCCTCAAGTTAGCAGAACCACGTGCTCAAAACGGACACATTGTGGGTGTAAGATGGATAACTCTAAAACGGCAATGACAACGACAATTGGTATTTTCGCATTCCGGATAATCTGCTATCCGTAACATTACTTCGTACTCAACAGACTTTCAAATAATGGAAATCTGGTTACCTTATTCTAGGACTCAGAGACCGCGTTTTGGGGGTTAAGGGTCAGATGAACGTTTTGCCAAAATGTCCTAGTATTTCAAAATGTATTTTCTCAAAATTTTGTAGAAGCGATGATTGTGCCACAATATTTAAGAACTATCGAACCATTGGATCCCATTGGGTATTATAACCTCTTTACTTTACTTTTATGGCATGAAAAATATTTAAAAGTTCACTGTTTTCAGGTACCAAGAACTTCTGTAAAAGAGACTTTTTTCAAAAGTGTTGTTCATATCCATGATATCATATCTCAAGATCATGAGAGACTTAATTACTCTTGATTTGTGAATTTAAAGGTACTCAATCCGATCAGAGGGTCCTATATTACTATTTCTTTGGCTTTGGGGTTAAAAAATATTTGATTCGAGTCGAGGAACCCACCCATCAAAGCTCAGAGTGATTAGATATCGATTTTTGAAATCTATTAATTTTCGGAGATTTAGCCCACAAGTTGGCAGAACCACGTAATCAAAACGGACAAATTGCGGGTCTAACATGGATAACTCTAAAATCAAGTGGTTATTATTGTTAATAGTAAGCACTTGATTTTAGAGTTATCCATCTTACACCCGCAATTTGTCCGGTTTGAGCACGTGATTCTGCTAACTTGTGGGACAGATCTCCAATAATGAACAAACTTCAAAAATCGATATCTGATCACTCTGAGCTTTGATGGGTGGGTTCCTCGACTCGAATCAAATATGTTTTACCCCCAAAGCCAAATAAATAGTAATATAGGACCCTCTGATCGGATTGAGTACCTTTAAACATCTGCCGATCGTGCTCTCGTTTTATTTATATTTTACTCGTTTTAACAACATGGCCCGACTTTTGGTTACCCCGAAGATCCTTGTGAAGGTTGGTGGCGATCGGATGATGGATGTGCATGCATGCCTACAGGCGCGGCTAATTATTTGGTCTTGCAAAGAGTAAAATCCAAGGTGGATTCGCCGGCGGCCACGTTTGTCATTGAAAATCGTTTAATTCAATAGCTCCATCTAGATTTAATACTGAACATGCCTTGTACATTTTCAAAACATTTTTCCAATAAATGTTGGTTGCAGTGTGTGTGTGCCGATGGATTTAAATATGAAATCCAGGACGGCTGCTGGCGGCTATGTTTTTCAACGAATTTCATAAAAATTGACGGCTCCCATCAAGAGGCCACCACGAATATTCCAATGAAGTTAGGTTGCGATCGGATGAGGGATGTGGCGTGTATGGTGTGCTGAAGGATTTAGTCATGCAAAGAATAAAATCCATTTTCACACTAAGTCCCATAACTCAGCAAAAATAAATGGACGAAATGCGTTTATACAAATGTACTTTACCCCATTGTTTCTCCAGCAGATTAAAGAAATAGTGGCTGAATCGTAAAATATGTGTGTGATGTATTGGTGTAATCATGTAAGCACATACCAGTGATATTGGCACATACTATGTCTTTAAATGCTCTAGCTTGTCAATGATTCTTCCAGTTTTAAGATGAACTTTGTTTACGGAAGATATAGTTTTTGAAACATATATATAGTGCACGGCTATCAAAGTGAACCAGCCATCTCCCTCGCCACTTCCTCATACATTTATACATATCTCCAAGGACCTCGCAACCTATTTATTTATAAATACATATTTCCATGGGTCTCCCTCGCCACCTTAACTGTAAGTGGGTTCCTCATGCAGTTACAATATATGTCCATGGGTCTCCCCCTCTACATTAAATGTAAGTGAGCTCCTCATACAGTTATACATACAATGTATTTCCATGTATCTCCCTCGCCACCTTAAATGTAAGTGAGTTCCTCATACAGTTATACATACAATGTATTTCTATGGGTCTCACTCGACACGTATTGACATGTATTTATATATGAATACACATTCCCATGGATCTCCCTCGCCACCTTAAATGTAAGTGAGTTCCTCATACAGTTAAACATACAATGTATTTCCATGGATCTCACTCGATACCTTAAATGTATGTGAGTTCCTCATACAGTTATACATACAATGTATTTCCATGGATCTCACTCGCCACCTTAAATGTAAGTGAGTTCCTCATACAGTTATACGTACAATGTATTTCCATGGATCTCACTCGCCACCTTAAATGTAAGTGCGTTCCTCATACAGTTATACATAGTGTATTTCCATGGATCTCACTCGCCACCTTAAATGTAATTGCGTTTCTCGTACAGTTATACATACAATGTATTTCCATGGATCTCACTCGCCACCTTAAATATAAGTGAGTTCCTCATACAGTTATACATAGTGTATTTCCATGGATCTCACTCGCCACCTTAAATGTAAGTGAGTTCCTCATACAGTTATACATACAATGTATCTCCATGGATCTCACTCGCCACCTTAAATGTAAGTGCGTTCCTCATACAGTTATACATAGTGTATTTCCATGGATCTCACTCGCCACCTTAAATGTAAGTGAGTTCCTCTTACAGTTATACATACAATGTATCTCCATGGATCTCACTCGCCACATTAAATGTAAGTGAGTTCCTCATACAGTTATACATACAATGTATCTCCATGGATCTCACTCGCCACCTTAAATGTAAGTGAGTTCCGCATACAGTTATACATACAATGTATTTCCATGGATCTCACTCGCCACCTTAAATGTAAGTGAGTTCCGCATACAGTTAAACATTCCCATGGGTCTCCCTCGCCACCTTAAATGTAAGTGAGTTCTTCATACAGTTATACATACAATGTATTTATATGGGTCTCCCTCGCCACCTATTTATATATGAATACACATTCCCGTGGATCTCCCTCACCACCTTAAATGTAAGTGAGTTCCTCATACAGTTATACATACAGTGTATGTCCATGGATCTCACTCGCCACCTTAAATGTAAGTGAGTTCCTCATACAGTTATACATACAATGTATCTCCATGGATCTCACTCGCTACCTTAAATGTAAGTGAGTTCCTCATACAGTTATACATACAATGTATCTCCATGGATCTCACTCGCCACCTTAAATGTAAGTGAGTTCCTCATACAGTTATACATACAATGTATCTCCATGGATCTCACTCGCCACCTTAAATGTAAGTGAGTTCCTCATACAGTTAAACATTTCCATGGGTCTCCCTCGCCACCTTAAATGTAAGTGAGTTCCTCATACAGTTATAGATACAATGTATTTCCATGGATCTCACTCGCCACCTTAAATGTAAGTGAGTTCCTCATACAGTTATAGATACAATGTATTTCCATGGATCTCCCTCGCTACCTTAAATGTAAGTGAGTTCCTCATACAGTTATACATACAATGTATCTCCATGGATCTCACTCGCTACCTTAAATGTAAGTGAGTTCCTCATACAGTTATACATACAATGTATCTCCATGGATCTCACTCGCCACCTTAACTGTAAGTGAGTTCCTCATACAGTTATACATACAATGTATCTCCATGGATCTCACTCGCCACCTTAAATGTAAGTGAGTTCCTCATACAGTTAAATATTTCCATGGGTCTCCCTCGCTACCTTAAATGTAAGTGAGTTCTTCATACAGTTATACATACAATGTATGTCCATGTATATCCATCGCCACCTTAAATGTAAGTGAGTTCCTCATACAGTTATACATAGTGTATTTCCATGGATCTCCCTCGCCACCTTAAATGTAAGTGAGTTCTTCATACAGTTATACATACAATGTATTTCCATGGATCTCCCTCGCCACCTTAAATGTAAGTGAGTTCCTCATACAGTTATACATACAATGTATTTCCATGGATCTCCCTCGCTACCTTAAATGTAAGTGAGTTCCTCACACAGTTATACATACAATGTATTTCCATGGGTTTCCCTCGCCACCTTAAATGTAAGTGAGTTCCTCATACAGTTATACATATTGTATTTCCATGGATCTCCCTCGCCACCTTAAATGTAAGTGAGTTCCTCATACAGTTATACATACAATGTATTTCTATGGGTCTCACTCGACACGTATTGACATGTATTTATATATGAATACACATTCCCATGGATCTCCCTCGCCACCTTAAATGTAAGTGAGTTCCTCATACAATTAAACATACAATGTATTTCCATGGATCTCACTCGCTACCTTAAATGTATGTGAGTTCCCCATACAGTTATACATACAATGTATTTCCATGGATCTCACTCGCCACCTTAAATGTAAGTGAGTTCCTCATACAGTTATACGTACAATGTATTTACATGGATCTCACTCGCCACCTTAAATGTAAGTGCGTTCATCATACAGTTATACATAGTGTATTTCCATGGATCTCACTCGCCACCTTAAGTGTAATTGCGTTCCTCATACAGTTATACATACAATGTATCTCCATGGATCTCACTCGCCACCTTAAATGTAAGTGAGTTCCTCATACAGTTAAACATTCCCATAGGTCTCCCTTGCCACCTTAAATGTAAGTGAGTTCCTCATACAGTTATACCTACAATGTATTTCCACGAGTCTCCCTAGCCACCATAAATGTACATGTGTTACTTATTTCTATGGATCCCTTGTTTCTATGGATCCCTTGTTTATATGGATCCCTTGTTTTCCTCATTCAGATTCAGATGATTATTATTGCGATAGACTCAATCTTTCTTTTTGAACCGGAAAATTAATAAGTAATATGACCTGCGTGGCCTCGTGGATGGGAATATCATCTGTGTAGACATTATAAGTGGATCTTGGGGTATAAAATGAAAAGGTTCGGGTATTCTCGGGTATTCTATTATAAGTGTCTGGGTGCGATATGCTCGTACCGAATTAAATTATAATTTTCGACGCGCTGCCAGACTATATGCCGAACAGTGCATGGAATGAGTGGTTTTATGGCAGATACTCAACGCTGTAATAAACCTAACGAAAGTAATTATTGTTTCTTGTGGGCCTTCCAACTGCCGAACCCAGACAGCAACCTGCATAAAAACGGGTTTCCATTTTCCACCTATGGAGCGCTGATGCAAATGACCTGCATGAAATGAGCATTTCATGTTCCAAGAAATGAAGTTCATTCTAGATCATAGCACTTCTGGTGTGCATTATATTGAAGAATAATAAGAAGCATACTTGTCTTAATTAAAAAGAATCTCATACTTCGTCCTTCACCCAATATCGATATTAACCCATCGATTCCTATACGTATTATCCTATTCAATCCACATTCAGGGGCTCGTCGTTAAAGGTACTCAATCCGATCAGACCGTCCCCATACCACCAAGATACAACAACAATAACATTTCTTCAAAATACGCTTTAGTTATCAGAATCGATTTACTGCAACAAAATAATGATAAGCACTGTCAACTATGGTATCAAATTTCCCAAAACTTGTTATTTATCAACATTTTGTTGAACAAAATATGGACGTATTTATCACTCTAAAGTATCACGAAATTTGACCGTATTACCACTTGATTTTAGAGTTATCCATCTTCATCCGCAATTTTGCTCGAGACCGTCCATTTGACCACGTGCTTCTGTGCCACATATTATTACACATCTCGAGAAATAACGAACTTCAAAATTCGATATCTCATCACTCTGAGCTTTGATGGGTGGGTTCCTCGACTCGAATTAAATATTTTTTACCCCTGAAGCCAAAGAAATCGTAATTTAGGAGCGTCTGGTCGGATGGAGTACCTTTAAGAAAGGATATAAATATACATATTTAAATTATAAATGAGCGCCCCACTTTAACAAACGTATCGCTATTGACAAAATTATGTGGATACTCGATAGCGACGCGTTTCATAAAGTAGCGCGCTCGTTTTTACTATTTTTATATTTTTATTCATATTTTACTGTAGCTTATACTTAAAGGCACTCAATCCGATTCGATGGTCCCCATATCATCAGATACATCAACAATAATAACAACTACATGTTTTTAAATGCCGTTTCGGTTATCAGAATCGATTAATTGCCCAAAAATAATGCTAACAACAGTCAACTTTAGTATAAAATTGTCCAAAACGTGTTATATATTTCAACATTGTGTTCAACGAAATTTGGCCGGTTTGTCAAACACCCAAAGCCAATTGATTTTAGAGTTATCCATCTTCGTCCGCAATTTGGTCCGAGACCGTCGGCTTGACGAATTTTTGCCAGGCCGCCAAAAAGTACATATCTCGGGATATACAAAATTTCAAAAATCGATATATGATTACTCTGAGCTTTGATGGGTGGGTTTCTCGACTCGAATCAAATAGTTTACCCCCCCCCCCCCCCGAAACAAAAGAAATACATTTTAATAATTTGGGAGCGTTAATTCAGATTATGCATCTTTAACACCTTCATTGCGGGGGCTACTCTGGTGCATCAAAAAAGAATAAATATCATGTTCCAGCTAGTGCATTCTCTTATATATGCGAGTTTATCATATATATAGGGAGCATCGGTCGCCCATAGGGAGCTTGGCATATAAAGAGAATGCACTGGCTTACAAGGTAAATATTGTAAGGCCAATGTATTCTATTATATATGTGCAAGGCGCCCAGTGGCACGGAGACTCGCATATAAAAGAGAATACATGCATTGGCACAGGGTTTAGCAAAATTTTAGGAAGCTGCAGTCATGGAAGTGTTAAACGACAAGCCCCCCTGCGGTTTTGCTTATTGTGGTTTATTGTTGATTTAGCCGCTATGTCATATCACAACGTTGTCAGTTTTACAGGTAAGGTGCATGGAGAAAAGACCGCGCTGAGGGTTAGTTTCACCACGAAATTACTATACTCCACGTAGAAACAACGGACCATCGGAAAGCATGACACACTTGCCCATATGTGCATGCTGCTACACCAAAACGGATTTCCTTCGTTATTCGTGTATGGCAAATCTGCGCGTATTGTCATTAGAACCCCTTTCGACATCGTTATATATCGGCTTATGTTGGTCTGCTGTCGTATGCATGCACCTGTTTACGTCCAACCTATTCGGAGGGCTGATGCCAACGACCTGCATGAAATGAGCTTTTCATGTTCCAAGAAATTGAGTTCAGTCTAGACCATAGCACTTCTGGTGTGCATTATATTGAAGAATAATAAGAGGCACACTTCTCTTAATTATAGAAGCTCATACTGTGTCCTTCACCCGATATAAATGTAACCCATTGATTATGGAAATGGTTATCCCAGTCAGTTCTAAATGGCGAGTTCAATGATTCGTATATGTAACAGTCTTTTCTCCCATCCGTTGTTCTGGAATGGAACAAATTACCTGTGTATATAATCAATGCAACCTCCATTTCAGATTTCAAAGCCAATTTAGGGATTATAGACTCAATGACAAAACCCCCATCTTATTTTTATACAGGAAAAAGGAAAATTAATACAATACACTGTAAAATCCGGAATCATTGTATATATAGTGATCTCCGTTCGGATATGTTTGATAAAGCACATATCCGATTTGTCTATATTCCCCTGTAACTTAGATATTGAAGACGCCAATCACTATTTCCATGAATGCCCTTTATTTTTATATCAGATAATTGACTAAGAAATGAAATCTAGGTATTAAAGGTACTCAATCCGATCAGACCCTCATAAATTACTATTTCTTTGGCTTCGGGGGTAAAAAATATTTTATTCGAGTCAAGGAATCTACCCATCAACGCTCAGAGTGATCAGATATCATTTTTTGAAGTTTTGTTATTTCTATTGTTTGTGGCCCAGAAACACGCCGTCAAAAGGATGGTCTCGGTCAAAATTGCGTTATTATTAGCACGCCAGCGTGTATACTGTGCTTGAAAATATAAAATCCACTGGTGTTATGGGAGATTATGGGGGATTAGGTCGATGTAAAAGTAAAAATGGGTCGCTTTAAAAGCTGTAGTCTTACCCCGAATGCTCAATAAAATAGTCCGACACAGATTAGCACATGTGCTGATATTGATAACAACCACGCCGTTTGGAAAGCATGCGATCGTGTGGTAATCAAAGATGGATTTCGACGAAATTTGATACTTAGGGGTTCTTTTGTCCGGGGAGTGTTTTGGACGGGTCAAATCGTGATCCCGACATGACCTTGACCTTTAAAACAGTCAATTCAATGTCAAATCGGGTAAAACGGACGGATTTCGACGAAATTTGATACCTAGGGATAGTTTTGGACGGGTCAAATCGTGACCCCGACCTGACCTTGACCTTCAAAATGGTCAATTCAAGGTCAAATCGGGTAAAACGGACGGATTTCGACGAACTTTTATACATAGGGATACCTTTGTCCGGGGAGTGTTTGGACGGTCAAATCGTGACCCGACCTGACCTTGACCTTTAAAACATTCAATTCAAGGTCAAATCGGGTAAAACGGACAGATTTCGACGAAATTTTATACCTAGGGATAGTTTTGTACGGGAATTGTTTTGGACGGATCAAATGGTGAACCCGACCTGACATTGACCTTCAAAATTGTCAATTCAAGGTAGGGTCCTGCGAATTGGAGATTTTGATCGAATCGAATATCGAATCGAGTCTACGTAATCGAATCGAATATCGAATCGAATATCGAATCGAATCATACCTGTGTGTTGCATTCTCAATTAGGCTTTTAATGTCAATGATTAGACGATTTGAGAAACGTTCTATGAACTTCCATGAAATTCCATAATAACTTGTGTGGCGATCAACCGTCGTTCCCGATACTATTAACTTCAATTGAGAATTGTTGAGAGAAAAAAAACAGATTAAAACGTCCATGCGGTCGTAACGACGATTATATATATAACCACTAAACGGATTATCGGAATTAAAATCACGCGCAATTTGTAGAGTTTGCATGTACATGCACAATTGCAAATCGGCACTCGGAAACACCCGTTTTTATAAACTTGAAGATGCAACAACAGTCGCAGGGTAGCCTGTTTATGTAGTGTTGGATGATTAGATGTCTTGTTGTCCCAGACGCTTGCGATTTATATACCACGTTGCATTCATCACACGTGTAAGTTTCTGCACTACATGTAGCTTTTATCATGTTTAAAATAAACATGAATAACGGACGACAAATTGTCAAGTTTCAAGGAACGCTCCGAAACTGAAAGTCAACTTCAAAAGAAAACACCGCCACACGCACTCTTCGACGCCAGGAGCACGTGTTGTTTACATTCTCGGCGATATTACAGAACGAATGTCGACCACGACGAATGCGGAGCATGGGAAAGGTACATTTATTTTATTGTTAAATAGAGGATCTCACATGAGTTACTATTTTATACGGAATTTATCAACCGAGTTCACTAAATTCGATTTGAGCCGAGGTTTACCGAGGCGCAAATAGGATTTAGTGGACGAGGTTGATAAATTACGTATAAAATAGGACGAGTGTGAGATACTTTTTATCACATGATAAAATAAATGCGAAGCAATGCGAAATATCCATCGAAAACAACGATAAAAACCGCAGCGATCGCAAGTCATTTGAAGAACGATCTGACGTCATCGCACGCGCTAATATTAAACGTGTCTCTTATCGATAATTATGAAACTGCTTTTATGGGCAAATTATGTGATAAATACACTTATTAAGTAACTTCATTTGGTCGTAACATATATCAACATACCATGCATAAAATCATCTGGCCAATATCCATTTGCATTCATACTTCGTTCGAAAGACGAATCACTAGAAAAGGGGTTAGCGGTGTACTCCATTGGTACCTCGTGTGCACGGTTTTAGACAAAACGGGAAAAGTCGTGTGCGGCGATCTGAATAAACAGTTTTTGTTGTACAATTTGAAAAAGTAGAATTACACCACAAAACTGGATCGAGATATCCATGGTAACTCGAGTAATGACCAATCTGGACAATGTTTTTAAGCATCTCATCGCTATTATAATTTACGCGTGTCGTCGGTCCATCGGCGATCTCTGAGCTTTTGGCTACCATGTTCAAAGCTAGAATTCAGATGTATTTAGTCGTCATATAGTGGCTAATTACTGACTATACTTATATTTAATAGCATGCGAACATTCGCGATGTACAATAAGAATTATAAGGTGCATATATTCATAATTTTCGGGAATTATATGGCACAGAAACAGCGAAGATCGACGTGTGAACTTGTCCGTAAACAGCTTACTTTTTTGTCAGTGTATATTCGAAATTTCGAGTTGGAAATTTCGAATCGAATTCGAATCGAATTTGACTTTCGAATCGAATCTCGAATCGAATATCGAATATTCGCAGGACCCTAATTCAAGGTCAAACAGTTGTGCTGGGATCTCAATGAAATTTTGTATGGATGTTCACTACTATCAGGACATTAAAAAAGAGGGTTCCATCGTTTTGTTCGGATTTTCCATTCTGGAGTTATTCATCTTTGTTTATTTGGAAATGTTGGCTTTTTGGTCCGTCTGGTGTCTGTTCATGTCGTAACTTCAACAGTTGTGCTGGGATCTCAATGAAATTTGGTCTGGATGTTCACTACTATGAGGACATTAAAACGAGGGTTCCATTGTTCTGTTCTGCTTTTCCATTCTAGAGTTATTCATCTTTGTTTATCTGGAAATGTTGGTTGTTTGGTCCATCCAATGTCTGTCCAGCTCATAACTTGAACAGTAATGCTCGGATCTCAATGAAATTTTTCATGGATGTTCACCACTATGAGGACATTTAATGGCACATTCAAATGTTTGTTTTGTTTTGTTTTTATTGTTCTATAGTTACTCATCTTTGTTTATACGAAAATGCTGGTGTTTGGGTCCATCTGTCTGAGTATAGCCCTCATTATGTATGGTCCATGATTGTATCAGGAGAGGGGCAAATTGTAAGTTTTGCAACTTGTGCCCCGATCCCTATGTATATTATCTTTATAGATACATTTAAATATGTTTAAAGTAAAAAATGTGCCCTTTCATCGAGAGTTGAACATGGGTTCTCAGGTGTATGAGGCTCTGACCAAGTATGGGATTATTCATTGCGTCAATGTGCTGGCTTCTTATCGGAATGGTCATGTATATCAATCTGAATTGTCCTGTATATCGATCTGAATGGTCATGTATATCAATCTGAGTGGTCCTGTATATCGATCTGAATGGTCATGTATATCAATCTGAATGACACATTGAGATGTCCCTCAACTCAGATGAAGCCGAAAAATCTGTCCTTATTTTCGCGGAGTCGAACCCGCGTCAAGCTAGGCCAGCCCAGACTGCGATGATGGTATCCACGACCAGTCCACAGCGGCTACGAAGGCATCATTAAAGGTACTCAATCCGATCAGATGGTCCCCATACCATCAAAATACAACAACATTTCTTCAAAATACACTTTAGTTATCAGAATCGATTTATTGCAACAAAATAATGCTAACCACTGTCAACTATGGTATCAAATTTCCCAAAACTTGTTATTTATCAACATTTTGTTCAACAAAATATGGCCGTATTATCACTAAAGATTTGACCGTATTACCACTTGATTTTAGAGTTATCCATCTTCATCCACAATATTGTCCGAGACCGTTTGAGCACGTGCTTCTGGGCCACATATTATTACACATCTCGAGAAATCACAAACTTCAAAAATCGATATCTGATCACTCTGAGCTTTGATGGGTGGGTTCCTCGACTCGAATCAAATATTTTTTACCTCCGAAGCCAAAGAAACGGTAATTTAGGAGCGCCTGATCGGATTGACTCAGTACCTTTAAAAGGAAGCACTTTTACCGACAGTTGATCTGCATGCGTTGAGGGACATATCAATGCGCCATTCCGATCGATACATGGCCATATCGATACGATATCGATACATGGCCATATCGATAAGACATGATAATTTGTTCTCGCATACTGAAATATAAACGCATTGACGCAATGCATTATATATTGTTATAATTATATCCCTAGACGAGCATGTGTGTACACGATATCTTACCGGCGTTATGCGGGAATGCCATGCAGATAGTGCAGGCACCTTGTAGTCTCGAACCCTTCATGCTGTTTGATCGAGGCATAATCATGGCTACATTGCATGTGAATTCTACAATATATATATATAGTACGATGTAAAAGCAAAGAATATCGATGTACGTGAAATAGATATAGTCTCGTCAATTAGGCATGAATCTAAAATCCAGCGACTGTTAATGAACTTGCCTAACGTGTTTGTTAAACTCTCGAGAGCTCCATCTTCAATACGCAATTATCGATGATGTTATGTACGTATACACACAGGGCCCATCGAAGCGTTTAGAATTGTAGAGATTTTACGATATATACCTTGATGGATTATCAGAATGGCGATTCGGAGCTCTGATTTCCTATACATATTACTTAATAATAAACGATAACAAAGGGACAGAAAGACCAATATTCGATATCTAAAGCCGGTTTCCGAACGCATTATCATTCGGGAAAATCTCGATCAATTTCTACTATAATCATTTGCTCATGCTGTAGAACCGGTGGGTTTGGAGTACGGGGGTAGTCGGATGTGACGTACGGGGGTAGTCTATTGCCATAGTCAAGGACGCGGTTATAGTAGGTCTCCGTTGGAGGTATGCACCAAACAAAGATAGACGGGTGCACGATGGTTGAGAATGGTGATTATATAGCTTAACCAGTGACTGTACTAACTTATCATATGGTGGTCAAATTACATTGATATAGTGCAAGTATTTGTATTGGGGAACAATGTGACCTATAAACGAGAGACCGATCAAGATCGGCAGATGTTAAACCCATACCTTCAAAATGTGGAGATGATCGGGTCAGGTACAACCTTGATTTACCTATTACATTTGTATAGTTATATTCAACTATAATATGTAATATTGGTATCGCCGTTTTTTTTGTGAATTCGAAAAAAAAGGCAAAACCCTATATCATATTTTACAAACAATGATTCAAAAACAGTGTCTTGCTAAATCGGTACCAGGTTTGTTTTTGTGACGAAATATCGTGTCTAGATTCATGTGAATGATTAATCGTGATCGTTTAACATAGTGTTCATTAATAAACCTGCATGGTTCAAATAACAAAATCGACACAGGTGAATAGCATGCAAATTTAGATAAAGCTAGATAAGACGAGGAAGCTTGAATGTGTCTATGGAATTGTGGGAATGATTTTTTTTTTCTAAGCAGATCAACGGAAATGTACCAAATAACAGGTGAGGGGTTTATCATCCAAAACCCTGTAATGAAATTCCAACAGGATCGGGGTGGGGGGAATGTTCGAGTTATTTAACCGGATAGCACATGTCTATGGGATGGACTGGAAGGGTCAATATTTTCTAAACACCGGTCGATACAAAAAATAATCTGCATGTGAGGGGTAATAAACCTGGATTTGCAATATGAACATGATCGGATGAAAAAAATACTCGAGTAATTATCGCGTCGGATAGCATATGTCTATGGACGGACAGACTGACGGACGGACGAATAACGGTTGGATGGTAATTTCATTACTGTTACCAGTTTTGACAGTGAACAAATCAAAATTCTTCCACGGGGGGGGGGGGGTCTGGCTCAGTTGGTAATGTGCATGGCATATTATGCCAAATATGGCTACAAGCAATGGCGAATTATTTAAATTGCATCAAGACAAGTTTGTCAATAATGCTTTCAGAGGATCGGTAGTTTCTTTATGTAATGTAGACCAAGTTTCCTTGGACGTAAAATAGCTAGTGATATATAGAGAGTAATCAATTTGTTCGGAGAATTACGTTAAACAATTCACGAGAGGGGAGAGACGCGCGTCTATTTAACATAATTCTCGGAACAAATTGATTACTCTATTTATATTACACTTCTGCGTCAATTTGGTTCGCCAAATATGATTAATACACACATAATTAATGCACGAAAGTCGCGATGTGGAGAAAGATTAACCACCGAAATTTCAGTCAGGATCACGAAGCGACGTAACGCCAATCACGTAACGAGAAATGACATAATTCACTAGTGACATTACCATTTTTAATTAACGGCGTTTCCAATGGTAATCGCGCATAGGAGTGTAATAATTAGGAGATAAACGTACCCTGTTGAGTTGTACATTCTGGGATTCGAGCATGAAAACAGTTTGTGAACGAGCCGGCTTGCCGGCGAGTTCGCAAACTGTTTTCATGCTCGAATCCCATAATGTACAACGAAACAGGGTACGTTTATCTCCATTGTAATTCAATCAAGCAAGGAATTTGAAGAAAAAAACTGTATACAAAGTATCATTTAGTCATTTTCATGACACGAATCGAGACTTTCATTTTGCCGTTGTCACCGTGCACAAATCGTTGAGTTTGTTCATTGCGTTACTCGGAACAATGCTCCGTAACAATTCCCTGTGGGCGGGTTGGCTCGTTAAGGCTACTCCGTTCTGCGCCGAACAAAAACACCGGGAATACGAGGGATAAGTCCATTAAAAAAAAACTCGGATGTACCTCATAATCGCATGTGTATATATGTTCTCGTGGCACTATATATCTGTGGCAAGTTTAAAAAATAATTACTGGATAGCTCGGACAAAGTTGCGTCCACGGACGGCGTGCGGCTCGACAGGCGGACGGACGGACACACCGGTTCCTGTATGCCCCCCCCCCCCCCCCCATAACTATATAGCAAACCAAATCATCTTCCATTCTTTTCCAGTGTAAAGTATGTGATGAGGATGGCAAGTTAGTCGAGTACCACGAGAAATTTGGAACAGACCCGGAGTGGGTATCAGTCCGAGAAATCGAAGAAAACATCATGACAGTGGTTCGTATCAATACATAATATGCCGCTAACAATACTAGTCTGATCACCTGGTTTTTTGTGTAGATATATTTGTTTTTCTCGGCGATGTTCATTAGTTCAGACATCATATGTTCAGAAAAAAATTACTCAACGGCTGACATGCAGCATTGAGCAATTTGAAATATTCGCCATTTAAATGACATAGAGTCGCCCCATGCAGAATGAGATCAAATTCATTGGGGTAGTATATACCGTCATATTATTTTAACGTATATACCCATTTCACTGGCCCAGTGGAATGATGAGATGTCTGATCAAGTATCTAAGCTGACCAGTATAGATATGCGGGAGAACTTAGTGGCTGTGTATCGAGAAAATCCACGAAATAGAGCGTTTACTGTTTCAATACTCCGACAGCGAACGCTATATTTCGCCTTTAGAGTAATCCATGCACGACTGTGTTAATTCGGGCAATTCTTCAAGGATTGGCCATTTATAAACGGACAATCCGTACCTAAAATGTTCGTTAATTAATGGACAATCCGACCACGCGTGGCGCGCGAGCTTGGGATTGTCCACTAAATGACGACATGTATATATATATATATATAGCTAATACTGCATGTTATAGCTTCATATTTAATATGAAGGGCAATAACTCTATAAAGAATGTTAATTTACTAAATGACGGCGATTTGTATGAGAAGAAGTGTTTTTGACGAAATAACGGAGATATTTGAAGAATGGTTTTTGACGAAATAACGGAAATATTCGAAGAAGTGTTTTTAAAGAGCGTCGACCTCATTTTGCGTGGTCTCATATGCTATGGAGACATAAACTGATTGAAGTTCCCAAATGGTGAATATTCTGATGTACACCCATTGAGAACCTAGTCTGCCAATTTGGGGATATAGAGAAACTAAAATAAAAAAGAAATAGAATCTATGTGAAGGTAAACTCAGGCTTGTCCGTTATATTCCGGGTTCAACTCAGTACGCTCTCAAAACCAAACGTACTACATGCTACATTTCAAACAGGCACTCTCATTACTAATAATCAGCGTGATGACGACACAATGATGCCCATTACGGGGTAATCAGCGTGATGAGGCCACAATGTTATATAGGACAATGGCGGAGATTGAACCCTCTGACATTCATCAAGCGACTAGTTGACCATATATATGTAATGAGGATCGTGGCTGGAGGTCTCCATAAGCGAGATCATCGAGTCGCCGCCATATTGGATCCATCCAGCCTCCCATTCTGCGGTGTAAATGCCACAGGTCAAAGTTCTGGAGGTGCATTCCATATATGGAGTTTTGAATATACGGAAAGCACCTCCAGAACTTTGACCTGTCTCACTTAAAACACGGAACGGGAGCTGGATGGATCCAATATGACGGTGACCCAGTGACAAGAGTTATTGGAAGGTGTACACCTTGAACTTTCAAACTGCACCGCCACCCCTTTAGCCAGACAAATCCGTTTTCACCCACCCCACCCCACTGGGTTACAACTTTACAACTGCTACCTCCAGCTCTCCGATTGTGGTAATCTCCAACCTGACCACCCTCCTAAGGTTGTAAATTTACAATTGATGCCCATTTCAGACCAAATGTTTAACCCTTTACCCAACAAAACGCCCAGAAAAATAGCCCAAATGAAGCTGCAACAGCCTAAATTATCTTGGGTCTGTCTCAATAGAACCATACAAATATGAATATCATTGGAATCGGCTCATTGCCACATTGTGATAGTTACAGTTATGCCCTGTGCCAATGCATTCTCTTATATATGCGAGTCGACCATAGGTCGCCTCGCATATATAAGAGAATGCATTGGCCTAAATAAAATTCATTTTTTAACACTTTTTACCATTTTTCTTACATTCTTTAACAATTTTATAATTTTTTCTTACATTTTTTAACAATTTTTATAATATTTTTCTACATTCTTTGACAATTTTATCATTTTTAATATGTGTTAAGCCAATGCATTCTCTTAATTATGCATTCTCTTAATTTTATTTATCTGTCGTCTGCTTTTATCACATTCACATCCCTCCAAATCAGTAATAGACCATTCCGATGGACACTTTTAAACTGACTGGGAGAATCCATTTAGTATAGAAAGGGTTAATCAATTTCAAAGCCATTCAAAATCATTAAAACTTTCCAACAATGTTCAAGGATGCTACTCTATAATTTAGGTATATTCAGTGCCGCCATTTCTCAATTATTTTCATCGGGTTTTCCTACCTGCATGCAATCATGCCTTCTGTTAGTCGTGTATATTTTCCAAAAATCAAGCACTCTGCATGCCTTGAATGGCCATTTTTATGTGTACCCATACCATAGTATGGTACACATAGTGTCGACGTCCGGATTGACCACTCGCCAAGTATCCATCCGTCCATTTGTACGTCCGTCTGTCTGTCGATCCGTCCGTAGACACTTTACGCATAATGCGATAACTCATACATTTTCTATCCGATCGGAACAAAATTTTGTATATGAGTTTTTCAGCCCAAAATACAGATCGAGTTCGAATATGGGTTTGATCCAAGTTTTTTTTTACGGATATGTCGCCCTTTTTCGAAAAAAATATTCACTCTTAATAAAAAAAATGTTTTTAGATTGAATTCTTTGCTCAATTTAAAGGTACTCAATCCGTAAAGAGGGTCCCCATCTCAACAGATTCCAACAACAACAATCCGATCAGAGGGTCCTATATTACTATTTCTTTGGCTTTGGGGGTAAAAAATATTTGATTCGAGTCGAGGAACCCATCAAACAAAGCTCAGAGTTATTAGATATTGATTTTTGAAATTTGTTAATTGCTCGAGATGAGTACTAATAACTGCCGTCAATTTGGTAACCTGCTCGAGATTTTATATACGTCAAAACTCTAATCAAACAGACAAGGATGGATAACTCTATAATCAAGCGGTAATAATAACGAAATTTTGACTGTCTTCTGGGCCAGAAAGAATTCCCGATAATGAAAAATAATAGATTTCTAAAATCGATATCTAACAAATCTGAGCTTTGATGGGTGACTTCCTCGACTCGAATCAAATATTTTTGACCCCCGAAGCCATTGAAATAGTAATTGAGAGGAGTTTTATCGGATTGAGTACATTTAAGCAAATTGTTTTTTAAATAATTAAACCCAATTCACCAAGTTCATCCCATGGATGCCTTTCGACTACTAAGCTATTAATATGGCTATATCATTTTCTGATGTCTCTTATGCCAATGTACAGATAAAGAAAGCTATGGTATCTAAAAAAAATGAAGTGTTTCAACAATACACATGACATGCTATTAACAGTAGACTACAAAATATGAATGTATCACTCTACAGATGGTCTTACGTCATTATAATTTTGATAGGCTTAATACAGATGCCAAGATTCAGCATAATCAAAACCAGTGATTAGTTGACAGCTCTGCTATATAATTGATATTAATGGGTCAGCAGTAAGGTGGCTTATCTTGATGGCTGTGTTGTTTGTAGAATTTGATACATTATCATTGTAAACTTAAATTGGACTCAATTACCCCAAGTATTCCATGTCCGGGCTGGTCCGGGTCACCTTTTCACATTTAATCCAATCCTGCGCTGGTGCAGTATTACAGATCATGTGCCAGTGCATTCTCTTATATATGTGAGTACCCTATTTGACCCATAAATTCCAATATTTTTTGTTATGTACATTTGTCTATAATAGTACGTAACAGTATACTCTATAATTCAACATCAAAACTCTAATTATGATTCCGATCATAGTAATTTACTATCGTCAAGGGATGGGTTAAACATCTGCCGATCTTGATCGGCCTCTCATTCAATTTCTCCAAGATATTCCAGGTTTTCAAGGTATCTTTTAATTCTGACAAGTCTCATACTTTCAAATGCATCCATTATTTTTGGATGACTGAACTACGACTATAGTAGCGAAACATATGTGAGCCTGCGATAATGTCTCCATTATGCCGAGGGTTCAACTCAGTACACTCCCAAAACCAAACGTAAATGCCACATTTCAAACTGATACTCTCATTACGGAATAATCAGCGTGATGACGACACAATGATGCCCATTACGGGATAATGGCGGAGATTCGGCATTTGACATTCATCTGGCGGACCAGGAGATATCATGCAGGAGATTAATCTACCAGACATAACCAGATAACTTCATCAATGATTCATCAATATATTACGCAATCTATTGATTATATGCTAAGTGCATGTGTAATAGCTATATTATAGTATACTCTTTAAAT
Organism: Siphonodentalium dalli; assembly: GCA_032622095.1. Classification (NCBI taxonomy): domain Eukaryota; kingdom Metazoa; phylum Mollusca; class Scaphopoda; order Gadilida; family Siphonodentaliidae; genus Siphonodentalium; species Siphonodentalium dalli. The sequence continues at coordinate 139,608,791 of CP136069.1, read as the reverse complement.
AGGCTACGGTAGTGTAAATCGCTGAGTCTGTATAATGTAGTCGATACAGGGACATATTGACACGGGGCTGAGGGTGTCTGCCCCCACCCCAACTTTGGTAAAATTTTCAACTGTTAGAAATGTCATGCCTCAGAACATTTGTTTGAAATTTTACACCACATATAGGTTGTAATTTGTCTCATGTATAGCGGGGAGTTTGTTGTATTTAGACCAACAGTCCAAATTTTGGTCTCCAATTGCTATCAGTTGAAAATGTTCCAAGGTTAGGGGGTGTCAGATTAGCAATTTCCAACAGTTGGAAAGTTTGAGTTAGCAGATTAATAATTCCAACTCAAGGGGAGATGCAACTGGTATTTCACAAACCTTGTTCAAAGGGGTGTAGTTCAATCTCAATAACCCACCCCCTCCCAACACAGACCCTCTTGCCACATCCCAGAGTGGATGACCTGATGTATTCCTAAAATTGATAATGTCACTGTACTATAAATGTTTTCGTTGCATTTTGATTGATTGCCTGTGGTTAGAACATCTGTGTAAATACCAGCATATTAGTTTGACATTTAAAGCCATATTGCGAGATGATACTAAATTGCTGAATCAGCGGACCTATTAAATTTATCATTAGTATGGATTTTATATTGTCAATATAAATGGCTGACATTAAGTGTGATTGGAGATGAAAAGGCAACACCCAAGGGATGAGAGGGCCAGCAGTTCAAAATCTCAATCAGCAAATTCACCTTAATTTAGTTTTATAAAGTTACTTGGAATTTTAAACATGGGCCCCACTCCCCTCACAAACAAATCACACCAAAATTTCCAAGTCAGGGAATTCCATTTGCACCCCTCCCCTTTGGGATGGGTTGGCATTTTCCAAATTGTAGCTCAAGCCTCAAGATTTCTAACTTTTGGAAATTTCCAAACCAACACATATTGGCTGGAAATTTCCAAAAAATCGAAAGTAGCAAGAGTCAACTCTTGATCAGAAAACAACAAAATTAAATTATAAGTTACACCGAGAGGCCAATCACGATCGGCAGATGTTTAACCCATCTCTTGGTGATAGTAAATTGCTGTGATTCGAATTGATAATCTAGAGTTTTGATGTATACTATTATGATCTAAAGTAGTATAGACAAATGTTCATAATAACACAATTTATTGGAATTTATGGATCAAAAGAGAAGGGTTAATATAACATCTAAACTACAGAGCCTGGCACTACTATCATAGTGTAAACAGTTCTATTTATGTTTTTGCAAATGCCATGTGAGATATAAAAATAGTATAGTTATTTAATAATGGAAAAGTTTAAAAGACATGTGTAAAAGGGGTTAAATCACCTATATCTGCCCAATGTAAGTCCAAGCATACAAGGACCTAGAGTTCCATTGGTCTAGTTAAATAATTCACCTTGCTAAGTGGTGGATAACAAAAAAAAAAAAAAAAAATTAATTTGAAAAATAACAATAACTCCGTGAAACAAAATCTGATCAAACCCACATTCAAAATGTATCTGTATTTTGGACTGACAACCTCACGTACCAAAGTTGGTTACAATCAGACAAAATATGTTTGAGTTATTGCAGCATGTGTGAATTCTAAGTCGAAAAAGAGCCATAACTCCATAAAATAAATCTTGGATGAAACCCACATTCGAACTCGATCTGTATTTTTGGTTGAGAAACTCATTTACAAAAGTTGGTTCTGATCGGTTAGAAAATATCTGAGTTATCGCACCATGCGTAAATGTCTACAGCCAAACGGACGGACAATCTACGCTACATGTACCATACAATTCTATGAGTACACTTTGAACAATTAAATATGGGCTTTATATAGTGTTCATTAATAAAGTAAAATGGATAATTAATCAATACCAAAATTTCCTAACAGATTAATGGAGAAAATTTGAATATGATGCATCCCCTATGTTAAAAATTTAATCATCATTAAAAATTATATAAACAAGAACAGACACATGTCAAAAGGTGATTACTTACTTTCCATGATGTGAACTGGGCAGTGGCCACTATTGAAATACACACAATGCACAACAGATGGCAATTGTTTAGTTTCATCAAATTCACCCTCTGGGTACCTCATTCTGCAAATGTCAGACGCACTGTATCCAAGCTTGGTCACAGACTAAATTGCTGCTCTGACACATGACCTATTAAAATGCTTATGTATAAAAGTAAATTAGTTATGTCAATAAACATAGATGAACAACTTATATAGACCATTGGATGACACCCAGTTTTAACCTTTCTCATTTTTAGGATGACCTATATAGCATGGATACCATCTGTAAAGGATGGCTATGTATGTAAAAATTAGAGGCATGATATTTAAGGGGTTTCCAAGCATAGACGGGTTTCCAAGCATAGACTATCTCCAGATGTGGAAAGTTTAGATGGACCTACATTTGTATACTGAAATCTACCCAATTGTTAAGCTTGGACACCACCTGAAGGATTCTATGCAAATTTTATAACATAAAAATGCCAAAAAGATGAATTTGATCATATTTTTAAAGGGAAATTGACTCTGGATTCTCCCAACACTGACAAAAGTATATATTGGAATAGTCTATTACAAATTTGGGGGGTGGGGTGGGGGTGTGTGCTCAGACAAAATGAGTAGATAACAGACAGCTAGACCACAGATAATACAAGTGCAAAAAGATTCTTATACATTGGTGGGAAATGTTCAGATAACAAATGCCCTATGGCCGTACGTTGAACTTATATCTGAACATTTCCTAAGGGGACTACTCATCAATGAGTATTTAGTGAAGAAAGGGTTAACAAGGTTATGCACTTTCTTTGTTAAAAATTGTCGTAGCAGACCCACAAATGAACAATACATGTATTCTTTTGAAAACAATTGTGATTGCTGAATATCATCTTCTTTTGTATCATAGAATTAGAATCTACTAAATTAAAAAAAACAAGAGGTTGCACCTTGTGTATTAACGTACCCCATGGTGCAAAATCGAAACATGGATAGAACGGAACCCAAGTTAGTAAATTAGAGGTGGGACTTAGGATACCCACTGCAGTGCATTTGGGCAACACTAAGCACAGCCATATTAATTGTTTTTTTTTAAACAAGGAATAAAAGCTGTGATAAGTCCAAGTCAAAACGATCGGCCGATCACGATCGGCAGATGTTAACCCATCCCTTGGCGATAGTAAATTACTATGATCGGAATCATAAATGAGAGTTTTGATGTTGAATTATAGAGTATACTCTTATGTACTATTATAGACAAATGTACATAACACAAATTATTGGAATTTATGGGTCACTCGCATTTATATAAGAGAATGCACTGGTACAGGATCTGTAATGCTGCACCACCACAGCCTTGGGTTAAATGTGAAAAGGTGACCTGGACATGGAATATTTGGGCTAAGAGAGTCCAATTTAAGTTTACAATGATAATGTATCAAATTCTACCAACAACAGCCATCAAGATAATACACCTCACTGCTGACCCATTAATATCAATTATATAGCAGAGCTCTCAACAAATCACAGGCATTGTTTATTTTGAAGGCTGGCATCTCTATTAAACCAATAACATTTATAATGACCTCAGACCATCTGTAGAGTGATATACTCAACTGTGCAATGCAGCACAGATGTTCTAGTCTGCTGTTTTTAAGAGTGAATATTTTTTCGAAAAAGGGCCATAACTCAGTTTTAAAAAGTCGGATGAAACCCATATTGGAACTCGATCTGTCTTTTGTGCTGAGAAATACATATACAAAATTTGGTTCCGATCAGTTATAAAATATTTGAGTTATCGCACCATGCATAAAGTGTCTACGGACAGACAGACAGACGGACGGACGAACGACGAGTAGTCAATCCGGACATCGACACTATGTTTACAATACTATGGTATGGGTAAACATAAAAAGGGGAATAACAACACTAAAAAAGTTGGATGGACTCATAATCGCAGGTTCACAGGTTCCCATGGTACTAAATATCTGTGTCAAGTTTAAATAAAAGGCTGCTAGTCCATACATCACCCATATAAGGTGACTTTATTTGATCGGTGGCTTTTTTAGAAATAATTTTTTTTATTCTGGGATAAATCATATCAAACTTTGCTTCCAACTGTTTATGATGCAAACATATTTGATTAGATACCAGAATAATAATTGGCAAATTCTAAGTCAAAAAAGACGTAATGCCATCAGAAATAGTCAGCCACAACTCGAACTGGACCTGTATTTTCATGTGATTAATGCACAATTTGAAACCTATCGGATATTAGTAACTTGAGTTATCATACGGACAACAAAATATTCAGCAAATTCTAAGTCAAAAAGGGGCATAACTCCGCCAGAAATGGTCAGACAGGATCCAAATACGAACTTGAACGTGACTTTCCCATATCAAGTCACATACCAAGTTTCATCACATTCTGATGAATACTATTCAAGGCATCATCCGGACAACAAACATTTCGAACAGATATACAAAGGCACGGACATGCAGATGGGCAGAAGGAAACCGCTCATTTATATATTCTCCCGAATTACTTTTTTCGGGCGACAAAAGAATTGAATGAAAAATGTAGGAATACAAGCTCAGACAAAATGCAACCACGGACAGACAGACAGACAAGTTGATTCCAATATAACCCCATTAACTTTGTTTCCAATATGTATCTGTATTTCGGGCATGTATGCATTTTAGGATATTTTTGACTCAATCTCGTTACTGTCTCAGGAATAAAAGTAACTCTATTACTGGAGTCTCGAATACTTCAATGTGATAGATACCCCCCTGGAATGCAAATGAGCAGAACGGGTCTATCGACTAGGAAATGGATTATGTGGGGTTCATAAGCACTATGCAGATGTTTGTTATTGTGGGCGGGTGTAAGAAGTGAACTATTTCTCCAATAGAGTTCCTCGTGGGAGCTCATTGTGCATAAATTCTGAGTCATGACCGTTCTCGATTACGAATGTCGACTTGTGGTATAGAGTATGGTATAAAGTGCCCATTCGGACTGGAGAAATAGAAGGTCGAGGTCCAGTAATGCTCTAAGTAATCGACTCTTTAACCACAGCAGAATTATGGGTAACTTTTCAGGATTTAGTCAGAAATATGGCTTGTTGCCATTCATCGGAAAGCTCTCGGGGAGAGCTTTCCGATGAATGGCAACAAGCCATATTTCCGACTAAATCCTGAAAAGTTACCCATAATTCTGCTGTGATTAAAGAGTTGATTACTTAGAGCATTACTGTAGAACAAAGGAGCTGGGTTTTAATTACAGATAAACAAAGAAGGATAATTCAAGAACAGTAATCGCAAACAACTTTCATTTTTTTGATGGCTCTCCTGATGCCAAACTTCATATCAAATTTAATTGATTTAACTCTAAAGCTGAAAACAAAACAAATGTTCTCCTCTTTTAAAAGTACAGCTAATGGAGAACCTCCTTACCATATTTCATTCAGATCCGATAACCTATGACTGAGATATTTGACGAGATGGGTGGACAAACTGACATGGTCAATCCCAATTAACCCCCATTTTTCTTGAAAAGTGAAAAAAACATTGGTGCTAAAACAATGTTAACCCTTCCATGAGTGGAGCCAAGCCTTGAAATAGTGTGTCTGTCATTTGCAGAATGAGGTCCACAGAGGGTGAATTTAGTGATGCTACCCCGCATAGTGGGCTAGCATCACCAAATTCACCCTCTGGGGACCTCATTCTGCTTACACCTGCAAATGACAGACACACTGTTTCAAGGCTTGACTGGAGCTTCCTGAAATTTTGCGAAAACCTTGTGCCAATGAATTCTCTTATGTATGCGAGTCTCCCACAGGGAGCCTCACATATATAAGAGAATGCATTGGCCTAACAAGATTTGCCATAACATTGTAAGCCAGCGCATTCTCTTATATATGCGAGGCTCCCTATGGGAGACTCGCATATATAAGATAATGCACTGCACAGGATCTTTAATGCTGCACCAGCGTGGCTCCCATCATAAAAGGGTTAATTAATCATCAAACTATATTTTCAGACGTCAAAATGTGGAAGTGCTACGATGATTAAGAAATGGGTGAAAGAATGACCACGTGACATCATAGACCCCAATAGTCGGCATCTGAATTGTCGAGGTTCATGTTTGATAATGTGTTCATAGGACAAGCTCAAAGTTCACTGCCAAAACCATATGGACAGAGAGGATCAACTGAATGTTATGAGATACCATGTTGGTTGCTGAATGTTTCTTGACCAATGCTTGAACATACATGATCGCCTTCACAGATTACGGCGCCAAGCTATACCCCTGTATAATTTATGAATGTGCAATATGCTTGTATATATAAGGCTGTGAGATTAAAAATTTCAAAATGTCAGTCTTATATTGTATATGATCACTATGCCTGGATATAGTGTGTCTGACATTTGCAGAATGAGAACCCCAGAAGGTGAATTTAGTGATGCTACCTTGCACAGCGGGCACGCATCACCAAATTAACCCTCTGGGCCAGTCTGGAGACCTCATTCTGCTGAGGCCTCATCTTTTGGGAAATATCTAAAATCTCAAATTAACAGTTTTAGTGAATTTTTCCCCTGCATAATTGAGGTGACTAATGGGTAAACATCACCAACATCAACTGGGAAACTTCAATCTGATCCTAGTTCTCCCATAGCAGTTGAGGCTGAAGCAGAATGAGGTTCACAGAAGGAGAATTTAGTAATGCTAGCCTGCCGTGCGGGATAGTGTCACTAAATTCACCCACTGGGGACCTCATTCTGCAAATGTCAGACACACTATATACAGGGTTCCCACTATGAATTTATTATTGTTTTCAAGGAAATCTTCCAAGCACCACACAGACATGGATAGCCGACATTCACACACACACACACACCCTCACATGCTTCAATTTACTGAATATTTATACTAGTGCCATGTATTGTTATGAACAGTAGAAGAAAATATGGTTATGATTGATAAAATTTGATTATACACTATGTACAATATTAAATAATTTTCATTAGTTGGTTTTTATTTGTTTTTTGTGCAATTACAGTAATGCCCTAAATAATCGACTCCTTAACCACAGCAGAATTATGGGTAACTTCAGGTTTTAGTCGGAAATATGGCTTCTTGCCATTCATCGGAAAGCTCTCATCGGAAAGCTCTCGGTGAGAGCTTTCCGATGAATGGCAACAATCCATATTTCCGACTAAATCCTGAAAAGTTACCCATAATTCTGATGTGGTTAAGGAGTCGATTATTTAGGGCATTACTGTATGTGTCCACAGTTGCAAGGACTCCCTTCTACTCTTTTTTCTTAGACAAAGTTGCTTCAGTCAACCTGTTTTGGTTACTAAATTCAAGCACTTTCAAGCACCTTGTCATATTATATTTAGGGAACATTAAATGACTTTCAAGGGCTTGAAAAATCCTCAATAATTTCAAGTAGTTTCAAGATAACCCAACAATGACTTGGAGAGGGGATAATGTCATACATTACAGTCAATGGAGCCATAAGGAATGCGGAAAGATTAAATGTTTTAGAGGTCACCCTGAAGTTCCATATGAAGTTTGGTGATCAGAATGTGGCATGTAGGGTGTACCTATGGAGTAAGTCATGTGGTAAGTAAAATACAAGATGGCAGCCGGTGGCCATGCTTTCAACGAAATTCAGACAAATTTGATAGCTCCCATGGAGAAGTCATCCAGATGATCCATATGAAGTTTGGTGACAATTGGATGATGGCCTATAGGGTATGACAAAGGATTTTGTCACGCAAGAGTAAAATCCAAGATGGCTGCGGTGGGCCATGTTTTTCATAAAAATTTGTTCAAATTTGATAGCTCCCATCCAAAGGTGATCCTAAACATAGCTGTAAAACAATTCTCCAATAAATGTGGGCTCAGGGTGTGCCGATAAATTAAAATGTGAAATCCAAAATGGCTTCTGGAGGACATGATTTTTAATGAATTTCGGAAAAAATTGATGGCTCCCATCCATGTGTCACCCTAAAAATCCATATTAAGTTTAGTGACAATCAGATGAGGGATGTAGCTTGTAGGAGTAAAATCCAAGATGGCCACTGCAGCAATTTATTTTTGGAAATTTGGAATTTTTTTACGGCTCACATCTAGTGGTCACCCCGAAGATCCATATGAAGTTCAGTGATGATCGGAAGAGGGATGTGTTCTGTAGGGTGAGCCAAAGGATTTAGTAATGCAAACATTAAAACCCGAGATGGCTCCTGGTGGCCATGTTTTTACTCCAAAATCATTCAAATTCTATATAGCTCCCCTCTAGAGGTCATCTTAAACATGGCTGTAAATTTTCAAAACAATTGTCCAATAAATGTGGGGTGCACATTGGGCTGACGAATCGAAATGTGAATCCAGGGTGGCTGCTGGAGCCCATGTTTTTCAACGAAAGAGGTCACCACAAAGATCCATATGTAGTTTGGTGATGATCGGATGAGGGATTTCATATGTAGTTTGGTGATGATCGGATGAGGGATTCCATATGTAGTTTGGTGATGATCGGATGAGGGATTTCATATGTAGTTTAGTGATGATCGGATGAGGGATTCCATATGTAGTTTGGTGATGATCGGATGAGGGATTTCATATGTAGTTTAGTGATGATCGGATGAGGGATTTATCCATATGTAGTTTGGTGATGATCGGATGAGGGATTCCATATGTAGTTTGGTGATGATCGGATGAGGGATTCCATATGTAGTTTGGTGATGATCGGATGAGGGATTTATCCATATGTAGTTTGGTGATGATCGGATGAGGGATTCCATATGTAGTTTGGTGATGATCGGATGAGGGATTCCATATGTAGTTTGGTGATGATCGGATGAGGGATTTATCCATATGTAGTTTGGTGATGATCGGATGAGGGATTCCATATGTAGTTTGGTGATGATCGGATGAGGGATTCCATATGTAGTTTGGTGATGATCGGATGAGGGATTCCATATGTAGTTTGGTGATGATCGGATGAGGGATTTGGCCTGGGTGCCAGAAGAAATTGTTGGCAGACGCGCAACATTTTATTTAGCAACATATTTTAAATAACAGAGGCTGAATTGACATTTTCAGATTTTTTTATTGACATATCAACCAGTAATTTTGTGTCAGCATGATCAGTCACCTCAACATCACACATTTATAAATCATAAACAGATTTTCATTTTGATGAGTACATGTGTATGAGTAATTAACCTTTCCATCACTGGAGCTTCCTGAAATTTTGCGAAAACCCTGCGCCAAAGCATTCTCTTATATATGAAGCCTCACATATATAAGAGAATATATTGGCCTAACAATAGTTACTTTAACCTTGTAAGGCAGTACATTCTCTTATATATGTGAGGCTCCCTATGGGAGACTCGCATATATAAGATAATTCACTGGCACAGGATCTTTAATGCTGCACCAGCGAAATCCTGTCATGAAAGGGTTAACCCTTTCCATACTGAGTGGATTCTTCTATTTAATGTAAATGTATAATTAGAATGGTCTACTAAACATCTGGGGGACATTCAGTAATATAAGCAGTGACAGACAGACGGTAGAGATAATACCTACATATTATCACGACAATGAAGTGATAAATTATAATGGTCTCCAAATCACGACAACTTGAGAAGGAGACATTCCGATATGACAAGCTGCCTGAGTGGATCCGGGATCTCACCTTCTCAACGAGATGTGATGTGGGGATCAATATCACTTCATTGTAGTGATAATTAATTTATTATATGGGATCCACTTTGTTGGTTCACGGCAATAATTAATTCTGTCATTTAAGAGTCGCATGATACTGATTCGAAAAATCCCACTGTGGTTTCTGATAATCTGGAAAAATTCACCAAAAATTGCCGTATTCTGCTTAGAAAAAGCAGTCATATACTAAAAGTGCAGAAGGATTCATTGGTGGAAAATGTTTTCTAAGGGAACTACTGTTCCAGCAATTATGAAGTAATCTAAGGGTTAATTTCTCCACAACAACATGAATATCTATAAATAAATAAGGTTGGATTGGTCCTTGTCATTATATACAAGCCTTGAAATAGTGTGTCTGTCATTTGCAGAATGAGGTCCCCAGAGGGTGAATTTAGTGATGCTACCCCAGAGAGGGCTAGCATCACCAAATTCACCCTCTGGGGACCTCATTCTGCTTACACCTCAGCAGAATGAGGTTCCCAGAGGGTGAATTTGGTGATGCTAGCCCGCTATGCGGGGTAGCTTCAGTAAATTCACCCTCTGGGGACCTCATTTTGCAAATGACAGACACCCTATTTCAAGGCTTGTTCTTCATATGTTATTCATATATTAGTCCAAGTTTCCTTCGACGTAAACCAGCTAGTGAAATCAGTTGCGATAAGGCCATGATTAATTCAGTTTATGTTTAGCGTCATCCAGGATTCTGAGAATAATTGCGAAATGCGGTTCATTATTAATTATTCTCGATAGATTTCTGAAGTTAATTATTTAGTACTCTTTGGGACAATGAAATTGTGCATTGTGACAATAATTAATCAAATGCATTATTATTTTCTACCAAAAAATGAAGTTGGCGATTTGGCGCAAAACAAATTAATTAACCATGGCCTAATACTGATTTACGTCGAGGTATGGTGGCCTTACTCTTCTACAGAAGACTTTAAGCGAAAGTACCTCTCATCTAAAATCACCAAATGACGGCAATACAATGTTACAGTTATGAAAGTAACCCGGTTTATTCCATAAAAAACATATTTGCTCTCAACTCCACAAGAGTTGCCAACTGAAAGTAGTAATATAATAAATTTTATGACAATATTTACAAACTCATTTAACCTTGCGACTTCGTATCAGTTTGACTCTTCTCTGAGTGTAAACAAACACAGATTAAATGCGAGTTATTCCTAATTACATATCATATTCTGTGTGCCAATTTAATATAAACGTTAGATTATAATACACCATTATCAGTTTCAAATATCACTCTTTCCATTAAACATAGCATTTTATATTGATTTGTAAGATAAAGTCAAGTAAATTGACAAAAAAATCCCGCCACTGGATCTGGGTGTAAAGTAGGCTATAGAAGAGTAAGGCAATCATACTTCGACATAAGCAAGTATTATCCCTAGCTTACATTGATAGATACAGTAATGCTCTAATTAAAGACTTCTTAACCACAGCAGAATTATGGGTAACTTTTCAGGATTTAGTCGAAAATATGGATTGTTGCCATTCATCGGAAAGCTCTCGCCGAGAGCTTTTCGATGAATGGCAACAAGCCATATTTCCGACTAAATCCTGAAAAGTTACCCATAATTCTGCTGTGGTTAAGAAGTCGATTAATTAGAGCATTACTGTACTTGGACTATCCATATATCTGATGAGTGTAGATAGATACTTGGACTATTCATATATCTGATGAGCATAACTGCAATGATATTGTGATTTGGGTACACAGCAATGCATACAATGTATGTCAAATTTTGCATCCAAAACAAAATACCTCAAATTCACAGGTCCCCTGGTGCGATACCACCCCTACAAGTATATATACTAATATGCTAGAATTGAGTCAACTGCTTCCAAACCTTGTATTAGTATATATACTTGTAGGGGTGGTATCGCACCAGGGGACCTGCGCTCAAATTATGGTACAATAATCATCTTTTCGCATGAACCATGAAAATGTGATAATTACGACCAATTCAGAAATAAATGGCTCATAGCAAAATGGTTCATGTGTGATACATAGAGGATCTCCAACGAGCTTTGTTGGGATATAAGATTTTATATAAAATCTTATATCCCAACATAATGAGATGAAGATCTTGTACATGTATATCACACAAAAAAGTAGAGCTTTAAGCCTTTTTAAAAATTCAAACTCTTTAAAAGAAGCTGAAAAATGCACAAGATGCTTTACAGCCGCATACGACAGTATTACGCGCTGTCACTGGCGATGAAAAATATAGTCCCCAATTTGCCTCTTTGCTTTTGTGCCTATTTTCGTTAGTGCTACAAAGTTGGGACAAGAATTTAACTTTAATGAACAAAGCAATCATTTTGCAATGTCTGGTTTTGGTCTCATGCACGGCTTTTTGATATAGTATTAATCCGCGTTTGTAATTTTGTTGGCACAATGCCAAGAATCCCGCGAAGCACGCACCTATTCATCACTAGTGAGATATAAGGAAATATGTAATGGCTTTTTCAATGATATAATAGGCGTTTCATGTGATATATCATATATAGTCAATAGAACCATTAGCCAAATAATTCATGTGTGATATATCATATAAAGTCAATAGAACCATTAGCCAAATAATTCATGTGTGATATATCATATAAAGTCAATAGAACCATTAGCCAAATAATTCATGTGTGATATATCATATATAGTCAATAGAACCATTAGCCAAATAATTCATGTGTGATATATCATATATAGTCAATAGAACCATTAGCCAAATAATTCATGTGTGATATATCATATATAGTCAATAGAACCATTAGCCAAATAATTCATGTGTGATATATCATATATAGTCAATAGAACCATTAGCCAAATAATTCATGTGTGATATATCATATATAGTCAATAGAACCATTAGCCAAATAATTCATGTGTGATATATCATATAAAGTCAATAGAACCATTAGCCAAATAATTCATGTGTGATATATCATATAAAGTCAATAGAAACATTAGCCAAATAATTCATGTGTGATATATCATATATAGTCAATAGAACCATTAGCCAAATAATTCATGTGTGATATATCATATAAAGTCAATAGAACCATTATATCCCAAGAAAGGAGCAAAGAAAACGGCGAAAGCAGATAAATGGGAATGTCCATACTGCAAAGAGATATTCTCAGAGGATGCAGATGGATTATGCTGCGATGTCTGTGAGAGCTGGGTATGCCTTGTCTGCACGAAAGTGCCAAAACCAGTATATGATGCAATTAACAATGCAAGCAATATGGGAGCTACAGCGGGATTCAAATGGATATGCAGAGTGGACGAGAAATCACACCAGACAATTAAAGAAATTAGTAGCACACTAACTAGTATGAAGCAGGACAGTGAATCCAGGTTTGAAAGATTGGAGAAAAAGGTAGAAGATGTAGCAAACAACATTGAAGACAAGGTAAAAAAGGAAGTTAGTGGAGTGAAAGACAGTATCATTAAAGAGATTACGGCGGAAATAGAGAAGACATTCCAAAATAAATTCGATGACAGATTCAAAGAAATGGAGGAAAGACAGTCAAGGTCCAGTAACCTATGCTTCTTTGGAATTCCTCTCTCGTCAAATCAGGATGGAGCAGCAAGAAAGCAAGATGACATGGCAGTTATAAATAAACTGTACAGAGAATTAACACCAGACCTGCAACCATCAATAAAGAACATTTATAGACTTGGAAAGAAAAGTGAAAGAAACAAAATACCACCATTAAAAGTCACCTTCAATGATAAATCCCATATAAAAAAGATACTCCAAAATGCATATAAACTCCAGAAGACGGAAGACCAAGGGCTAAAAGAAATCAGCATCCAGAGAGATCAGACGGAGGAGCAGAGATCAGAAAGAAAACAGTTAAGAGAGGAACTGAAGGAAATGAACACAGATGGAGAAAAATACATAATAAGAAGTGGAAAAATAGTTCCTTTCGACAAAAAGACAGAGGAAGGTCCAAAGACGAAGACCCCCTCCTCTTGATGTTTTTAATGCACCAAAGGTGTCTTTTAACCCACAAAGTTTTAAAAATGGACTAACCCTTTTATACACCAATGTGGACACACTCTCCAATAAGAAAGAAGAATTAGATACATTGGTACAGCTAAGATCACCGGAAATCATAGTACTGACAGAAACCAAGGCTAAAAACATGAAGAATATTCAGATACAAGAAATGACAATACAAGGATACAGCTTATATCATTCTCCTATAGAAAAAGGAAGAGGGGTTGCAGTATACATAAGGGAAGATATGAAGTCAACAGCTATAGAATCAGAATTGGATTTTGAAGAATCAAAGTGGTGCCAACTGAAACTTAGAGGAAATGACAAATTACTGATCGGAGCCATATATAGAAGCCCATCAAGTACGGACGAGAATAGCAAAAACCTCAATATCATGCTGAACCAAATGGTTGAAAGAAAAGAAACTCATAAACTAATCCTGGGGGACTTCAACTACAAACACATAGACTGGGAAAATAAGACAACTGAATTGGGAACAGAAACACCTACATATAACTTCATAGAAGCTATCAACGACACAGGAATGCACCAACATGTGAAGCAACCTACAAGGCACAGGATAAACCAAGAGGACAGTTTACTGGACCTGGTTCTAACTAATGAAGAGGGAATGATAAATGAGCTGGAATACTTACCACCAATAGGCAAGAGCGATCATAAGGTTATAATGTTCAAATTCAACTGCTACTCCGAGAAAGAAGTGGATAACAAAATAAAATACAAATACAACAAGATAGAATTCAGTGATCTCGGAGATGAAATGCTGGCTATTAACTGGAAAGAAATGGAAGATATGGATATCGATGAAGCTTGGACATTTACAACCCAGAAGATCTTAGAAGTAAGAGATAAAATCACACCAACTGGAGGAAGTAGACGGTGGAAAAAAAAGAAGCTTTGGATGACGAATGCAGCTCTAAATGCAGTACAAGAAAAACAAAAACAATGGAAGAAATACATATACAATAAATCGAATAACAACTATGAAAGATACGCAAGAGCACGGAACAAAGCGTCAGCTGTCTGCAGAGATGCTAATCGAAACTATGAGAAGAAATTAGCGGAGAATTTTAAAAAGGACCAAAAATCATTTTGGAATTATGTCAAACAGAAGACAATAGTAAAGGAAGGAATAGCCGACTTAGACGATGGGAAAGGGAGAATAATAAGCGACAATATTGGTAAAGCAGAGACCCTGAACGCATATTTCTGCAGTGTTTTCACAGAAGAGGGAAGTGAACCAGCACCGTGTTTGGAAATCCGAGAATTCAGCAAGGAGCTATCAAGCTTAGTTGTGACCCAAGAGAAGGTAGAGGAAAAATTGCTCAAGCTGGACTCAACGAAATCTCCGGGGGCGGATGGATTACACCCTTCACTGTTAAAGCAGGCAGCTAGCTTCATTAAAGAACCATTGACACACATATTTAATAATACCATCAGGGAAGGGCAGATACCAAAAGCATGGAAGAAAGCCGAGGTTGTACCAATATTCAAGAAGGGTAAAAAGAGTCTTCCGGGTAACTATCGTCCTGTGAGTCT
Organism: Siphonodentalium dalli; assembly: GCA_032622095.1. NCBI lineage: Eukaryota > Metazoa > Mollusca > Scaphopoda > Gadilida > Siphonodentaliidae > Siphonodentalium > Siphonodentalium dalli. Next base: position 139,593,443 of record CP136069.1, on the reverse strand, counting down.
GACAAGTGTGGTATGCAAAGTATTGGAAACCATTATAAGAGATGAAATAGTCAACCATATGGAGACCAACAACCTCTTTACAGAAGAACAACATGGATTCCGATCGAAGCATTCATGTGTCACACAACTTTTAGAAGTCCAAGATGATTGGTACCAGGCGTTAGATGAAGGAAACAACATAGACTCAATTTACTTGGACTTCAGAAAAGCGTTTGACACAGTACCACATAAAAGATTGATGAACAAACTAGATAGCTATGGAATCAGAGGGGACATACATAAATGGATCCAGGCATTTTTAACAGGAAGGACACAGTCAGTCAGAGTAGGAGGCGAAACATCTGGACACAGAAATGTTACAAGTGGTATACCACAGGGATCTGTACTCGGGCCGATATTGTTCCTGATATTCATAAATGATATTACTGAAGGGATAACAAGTTCAATCAAGATATTTGCAGATGACACAAAGGTATATAGAAACATGAAGACAACAGAGGACGAGAAATTACTACAAGAAGATCTAAATAGGCTGTCAAAGTGGTCGGATAAGTGGTTATTAAGATTCAACTCTTCAAAATGTAAAGTGATGCACCTGGGGAAACAAAGCACAAATACAGCAAAAACCTACACAGTATCAGAGGGAGATAAACACAACATCATAGAAGAAACAATAGAAGAAAAAGATTTAGGAGTGACATTTGACAACAGAATGAAATTTGACAAACATATTGCAACAACAGTGAATAAGGCCAACCAGAAACTCGGAATTCTAAAGAGAACATTCAGATATATGGATAAACAGATGTTTACCACACTATACAAGGCATTTATCAGACCCAAGCTGGAATACGGGACATCTATATGGTCACCTCACTATAAAAAATACAGAACAATGATAGAAAGAGTGCAGAGAAGATCAACTAAAATAGTGGAGGGGATAAAAAATAAGGAATATGAAGAAAGAATCAAAGAATTAGGATTACCAACTTTAGAATATCGGAGAGAGAGGACCGATATGATCCAGATGTATAAGATAATGCAGAAGAAAGATGAAGTCAAGCTGAAAACGATGGAGTTACATACAAATAATGGAGGAAGCAAAACAAGAGGTCACAGTAAGAAGATTAGGAAGAAAGGATACAACACCACTCTATGCAAGAACAATTTTGCAGCCAGAAGTACTAACAATTGGAACAGTCTCCCTGAACATTTGGTGTCGGCCGGTTCGGTGAACGATTTTAAATCAATTTTAAATGACCAGTGGCGAGGCAAGCCAAACAAATTCTGCTATGTATTCTGAATGTAAATGATATGAGCGCACTGTAAAATAGAGCAAATATGATGTTATACTACGACAATTGGCCAATACAAGCGAAAGCTTAAAATAGGCCCGAAGATCACAGGTAAATCACAGGTAAATTAGCCAAATAATTCATGTGTGATATATCATATATAGTCAATAGAACCATTAGCCAAATAATTCATGTGTGATATATCATATATAGTCAATAGAACCATTAGCCAAATAATTCATGTGTGATATATCATATAAAGTCAATAGAACCATTAGCCAAATAATTCATGTGTGATATATCATATAAAGTCAATAGAACCATTAGCCAAATAATTCATGTGTGATATATCATATATAGTCAATAGAACCATTAGCCAAATAATTCATGTGTGATATATCATATATAGTCAATAGAACCATTAGCCAAATAATTCATGTGTGATATATCATATAAAGTCAATAGAACCATTAGCCAAATAATTCATGTGTGATATATCATATAAAGTCAATAGAACCATTAGCCAAATAATTCATGTGTGATATATCATATAAAGTCAATAGAACCATTAGCCAAATAATTCATGTGTGATATATCATATATAGTCAATAGAACCATTAGCCAAATAATTCATGTGTGATATATCATATATAGTCAATAGAAACATTAGCCAAATAATTCATGTGTGATATATCATATAAAGTCAATAGAACCATTAGCCAAATAATTCATGTGTGATATATCATATAAAGTCAATAGAAACATTAGCCAAATAATTCATGTGTGATATATCATATAAAGTCAATAGAAACATTAGCCAAATAATTCATGTGTGATATATCATATAAAGTCAATAGAACCATTAGCCAAATAATTCATGTGTGATATATCATATAAAGTCAATAGAACCATTAGCCAAATAATTCATGTGTGATATATATTATAAAGTCAATAGAACCATTAGCCAAATAATTCATGTGTGATATATCATATAAAGTCAATAGAAACATTGGCCAAATAATTAATGTGTGATATATCATATAAAGTCAATAGAAACATTGGCCAAATAATTAATGTGTGATATATCATATAAAGTCAATAGAAACATTGGCCAAATAATTCATGTGTGATATATCATATAAAGACAATAGAAATATTAGCAAAACCAATATACTGTGCTACATAATAATGAACATCAATAGAAAGTGTCAATGACACTGTAGATCAACTTGGGAAGGAGTTAAATTTTTGCTGAGCAATGAATAGAATGATAAAGAAGGAAAGTAAATTAGAGGTAACCCTGAAAATTTGCATGAAGTTTGGTGATGATCGGATGAGGGCTGTGGTCTGTTGGGTGCGCCAAAAGATTTAGTCATACAAAGAGTAAATTTCAAGATGGATGCTGGTGGCCATGTTTTTCAACGAATTTCGGTCAAAATAGGAGGCTCCCATCTAGAGGTCACCCCGAAAATCCATATGAAGTTTGGTGATTGGATGAGGGATGCGGCCTGTAGGGTGCGCCAAACGATTTAGTCATACAAAGAGTAAATTGCAATATGGCTGACTGGCTGGTGGCCATATTTTTCAACGAATTTCGGTCAAAATAGGAGGCTCCCATCTAGAGGTCACCCTGAAGAAGATACATATGAAGTTTTGTGATGATCGGATGGGAGATGTGGCCTGTAGGGTGTGCCGTAGGATTCAGTCATACAAAAAGTAAATTCCAAGATGGCTGCTGGCGGCCATGTTTTTCTACAGATTTCGGTCAAAATATGAGTCCATGTCGAGTTAACTGTGACTAAATCCAGAAGAGCCATCTGAACCGCACTGGGTTATTGCATACCGGCCGATAGTGTTAGTTAATTAGACAGCGCTGTCTAATTAACTAACGCTGACGGCCGGTGCCGGTAATCAGAGTGACAACACAGCTCGTATGTTTACCCTTTAAGGCTTGTTATACTAATTAATTTGCAGTCAGCTGCTTAGATATGTCTTCATAAGCAATGTATATCACGTTTCAAATTTCATTTTTTTAATTTTAAAATTTAATTAATTTTTTTTTTTTTTTTTACATTTTTAGATCCTCAGTCCAGCCTAATATACACCATAAAACTGTCTTTTTCATTGCAAGTTTATAATTTTAAATTTTAAATTCAAAGTTTAACTTTAAAAAAAATTTAATTTAATTTTTATGATTTAAAAAAAAACCTGAATCTGAAATGATAAATAAACGAAATTAAAAGTTTTAAAACCTAACTTACATTTAAAAAGGAAGACAGGTAGCAAGACACTCTTTTTAGGTATGGTAACTAATCTTCCGAAAATTTTCTGAGTTTTCTCCGCCTAAACTCAGCTATAATATTTTGGTCGGCATCTATGAACCGACAAAATAGGAACCAAACAAATATACCGTGCCAGTATAAGAAGTATTAAATAGTTTGCCGATGACTGTGAATATCCGAACCGCACCCAAACCCAGGTCTGGTAAATTGATAATAAATCAAAGTTCCCGTGGATATATTTTCGATTCGAAAACGGCTATATGTCGGGAGAATATAGCTCTATAATATCCAATAAATAGAATCATATGCTGTGACTTAATATTTCAAGATATAACGGTTTCAAAGTGAAACGTTCTGACAGCCACGCGAGCCTTGTGTATAAGTATTAAATAGTTTGCCGATGACTGTGAATATCCGAACCGCACCCACACCCAGGTCTGGTAAATTGAAAATAAATCAAAGTTCCCGTGGATATATTTTCGATTCGAAAACGGCTATATGTCGGGAGAATATAGCTCTATAATATCCAATAAATAGAATCATATGCTGTGACTTAATATTTCAAGATATAACGGTTTCAAAGTGAAACGTTCTGACAGCCACGCGAGCATTGTGTATAAGAAGTATTAAATAGTTTGCCGATGACTGTGAATATCCGAACCGCACCCACACCCAGGTCTGGTAAATTGAAAATAAATCAAAGTTCCCGTGGATATATTTTCGATTTGAAAACGGCTATATGTCGGGAGAATATAGCTCTATAATATCCAATAAAGATATTCATATAGGTTGACTAAATATTTCACGATATAGCGGTTTCGGAGTGAAGCATTCTGGGCAGCCGCGCGAGCCTTTGGTATAATAAGTCTGTCCGCACCCACACCCAGCATTTCGTTCTCGCTCCATTAAAAAAGAAGTCCGTGTGACAGGCTAATTACCTTACGCCATGTTAAAAATAGCTTTACCAGGCCCAGTCCGTCGGCGGTAGATCAAAGGTTATGTCGACTCAGTCTGCTGTCTGGCATGTGGGTAAGTTACGTAATCATGTGACACATCGACAAATAAGCTGATACTATATATCACATTTTTTTTATTTCATTAAACTTCAGCTTTTGACAAAAACGAAATGTACCAAGTGTATAATTGGAATCCGCGGTTGTGGTTTGAGACTTCAATGGCTCGAATCCGTTGATAAATACGGAAATTACCCATGTGCATGTATAAATAAAAATATAATCTACACCCGAAATTAGAAAGAACTGAATTCATACAATTAGCGATAAAAACATGTTCATGCACGATCGTTTTCGCATTGTTTATAGGAAGTACATGGTTTTGGGTTCCGTTTGCATTGAACGAACTAAAGCGTTAAATTGTCGTTTTGGAAACTAATTCAATTATATGTTGCTGATTTTCTAAAAAATATAATTCGTTTGATAACTTTGTTTTGCTGCGTCATAATTGTTTTTATCGTTTTATTGGCTAATTGCAATTCTGTTTTTCCTTTAAAAATAACAATACAATTTAACATTTTATACATCGAATAATAAACGGTGATTAATTTGCCAGGGTGCCCTGCCCATGCTCCCACAGGCTGAGATATGAAAGGAATATGGAGAGCTAATTAATTACTGGTTGTATGCTGGAATCACTGTATGGTATAAAGCCAGTGCGGTTCACACCCAGGCACCCTGCATTAGTGCTGGGAGTATATTTTAGTCACAGATAACTCGACATGCTCCCATCTAGAGGTCACCCCGAAGATCCATATGAAGTTTGGTGATGATCAGATGAGGGATGTGATCACAATCATGCCTGCATAATTTAAAAATGATCCGGCCATAAATACGGGCTGTAGGGTGTCCTTTATGGGTTGAAATTTGAAATCCAAGATGGCTGCTGGTGGCCATGTTTTTCATCGAAAAAATTCAATAGCTCCCATCTATAGGTCACCCTGAAGCTACATATGAAGTTTGGTAAAGATCGGATAAAGGATGTGCCCTGTAGGGCGTGCCAAAGGAAATTGTTGATGGACGCACGGACAATAGACGCCAACCCATGGCAATAGCTCAAATTTATGTTGTAAAGTTGAGCTAAAAACAAATTCACATTCACTAGTTTTAGTAAGTTACTGGATGCCATTTTGATCAGGTTGCTGAGTTGCCAAAACCAACTTATTATTGAAATTTGTCAGGGTGTGAGAGCTTTCCGGTGAATGTCAACAAGCCATATTTCCGTCTAAATCCTGAAAAGTTACCCATAATTCTGCTGTGGTTAAGGAGTCGATTACTTAGGACATTACTGTAAATGGTTTGTATCATAATTTTAGAGATAAAAAATCCATTTGTGGACACTCAGTGAACTGAGTGAGATAAACTGTTTAAATAGTTGTTAATTGTTGTGTTTATTCTAGTGTTCCAAATAAACGTGCAGGGAAGGCACATGTAGTTTGAGACCATTATAACTGTCGACATTGTAATTATGGGATCGAAAAATTGCCAGGAATGTGCATAAACAAACACATGCCTTCCACAAGGAAAGATCCCATCAAGTCTGACAGTCTGTGAGATGGTTATTGTCATGTCTGTTCCGGTGTCCCTCTTCTGCACAGTTGTCAAAACATAACAAACACCACTGAGTTATATTAGAATTAATATACCGCGTTCAAAGAAATAAATTAAACCGGATTTACTCTTAACCCTTTCAGTGCCAAGTCCGATTTTTGTATCAACCCATATTTCCTTGATCATTTTTCAAATTTATTGATTATATTAATGTGATACATTGATGGAAAGAGCTCTAAAATCGGACTTGGCACTGAAAGGGTTAACCCGACCAGGGTTCACGCTGTCACAGGCCAAATTGGCCAATGGCCAATTTTTTTTCTTCGAAAATGGTCAAAACAAATTTCACTTGGCCAAAGTTTTTTTTTACCCCAAAATCGGAAATCTAATTCAAAAACAAAAATTTTGTAATGAGAGTGACATGAGAATCAAATTTATATTATGATCATCTGTTAATTGATTAGGTTATACAGCTTAATGGGTAACAAAATTCACCCAAAACATTGGCCAAAATATTTTTTGGTCAAGCGTGAACACTGAACCCTACCTGCACAATTTAATGTAATTTTTTGGAGTGAAATATTACACAACATCTTATTATAGCAGTTACTAATATCTACTATTATGTGCTTCTGAAACATCAGCACTTTTGCGTGTTGTGGATGTCCAATGGAGTACACGAACGTCACGCGTATAGTGTCAATACTAGTAATACAAATAGTGTGTGATTATGTACAGCTGGTGTCAAAACATATACAGCTGGCATCAACAGGTAAATAAGACACACCTCCCTGCAATTTTTGTTAACAAATCATACTCAAGTTTCCGGCTGAGGGAACAAATAAAATAGACGTGCAGACCCAAATACACAACATGCAGGGTGCAAATTTTCAATGAAAATATTAAAAGTGCATGCATGTTTATTTGGAACACTAAAGTATTCAATCACTAAAACAATACTTTTCTAATGTAATAAATACTATTTGATTACATCTGATTACATTGAGATGAATTAATGAAGCAACTCATATTTGATTATTCAAGATTAGGTTGTGAACATTCTAGACCAGCCTAGAGGTTTCAAACTTGGAGAAATCACTTCCCCTATCTGATTATTATGGAGAAGTGGACTGTTATCGGGGTGAAGTTCAATTTACACCCCAACATCACCCTCTTATTTATGAATCCATAATGATGAATAGGAAGAAAATATAATCAGTAAATACACTTTAAATATGCTGTTTGGACATATGAATACTGGCCACTTCTCTTTTGGACTCTTACACCGGTATTCACAATATATCCAGGCACACTGAATAACATCAAAATTGGCTGATGCTGCTGGAATCTGTGTAAGATTTTCAAAAAGGGTTTTATTAACCCTGAAGTTTCCCGAAAGTTTGTGAAAACACTGTTCCAATGCATTCTCTTAAATATGCGAGTCTCCCATATCGGGAAACAGTTTCTCCCAAATTCAGTAAATTTGAAAGACAGATATATCCTAAACACTTGCATCTAACTGATATACAATAGCAGTCACAAAAAGGCGACTGAATTGCGAAGTAAACAGGCTATGTAATTAGCCTGGGGTAATTAATCTCCACACGATTTTCCAAAGCTTAACTAATGACAGCTCTCCTTCAATTAAATTAGCATGGACATAAATATACCATATGGTTTTACTAACCACATGCACAGCATGTTAATTATTCATTGGGTAAGAAACAGTCATGATGTTTATGCAATGTTATACAAAGAAGTGATGATAACTCATGTGATAACAGTGAACCAGCTAGATGATGATGTCATTAACATTAACCCTTTACCCAACAGAACGGCCCTGTGCCAATGCATTCTCTTATATATGTGAGTCGACCATAGGTCGCCTCGCATATATAAGAGAATGCATTGGCTTAACACATTAAAAATTATAAAATTGTTAAAGAATGTAAGAATTTTTTTTTTAGGCCAATGCATTCTCTTATATATGCGAGGCGACCTATGGTCGACTCGCATATATAAGAGAATGCATTGGCACAGGGCATAACTGTAACCATCACAATGTGGTCAATGAGCCGGTTCCAATGATATCCATATTTGTATGGTTTTATTGAGACATACCCAAGATAATTTAGGCTGTTGCAGCTTTATTTGGCCGGTTTTGGCCGGTTTCTTGGGTAAAGGGTTAAGGGATTACCGGTAACTGAATGTGATTTGTCAGGAATGTGGTGGTGTCCAAGACAATTTCTTCCTTGATGTACAGCAGTTATTTTATTGTTCAGGTTAAACGGATATGCTAAAGTTTTTTTATGCTGTTACCCGCATGGCATTATTTGGTAATAATTTGAGTAAAACTAGAAAGATTTAGATTTTAAAAATTCTCCTGAATTTGAGCGAGATCTTCTGAATTTTGAAGATGAATCTCCTGAAATCGGCACACAGAAGTAAACGTGTCTGGTGGACTTAGAACTATGTAATTTTGATTTATAGTAATGTGCAGGTCTCAAAATATGGTGCTAGACATTTGCAGAATGAGGTCCCAGAGGGTAAATTTAGTGACTCTTACCCCCCCCCCCCCCCCCCCCCCCCCCCCCCCCCCCCCCCGCACATAATAGACCTAATCTTCTCCGGGAAGTAGCTTTATTATCAAATTAACAATTTTTTAGTTTCTTTAGGCAATTTCCTTAGAAAACTCTTTTTCTTTTTTAGTTTAGTTTCTCTGTATTCCCAAATTGGCAGATTACACAATGCATAATCAAGGTGCCAAACGGGCACACATCACCATCTTCACCATCTGGGAACTTAAATCTGTGACTGGGTCTCACATAGCAGATGAGGGAATGCAGAATGGGGTCCCCAGATGATGAATTTGGTGGTGCTAGCCTTCTGTGCATGGTAGCGTCACTAAATTCACCCTCCGTGGAACTCATTCCCCAATGTCCAGTGCCATATTTTGAGACCTGGTAATGTGGTACATAAGGACATTTTATTCCGATACAATCATATGATGTCGGCAGTACTGCATGTGGTAATTAATGACATTTTATGCTGATACAATCATATGATATCAGCAGTACTGAGTGTGGTATTTAAGGTCATTTTAGATTGATACAATCATATCATGTCAGCAGTACTATTTAAAGATGTGCTATCTCTTCCCCGCGGCACTTTCAATTACAACGCGAAAATATCTATGAAAAGCATGTATAAATTATTATTACGAAAACACACAAGAGATACATCTGATTCTGGTGTTTTTGTGCAAGTTTCACTTAAAAGATAGATTTCTTTTTTAAAAAGGTTACAACATTAAAAAAATAGCCACATTTTCGGTCCCGGTTCATAGAAAGAAATATATTGGAGAAAAAATCATTTACTTGTGACAAAAGCTTCAGTGACGCATTACTCTGACTCAAAATCATTGTTATATTCCTCAGAATCTATGCAGAATGTTCAGGGAAAAGCAGCCCCGTCAAGCCTGAGTTTAGTGTGCCTGTCATTTGCAGAATGAGGTCCCCAGAGGGTGAATATAGTGACGCTATCCCGCTGGCTAGATTCACCCTCTGGTGACCTCATTCTGCTAAGGCCTTGATCTTCTCTCGAAAGTTTCTTTATTATCAAATTTTTATAGAAACTTCTTCACACAGATTCTATTTCTTTTTTAGTTTAGTTTCTCTATATCCCCAAATTGGCAGAGGACACATTGCATAATCGAGGTTCCCAATGGGTGTACTTCACAATATTCACCATTTGGGAACTTCATTCTGAGTCTATGACTCCCCATAGCAGATGAGGCCATGCAGAATGAGGTCCCCAGAGGGTGAATTTGGTAATGCTAGCCCGCTATGCGGAATATAGTCACTAAATTCACCCTCTGGGGACCTCATCTGCAAATGACAGGCACACTATATTCAGACTTGAGCCTGTTAATTAGCATCGGCTATTGCTGAGCCGAGGAAAATGCTGAGGCAATAAGAAACTTTGTCAACTATATTTTAGCCGAGGCAAATTTCAGAATCTGCCAATGTCTTGTACAAAATTGAAACAAATTGTTCTAGACATGATCTTAGCGTCAGACTGTGGAAGACTGTAGACAGTAATAATTCATCCTTGAATGCCGAAGAATACTGAGATAACAAGGACTATCTTGATATTCAGTAATTTTAAGTCACACCCAACCGAAGTCTGCCATGATAATGGACCAAGTTCCAATTATAAATTAAAGATAAATGTGTGCAGCATGAAACTATGCGTATCCTATCCTTTTTAGCAGAGAAAATATTTCTGGCCTAGGCAATTATTTTTCCAAGGCAAATTTTTGCTAATTAACAAGGCTGGAAGATAATACGACATCTTTAATGTTATTTATCAACAAATGATGCAGTAATACTGTGGAACGAAATGGTATACCATTCTCATAGATCCTAAACATTATAATATGAGACATTTGTGAAGGGAATCCAGCTCCTCAGCATTCTAACGTCCAGGGCATTTGGAAGAGATTCGCAGGTAATGGTGTGCAGTGAGTTGTGTTGAAGTCTGTCATGTATTTCTCTGCCTGAAATGATAGAAGAAGAAAGTGGAAACACGTGAAAAAAAAAACTGATATCGTCGACTTACAGTTAAAAGAACTTAACCCTTTGAGTGCCAGGTCCGATTTTTTGTATCAACCCATATACCCTGTGCCAATGCATTCTCTTATATATGCGAGTGGACCATAGGTCGCCTCGCATATATAAGAGAATGCATTGGCCTAACAATTTTTCATCATTTGTTATTATTTTTTACAATTTTAATAATTGTTTCTTATATGCTTTAACAGGCTTATTTTGTAGGTTTAGTGTCAGGGAATCTTACGTTTTTCATGGGCATCAAAATTATTACTATGAATACTTGGTGATAGTTTTGAGTTATAACATGCCCTATAGCATGCTTAATTAAGCATACCCAAAAAAATTTCAACCAAAAATAAAAAATAATAAACAAAATTTTTAGGACCGATTTTACAGAACGTAAATTAGGGCCGATGAGATCGGCCCGTGGCGCTCAAAGGGTTAACACTTCCATGATGAGAGATTCTGAAATTTTGCAAAAACCCTGTGCCAATGCATTCTCTTAATATATATGCTAGTCTCCCATAGGGAGCCATGCATATATACGAGAATACATTGGCCTAACAATATTTACTTTGACCCTGTAAGCCAGTGCATTCACTTATATATGTGAGGTTCCCAATGGGAGATTTGCATATATAAGAGAATGCACTGGCACAGGATCTTTTGTGCTGCACCAGCGCAGCTCCCGTTATGAAAGGATTAAATTTGACTGTTGTTTATAAATTCTAACTAATGTCTGAAGAGAGCGAAAAATACACGCTTTGATAATCTATATCTTAATCCATAGCTGACCTAATAAGCCATGACTAATAACGTAAAATTGGTTCTTACAACTTTTGACAGAGCTATTCTGTTGAATTTTCTTAAGGAAAAGATGTTTCAGTATCAAAAGAATGCACCTTTCATAAACAAGAAAGTCAGGGCAAAATGTCACATTAAGATACGAATGAAATTGTTTTACGGCTGAAAACAATATTTTCCTAAAAAAGTAAAATATATATCTCCTAGAAGTATCTTGCCCACTGAACTATATGGTATATTATCCCAAGTAGGAGGGGTTAACTCTCCGAGTTGAAAAAAACGTACGAAATTCTATGGTACATATCTTCCGTCATGTTCATGACCCGTGTAATCACGTGATTTCTGAAACGTAGTGAAGGAATCGCCATATTTTTTATCCCCAGTAGGACATTCCTCGTGAGCGGGGTGGGTGCGAAACCCTGGGAGGGAGCTCAGCGTTCAGTGGGCAAGATACTTCTAGGAGATATATATTTTACTTTTTTAGGAAAATATTGTATCTCCGTCAAAGGTATCTTGCCCACTGAACTATATGGTAAAGCATAGAATTTTCTAACAGGTGGAGGCCACGAGGAAACAAAAACACCGCTATGCATCTGAATCAAAGAACTGGATTGACCTGATAACCTACAATATATACATACACATGCACAGACATATAGATATATATGTATATACATATATATATATATATACACACATGCACAATAGGACCATAAGCCAATGTAATATTCCATCCTAAACTAATACCTGTCAGCACTCTCAAACGAACAAAAAGTGGCCACTTAAGAGTTTAAGACCCCTGCAAGTAAAGTAATACGATGGATACGACATTCGTATCGGAACTTAGGGCTAATAATGTATCAGCCGAGTACTTGCCGGGAAAGGTACGGGTAACCCCCCCCCCCCCCCCCCCCCCCCCCCCCCCCCCCCCCCCCCCCCCCGAAAGGGGAGAAGCATCCATGTTCTAAGGAAATGGAAATAGAAAAATACCCGTTGACAAGAAATCCCCAGCCGGGTATTATAAACCCAGGGATGGCTAAATACTAATACCGCACCTAACAGGCTAACCCAGGCAGCAAAAGCCGCAAGTAATAACGAAGACCCCCTCATCTATGTATGACTGGACAACAAAAGTGAAATCCATGTTGAGTTAGCACTGAAAGCAACCTGAAGACAAAATATATGTCATTCGTATCTATTACGGAAACACAGCGAGGTCGGAGATAAAGCATGTATGCTTGTTTATCTCTGATTCTTGCGTCCCAAATCGAGATGTAAATATTTACCCTATCGAGCACCCGAACCAGTCCAGAACACGTCTTAAAAAGTCAGGAAAATGAAAGGGCGAGAGTCATATACTAATCTAGTGATATGAATGACTATAGACATTCTCCAGCAAAGCCCGTAACCATGAAAGAGCTGGATGGAACATGGAAAGAAGCAACCACTTATAAAGCAAGAAGTTGAACACATCCCAACCCGAGAACAGTAAAATGGTTGAATACCTCTCAGGATGGTCGAACCCAGGTCGCCAAGTGTGCAGTCCGATGGCATAACCACCCATCTCTGACGACGTTAGGCAGGGTACAAACTGACCGGTATCACAGGGCAAGTTGCTACCCAAATGCTAACAAAAGCCATGCAACTTGTATCCTATTTCCTCATTTGACTGTCCCAGGGTATGCCAACAGTCGTCCCGTAGTATCCGACTTGGAGTCCCTGTCGATAGTCCAGAAAGCCCACCAAATGCGGCCAATGGGTTCGATGGGTAGCCCCAACCCGCGACCTGTTTGGTGGGACTATCATCCTGAGTGCTAATTACGCCAATGAAGGGAACACTATACATCGACAAGTGACAGTGTCCTGGTCGTAAAGGTTTCTATCTCTTCCTTGGAACCCTCGAAACAAGGGAAAGCACTCTGATGTTCTGTTAAATTGTAAATGATTGTAGAACAATGCTATCAAATCATGTCAATCTGAGGTTATTTGCTAATCAAAATTCGACATTAATTTTCTTCCTGCGCTTGGCTGCATCAGAGAACACTGAACAACTAACTGAGCTCCCTCGTAAGCGCGTGTAAAGGTGACCCGAAAGGAATGTCGAAAGCCCTTTCACCTCGTGCTGGAGCGACTGCTCGATCTGATCCTGATCTCCATCCGTCGAAGGAGTGTTAACAGCACAATACACCACGACAAGCTTCATTTCTAATTGCATGTGAGGTCTGGTCATTGGGGACCCCGGAGGAATGTCCAGAGCCTGTACATCTCGGGGTGGAGCAGCAGCAGGACCGATCCCGATATCCAACCGACCGAACTGGCGATGGGAGGTTAGTAGGTACCAGTTCCCAAGCAAGCTTCCTGCTATAATGGCGTCAGGGAATAAGATCTTTGTTTACATTTAAAATCAAACCCGAAGTTACTGGCAGCTGTTGGCCAGAATGCGGCCAGTAACCTGTCTGCCAAGCCCCCGGAAGTGGTGACTTATAATAAGGAGGAAACAAGCATGTGAACTGTGATCCCATTCCAAGCCCAGCTGGGGCAGAAGGCATGGAGGATAAACTTTCAGGTGCCAAATAATTGCGTAAATGTAATAATTTGAGAAAAAATCTCCTAATTTGAATTGAGACAAAGTAAAATGGCCATTCGACTAGTAATTTTAGCCCAAATTTCCAGACACTATGATCATAAGGCACCGGAGAGCATGGTCAGGGATCACCGAGGGTGTATCCCCCAGCCGCGCTGACGACTTGTAGCGATGGACGGCGTGTGTCGAGTGTTTTAGTAGAGCTCAGTGGTCACAGCCGTCCGGGGCACGTCAACAGCCAACGGTCGATCCGCAGAAGCAGATTGACGTCCCATTCGATAGTCCAGGGAGCGCACCAATGTGACTCATGGGTTCAATGGGTAGCCCCAACCCGCGCCCTGTTTGGTGTGACTATCGCCCCCGAGTGCTAATTACGCCAATTAGAGGAACACGATATATCGGCAAGTCAGAGAAGGATACATGGATGTTTCGATACCTGTTACAGGTTTGGGTGCCCAAACTATAGAGACCCAAATGTCCCCAAATTCCATGTAGATAGTATTTATTCCAGTTGGATCTTCCATATTTTCAAGGAATTTTTCTACAATTCAACAAAATGTCCTAGTAATGCAAATCATCAGCCCGCAGATGATATATAGTCTATAATATGGAGCCTTTATTTGCACATCAAGTATCCAGTACTGAATATTTTAACATCCAAATTTATATGGGCACATACTCAAATACAGAACAGGTGTCCCCAAACAAAAATTCTCTGGATCCTTCCCCGCGAGTTTGTCCGTGTCCTAGGGGAAGCAACTCGTGTGAGCTACGGGTTCGATGGGTAGCCCCAACCCGCGTCCTGTGTGGTGTGACTATCGCTCCGAGTGCTAATTACGCCAATTAGAGGAACCCTATATATCGACTTTCGTTCTCTACTCTTGGGACCTCGAAACCAGGGAAGTGACTTCAAGGGGAGCTACGGGGAAGGCGATTCATGAACCTGGTCTTACCTCGATTAGCAGTCCTGTGAAAGTAATTAATGTGATTGCGAACAATCACAAATACACCTGTTGTGTTATGTTACCATGTGGCAACCAAGGCAGTAACGGCCCCATTGTTAATCATCCAGGGTGAAAAAGGTTCAAAGTGACATTCGGGATTTTACAATCCTATCAGCCTATTTCACAAGCGTTTAAACACTGCTTTTTCCGTCAGTTGTACACCAGACGATGATTGTCAACGTATAAAGAAAGCCGTCAAACGAAAAAATGAACTCGAAAATAAGTCACCTAATTTCGTGATACCTTTAACCACCGTCAACCCACGTGGTAACTTAAATAACACGTCACCTGTATGCCATAGATTTGTTATAAAGAAAACGATCAGCGTCTTTAGTCATATCCAATGGTGCCTCGAATGTTCTGCCTTTAATAGGTCAGAAACGTTGCATATTGTCTGCACAGAAAACGGATATGAAATCATTGACCGATTAAAATTATGGAAGACAAAGTCGGTTAAAACGAAACGAGTCATCCGATTCCGATATTATTATATTCGGAACAAACCGTTGTAATCTTTATGTGAATCGTTACATAATTTTCAACTATAAGCAAAGAAATAATGTTGTTTGTATAAAACAAAAACAAAACTGTTTTTGCTATACAAACTGCAACTTAGCTTCATATTCTTTGTGAGAGATTCTTTTTGCACCCGTCCTGGTGGGGAGGGAAAAAAATATGGCGATTCCTTCACTACGTGTCAGAAATCACGTGATTACACGGGTCATGAACATGACGGAAGATATGTACCATAGAATTTCGTACATTTTTTTCAACTCGGAGAGTTAACCCCTCCTACTTGGGATAATATACCATATAGTTCAGTGGGCAAGATACCTTTGACGGAGATACAAGGTTCTGATTGAGCAAGAGGTGCGACGTTTTTACAGAAGCTGAAGCAAGCCTGAGTTTAATGTGCCTGTCATTTGCAGAATGAGGTCCCCAGAGGGTGAATTTAGTGAAGCTATCCTGCATAGCGGGCTAGCATCACTTAATTCAGCCTCTGGGGACCTCATTCTGCTTAGGGCTCATCTTCTCTGCCATTTGGGAACTTCAATCTGAGTCTATGTCTCCCATACAGATGAGGCCATGCAGAATGAGGTCCCCAGAGGGAGAATTTTGTGAAGCTAGCCTGCTATGCAGGATAGCGTCACTAATTTCACCCTCTGGGGACCTCATTCTGCAAATGATAGGTACACTAAACTCAGGCTTGAGCTAAAGCCGTAGCAGGAAATGTTTTTGCAGGTAAATTTGATTTTCCCTGACATGTGTTGGGACTGTGCATTATCAAAGTGGTATGTTTTCCATTCATTAAATTCTACACTCATCTCTATGTCAAAAGTTTCATTTTTGGTTGAAATTATCACTGTCAAATTTGAGTTTTTGACTATCAAACAAGCTTGAATTTAATGAATGAATTTCAAAATGAGGTCCCCAGAGGGTGAATTTAGTGATGCTATCTCGCATATATTGTATGTCTACATACCAAAAACACAACCATTTGTTTCTTCTGTTCCAATGAGAATGCTTCCCCTGAAGAACAATAATAAAAAGAATTTAATTGAGTTTGAAGATTAATAAGAAACAAATGAGGCTTATGAGGGAGGAGTCCATTCATTTCATGGACTGGAATGTGTAAATTACCCAGAGTAGGATGATGAATAAATTATTAAGAATAATACAGTATGTAAACGGTTTATACAAAGTTAATTTTGATATCGCCTAAAAACAAAAATCCCTACTAATTTTATCGATCGCGTTAAATAAATAAATAAACGCAAAAAAAACAAAAAAACATGTATATCGATCCCTGATCATAGTAAAACTGTGCTGATCAGTCATCGATCTGCATCATTTACACCGGAATTTGGTGTTGGCATCCATGTATATATGGGCCTGTTCAACCATCGCAATTGTTTTTTATTAAAAATACTACCTAGGCTTAATCATTTTGGGACGAGTATTAAAATAGAAATCAGTGGAAAATTTGGAATGAAAATGAGACCAAATGTGCATGAGCATTAAAACAGTGGTTCGTATGAAAACAAAAAAAATAGTTAAGATCATATGGATAGGGACAATACAAATATATAAAGAAACAGCGATGATATATCACAATGCATAATCTGAATGGTCACACACAAATTAACACCAAGCTGAGTTCAACCTGTTCAGAACACATCAATGCTATTCCCCCCGACACAATGAGTGAAACATTTAAAAATTAATTTTAACCCTTTCAGTGCCAGGTCCGATTTTTGTATCAACCCATATACCCTGTGCCAATGCATTCTCTTATATATGCGAGTCGACCATAGGTCGGCTCGCATATATAAGAGAATGCATTGGCCTAACAATTTTTCATCATTTGTTATTATTTTTTTACAATTTTTTACAATTTTAATAATATTTTCTTATATTCTTTAACAGACTTATTTTGTAGGTTTAGTGCCAGGGAATCTTACGTTTTTCATGGGCATCAAAATTATTACTATGAATACTTGGTGATAGTTTTGAGTTATAACATGCCCCTAAGGTTTTATCCAGTTTGTTTTTAAATTTGCTATAGCATGCTTAAGCATACCCAAAAAAAATTTAGGGCCAATTTTACAGACCGTAAACTCATCGGCCCCTGGCACTGAAAGGGTTAAACCTGGCACTGAAAGGGTTAAACAACATTGACACCAAGCACCTTCAAATCAGATAGATTAACTTTTTAGAATGGTGGATTTCTTCTTCTTGATTTCAATTGCTTCTTTCCTCTTTATGAAATTTCCCTCTGATGTTTTAAATTTAATTTCAAACTAGTGATATTGTCAGAGAGAAAAAAGCATGAGGGAGTGGGACAAAATATGTCAGGTATTAACATATTATCTTCTGAATATAGAAAGAACAACACAAATGTGTTAGTGGGTTTGTCGATAAGACACGAGTGCCTGCATGGAAGGATACAGACTCAAGTTCTATCCTTCCGCGATGATCGCATGCAATGACACAAGTGCCATAAACAACAAACCCATTAACCCTTTACCCAACAGAACGGCCCTGTGCCAATGCATTCTCTTATATATGCGAGTCGACCATAGGTCGCCTCGCATATATAAGAGAATGCATTGGCTTAACACATTAAAAATTATAAAATTGTTAAAGAATGTAAGAAAAAATGTTAAAAAAAGATTTTTTTTAGGCCAATGCATTCTCTTATATATGCGAGGCGACCTGTGGTCGACTCGCATATATAAGAGAATGCATTGGCACAGGGCATAACTATAACTATCACAATGTCGTCAAGGAGCCGGTTTCAATGATATCCATATTTGTATGGTTCTATTGAGACAGACCGAAGATATTTTAGGCTGTTGAAGCTTTATTTGACCGGTTTTGGCCGGTTTGTTGGGTAAAGGGTTAAAACATGTGTCATTCTTTGTTTATTATGCACCAACCATCCTAGAATCTATTGATTGAAAAAAGAGACATGTTTATTCAGAAACAGACTGGCCTTGTTTTGTCATGTGTGATGATGCTTTTATTTTATAGTTATCAGGTGTACTCACCTATCAGTATGGGGTAACTGGTGGAGATATAAGGTGTACTCACCTATCAGTATGGGGTAACTGGTGGAGTTATCAGTACTCACCTATCATTGTGGGATAACTGGTGGAATTATCAGCTACATACGACCTCAGCATGGCTAAACATAAATCATGATCCACACCTACTTCCGAGTGAAGAACAGCTACAACAGAAACACAGATATCAGCCAATGTATGGTTTATTGATTGGACAATCCACCCATATTAATTATACTTCATGAAGTCAAATGTCGGTAACTCAGAAACCCCACATAAGTCAAAGTATTTGCCTGGACCCGGTTGAGCTTGTGTGTAATGTCAATAAAATAAACACGGTTAAGTCAAAGATGAATAAGTCATAAGTCTGCTTAAGTCGAAACAAAATTTGGGCCCACCAGGCAGCTTATAACACTAATTACCATAGTTAAGACAAAATGAAGTCGGAGACACAACGCCATGTGATTATCACTAGATGTGCTTTCATTCAATTGCCATAAAAAACTGTGAGGTGTGATTGCGAGTTTACTGGCATCTTTGTTTGTCTTAATGCAGTGTTTATTTAACATATTAACGAGGTGCATGCATAAGTCAATTTCCACCATGTGAGGATTAGTGTTGACATGGTGGCATAGGAAATGAAAAATCCTATTTAAACCGCCTCTGATTTTGAGAATAATTTAATTCAGTTATGTGGTCCCAAAACGGAAATGCGCCATCCATCTAATGACGGAAAGAAACAAATGGATGTTAAAAGCATCGAAGTCTATCGAAGTCAGTTCCACTCGTAATTCCTAATTTTAGTAAATACCATTCATTGTAACCACTTCCGGTTCAAATGTTATATTTCTGTTATCTCTATGCCGAATTTGTTGATTGTTTTGTTGTCATATTCTGTGTTTTAATTATATTATTCAATAAATACTCATAACAAGTACCATCTGGTCTGTTTTATGTGATCGCTGACCTAGCGTGTGTGTATATAGCATGCACATGGTGGAAAACAGTTGTTGTCAGGTCAAAATGAATTATATGGCTTCAAATTTCTGTCTCCAAGTGGTCGAACACATGGATAACTCAAAGTAATCTAACCGTCTCTTGCAATTCGACTTAATGAAGTTTGACTCTATAAGATCATAGAAATTAATTATATAAGACCATAAAAATTATTTATATAAGATAATTTTATAATGGACAAATAATCCTTGTAGATAAGATTTCTGTTTTATCATATCTTTTCCGTACTTTTCCACATCTCTGAAAAGTTTGATGAAAATACTAGCCGCTACATCAAATCTATATTATCAAATATATTTTTAAATTACCTGTTGAAACTGGATCACATGTGATCAACCATCTGTCTAGAAGAGGGAGAGTTGATTCATCAACTATTTTAGGATATCTGAAATAGAATGGAAGTTTGTAGAGCAATTATGAGCTAATTATTAGTTATTATTTGTTACGATTTCAAAACGGCTCTCAACTCTTTTCTATATTGTCTACGGCATTAACCCTTCCATGACTGGAGCTTCATGAATTTTTGTGAAAACCCTGTGCCAATGCATTCTCTTATATATGCGAGTCTCCCATAGGGAGCATTGCATATATATAGGAGAATACATTGGCCGGAAAATATTTACCTTCGCCTTGTAAGCCAATGAATTCTCTTAATATTTGAGGCTCCCTATGGGAGACTTGAGGCTCCCTGTGGGAGACTCATATATATATAAGATAATGCACTGGCACAGGATCTTTAATGCTGCACCAGAGCAGCTCCCATCATGAAATGGATAATAACCGAGGTGGTATATAAAGTTTAATGTTTAACCCACAGGAAGCCTCACACAGATGGACGCTTGCACTACAGAGTGTCGTCTGCTGCAGTCAATAAAGTTATCGTCGGAAAACTGAAATAATCTGCAAATTCTAAATATTGACAAGGGCCATAACTCCGGTACACATGGGCAGACCAAACCCAATTTTAAGCTTGACCTGTAATGTCATATGAGTAATCCATATACCTAATTTTAAATCAGATAACTAAAACTTAAGTTAGCACCCAGAAATTAACCCTTTCATGATGGGAGCTGCGCTGGTGCAGCATTAAGATTCATGTGCCAGTGCATTCTCTTATATATGTGAGTCTCCCATAGGGAGCCACGCATATATAAGAGAATGTGCTGGCTTTAAAGGTCAAGGTAAATATTGTTAGGCCAATGTGTTCTCTTATAAATGTGAGGCTTCCTATGAGAGACTACCATATATAAGAGAATGCATTGGCACATGGTTTTCGCAAAATTTGAGGAAGCTCCAGTCATGGAAGGGCTTTTGATTAACCCTTTACCCAACAGAAGGGCCATGTGCCAATGCATTCTCTTATATATGCGAGTCGACCATAGGTCGCCTCGCATATATAAGAGAATGCATTGGCTTAACACATTAAAAATTATAAAATTGTTAAAGAATGTAAGAAAAAATGGTAAAAAGTGTTAAA
This sequence comes from Siphonodentalium dalli, assembly GCA_032622095.1. NCBI lineage: Eukaryota > Metazoa > Mollusca > Scaphopoda > Gadilida > Siphonodentaliidae > Siphonodentalium > Siphonodentalium dalli. Next base: position 139,572,237 of record CP136069.1, on the reverse strand, counting down.
AAAAGATTGTTTTTAGGCCAATGCATTCTCTTATATATGCGAGGCGACCTATGGTCGACTCGCATATATAAGAGAATGCATTGGCACAGGGCATAACTGTAACTATCACAATGTGGTCAAGGAGCCGGTTCCAATGATATCCATATTTGTATGGTTCTATTGAGACAGGCCGAAGATATTTTAGGCTGTTGAAGCTTTATTTGGCCGGTTGTGGCCGGTTTGTTGGGTAAAGGGTTAAACAATAATTCCATCATGCGTTAGTGAGGAACCCTTACCTGTGTTGTAGTAATTTTCTAAGGACAAAATTTCCTCTATTTGTCTCTAATGACTGATCATCCCTAGAATAAAAGAGAAATTATTTTTAAAGTTATTTATACAATGAATCACAATTGGCAAAGTCTAATTCCTGTTTCTTAGGTATTTTATTAGCGATCAATCTGTCAGGAATTTGTTTAATTCATACTAAATAATTGTTCTGCATTTTTTTTTTATACTAGTGAGATTGAACATACCAGTTTTTCAATTCAGATTTCCGATTAATTACTGTGCACATGTTGTATTGCATCTGCAAACTGAGTAAAACAAGAGGTTGCACCATGGGTGCTGGGATATCTCCATGGTGAAAATTTAAATATGGGCAGGTCGGAAACCAAATTATGAAAAAAATATGAACGAACAAATTACTTACAAACGACGGATGGAAATTCAACATTTTCAGATAAAGAAAGAGGGATAACTCTTGAACGAAAAATGTGAACAAAGCCCTCCTGATGACAAACCTGCATACCAAACTTCATTCATTGGTTTCCACTCAAAAACACTAAATATTCTTTTTATTATGCCAGTTTCCAAATAAGTTAGGCATTAACTAAGAAATATGTTCTCACAACTGCCCTCAATCGATGTGTCAAAGCCAACAGCTAATCACTGCCTGTGCACTATACCATCCACCAAAAGAGAAATTTAGTTCCCGTATTATTCTGTTTATTTCCACAATAACTGTGTTGAATTTCAACATACAATAGATTTTTATTATAACTATAATAATAACAGCGAAGTATAACCATACTGATTCACGAGGATTTTGAAACATTGCTGTAGCACATTGGTACACGCAAGTGAATTAGTCACACGCGAGAGCTGGTGTGATAGTGAAAACCTCTAATGTTCATCCCAGTATCACCAACCATCAAGCTAAAAACCCATATTCTGCGCCTGAAAAGCAAGCAAAATCAAAGACGTACGTAGTTGTTATCATTTCGTCTTTCAATCTTCTGATAAGAAGAATTGGTCCTGGATACCTGTAAAACAAGTAAAAACATGTTCAAACATCATCACCAGAACTGTATGTTAGATCATCATTTTAAGTGCCAAATTTACCAAGGTATTATATGTTAATAAATGAAGGTTTTAAATCAGTAAGGGGCATTATATGTTAATAAATGAAGGTTTCAAATCAGTAAGGGGCAATATATGTTAATAAATGAAGGTTTTAATCAGTACGGGGCATTAAATGTTAATAAATGAAGATTTTAAATCAGCACAGGGCATTATATGTTAATAAATGAAGGTTTTAAATCAGCACAGGGCATTATATGTTAATAAATGAAGGTTTTAAATCAGCACAGGGCATTATGTCAATAAATGAAGGTTTTAAATCAGTAAAAGGCATTATATGTTAATAAATGAAGGTTTTAATCAGTACGGGGAATTAAATGTTAATAAATGAAGGTTTTAATCAGTACGGGGCATTAAATGTTAATAAATGAAGGTTTTAATCAGTACGGGGCATATATGTTAATAAATGAAGGTTATAAATCAGTAAAAGGATCAGTACAGGGCATTAAATGTTAATAAATGAATGTTTTAAATCAGCACAGGGATTCATGTTAATAAATGAATGTTTTAAATCAGAACAGGGATTTATATGTTAATAAATGAATGTTTTTAATCAATACGGGGCATTATATGTTAATAAATGAAGAATAACATACTTGACTGCTTGATCAGCATTATTCAAATTGAGGTATTTTTTAATGGTCTGCACAACCAGATTGCCTGAAATGAAAAACGCGTACATTTTTTTCAGATAAATTTCCAGGTATAGTCAGTTTTATTAAAAAGATAAACAACGGACAATCCAAACGTGGCATAAACCTCATACCAGGCCTGAAAATAAGGTGCCTGCCAGGTCCCCAGAGGGTGAATTAAGTGACACTATCTGCAAAGCAGGATAGTATTTCCAAATTCAGCCGATGGGAACCTCATTCTGCATGACCTTATCTGCTATTGGAGACCTAGACTCAGATTTAAATTCTCAGTTGGTGAAGATGGTGATGTGCACCCATTGGGCAGTGATGGGCACCTCAATTATACAATGTCGTCTCCCAATTTCGGGATATAGACATATTAAACTAAAAAAAAGAAAAAGAAACTTTCTAAAGAAACTATAAACTTGGTAATTTGATAATATAAATGCTTTCCAGATGAGATGAGGACTAAGCAGAATGAGCTCCCCAAAATGAATTTAATGATGAAAAAATTGGGATAAACCTGGTTTGTTCTGTTCACTGATTTGAGATATTGTGGCAAGCAACTGGTATGCCAAAAAAATATTAAAATTGGTTCATATTTGTTTGAGTTATCAAACCATATGGACAAAAATCGCGAATAATTTACAAACTAAGGTCCATGACGCAGGCAAAACAAAAACAATCAGAACAAACTTGGTTTGCTCACTGATTTGAGATATTGTAGCAAGCAATTTATATACCAAAACATATTGAAATTGGTTCATATTTATTCAAGTTATCAAGCCGGACAGATGGACAGTCAAACGGATGAACGCAGTCATTCCAGATAGTACTCACCAAATGATTTTGGCATTCTTGCTATTGCTAGCGGTAGTAAATCATCGAATGTAGCATCTAATATCTGTAAACAAATATTACAATATCACAAACACAGAATTGAACCAGGGAGCAACTACTCTAGATTGAGAACTCGTATCTCCATATCGATTTACAGTCACCCTTTAATAACCTGCATGAATACAGTAATGCTCTAAGTAATCGACTTCTTAACCACAGCAGAATTATGGGTAACTTTTCAGGATTTAGTCGGAAATATGGCTTGTTGCCATTCATCGGAAAGATCTCCCCGAGTGCTTTCCAATGAATGGCAACAAGCCATATTTCCAACTAAATCCTGAAAAGTTACCCATAATTCTGCTGTGGTTAAGAAGTCGATTACTTAGAGCATTACTGTATGAGACAGAAGCCACTTCTCCCCAGCACAAAATTTGGGAGAAGTGACACTATTTAGGGAGAAGACATCTCCCAAGTCGACCTCTAGGCTGGTACCTGGGATGTGTACCCTCCTATAGACCCAAGCCTGAGTTAAGTGTGCCTGTCATTTGCAGAATCAGGTCACCAGAGGGTGAATTTAGTGACGCTATCCCGCATAGCAGGACAGCATCGCCATATTCACCCTCTGGGGACCTCATTCTGCATGGCCTCAAAAGCTGTGGGAGACATAAACTAAGATTGAAGTTCCCAAATGGTGAATATTGTGATGTACACCCATTGGGAACCTCGATTAAGCAATTAAGCGATTAAGCCAATTTGGGGATATAGAGAAACTAAACTAAAAAAAGAAATAGAATCTAAGTTTCTATAGAAATTTGTTAATAAAGAAACTTTCCAGAGAAGATGAGGCCAAAGCAGAATGATGTCCCCAGAGGTTGAATTCAGTGATGCTAGCGCGCTATGTGGGATAGCGTCACTAAATTCACACTCTGGGGACCTCATTCTGCAAATGACAGCATGCTATAAGCAGGCTTGTATAGACCACATGTATAGAACAATATCCCACGGATCAACAAGGCTTATATCAGACAGGGGAACTAACTCTACTCTTATATAATAACTTACCAAAGCTTTGACATCTGGGTAATTCATAGCAGCCCATGTGGATGTGTACCCGCCTATAGACCACGAGTATAGAACGATATTCTCTGGCAGGAAGCCAAGTTTGTTGATGGCGTACTGCATCACACAGTCTATCGCCTTCTGCTCATTCAGTGGGAAAGGTATTCCCTGAAAAAAATAATTTGTTGAAGTTCAATGAAAAATTATAGCATAAAAGTAAGTGTTATTAAAATCTGTATTAAATCAGGACAGAAGATCTCGTGTAAATCATTTATGCCTATTGAATGGACAGGTTTTTCGACCATGTTAACCCTTTCTATACTAAATACTCATTGATGACTAGTTATCACATAGGAAATGTTCAGATAATATGAATTATTATCTGAATATTTCTAACAATGAATATGAATCATTGTATTATCTGTTTTTTTCTGCCTGTCGTTTGCTTTCATTAACTGAACGCCCCTCCAAATGAATAATAGACTATTCCAATGTATGTATACTCACTGAATTAAGCAGTCAGGAGCTGCGATGGTGCATCGTTAAAGATCATGTGCCAGTACATTCTCTTATATATCTGAGTCTCACATGGGAAGCCTCGCATATATATGAGAATGCATTGGCTTGCAAGGTCAAGGAAAATATTGTTAGGCCAATATATTCTCTTATATATGTGAGGCTCCCTATGGGAGACTCACATATATAAGAGAATGCATTGGCACAAGGTTTTCAAAATTCTTTAGGAAGCTCCAGTCATGGAGGGAATATCTGAATGGAAAAATCCAATTAGGATAGACAGGGTTAAATTACAGGCAGTTGAGCCATTGTCAAAGGTAGATTACATGTGTGAATCAATTATGGATATTGAAAGGATTAAGCACAGGATTCTTGACAATATTAACCCTTTCATGACGGGAGCTATACTGGTGCAGCATTAAAGATCCAGTGCCAGTGCATTCTCTTATATATGTGAGTCTCCCATAGGAAAACTCGATTATATAAGAGAATGCACTGGCTTACAAGGTCATCCAGGTAATTATTGTTAGGACAATGCATTCTCTTATATATGTGCGGCTCCCTGTTGGAGACTCGTATATATAAGAGAATGCATTTGCACAGGGTTTTCGCAAAATTTCAGGAAGCTCCAGTCATGAAAGGGTTGTGGAGAGGGCAGGAAGATTTCCGGGTTGTTACAATATCAACTCACAGTACTTCCACCAAATCCTGGGTGATTCCAACCGAGGACGGAGTAACCAGATTCTAATGGTGCAGCTATACATCCGATTTCATAGAAACCTGCATTACCTTCACAGCATATCACCTGAAAAATACAAGACTGCATGCATTAAAGTCACAGCATATCACCTCAAAAATAGAAGCCTGAGTTACCCTCCAAGCACATCACCTGAGATATATAAACATTCCACCACACAGTAAGTAATAAGCAATCAATAAACTTGCCCACATATACATATCAAGTAAACATCATGGGAGAGAGGCGTTTCTAAGTTATTTTTAAACTCGGACATTTGTCTCGGACACCTCTACTAATAAAATATGTTTAAACCAAGTAAACCTTCAGTTTGTCTGATTACAAATCCTTGCTTGTCAAGAATCAAACCAGCATCACCATCACTGAACAGCCTAATGCACTATGCACCCTACCGATTGAGTCACCAGACCTCCCAAATTTTATTATGAAGTTTTATATAACCCTTTGAACCAGACTGACCTCTGTATAGGCCAACAGTAAACGGCTATAACCCAACGGGCCTCTATAGAGGCAAAGCGTACGTATGACGTCACGGAAGTCTGCAATATAAATAACTATAAATAACGTTGTTTACATTGTTTATTTTTGGCACCTAGCTATATGATGAAAAACAATTTTATGGATATTATGGTCAATTTGGTGGCCATCTTGGATTTCCATCTTGAATTTCCAGAGCTGACATCCCCTTTGCCATGATGGCATAATATATAAAATTTCTAATTAAATAAGTTACAAACCAGTGTTTGTCCATTCTCCGAGACAGACTCATCGAGCCGTCTATCCATGAACATTGTATCTATTTCATCTCCGACCTCAGTCAGAAGTTTAGCTCTCAGACCTTGGTTCTGTGGACAAAATAGAAAACAGAATGAATAAAATAGATGTTTGATCAATCTCCAAAATGCAGATGTGCCGGTTTCTTTGGTGGTTAACCATTTACCTAACATGTCGGTATCTGCCGTCTTTTACAGATAAACGTAGAAGAATAACTCAAAAACCTGAAATGTGAATACCATTGGACTTTCTTTTATAATAACTCCTGATAATGAACCTCAACACCTAATTTCAGTCAGATATGATAATCGGTGATTGAGATATATATGCCCAGGCAGAAGGAGGCCCAGACAGATTGAAAGATGGACAGACAAAGTCAATACAGTTTTGTCCCATTTTTCTTAGAAAAGTGAGGGTATGATAAAGGCTTAATAGGGTACTGTACACTAAATCTGACCATTTATGGGACCATCTCCTTTAATACTCAACAGAGTATATGCAACAAATGAATGAAAAACCTTAACACAATTATTATATTATCTAAACTTATTTAAAGTGACACATACAAATCATTCCATAAAACTACTAGAACGTTTTGGCATACTTCCGGTGAGCAAGGTAGGGTACTTCATTTGTGGGACCAGGACAAAGTGGCATCCCCCATTGATCATTCTAATGTGGGCACCATAAAACAAAACAAAAACAAAAAACGCTAAAGCTCAAATAAAATTAAATCCATGAAAACAGAATGGTAGCAAGTCTGGATAAGGTGTGTTTGATATTTGCGATTGAGGTCCCCAGAGGGTGAATTTAGTGATGCTAGCTCACTGTGTGGGATAGCATCAATAAATTCACCCTCTGGGGACCTCATTCTGCAAATATCAAACACACTATATCCAAGCATGAATGGTTTAAATATAAACTGTTACCTTCTCGACTAAAGTTTGTCTCTGTTGTGCGAGTGGAATGCCTGCAATGTTAAGAAAATGAAAAATAATTCAGTGTTAAAAGGACATAGGCTTTTTCTAAGATACATGCGAAAAATAATATAAGTCTGTAAAATTATCACCACCAAGAAGGCATGGAGGAAATAGTGTTGTCCTTATATTCATTATTGCTAATTCTCCAATGGATATTGCAAATTGAAATAACACTGACGACATTTTAGGAACAAACCGATGGTGACTGTTATTAAAATCTTTTAGTTGAAAAACTATGTTTTGCAGAAAATTTGCCAATGCTCTGGGCTTTTCTAATGATAAAGTGACACATTGTCAGGCACTATAGCAGTAATGCTTGCATAATAGTCAAACCCTATCCATCTATAAAGGATTGGAAGGTGGCTAGGAAAGCGCAGAAAGTGAACAAAACGAAAACAATCATGCTGAGCTCAAACTAATAATCTTACTTAGAAGTGTGTTCATGAGTGCTGTGGCGCCTGGATAGACCATTCGTCTCCCAAACGTATGAGCTGCGACATAACTAAAGAAGAAATTAATGAATATTCATATTAGCAACTCTCAAACACTTATCACTCATAATTGAGTGGTATCATTCGTGGTATCATTCGTAATTGGGTGGTATCATTCGTAATTGGGTGGTATCATTCGTAATTGGGTGGTAAGGTATTTATAATAATTCCATTTAATTTTCACATGCCCAAAAAAGAATGGCTGTTAATTCAGTTTCAATCCCTGTCGCCATGAACTCAGATCGACAACCTGAGAGTTTGGTGAAGTGTATTTGAGGCACAGGGGCTCGTCGTTAAGAAACAAGTAAAAATATAAAAAAAATTATATTAAAAACAAGCACCCAAATCTGGTACACAATTCTAGTTTAAACTTATCAAAAACTCACAACACAGACGATAAACAAATAAAAGGTCACTGACCAAAATATCCCCCGACAAAGGTGGCAGGGAGGACTTGATTACATTAATATGATACAAAGTGCATATTCGCTAAAATATGTTGCACATCTTCAATGCATCAGTAACAATGTCCTGAAGTTTTACATATATTGATACAAATTGTAGGAGAAGTTGATTTCATAGTTAGGCACCCAAGTGCTTTTTCACTCAAAATTTTCAGTCGAGAAAAGGCCAATAACTCTAAAATATAAATCATAAAATATTTTTTGTCAACACAATACCTGTTGCACATCTGTCAGTAACAATGACCTGAAGTTTTAGGTAAATATGATACAAAATGTAGGAGTTGATCTCTCAGTTGAGGTGCCCAAATTCGGACGGACCGACGCCCCGACGGAAGTACACCCAGACAGACAGAAGGACAGACGAAGATCATTTCTATTGTCCCCGAACATAGAAAATGCCTGGGGACAAATATTCATGCACAGCGCCGGCTAGTTCATCAAACTTTACCACTGCAGAAAACACACCATTGATTACAAACACAGAATTTATTGATAAAATAACCCACATTTTGTTTAAAACCTTGACATGTATCGACAAATCTAATCTGCCTGAACAATCGCACATTTGAATCAAGGGCCCACAACAGTGTATCTTATTGGCCATAAAATTTCCTTTCTTTTGATGTATAATTCCGAAAACCTACAATATCTACTGGAAAGTTGGGAGTAAAACGGGTCGTCAATCTCCCTGTCTGCCTAATATCTTCAATAATTCAAAAAAATTGTCAACACAGCCCGAAATATGCCCAAGTGTATGTTATAGGGCATACTATTTTCTTTCATTTGATATATAACTTGATGAAGTCTATTTAAGCGAAGTCGACATATCGCACGGGGAATTCGCAAGTTCGACAATTGTGATCGTAATAATTGAATTGGCATCCGTGTATAATCACTACTTACCGGACAGGGAAACTGACGACCTCTTTTCATCGGTAGGTTTTGCTAGTTTCGATACGATATCTCGATTTCCCTTCATTTGATACTATCGAATCATACATCAAAAGATAGGAAATAATAAGACACATTGATAATGAGAAGAAAGATTTTGAGAATCTATGAGGAATATGATAGATGGTGTGTTTTTCCCAAAATCGGACTTGTGAACCTTGTGACTGTTATAGTATATATTGGTATATTTACACACTAAGTGTTGTCATCACTAAATCCAACATTCTGATTGGTCGGCGCCCACGTGGCTAGTTGCAGTTATTTCTCGGTGAATGCGCAAAGCCTAATAACACCAAGCTAATAACACCATCGATACGTCATTAGGTTTGGAAAGACGAATGCGTAATGCTTTGGGCGCATTTTGACTCGCGCAGGATTGACTTAATACATCATCGGGTTTCAACATGAAGAGAAATTGTTCCTATTAACTTTTGCCAAGGGTGCTATTGGGTATTTTGGGCTGATCTTGTCACGATACACTTTTCGATTTAAATATATTTACAAAAGTGGCTTTTTCGCTAAATGTATATAAATATAAGGATTAACTGTCATGTGGACTATTTTTATGGAGATGTAACGGTGAGGTAAGTGGACATAACTTGTATGTAAAACCCTTTGGGTTTTACACAAGTTATGTCCACTTACCTCACCGTTACATCTCCATAAAAACAGTCCACATGACAGTTAATCCTTATATATCTGTTATTTATCCCCAGGGGCCTGTGGTTATTATTATATACATACATAGAGTTCATAGAGGGTCATATTGTCTTTTAATTGGATAAAGTGCAATCAAGTGTCATAGAGTAGTTTTGATGTCACGGTTGGCATGAATTGAGAATTGTGGCAAGAAAACTAGTGAGGCGAGAATTGTTTCAGATATAATAAAACACCTATTCAATGGTGTATATAAGTGTCAATAGGTGTATACAAATTTACTGTTACTGGTCATTGGAAATATGTACCATCACTGATAGCACAGGGCAAATAATATAAAAAACAAAGATCTTACTGTTACTGCCAAAACCATGATTCAAATCTCACATTAACCTTGATGTAAATCAACAAAACTAATATAGCAACTGATGGATGGATGGACTGCGGACATAATACAACAATTTTTCAAATGTTACGATTATATCATTTCATGAAACAATATACATGTACTCACGCTATAATATCACATGGTAATGTGTTGATGGAGAATAGATTCCTCGATCCTCGACTCTTTTCACTTGTTGGTTTATTCTCTACCCTTGAATAAAAATAGAGATTTTACCAAATACAAATACTTCATTGGAGAACTGCGAATAGTGAAATTATCCTTTGAAATTATTAACATGTGAATTATTATTCATGCCTGTAAACTTGTCAGCTGTTTCTATTTGTTTTTTAAAAAGGCTATATATTTAACCTGCAAACCTGCATGAACTCCTCTATCGGGTTTATCGCTTTCAGTACAGACTAGTTCCCTTAGGAAATGTTGACGATAATAAGTTCAATAAACGACCTCGTTGAACTTATTATCTAAACAATTCCAAACAATGAAAAGTAATTCTTCTACATTTGTAGTAATCTGTTTGTCGTCTGCTGTTTTTCTTGCACATCCCCTCCAGATGAATAATACACCATTCTAATTTATACTTTTATAACTGAGTAGTAGAATCCATTCAGTGAGTGGTTAAAATGTTCTCAATCTCACACTGTTTAATCCTTTCTAATTTAAATACTCATTAACCCTGTACCCAACAGAACGGCCCTGTGCCAATGCATTCTCTTATATATGCGAGTCGACCATAGGTCGCCTCGCATATATAAGAGAATGCATTGGCTTAACACATTAAAAATTATAAAATTGTTAAAGAATGTAAGAAAAAATGGTAACAAGAGCTACGCTGGGCGTGCAATATACGCCCTCTCTTGGGTCGGCGGAAACTGGTAAAAAAGGGACACAACTCTGGTAAAAATTGGCGGACGGAACTCAAATTTGAACTTGACCTGCGTTTTGGTGGGAGAAAGTAATATACCAAATTATCATTGAATCCGATAAGCTCTAGTAAAGTTATCATGCGGACAACAAATTTCAGGGATTTTCTAAGTCAAATTACGTCAAATAAGGGGCATAACTCCGGTGAAAATTGGCGGACGGAACCCAAATTCGAACTTGAGCTGTCTTTTCTCCTAATAAACCCACATACCAAATTTGATTGAAATCGGTTCACTCTAACTAAAGTTATCATCAGGACAACAAATTTCATGGATTTTCTAAGTCAAATTACGTCAAAAAAGGGGCCATAACTCTCGCAAAAATTATCGGATTAAAACGAAATTCGGACTTGAGCTGTATTTCGATATATGTAATCCACAAAAATACGGGTTTTGCGTATAAACATTCCAAAATCGAGTTATCATCCGGAAACCAAAAAACATAAGAAAAACTGAATTTTCTGAGTCGAAAAAGGGGCATAACTCTTCCAAAAATGGTCGGACAGAACCCAAGTTCGAACTGGACCTGTGTTTTGGTGGGAGAAAGTAATATACCAAATTTGGATTCATTCCGATAAACTATACTAAAGTTATCATCCGGACAACAAATTTCAAGGATTTTCTAAGTCAAAAAACGTTAAATAAGGGGCATAACTCCGGTGAAAATTGGTGGGCGGAACCCAAATTCGAACTTGAACTTACTTTTCGGCTAATAAACCCACATACCAAATTTTACTAATTTTGGTTCACTCTAACTAAAGTTATCATCCGGACAACAGGTTAACGGACGGACGGACGGACGGACGGACGCCCGGACGCCCGGACGCCCGGACGCCCGGACGGACAGACCAATACTATAATACGGCCTTTTTTTCAAAAGGGCGTATAAAAAGTGTTAAAGGCCAATGCATTCTCTTATATATGCGAGTCGACCATAGGGGCATAACTGTAACCATCACAATGTGGTCAATGAGCCGGTTCCAATGATATCCATATTTGTATGGTTTTATTGAGACAGACCCAAGATAATTTAGGCTGTTGCAGCTTTATTTGGCCGTTTTTGGCCGGTTTGTTGGGTAAAGGGTTAACAAGAAATTCCCTAAGGAAATGTTCAGATAATAAATTCAACAAACGACTGTAGGTCATTTGTTGAACTTATTATTTTAACATTTCCCACCAATGAATATGAATAACTCCGCTCTTGTATTATGTTTTTCTGTCTATTGTCTGCTATTATTACCTCAACACCCCTCCAAATGAATGATAGACCATTTCAATGTATACTTTTATAACTGAATGGAGAGAATCCATTTAGTATAGAAAGGTTTAACACTAACCTGTCTTTGCCTTCATTTGCTCTGAAGTCAACTGGCCATGCCCAGAATTCTCCATCATATAGAGAAATTAGTTTCTGTAATGACACATGGAAACACTAAGATACATGTATATGCTCTATGGGTAGCTATGATAACATTCAATCTTGGTTCAAACCTGGATATAGTGTGTCTGACATTTGCAGAATGAGGTCCCCAGAGGGTGAATTTAGTGATGCTACACCACACACGCTACCCCACTGTTTTTCCTGTCTGTTCAGTTTCTATATCCCCTAATATGCAGAACATAAAATGCATAATCAAGGTGAGCATCACCAACTTCAACTGGGGAACTGCAATCTGATCCTAGTTGAGGCCTAAGCAGAATGAGGTTCCCAGAGGGTAAATTAGGTGATGCTCTAGCCAACTGTGTGGGACAGCGTCACTAAATTCACCTCTGGGAACCTCATTCTGCAAATGTCAGACACACTTTGAGCACTTTCCATGTCCTGAATGGTCATTTATCAGAAATTAAATTTTATTACATGATCCTAACCTTATTCCATTCAATAATCAAAACGTTCGTTTAAAAACAGGAAATAGTGCCAGATGACCTTTGCCTTCCGGTATGTAGTTTGTTTACATTCCTTATGCAATGTCTCTAAATACTATGGATTCCAATATTTTTCCAACAATCGATAATGATTGGAGAGTTTAATAAGTTATGTCATTAAAAAATATATGCAATTAAATACGCCAAAGAGTCTTATTTATCAGGGACTATTTCTTTCCGCGGGCAAACAAAGCATAGTTACGTGAAACATCACTGCATGCCTCATTGAAGCTGATGTTAGTTTCGTGTCCCATTTGTTGATTTAAGTATCTTTTGTCAAGGTTTTGGATCATGTAATAAATAGAATCTACAACTCGTCCTAGTTTTTAGCAGAATTTACAAAACTCGTCCAGTAAATTAGGTCTTAAAGGCTCGGTCCACACCTAATTTACTGTACTCATTTTGTAAATTCCGCTATAAACTGGAGACTCGTTGTAGATCCTCTATATCTGAGATACAAGCACTAGCATGAGCATATTAACCCTTCCATGACTGGAGCTTCCTGAAATTTTGCAAAATCCTGTGCCAATGATTACCTTGACCTTGTAAGCCAGTGCATTCTCTGCGAGGCTCCATATGGGAGATTCGCATATATAAGAGAATGCACTGTCACAGGGTCTTTAATGCTGCACCAGCACAGCTCTCGTCGTTAAAGGATTGATAATATTTTCAGGCTTGTCTGGGTTTCAGAGAGCAAGATTCTTTCTGATTTTATTTTTGTTATTTTTAATGTAACTAAATTGTAACAAAGCTGTTGGTCAAACATGGTATCCCCAAGCTGGAGAGGTCAAGTTACTTTTTTTTTACCAGGAACCAGTCTAATCAACAAGAGACAATTCTTGTCTGCAAATAAACAGACATGACAATCGCAGAAACAATGGCAGCTGACACATAGATAGCAATTTTCATTCACTATACTATATAATATATCAATTTTGAGTCGAAAATCCATTATTAAAATATTCTTTTTACTTCCATGAAATAGAAGGTTAAGTCAGTTGTTGCCGAATTTCACGCATTTGACTGGTCCTTTCCACAATAGAACCAGCTGCCTAATTTGTAGTTACCGGACACTTTCTGCCCTACTGGGTCAGCAGATAATATAGGACTGGCACCTGCATTGTATGTTATTGTAAACATGGTCGTACTTACCAAATAAAAAAAAAGTTGGTCTAGAGCTAACAAGACAGTCAATGACTGTGGGGTAGCTCACCGGACTGTAAAGACGGAGAAGACTGGGACTCTGAAGACTACAATAGCCAGTACTTGTCAAATCACTTTAAAACAAGTAGGGACACAGGTAGAAGGTCTTCGTTGAAAGGTGGGAGGAGATATGGGGGTGTCAACCTTGAAATTTCTAACTGCACACCCCTCCCCTCCCCAAATAGATCATTGCCCATTACCTCTCAACTGGACCAAACTAAATTACAATTGGTACTTCAAGATCTCCAACTGTTGGAAATTTATGTCATAAATCAATTTCATATGAACTACTAGTTCATATCACCATCCGATAATTTGATTGGTTTGTTGACAAAAAGTGTGTTCTGATTGGCTGAATGGCAGCCGGGGCCGAGCCGTGTCTCTAACTAAATGCAGGTCAAATTCGCGCGCGTCAATCAACGCGATGCCGAAATTCTCGCAATTATAATCTTGAAATATATAGTTTTGGACATTGTTATACGATAAATAGAATATGTAATTCGTATTTATCTAATAAACATACGATATAATGTCACAAACTGAGAACAGAATAGCGCACTATATCTTCGCGTGCATATTATTTCTGCTAGTTCACCAGGTCTAATTGGGCTTCCGGTGCAATGAAGTGACGTCACATTAACCTTTTGCTGCCGATGTCATATAGCTATTTAGTGATGTGTGTGCGTTTTGGACATCATAATCAATTTATAGGTGTCATATGATAAATAGAATATGTAATGAGTGTTTCTCTCATATGATATTTATGAAACTCGTCACGAATTTTCAGTTTTCTCTCGCCAAAGGCTCGAGAAAACTGAAAATTCTTAGACTCGTTTCATAAATATCATATGAGAGAAACACTCATTTCATATCCTCTATATATCAAAATTATTACATGTAATATAGGAAACTATATACAAGTATGAAAAATGAATTCATAGCATAGATAGGGTGGGTGCAGGAGTATTAAATCTCCTATCTCTGCTCCTATTTGAACCAAATGTAAATCCCAATCTATGAGATCCATTGATCTAATATTTTCAAAGGGTATATTAAAGAGGTTGAAGTGTGTTCATTTTCCTTAAAATATGTTACAAAATTTAGAGAAGGGTTATCAACATGGAACCTCTGATATTTATTCCTTGAAATCATAATAAATAATGTCAATAACCGAAACATTTTAAAACCTCCAGAGTGTACAAAATGACTTTGTGAATACATGGTGTGAAATAACAAACACCCCACAGGAAGAAACATTTAACATATTTTTTTTTAAATTGAGTAATCGAACCTTGTTTTCTGGAGTCAGTGATCTTCTTGCATTAAGTAATGCTGCCAGGAAGATGTTATATTCTTGACTTGTCAGCCGCCCCAGACCTGAGGATATGTTGATAATATTATAAGCAAAGGAAACTAAAGCCGACAGATACCCCGAGAACTATTTAAAGATGGTGCAACTCTTTCAAGAAAATTTAGTAAAGAATCAAGGGTGTAAAATAATAATTATGAAATCAGCTGGAGTTTCTGTCACCAGGAAATGAATTTTTCTATGAATTATTTTCTATATGAATCTGGACAGTTTATGTGGCTTTTTTAAAGGTACACAATCCGATTAAGCACCCCTAAATTACTATTTCTTTGGCTTCGGGGTAAAAAATATTTGATTCGAGTCGAGGAATCCACCCTTTAAAGCTCAGAGTAATCAGATATTGATTTTTGAAATTTGTTAATTTTTGGAGATGTGGTCTACTTCCACGTGCTCAAACGGACAAATTACGGACAAATTGCGGGTGTAAGATGGATAACTCTAAAATCAAGTGGTTATTATTATTCGGTGACGACACTTTATTGGTTATTGTTAACAATAATAACCACTTGATTTTAGAGTTATTCATCTTACACCCGTCCGTAATTTGTCGATATCTGATCACTCTGAGCTTTGAAGGGTGGGTTCCTTGACTTGAATCAAATATTTTTGACCCCCAAAGCCAAAGAAATAGTAATTTAGGAGCGTATAATCGGATTGAGTACCTTTAAGAATATTTTTTACATATCGTGTATGCATCATTTCTATTTCATAATCAAAATGCATTATGACAAGGACATTGGAAATTGAAATCAGGGCTTCGCTTCGGTGCCGACAAGGTATCACACCAGCCATCGAATCACACTGGACATCGAATCACACTGGACATCAAATCGAATCTAGATAATTCGCAGGGCTCTATTTCCAGTGAAATACATTCCATTGTTTGTGGTTATGTTTCAGTAAGTTGTTGAGATATCATCATGATATGGTACAAACCTCGGAAACAGTATGATGAAACATACATGGCAAATGCAATGCCCAGAAACCGCAGTAGGGAGCCTGAGCCATCTGGGCTTAAATGACCTGTGAAAAATATAGACATGTATTGATAAACGAGAGGCCGATCACGATGGGCAGATGTTTAACCCACCATTTGGTGACAGTAAATTGCTATGATCCGTATCATAATCTAGAGTTTTGATGTTGAATTATAGAGTATACTGCTATGTCCTAAAGAATACATGTATAGAAAAATGTACATTATGACACAACTTTTCAAATTATTGGAATTTATGGGTCTGAGTGTGCCAATTTTGCACTAGTAGCAACACTTTGACATCGGTAAGCATATAAAAACATTGGAATACCCTAGGACCCCTAACCTGAGATAAATGAACACAGTCCATACATTGGTGATCAGTATAGCTCTCAAGAAAATAGTGTAGACCATGCAAGAGTCTATATAATATTTATATAGCCATAATATGATGAGGCTGCTGGCCCCTATGACCCCTAACTTGAAACAGCTTACCACAGTTCATATAAAAGACAGTCAGTAGTCCTCAATAAAATTGTTTCACATATTACAATGTTTTACCAGTAGCTTGGATGCTAAAATACATAGTAACCTTCAATGTTTATCTTCTAAGCACTATGTAGCCCCTAAAATTCAATCAATCATTACAATACAATGAAAAAATTGGAAATTATGGTTCCTGGAAATAATCCACACCAAGTATTAACGACATCTGCCATTTTGGACTGGAGAAAAAGATTTTTGAAGTAGTTATTTGATTTAGTGTTGTCTGACCCCATTGTTGGCTCCTGTCTATGACACCGTGAAGCCCCTGACATGATAAACTGATATCATCCCTATATGCTCTTTAGTACTCAATATAATTTGTTCATACATGGAAAAGGATTGATTTCTGTTTTTGAGATGAAATCATGAAAACCCCATAGCCCTCAATGTTAATCTTCTGACCCCTTGGTTGCCCCTAAAATTCACTCAACCATAACTCTATGAACAAATTATAAACAAGGTCTTATAGCAATGCTCCGTACAAGTATAAAGGAAATCCTTCAAAGCTTATAATACATGATTGCTAAAAATAGCTTAATTTCAATAAATCAGATTGGGCGATAAAGTTCTCTTATATTTCACAGTGGGAAGCCTGTTATCATCAGGGAAACCTCAATTCTGAAAAATTCTAAGTAAAAAAAGGGCCACAAATCGGTTAAAAAACATTGGATTAAACCCATATTCGAACTCGATCTGTATTTTGGGCTGAGAAACTCATATGCCACATTCGGTTCCAATCGTATAGAAAATGCTTGAGTTATCACACCATGTGTAAAGTATCAAAGGACAGGCGGACAGACAGACTGATGGATGCAGGAACTACGAGTGATCAATCTGGACATAGACATGAAATATTTATAATTGACAAATAATTTTTTATACAGTTTCGAATCAATATGGTATGTCATATAGAGATGATAAATTGATGTGCTTTGAAATAAACATATAAAATTATCCTACCTCTGAAGTATAGGAAAGGAACAATCACAGGTGACGTCCAAATCGAACATGACCAGCAAAAATTTATCTGAAGAAAAAAATTTGTATAACAATGAGACAACATGTCAGATGTCAATCGCAAAACGTATGTCTGTGAACTCTGTCTTGGTTCTTTGTTTCATAATCGAAAATGTCTCAGCTTTTATGACAAATAAGTGAACAATAGTTAGGAGATCCAATGGTCAGATATTATTATTCTCCATCCAGTGCTTGTCCCGATTCGATTTGGATGTTACTCGATGTTAATGTCAACATCGGACACACTTTTCAGTTCAGTTGCCAAATTTCCAATTCTCAGGGCCCTAATATTCACATACAATCACACATAGGCCTGCACATAAACACCTAGACAGGCTGAAGCTAGCGTTGCCTAAATTTCTTACTCTTAAGATTGCCCCCCGAAATGTAATACAGTCCAATCGTAAGGACTTGACAGCTCTGAGCCTGTGAAAATATATTTATTGATGTTCGCCAATGTGTGCACGGCCAGTAACGAGTTAACGAAGTTGTCCAGTTTGTTTTGGTCATTCAAACTGGGTCAATACTGCGCCATCTGAACGATGTTCAAAGAAATCATAATGATAAGCTCATGTGAGCTTATTCACACGACTGATTTTGCATTGGTTTAACTCGCTTGAAACAGCAGTCAAGCTTCACTCCACTCTTGAAATTCCGCGTTGTATCCCGCCCACTCACCCCATGATTGGGAGATGCTTATAACAATTGTAATATGACTGATCGTCTGCGAACGATATCTATCGCTACACTTCACGTTTGTCCATTAAAGTTCATATTAAATATCATGCATTCGTTGTAGTTATTCCATAAATACTTTATGTTCGTTCGAGCTGCGAGTTAGAACATAGAGCAAACTACTGTTGGGATGAGTTACAAATAACACTTCAATCATGCAACCTTGTTTCCATGAGTCAGAGGTCGAGTAAACCTCAATTAATTTTGACATGTAAAATGGACTGAACACCCTGATTTCATAGTGACGCCCGTGACCCGTCATTTAGGGCGTGTCTCAGATTATACAATTCCAAGCAGCAGTAAACCAATAAGCAATAAGCTTGACATGTCAATCATGTTGAGTTGTGTAAAATGGGACATGAAGTGACTTTTAATAAGATGTAATATAGAAGAGCGGAAAACATTACGGGCGTACTAGTAAGTGTGTGACGCAGGTGGCTTGTTTGATCCATAATACGTCTATATTGAAATGGCAACTTTTGTTCTGACTCCTACAATCTATGATCATTCAGAGCTTGAAACAAGTTTCCAAATATGAAATATCCATCAAAAATATGTTAAGGTTGAATTAACATAATCAGCTACTTGTACAATAATAAACCATGCAATCTGTGTTTCATTATTACACAAATTTTAATATGGAAACATATCAACAGAAGTAACGATCTTGTGGCGCCTTCTTTGTGTTCATAATATCAGTACATTTCATTGATTATCCAAATAATCTTTGAGTAGTGAATTAATGTGGTTTTCAGATGTAGTGAATTAATCGAAGATTAATTGATTATCAGATTAATCTTTATAACCCTAAAAATGACTGCACTCATCTTATAGAGAGGCCTGGAAGATAAGGTTACATGTTCCTTACCACACTGATGACTTTATCTGGTATATTCTCTAGCACATTGCCAGCATATGCTTTACCCTGAAAGAGATAAAAGGTTTCATATGAAGACCAAAAAAAATAGTGATGTGATAGGAAAGTAATGTTCTAGCAGGCAAGCCTTGAAATAGGGTGTCTGTCATTTGCAGAATGAGGTCCCCAGAGGGTGAATTTAGTGATGCTACCCCGCATAGTGGGCTAGCATCACCAAATTCACCCTCTGGGAACCTCATTCTGCTGAGTTAAGCAGAATGAGGTCCCCAGAGGGTGAATTTGGTGATGCTAGCCCGCTATGCGGGGTAGCATCACTAAATTCACCCTCTGGGGACATTCTGCAAATGACAGACACCCTATTTGAAGGCTTGCTAGTAGGACTAACTTAAAAACTCGTCAAAGAGATTCATAATTGTAATTCAATTGTACCGTATAATATACATTTAAAACTTGCATCAGGACTAAACAAATTTAATGTGCTTCTGTTCAGATAACTTCAGAATCAGAGCCCTAACCATAAGTTTTTATGGACAGCGGGCTAGCATCACTATATTCACCATCTAGGGACCTCATTCTGCTTAGGCCTCATCTTCTCTGGAAATTATCTTTATTATCATTTTAACAAGTTTTTTAGTTTCTTTGAAAACTTAGAACTTTAGAAAGATTCTCTTTCATTTTTAGTTTACTTTCTCTATATCCCCAAATTGGCAGATGACACAATGCATGATCAAGGTGCCCAATGGGTGCACATCACTGAGAGCTTTCCGATGAATGGCAACAAGCCATATTTCCGACTAAATCCTGAAAAAATACCCATAAATATGCTGTGGTTAAGGAGTCGATTATTTAAGGCATTACTGTATATCGGCTAAACTGAATGTGAAAGTCCCTCTGATTTGTGTTTATTTGAAATCCAATTTGTCTATCCATCAATTCTTAGATTATCAGTTGGTCAGCTAAGCCGATGGGGTCATTGTCACAAGGCTTCGGTCACATTCATAGCCAGCTTTTTAAATCGATCACAAATGTAGCCAGCTTTTCACCGGCAATCACATTCGTAGCCAGCTTTTCTAATTCCATGCTTTATATGGCGGGAAATATGATGTCATCACGTTCGTGACTAAAATGTTGACGTCATGCTCCAAAAATGACTTCATTTATCAACTTATATTGGAATATAATTCGAGCATTCTAATGACATTGATCGGAAACCTCAGGTTATAAGATGTACCGCACTAATATCAAATTAAAAGTAAAGTTGTTTCTCATCCACCAACTCAGAAAAATGAGATTAACCTAATCTTGTTCATTGAGACTCGCATGAATATGAAAAGCTGGCTACAAATGTGATCACCACAGAAAAGCTAGCTACATTTGTGAACGATTTAAAAAGCTAGCTACACATGTGATCAATTTAAAAAGCTGGCTACGAATGTGATCGATGCCGTGTGACAATGACCCCATCAGAGTCAGCTAAATGATCAGTGACTTTTTCGAAAGTAAATTTATCTTTCCACGTGGTCGGGCTCGATAGAATAACGCGTAATAGACTTTGACATTTTTATCTCTGACTATTATGTAGATATCTGCTATCATGTTGTAAGCACTGATCTCCGGTGACAAAGTGTATATGAGTCTCTAATAGGCATGATAGGGAGCCAAAGTAGACTTATCGGCAAAGAACTTATGTTTATCATTGGACATTTATGACTGTTCTTTCTATGAGAATGGGGATTGGGAAATTTGTAAATGTCCAAATATTAAAATGTCCTTTATCTGATTTGTCTGCTTTGGTGGACAAGGTGAGCCCACAGTGACATGACCAGAACTGAATGTTTACCATGAGAATAGGCAACTTGTAATTATTTGCTGCAAAATATGTATTTTATAGAGAAGCAAAAATAATTTTTTAATTCACTTACCTTATAATCACTTTCATTTGTTAAATCATTCCAACTTGAATGGGTAATAATTTTAGTGGAAGAATAGCAAATTTGATAATTATTTGAAAATTTAGTTTAAGCGCATATTTACAGTGAATCAGGAAACAAGAAATTTTGCAGTGAATTTTCATCGGTAAATTCTTCTCTTTTTTTTATACAATTGCCATCTACAATAATTTATCTGCATCTTTTACAGATGGGTCAACTAGTGTGCAAATAAATGTAAATTTTAGATGGACACAAACTTTTTTCCAGTTTGAAACCAGTTGAGGTCCCCTGCAAGTGAGCCCTCACGCTTAAGTGGTGAGCTCATTTTAAATTTGAATTTTGAATTCCAAGATGGCAGCTGGCTGCCATGTTTTTTTTGCAGAATGACCCCAAAATGACTCGTTCCATCTACACGTCAATGTTAACATTCATGACAATTTCATAACGATCCGAGCAAAGGTGTGACCTGTAGCCTGTGCCAAAGGATTTAGTAATGCAAAGAGTAAAATCCAAGATGGTTATCCACATGTCAATATTAACATGCACAACAAATTTCATGAAGATCAAACAAACACTCTGGCCTGTAGCCCGTGCTGATGGATTGAATTTTGATATCCAAGATGGCTACTGGTGGCCATGTTTTTCTGCCGAATGACCCCAAAATGACTCGGTTCCAATCTACATGTCAATGTCAACAACCATGACAAATTTCATAATGATCCGACCAACGGTACAACTGGTCGCCCGTCCCAAACGATTTAGTCCTGCAAAGAGTCAAATCCAAGATGGCTGCCAACGGCCATGTTTTATGGCCAAATGACCCCAAAATGACTAGTTCCCATCTACATGTCAATGTTTACATCCATGACAAATTTCATGATGATCCGAGCAAATCTACGACCTGCAGCCTGTGCCATAGGATTTAGTCATGCAGAGTAAATCCAAGATGGTTGCCAGCGGCCATGTTTTTCAGCCAAATGACCCCAAAATGACTCGTTCCCATCCACATGTCAATGTCAACAGCCATGACAAATTTCATAATGATCCGACCAACTAGTTGCCCGTCCCAAACGATTTAGTCCTGCAAAGAGTAAAATCCAAGATGGCTGCCAGCGGCCATGTTTTATGGCCAATGACACCAAAATGACTAGTTCCCATCTACATGTCAATGGTTACATCCATGACAAATTCATGATGATCCGAGCAAATCTACAACCTGCAGCCCGTGCCATAGGATTTAGTCATGCAGAGTAAAATCCAAGATGGCTGCCAGCGGCCATGTTTTTCAGCCAAATGACCCCAAAATGACTCGTTCCCATCTAAATGTCAATATTAACATCCATGACAAATTTCATGGTGATCAGACAAAAATAGTACGGCCTGTAGACCGTGCTAATGCATTTAATTTTGAAATCCAAGATGGCCGTCGGAAGCCATATTCTTTGGCCGAATGACCCCAAAATGACTCATTTCCATCTCCATGTCAATGTTATCATCCATGACCAATTTAATAATGATTCGACTAAAGGTACAACCTCTAGCCCATGCCAAAGGATTCAGTCATGCAAAGAGTAAAATCCAAGACGGCTGCTGGCGGCCATGTTTATAGCCGAATAACCCGAAAATGACTTATTCTCATCTACATGTCAATGCCAACAGCTATGACAAATTTCATAACGATCCGACCAAACTTGTAGCCCATACCAAAGGATTTAGTCATGCAAAGAGTAAAATCCAAGATGGCTGCCGGCGGTCATGTTTTATGGCCGAATTACCCCAAAATGACTTGTTCCCATCTACATGTCAATGTAAACATCCATGACAAATTTCAGAATGATCAGACAAACAGTACGACCTGTAGCCCATGCTATTGGAATGCATTTTGAAATCCAAAATGGCTGCCGGCGGCCAAGTTTTTTAGCGGAATGACCCCAAAATGACTCACTCCAATCTATATGTCATGCCAACAGCCATGACAAATTTCATATTGATCCAACCAAAGATACAACTTGTAGCCCGTACCAAAGGATTTAGTCATGCAAAGAGTAAAATCCAAGATGGCTGCCGGCGGCCATGTTTTATGGCCGAATGATCCCAAATGACTCGTTCCAATCTGCATGTCAATATTAACATCCACGATAAATTTCATGATGATCATACGAACACTCTGGCCTGTAGCCTGTGCTAATGAATTGAATTTTGAATATTTTGTGCCACTGCCACTGTGCGTGATTGAAGTTCTGTCGCGCTCAGCAGGCACGCGCGATATCAATATTGCGCAT
Organism: Siphonodentalium dalli; assembly: GCA_032622095.1. Classification (NCBI taxonomy): domain Eukaryota; kingdom Metazoa; phylum Mollusca; class Scaphopoda; order Gadilida; family Siphonodentaliidae; genus Siphonodentalium; species Siphonodentalium dalli. The sequence goes on along the minus strand of CP136069.1, from coordinate 139,548,527 downwards.
CGTGACTTGGGAATGGCGCATACGCCAAGGGAAATACAGGATCTATAGTATCCTAATCTGTGGAATACCAACTTGGGCCTGTCCGTCGTAAAGCTGAATGGACAACAATATTCCATTTCCCAGATAACATATATGCTGTTTAAAGATCTTGGTCAGATTTGGAGACGGCATAATGGAGCCCAAAATGTTTATTTAATATATCTATATCGTTTTAAAATTTAAATTAAAAAAATATATATTATTTGATTGAGCTGTGTAACGCAATATAGGCTTTTCTGGTAGGAATTTCAGATACCGACATTCAAATATGTCCCACAAGAAATTCACTAGCTTCGGCAGCTGGGGACGGACTATATCGTGACATTTCTGGTTTTATGTGGTGGAGGAAACCGTGTGCGCTACGATTACGGTACAACCGTGATGAATACGCGAACCATCACAGACCTACCTGCAGGTTGCACGAGTTGCATCGAACTTCCAAGAGTAACCAGCGCTGGGACTGGGAGGCCAATAATATATATATGAGCAGTGAGCTATTGGGCAACTTACCCTGTACACATTGGACCACGGAGGTCCCAGATGTTCGCGGAAGGCGACTCAGGTTAAGTATTGGGGACATAATGAAATATTTTTTAGAGATAATGCAGTCTATTCCCAGCGATAAAGGACTTGTATATAACGATTCGAAATATCCCGAAATCACCCGACAGCTTTCGAATCAAATCGAATCGGTACGTAAGATTCGAAATTGAATCGAATCTCGAAGCTTCGTTGGGCCCTAGTCTCCACACATGCACACACGGACAATGGATACCAAGCCATGGCAATAAATCAAACTCTACAAGTAAAGTTGAACTAAAAAAAAATATATATTTTAAATTATTTATCTATATAATTCGTTGAGAGATATCTCTCGAATAAGTACTTTTATCTTATACCAGTTTGATGTTATACTGTGTATTAAATTTTAGCTATATCTTACATATGTGTATTATACTCCAAGAAAGGACAATGTGCAACGTGACCTTTCACCTCACGACGTTGCTGCCTTGGTGACGTATCAACAAAAACTCTCGCCTCAAAATTGGGTCACATCTACTTTAGCGTTTCGGATGGTTTAAACGAATAAATTAATGCACACAAGTGGAATAAAATAGTAATGTAGCTACATATTCGATGAAACATGATTAAATTTCCCTAATACACATGTAGGACTAAATTTTAGCTTTCACTATTCTGTTCCCGTCATTTTAGACAGCTTGCACTGCACAAAATTTGCAAAATTTACAATGTACACTTTTCTCAGAACTTGCATGGTTATTTTCAATCTAGCGAATTCTGAACTACAACAGTTTGAATAACTTTGCTTTTTGTTTGAGAGAGAACATCGATATTTTATTGAAAGAATTTCACAGTTCCGATTTCTGTACATGGATTCATATTAAATCAGGACTTATATCTTGTTTATTGCTGACAAATCACCCCAATGTTCCATAAATTCGTGACCTCATCACATGTACTGTAACTGCATATTCATGAGTACCGGGAATTGCTCTTCGAAATTACCAAATTATTCTTCGATATGACCAAAATGTAGGTTGTTTTTATCTGAAAACTGTCATAAATTTGGCTTAATTTGACCAAAAATGATAGTGTCAGTTGGCATAAATGTGATTTCATTGAATTTATCCACTGGTGTTGTGTTGAAGAGAGATACCGAAGTACATATACAATAATATTTAGCATAGTGTGTTTTGAGATGTGTTTTATCTCAATGAGTTAGAAGTATGATTTTTCATACTTCTAACGAGTTGAGATAAAACACATCTCAAAACACACTATGCTAAATATTATTGTATATGTACTTCGGGTATCTCACTTTAACACAACACCAGTGGATAAATTCAATGAAATCACATTTTAACTAACATGATAAATCCTAAATATCATTGTACTACACAATTCAAAACTTAAAGGGGAGGTCCAGAAACAGGGGGGGGTCTCAATTTGGTCAAAATTTTCAATAGTTGGAAATTTCATACCTGCCAAAACATTAGTTGGAAATTTCACAACAATTATATAGGTTGAAAATGTTCTAGTAGTTTGATTTTCAAACAATTTATTGGGGGGAATTAATTGTTTTTGGACCAATATTTGCATATTTTCCTATTTTTTGGTCAAAATTTTTGACTAAAATTGGGGGGGGGGGGGGGGGGGGGGGGGGTAGTGCAAATGGAATTATGCAAAACTTCTGTATGGTCTGATTCTGATTCAAATTTCCCAAGATGGACCCCCCCCCCCAATGGAGACCCTCTAGCCACGTCCCTGGGGAGGTCAAGTGACCAATTTTGAAATGGGGATTTCCATGCAAATCTGCAGAGCAAAAGTGACAGAGTTGCACATGATACTTCTGAGTGTGACTTGATGTGGTATGGAAACAACAGGTATTTGTCTGGTGGGTCCGCTTGGAACTTGTTCCATTATCATGTTGGTGTATTTATTTTTTTATTTTATATTGATTTTTCAAATGTAGGCCTACCGGTAGGTCAACATGACCGCTTTCGCAGATTGCTGCTTCCAGGATACGCACCACGTTCATGACTGAACTAGCCTACCGGTAGGTCATGTGATGTAATTCAAAAAACATAATTCTCAAAAATGTATTTATTACAATTTATTTATTGCAAAATCTTTAAATTTACCTAGCGCACCCTGGCAGTTAAATGTTATGGTTCAATGATATGCCTGCTTTGGTTCCCAAACAACAGCTTCATACATAACTTTTGCTCCGGAGGTAGCGACGACAGTGTTCCGGCCATTTCCGGTTTCTCAATCTGTGAATGAGGAAACTGTGTCTTTTGCAGAGCTCAAAAGTGATATAAATTCAATAAATTATTGGATAGACTACTTACTTTTCTGTTTAAAATAGGTAAATATACAATCGGAGTGTGCACCCCAGACAATTGTAATCGAGTTTCAGGTGAAATATTGTCAACTGTAAGTGAAATAAATTCGTTTGACTTTTGTTGTGTGGCCACCATTTTGATATCGATAAATGACCCCATTGAACTTTGATTTGATTTTGTAACAAGTTATACGTTAAAATTTTAGAATACAAATAAATGACAATGCACAAAAAATATTGGCATTAATGTTGGACAAGGTTGTATTCCATGTTATAATTTTTTTGAAGGTAATAATCGTCTGAAAAAGTAGCCTATTTTCGTGCATAAAAAAGTTAAAGGAATCATTTGTAACTTCCAGTAACTCACGTGCCATGTTATTGGTAATCCAATTGCTATGGAATGCATATTTTTTTTTTTTTTTTGGCTAGCATTTTCATTGTGTTTTGACTTAGTAAATACCACTACCCTACAAGAATCAATGTTATTGACATTGTGTGGCAATGGTATGGAGGGAATAGTATGAAAAGTTCTGCCAGCATGACTATTAATTAAGTTCTCTAGCCACAGTAGTATTCTTCAATGTGCATTAACTGCCTAAATTATCAATTTGATTGATTATAATGATCTGGCTTGCGCCTCTAGGGGAAGTTCTGCCCAAATTTTTAATTTGATTGGATACGGGTGGCTGTTAAGGATCTGGCAAGTGTCTCCAGCGGAAGTTCTGCCCAAATTCTCAGGAAACAACAATGCTAGTACATATAGTAGGCCTACACGTGTTGGTGACAACAGAAGTCTGGTCAGACCTGTCACTGAACAAACTTGTAATTTTTGTAGCGATTTAAAGAGAATAAAAAAAAGTATTAAATAAAGCTTTGAACAAGCAACACACCGGGATGTGAACCAGACAATTGTAATTAAGTTTGAGGTGCAATTTTGTCAAAGATAATATATTGAAACAAATTTAGTTTAATTTAATAGTGTTGTGATGGCTGTCATTTTGACGAATGACCATACCAAATAATGATTTGATTATGTATATAACCATTTAGACATTAAATAATTAAAATGTTGAGGGAATAATAAGTAACAGTGCACAACGAACATTGATATTAATCATAGACATGGCCAAATTCCAAGTTAAAAATTTTTTGTATGTAATAATCATCTGAATAGATAGCCTATTTTCGTGCATAAACAAAATTAACAAATATTCAATAACTTTCATGCCATGCAATCCAATTCGCTATGGAGTACATAACTTTATTTTTGTAGGCATTGTAATCGTGTTATGACTTAGTTAATGCCGATGTCCTTCAAAAATCAATGCTGTTGACATTCTGCTCATATCCCTCCCAAAGACATTAACATTTGCCTCACACAAGAGAACAACAAGAATTTGAAGAATATAATTGATTGTTGTGTTGATATTATGAAATCAATTCATTAATAATATATTGTGAACAACATTTTAGGCTAGACAACTTCCTGTTTACATTGTTTGAGCATGTTCATGTAAATCTGCGGGTCAAAGAAAGCCCAAGATTGAGGTACTACATGTATTCCATGATTTAGGTACAACATACACATCAACTTTATTTAGGTTAACTGTACCATGTGTGAGTAGTTACCAGGACCCCCCCCCCCCCCCCCCCCCCACACCACTTGCTACATGTTGCACATATACCGATATCAACATCAAATTAAATGTTGATTGATCGGCAGGAGTAGTACCTTTTTTATCAAAACAAATAACACATCTAACTCAAAAGTTAGTCAATTTTAATTTATGAAAAGAAAGTATGTGGTATTTTCTTAAAACTATTCTAGCAAATACTCAGTGATGAGTAGTGACCCGTAAGGGAATGCTCAAATATTATTCAAGTTCAACAAATCTAATGATAGGTTGTAATTGTTGAACTTATTATCTGAACATTTCACTAAAATGTACTTTTATTTGTGTTATACTTGCATCTGTCGTCTGCTTATTTTTTCCTGAAAACCCACCAAATGATTATAGACCATTCCAATGCACTTTTATAACTGAGTGGGAACTTCCATTTAGTACATCATGTAAAAATGGTTATGCGATAATAACTGGAGTCTATCATGTCCTTCTATAATACCGGTACTGTACAACTCAACTTCTCAAGATCACCTTATATGTATTCATCCGACGCCAATTTTATTTATTGTAGTCTTGATGCTTGGGCACATGAAGTTGCATTACAGGATAGTTTTGTATTCTGTAATAAAAATTAACCCTTGGTCTTGCCCAAGATCTGTTACTTGTATAACTGTTGATTGTCTTCGTTGTTGTCTCATGTCAATCAACCTCCGGGTTAAATTTAACCAAATGTGCTGATGATTTCTCAGGCATATACAAGTTTTCAACCAATTATTCTACATTTATTAGTGTTATTGCTAGAAACCAAATATATAACATACAATCTTCACATATCCTAACTGAAAATAGACAATTGATGTTACAAGCTTTTTGTCCCTTAATACACCACCACGACCAACAGACTAATGTAGGAGAGATATTACTACACTGAATTATGAGTGGAAAGCACATTAGCAGTGTCTACAGACATTATTTGGCAACTTCTGGGTGACATAATGAGTTGACAGAATTTTTTTTCCAAAGTCCGAATTAAAAAAATTGGAAAAAAAAAAATATTCATAGGATTTTTTTTTTTAGCTTTCTATATGATGGTAGATGTCTCTGGCTTTGAAAAACATTGAAAATTTGATCGCCACTTGATTTTTTTCAAAAACTTGTGTCATCGCTACCGGAGGTTTGCATGGAAATCCCCCATTCAAATTCAATTTCAAAATTGGTCACTTGACATTATCCTTAAAAACAAAATTAGCTTGATATGTATTTTATATTTTGATTTTCTGACTGTAGGGCCTATGTTTTTATTTACAAATTACATGTGTTGAATAAACTATTGAATCTTAATCTTAAATATACAATGCAGGAGCCTTAATTTCGACTTTGTAGGCGAATTGGTTTGCCGGCAACATGTTTGTTTACACGTCGAAAATAGAAGACAAGATGTAATAGTCATCGGTTTAAGAGACAAGATCAAACTAAACAATTTGTTGGAATTAACGGTTGATGAGAAGAAGAAACACTGATCAGAAATGCGAACTTCATTATCTCTATTCTTGAACTTTCGGTACAGTTTTGGTCCCTGGAAACACCATCGAAATTTGGTGAAAAACGACGCCATGGCGGAAAAAAAAGGCACACTGCGTGTACAGACACGAGCACATGTGCACGCAGAAATCATGTACGATTGCAGGGCGTGTTGATTGATTGACAATATTAACTGAACATTACCCTCTCTCTCATACCATACTGTTTTGGATTATGCATACTGTTATATGAGATATATGGCAAGCCAAACTGCTATTTAATATTAATTTTACTTAAAGGGGTACTGTACGCCATTTTCAATAAATTCCCGGTGATAACAACGATCTATTATCGATACTATATAGAAATATAAGTAATTTGAGTCGAAGATGTATTCTGTAAACACTCAGGTTAAAGACACTGTTGGCCTTGGCGGTGGGTATCCTGTGAAAATATCCCCACCCGTCAAAAACCGCCACAAACAGAAAGATCATCAAAATGTAGATAGACTTTGTCCGTATACAAATAAGAAATATCGCATAAACAGTATGTTATGGTCATATGTTTGACCATTGTTATGTAAACAAAAGCATAAAAAGTTACTTTTTTGGTGTTTGTTTATATTATGATGGTAAACATAAAGAGCGTTCTTTGTTGGTGAATACCTGATATGGAACTAATAAAGAGCGTTTATGCCATTTGTGTGTGATTAGCCAGTAGCATTGTGCTGTCTTCTGTAACACAATCAGGCTCTTGCTTAGGTAAAATATAGTAGGTCTTTGTGATAACATGCTGTTTATGCGATGGTCATGGTATATATGAACGGAACTGTATGCGTTTTAATGTTTTTCTGTTTACGGTGTTAGGAACCAAGATGAATATTTTCGACAATTAAGGCCGCACGTGCCTTTAATAGGCTATCTTAAAATTTAATAATTTAAAAGTTAATAATTTAATATAAATTGATTTTATGGCTCCAGCCATAAAATGGCGTCTCTTAAAATTGGAATTTCCGTGTACAAAACGTAATCAAATTATAATTGAGGGATACTGGATTAATAAAACAATTGCACACACGATCGTTTGAAACATTATGCTTATACGGGGAGAAAACCCAAGCCACTCATTGACTAGTGACCATACACTAACTTAAATGAGTATATGGGACTGCTAAGCATATAATATGATGTTTATTTGATTCATTTGGTTGAAAACTGTACAAAAATTACTCGACAACGACAATTTGTATTTTTGCATTCCGGTAAATTTGCCATCCGTAACAATACTTCGTACTCAACAGACTTTCAAAAAAATGGAAAAGTTGTTACCTTATTCTCCGACTCGGGGATTATGGAAACCAACAACAACATCTTGGGTACAGTACCCCTTTAAGTAAAATAAAATGACACTTTATTTCACTTAAGTGAAATAAAATGACATTTTATTTTACTTAAGTGAAATAAAGCGCCATCTACATGGTTTTATTTTACTTAAGTAAAATAAAATGACACTTTATTTTACTTAAGTAAAATAAAATGACATTTTATTTTACTTAAGTAAAATTAAAACGCACACTAATTTTACTTAAGTGAAATAAAATTACCATTATGTTACGCCCTTTTTATATTTTACTTAAGTAAAACAGAATTTTACTTAAGTGAAATAAAACACAGTTTTTATTTAACTTAAGTAAAAAAAAAAATTCCTTAAGTAAAATAAATGAACATTTGGGTTTATTTCACTTAAGTGAAATAAACGCCATCTACCGGTCATCGATAGATGTCATTTATTTTACTTTAGTAAAATAAAGTACAACCGGATGTTAAGAGTTATTAATGATTTCCCCCAATCAGTTTAGAGACCATCGCCAAATCCCACCAAACCACAGGTGACCTTGTTATAAGGACAGCGAGTGTTTTATGATATATAGATGACAGATTAGCACCAACCTCATGTAATAAAATTGAAAACATTCCACACCCACTGCCAGTACAGCAATAATCATAGAAAACTGCTAAAAAAGTGTGATGCGTTTGTGTTGTTTGATGCTTAATTATTGTGCTGACCCGTACATGCAGTGGGCGAATTTATTCTAGTCTCTAGGTGCTCTCGTATTACGTATTCTGACCTCCGTGCGATGCAAATCTCCTATATCCCCTTCAGAGAATATTCTATCAGTCTCTCGTATAACCCTGGAAATTGAGTCCAGTGTTGTATCGACTTAATCTGCCATAATTATGTAAATACGTTAGGCCTATTATTAGTAAATGGAAGAAACCCGCCATTTATAATACACAACGGGGCGCACGTGCCAAGGGAGCAATTATTAGTTTGCAAGATGACGCATTATTTTACTTAAGTAGAATTCTTTTTTACTTAAGTAAAATAAATGTCATTTTTGATTTTACTTAAGTAAAAAAGAATTCTACTTAAGTTAAAACATGGTTAATTTTACTTAAGTAAAATTGTTTTTTACTTAAAGGGGTACTGTACGCCATTTTCAATAAATTCCCGGTGATAACAACGATCTATTATCGATACTATATAGAAATATAAGTAATTTGAGTCGAAGATGTATTCTGTAAACGCTCAGGTTAATAGGCTATCTTAAAATTTAATAATTTAAAAGTTAATAATTTAATATAAATTGATTTTATGGCTCCAGCCATAAAATGGCGTCTCTTAAAATTCGAATTTCCGTGTACAAAACGTAATCAAATTATAATTGAGGGATATTGGATTAGGAAAACAATTGCACACACGATCGTTTGAAACATTATGCTTATACGGGGAGAAAACCCAAGCCACTCATTGACTAGTGATGGTACACTAACTTAAATGAGTATATGGGACTACTAACCATATAATATAATGTTTATTTGATTCATTTGGTTGAAAACTTTACAAAAATTACTCGACAACGACAATTTGTATTTTTGCATTCCGGTAAATTTGCCATCCGTAACAATACTTCGTACTCAACAAACTTTCAAAAAATGGAAAAGTTGTTACATTATTCTCCGACTCGGGGATTATAGAAACCAACAACAACATCTTGGGTACAGTACCCCTTTAAGTAAAATAAAAAATGACCGTTATTTCACTTAAGTGAAATAAAATGACATTTTATTTCACTTAAGTAAAATAAAGTGTAATTTTATTTTACTTAAGTAAAATTAATATTAAATAGCGGTTTGGCTTGCCATAGAGATAGAGGTCACTTCAACATATAGGCTACACTGTACTGGCCAGTATGTATGTAAGGGTGTGTATGTATGTATGTATATGTATGTATGTATGTATGTAACTATGTATGTATGTATGTATGTGTATGTATACGTATGTGTATGTATGTATGTATATATGCATGTATATGTATGAATGTATTAATGTATGTATTTTATATTATATGTATGTATGTATGGCATGCAGGCCTACGTACTTTGATCCCGGGAACAATATGGGCGGGTCCAATTTCACGTGCGACCGTGTCATTTGCCTTGACCTTTACCTCGCTCGTATAGGCATGATTCACCAGGCGCTGTGACGGAGGCGATCACAAAGAAATCCCTAAATAGACCGGACGAAGTCGGGCACATCAGCTGGTCTATTATAAATTTTGGAACTTCTGTCTGTCTGTATGTGTGTATGTATGTGTCTTATAGATTAGAAAACTGCTCGACCGATCCGACTCAAATTTGGTATGTAGGCCTACTTTGATCCCGGGAACAATATGGGCGGGATCAATTTCACGTGCGACCGTGTCCTTGACCTTGATATTGACCTCGCCCATATACACTCATGTCCGACTGAAATTTCTGGACATCGACCGATCCGACTCAAATTTGGTATGTAGGCCTATACTTTGATCCCGGGAACAATATGGGCGGGTCCAATTTCACGTGCGACCGTGTCATTGACCTTGACCTTGACATCGCTCATATACAGACATTTTTCACCATGCAGACGCTGTATATATTAGGCCTATATATATATATGCCCAGACGGAGGCGATCACAAAGAAATCACTAAATTAAAAAGACCGGACGAAGTCGGGCACATTAGCTGGTCTATTAAATTTTTTGGAACATCTGTATGTGCGACCGTGTCCTTGACCTTGACATTAATATTGCTCATATACCATGATAGGCTTATATATACGCTCATATATATAGGCATGTTTCTGGACCGATCGAACGATAGTTTTTTTCTTTCTCCTTATACTTTTCAACGTTGTTAATTCGCTCAGTATTGCATGTTCAACGTTGTCACTTTGAATTAGTAGATCAATCCCAAAATAGCCCGGACGAAGTCGGGCACATCAGCTATAGTAGCCTACTAGCTAAATATTACTACAGGCCTGCGTGCGTATATACGGGTACGGTGTACCCATGTACATAGAAGAGAGAGAGAGAGGGAGAAAGAGAGAAAGAGAGAGAGAGAGAGAGAGAGAGAGAGAGAGAGAGAGAGGAGAGAGAGAGGAGAGAGAGAGAGAGAGGAGAGAGAGAGAGAGAGAGGAGAGAGAGAGAGAGAGAGAGAGAGAGAGAGTATTTGGGCGCGAAACACCCGGGATGATCGAAAAGATCGAGTGATCTTCTCCGTCATCCCCCGATTTGTTGTTGTGAGGATAGGCCTATAATTCGTATAGATAAGGCATGTTTTTTCTATATGGCAGTGAATTATGGGCAAGTGAATTAACAATAAAAAATCACGAACGTTATCCGTGTGAGAAACTTCATATCACACATTGCAAACAAATACTTGGAGTCGGTAAATACGCTTCAAACAATGCAGTCAGAGCTGAATTAGGGAGCTATCCGTTATATATTGACGCTTTATGTAGAATGGCTTCATATGCGGTTAAAATCTCATCCAGATGTACGAGTGGCATATTAAGTGATGCAATGCGCGAACAGCGCAGCGGGGTAGCTGGGAATTCGATATTCAAAAGTCTGGAGTCATTTGGCTTGACTATACCCTCCGACATTACTAACAACAAGCCTCTAATTAACAAGCTTCTAAAGTCATTTAAACGCCAGCTTCGTGAAAATCAAACTGAAAACTTCAGAACAAGTATGCGCGATGGTGTTTCAAAATCTGGTAAAAATAAATTAAGAACATATCGACTTTTTAAAAGAGATATTGTCCTAGAACCTTATCTTTTAAATACAGCGTCGCTAGCTGACCGCTCAGCATTTACACGTCTAAGAATAAGTAATCATTCTCTTGCCATTGAAAAGGGTCGTCACGCCCAACCACCGATTCCTTTAGCCAGAAGATTATGTGTTTTGTGTAATGAAGAAGCTATCGACGATGAGAGGCATTTCCTAATTGATTGTCCAACATTTCTTCCTATACGGAATGAACTCATTAAAATTATGGATGACAATTTTATCAATTTTCGATTGATGAGTAGATTGGACCAACTCACACATATATTAGCCAATGACTCAGCTCAAATATGCTCCCAAATCTGCAACGTAGTCAAGCGGTTATTCGAGGCCAGATCACAGTAAAATAGACAAATTACATGTGTTGAATCATGGAACATAACTCACTCTACAGATAAGAATATACGCAATTAATGAATATATATATACATATATTATGCTATTATCACTATTATTCAATGTATGTAATGTCAATATATTGTATGATGTCACATGATACACTGTTAATATTATTACGCCACCTAGTGTGGTGTTACTTGCATTTGGTTTTTTTATATCGCATGGAGTACAGGGCGAATGTATTCTTGGAGATTGTTTGTACCTTACTCAATCGTACCGATATAATCACGTAGATGCCGAAATTGTAAAGTTAACGCCAGCGGTGTATAATACGTTTATGAAAATATGATAAATCCTATCGATAGAGTCAGGACAGGCTCAAATTGTAAACTTAAAGTCACCGGTGTAATAATATGTTGTTGAAAATATAAATAATCTGATAGCCTGAAAATATTGTATAACCTATTGGGAGCCCATAATAAATGGGAATAACCTATTGGGAGCCCCTGCTGTATTTTATGGAGATTGTTTGTACCTTACTGAATCGTACCGATATAATCACGTAGATGCCGAAGTTGTAAAGTTAACGCCACTGGTGTATAATATGTTTATGATAAATCGTATCGATAGAGTGAGGACAGGCTCAAATTGTAAACTTAAAGTCGAAAATATAAATAATCTGATAGCCTGAAAACATTGTATAACCTGTTGGGAGCCCCTGGTGTAGTGAACTGAATTATGGGTAATTTTAATTGGAGTGCGCATGTCTGTTTTTTTTGTAGTAACGGCCATCTTTTATTTTCTGCATGCGCAGTCTATATGCGTTCTTTTGGGGAAATTCGCTATTTTGGTTAAGTGAAACAATGGTATGAGTTCAATGTTTGTTTGTATATAAGAAAGTATATTGAATTTTGGAGGCCGACAATTGTATCTATTTGAAGATTAAAAGTTGCTTGTGTGTATTTAGCTGTGCATGGTTCGTTAATTAGGCCAGCCTATTGTCATATTAGAACGTCTCCAATAACATACAACCTCTCTGCAGTTAACATTGTGAATTTGGCAACAGTCCAAGCAGGCCCTCTAATGGAGCACTGTGAATTTGGCAACAGTCCAAGACACGTGGGGTATATATAGAATACACACGTAGTGTTTCTGAATACCAAATTTACACCACGAGTGGGATTGATGGTTTACCACACGAGCTTTAGCGAGTGTGGTAAATCATCAATCCCACGAGTGGTGTAAATTTGGTATTCAGAAACACTACGTGTGTATTTTGTTTATACCATGACCGGTACAGGAGCAACAACTGCTATGAAATCGAAATAAACCCACTTAAATTAAGATGATTCTGTCGCACCATTCACAATCATCCCCGTTGTGTTCCCCACACTTGGCCGTACATCGACGTACACTATCACAGCTGATCAGGCGTATTGATACATTGAATTAGGTCAACATTCAATTGTACGAATATGGTATCATTGTAGCCAATTCACAATAAACTGTAATCATGATGAAACCGCCATAAATAAACAACATGAATATATATATGGGAATACGAATTTAATGAATATAAATATAACACATTGCGGGAACTTTTTTTTCTCCGCCGTACAGTGAACAGGAAACCACGAAAGTCATTTTGAAATCCACCGTTTGTTGTTCGAGTTTTTTACGTCTATTTCTTGAAATATATGTTCAATTTGTTGATCTGGATGTGATTTCCACGGAAATAACTGTTCGTTTTTATCGCATTAGTGAGTATAATATTCAATTGAATCGAAAGTATCAAATTGTTTTCATCGCGAGGCGCTACATTTTAAAAATAGAGTGATTTTGATCGAGGTCATGGAAGGTTAATGAAAGGTCAACTCGGATGTAGTTCTACTATGGGTATAAACTTTAACCATTGAAATGCCATTAAAACGTGTTACCCACAGTAGAAACGTGTTACCCACGGTCGGACTCCTGTTCACACACAGTAGGGTGTACAGCACAAATATATTATATAGGGAGTCATGGTATAAAATAACTGAACACCTGTGGCCAACTTGATCTCCAGAATGTTTTTAAGTGGAAGGGACAGTGTAGTGGGGTGGGGGTGGAAGTTAGATTTTGAGTGTGTATGATTCACAACTTTTGTAAAAAAAAGTTAATGCACATGTAGTTGGAAATTTCATACATTATTACACTACAACATAAAGGTTAAAATACATGGTTACCATTGCCTGGTATCCCAACTAGTAATTATTGTCCCCATTATGATGGGGACGGGGATCGAATGATGGAGGTATTTTGAGGGGGTGGGAGTCACAACTGTTATAAAGAATTTTAACAGTTGGAAATTTCATACATGATTACACTAACTTTTTGTCCCCATTTATTTTACTGCTGTCTTGTTTGTTACTGTATTCCTGATATGGAAATAATAAAGAGCATTTATTACGCCACCTGTGGTGTATCTAGCTGCTGAGATTTTGATATTGCGTGGTGGACAGGGCGAATGCATTGTGGGGCTTTTATTTATAGAGTTGGAAATTCCGTTTATTTAAAAGTCGGAACTACGCGACCAGTAGGCCAAGTCCAGTAAAACGGTTCGTTATAGGTGCTGGTTGTTATTGTTATTTTAACGGAATTCTGAGTTGGTCATTCGCGAAACCAATATATTTTATATTCTATAATTAAAACCGTGGGTATATAATATATGATCCTCTTTATGGATATTGTAGGAAGGTAAATTTAGCTAAAGCGGTGGGATATCTTGCAAGACAACACATTTCGGTTTGCGCTATAACTGCTCAATGTTTTAAGGTGTTACACAACGTCTGATAAAAAGAGTTCTATCGGGAATATTCACACTATTTTTTCAGAGAACATGCATAGAGTAAACATAGTCCTATCGGACTATCGTAAAGTAGTTCCGTTTAATTCGGGATTAATTAACCCTCAGACTGCCGAAACTGCCGACAATAAATTCGCTTGTTCGTGTCCGCCGAAAATCAAACTTGCCTGTTTAGAGGTCCCATTTTCGTGGCTAATGGTGATAGAATCACAATTTTTCAGTCAAATTCATGGATAAATTACATTACACTTAATCGGCTTATGTCCGCGGCCATAAACCTGCGTTTTGATAACAATTTATTTGAGACAAACTGTTGCGCGGGTATCAGTCGGCGCTTATCGGTTGAAGTTATTATGATCGTGCAGCCTGCGCGTGCAACAAGTGTTCAAATACAACAGAAGAAAAAAATACTATGTCAAATAAATAACGTCATCAATGGACAGACAAGTTTCATTTCCGCGGGACACGAAAACGCGAATTTAATGTCGTCAGTTTCGGCAGTCTGAGGGGTTTAATTAATCTCCTTTACGATATCCCGATAGGACTATATTTACACTATGTTCTCTGAAAAAAAATGGTGTGAATATTCCCGATAGAACTATTTTTATCAGACGTTTTGTAACACATTAAAACATTGAGCAGTTAGCGCAATTTTCTGGAATTTCGGACTATTTCGTCTATAAAAATACGATGAGCAACTGAAAATGTTTTTCAACATTCTGGAAGGGGTAGATGTCCAGGTATATATGTTTAAAATTTCACGCATAAACTATGACAGATAACAAAGTTATAATTAGTTTTATAGGCCCACCATAAATCCCCTATAATAAACGCATGCCCCCGTAAGCACATGGCTTTGCTGTGGATGCTTTCGTTCCCAGCATGCATCATTCTCGCTATCTGTAAAATGTCTATGAACAATGGCTGTGCCACGCACTCTTAGCTTTGATCCGCATTTAGAAGCATTCTGGTGTGGCGAATGAGAAACCTGCAGTAATTTATAAGCCGTAGTTCATTGTAATAATTTGAAGAATTACTTATCTTAACGGAATTCTGAGGCGGTCCATTCATGTAACCAATATATTTTATATTATGATTTATATTTATGGCTAATAATACGATCTTGGTGGCGTTACAATTTCTGACTATGGTTTTCTTGTTATACATGGCAACCTGTCCCTATAATGGGGCGTCTTTTGCTGAATAAATCTATCTATCTATCTATAGATATATCTGAATAAAGAAAATCGCATGTCTGACCGTGGCAAAGTTGATGGGAACGGGACGATGAATTTGATGTGGTATCTATCAATTAAGAGCCCGCGATCGAGCTTTAACTTATGGGGCGTGGGGGTGCCCGATGTGTCACTTTAAGATGTTTTATTGTGGGTGCTGAGCCCGCCCTGTTGGTACGCTGAAATGAAGAACGGGGCCCATGCATGTTATGAGGTTAAATGGTGTGAGCTGTTTTAGTTTCACCCGAGTGGCGCTGCAAACAAACATTCTGAATATTTTAGATTATGATATATGGCCACAGGTCCCTAAGTATTATGTTCCTTTATAAAACAAAATTATAGTTTCTCTGCATGCCAATGACCAGCCAGTACCGTGACGTCACCCTACAAGAACGATGGTTTTGTGTCTGTTTTTGGTAAGGTTGGATTTTTTATATATTATGCTCATATCTGTTGTTATATTTCAGTTGATGATGGTGATGGAGTGTGATGATGCTTGGTGTCATGGATGCCGTTGAGAGAGCAGGGACGTGGCTAGAGGGTCTCCGTTGGGGGGGGGGGGGTGTCCACCTTGGAAAATTCCAACTGCACCCCCCCCCCCCCTTGAATCAGACCAAACACAAATTTCCCATAATTCCATTTGCACCCCGCCCCCTTGCCTAATATCCTATATATTCATAAACCATGGTTCTATATTCCCGGTATGAGAACATCAGATAGTTTAACCTGAAAATTGCATAAATCCTAACATCTAGTGGTCTAACTCCAGACAAATACACACGGTTACGGACAAGAGACCGGGCCCACAATGGTCGTTCTGACCGGTGTGAGAAAATTATACAAGAAAATCGCAAATCCTAGCATCTAGACTGGCCTCAACTGAAGCTTTCCTAGTGTTGGAAATTTCAAACCTCATACTCCCCCTCAGGTTGGAAAATTCTCCAACTGATGACCATTTCAGATTTTCAGTGCACAAGTTTGACAATGACACACCGGGCCGACCATGGTTCATGCGAATTTTTTTGAATCTGAACAAGAAAGTCGCAAAATCCTAGCATTTAGATCAGCCTCAAGTCTTCCTAGAGTTGGAAATTTAAAACCTGACACCCCCACTTAGGTTGGAAAATTTCCAACTGATGACAATTCCAATGACAATGTTGAACAAGTGTATGACAATATTGTTTTCTTAAATTAACTATCAGTTTGTGACTGCCACGGGGGAGGGACCAGGACACAAGCTTTCCAAGTGTTGGAAATTTCCAACCTCTCACCCCCTTAAAGGGGTACTGTACGCCATTTTCATTAAATTTCCGGTGACAACAACGATCTAATATCGATAATATATAGAAACATAAGTAATTTGAGTCGAAGATGTATTCTGTAAACGCTCAGGTTAATTGGCTATCTTAAAATTTTATAATTTAAAAGTTAATAATTTGATATAAATTGAATTTATGACTGGAGCCATAAAATGGCGTCAATTAAATTACGAATTACCGTAATCAAAAACAGTAATTGAGGGATACTGGATTGTTAAACCGATCGCACACACCATCGCTTAAAATATTATGATGATACGAGGAGAACACTCAAGCCACTCACTGACTAGCGACGATACAATAACTTAAATGATTATATGGGACTAGTATGCATATAATATAACTTTTATTTGATTCATTTGGTTGAAAACTTTACAAAAATTACTCGACAACGACAATTTGTATTTTTGCATTCCGGTAAATTTGTCATCCGTAACATGACTTCGTACTCAACAGACTTTCAAATAATGGAAAAATTGTTACCTTATTCTCCGACTCGGAGACTATAGAAACCAACAACAACATTTGGCGTACAGTACCCCTTTAAGGTTGGAAAAAATTCCAACGGATGACCATTTGAATGCCAGCTAAATGGGACCTTGGCGAACTGGGACATTCGGCTAACTGGAACCTTGGCTAACTGGGACCTTGACCAACTGGGACCTTGGATAACTGGGACCTTTGGCAAACTGGGACCTTGGTTATATATCTATTATATATTTTGGAAGATCTGTCTGTCTGTGTGTGTGTGTGTGTGTGAGGGTGTGCGTAGGTGAGTGTGTGTGTGTGTGCGTGTTCGCGATGAACTCGAAAACGGCCTAGCCGATTTCGATGAAACTTGGTGTGTGGGGGTATTTTCGGCCGGGGGTGGCATGAGCCTATTAATTTGTCCGTGCAACGTGACCTTGACCTTGAAATCGGGTCATTTCAAGGTCAAACGCCCGAATATCACGGGATTTCGATGAAACTTGGTATGTGGGGGTATTTTCGGCCGGGGGTGGCATGGGCATATTAATTTGCCCGTGCGACGTGACCTTGACCTTGAAATCGGGTCATTCCAAGGTCAAACGCCCGAATATCACGGGATTTCGATGAAACTTGGTATGTGGGGGTACATTCATATGGGGAGTCTCATAAGCATATTCATTTGCCCGTACGACGTGTCCTTGGCCTTGAAATCGGGTCAATTCAAGGTAAAATCGCCAATTTTGATGGGATTTCGACGAAATTTTATACATAGGGTTACTTTTGTCCACTGAGTGCTTTGGACGGGTCAAATCGTGACCCCGACATGACCTTCACCTTCAAAATGATCAATTCAAGGTCAAATCGGGTAAAACCGGATGGATTTCGACGGGCCCGTTTGTCGGGTACTTTTGTCCGGGCAGTGTTTTGGACTGGTCAAATCGTGACCCCACTTGACCTTGACCTTCAAAATGGACAATTCAAGGTCAAAGCCCGGACGAAGTCGGGTCACCTTCTAGTATTATATATATTAGTAGAATAGAACATTAAATTCATTGTTATTCTTTGCTTTGTTTATGTTATTGCTTCAAAATGTTTTAGATTTGTTTTAACCGTAATATTGTTTTTTTTTACAAAAATTATTTTGTCAATCTTACCTCCATAAAACTGAAGGTCACAGCTATTTTTATTTTGTATTTTTATCCACTCATATATTTCGATGAATATTTATTGTTAATAAAGTAAATAAAGTAAATATACTAGAGTAGCTCATGGTGGTTTTGTATGCACTTGTATGTCCAGAGCCAAATTCTTCATGAATCCACTAATTGAAGGTACACGAACAATATTTGGTTGGTAACACATTTCCTATTGACGGCGAAATGGGTCAAATGGCCACGCCCCTTTTTGCGCGAAGTACTACCACCCGTCGTGACTATATCTCCAGAACCGTTGGACATAGGGGGTCGTGTGACCACTCAAAATGTGCGGAATGGCCACATTATGGGGGGTCAGTAATACATGTTCATATCCAAAAGTCAATGGTTTTTAAGATAATTGCCAAAAACCAAAAAACATTCCATTCTTGAGGGCCTGAACCCCAATTTTGGGATTCAGCACTTTTATCTCAAATTTGAGCCCCCAATTAGAATTTTATTGACCTATATCCATCGGTGCCACATACAGGTATCATTTCTGATATTTTCTGTACCATTATCGGATGGGATTGACCTTCAGGGAGCACTCGACCCTGAAAATAAGGTTTTTGGATGGAATATATTGGTCTTAGAATGAAAAACAGACATTTTCCCAATAACAAAGATGTTGAGGAAATCATCAATTACAGGGTATTTGATCAGTAACCTAAAATTCCTACAAAATGTTACCTGGTGATATAATTTGAATGTAGTTCATCTTTTGTTATCTAGATTTCATGGCCTTTGATGTGAGATGGTTGCCAAAATGGTTATAAATGGAATGGCATATACATGTATCACATTAGTAGTATACATGTAAATGAGTTCAATGTGTTCTTTTCTTTAAACGTATGGGAGAACAGGGTGTTTTTATTGTATTCTAATGTTGAATTGAATTATACTCAGCCCACAAGCAGGTTTAGTGATGTTGAGTTACTACAATTTGATCAATCAGTATGATTCGGTAGTCGAGCAGGTTGTGTCTTTATCAGTCCCACATCAATTTTGATTGGCTGCATCACCATTTTGTATAAAGGTTCTACAATTTCCCTAACACTTACATTATTTTAGAACAAATAATGGCTAGCCTGGCATGATCGCCTATATTTATATCCTGATATATGTATATGTACACGTAGATGTATATTTGCCCTAAATTGTTTCGGTTCAAATTTGGGTTTGTAAGAAAATAATTCATAAGAAAGATGCAGTTGCGGTAATATTAAAATATATTGTCCTGTTCAAAACTAACAAATACATGTCTATTGATTATTGGTGTGATATCCAGTAATAAAGACTAAAATAATCCTTCAGATTATTTTATAAGGGCTTTAGTCCAGTTATAATAAATCCACACATTAAAAATATAGGGCTTCCATACATACAGAATATTTTCCAACTTGACAATCGTTCCTTGTGTTCAACTGAGTGAGTTCATGTGAGGTTAATGGAAATTTATTTGGCAAGCTTGATTCTAAAGTGTCTAGCTTTATAGGCTTGAAATTCCGAATGCAATCCTGTTGCGTTGTGAGCTCAGAGTGAGTTAGAAGAAAAATACAAGCATCAGTTGATATGCAGATATAAATACATACAAATCTACATTCTGCTGGTAGTAATGCATGCTATGCAATCCTCCCTCATGTTTCAACTTATCAAGGAAAAATGATCACATTACCAATGACTATGATAGTCAGATGTTTTTGTAGATTTTGTAGATTTGTGGATGTTGTAGATTTGTGGATGTTGTAATGCAATATAGATCTCCATTATAGTTGCACAAATTTATTTTTCATTTCGTCCCTTTAAATTGACTTTTATTTTTTATGTATGTATATGTGCCACTCCAAAAATGTCAGTAAAAGTACTGTAAACCGTTTGGTTTGATGTTATAGGCACAGGAGATATATATATATACTTTACATGTCAAATATTGTGAACCCTGCATGTACGTGTATGTGTGTCAGTCGCCTTATGTGTGTGATGTACATGCAGTAACTACATGTATATTCTAGTGAAATGTATGGTCTGCACTCTGCAGTATTTCAAAAACATGCTATGGCCATGCTTACATATACATATGTACACTGATTCTAACACAATGATTGTCAGGTTATAATCCATGTTTGAGGAAAGTTACTATGTATTTTTCATTTGTGTTGCATTTGTCAATATTAATGGGTCCGAGGAGCCCAGATGTTACTAGAGCAGAGCCCCATTTAATTTTCATGAGACTGGTGGACTTCATGTCTATACTCCTAAATAAACATGACTCTGAGTCTTATCAGACCAAGACGGTATTGTGTAGGTTTTACTAGAATTATATTTAGAAAAGACTCAACCATTATTTTTCCACTACCCTATATATCACAATATATTCATTTGACAGTATTCATCCCAAGTTTAGTGGTGATGCTAATAAATTTGGTATGATAGTCAGGTAGAGCAAAGCGATCTGAACAAATCGAGGATAAGCCACTATGTGTAGTGTACATTAAAAAACATGTATATTGTGAAATATTTTAATAATGGGTGCTGGATTTTACAAACTGGCCATAATTGAGATGACTATTCCTGTTGTTTACCAAACATCAGCGTACACATTAAATATTTTGAAGAAGTATATATGTTCTTGAATGTTTCATACAGACACTGACTTTTGCACAAATTGCTCGGATTAGCCAAACAATGCAAAAATAACCAACTTTAGGTAAAATGATGGTACTATTTCTTAACAGAATCGCTTTGACCTACAAACATCATAGCAACTCAGCAGTACCCATCAGCATAATATAAAATTAGCAGGACCACTTAACCTGGGGTGGTATTGAAAATGAAAATATCTTTAAAATAGTAAGTTATGAAGGCTATTAGCTATTATGAAGAATTATGTTAGTGAAATTATAGACCCTCATCTTCTCCAACCTGCAACCATCATGGCCAATCAAAACTAATGTGGGACTGGCAAAGGCTCATTCTACTATTGATTGAATAGTGATGATTCCATCATTTCCTAAAACTTTTTGTGAGATGAGGTGTCCTTTTGGAAGAATTGATTACTTCTGAAATATATACTGGTATATATGGTCATCTCTCATCTGATTACAACATGTTTTTACTATGCCCAGATGCAATACTCATTTTAAGATCACAACATGAAGCAAACAGCTGGTCATTCCATTTAGTAAAAGTGTTTAGCATGTTTCATAGCTTGGTCACTTAAATCAGATCAGCTGTTAAATGTTGATAACAAATTTTGAAAACATGTTTTGTTCAATCTGTACATTTCTGTTGATTATAGCACAATTGTTACCTGATTTTTGGTAAAGCACACCAGTTTCCAAGGCATGTTCAGTCGGGAAGAGCTCATGTTGTGTGTCGGGGTCAACACATCCTCAGCAGCAATTTCCAGCTAATCCCATTGAGTGTGGTCAATTGTGCTCTTAAGTTGATCAGAGAATGCGGATAGTTCTTTAAAAAGTGTCCTTGTGGTATTGTATACTTGTGGTGCATTACATGCTGAAATCGGTTTTTGGCAATTATCTTAAAAACCATTGACTTTTGGATATGAAAATGTATTACTGACCCCCCCCCCCCCCCCATAATGTGGATTTTCAGGGTCAAGAGCTCCTTGAAGGTCAATCCCAACCGATAATGGTACAGAAATTATACCTATATGTGGCACCGATGGATATAGATAAATTAAATTCTAATTGGGGGCTCAGCTTTGAGATAAAAGTGCTGAACCCCAAAATTGGGGTTCAGGCCCTCAAAAATGGATTTGTTTTGGTTTTCGGCAATTATCTTAAAAACCATTGACTTTTGGATATGAACATGTATTACTGACCCCCCATAATGTGGCCATTCCGCACATTTTGAGTGGTTACACGACCCCCTATGTCCAACGGTTCTGGAGATATAGTCACGACGGGTGGTAGTACTTCGCGCAAAAAGGGGCGTGGCCATTTGACCCATTTCGCCGTCAATGGGAAATGTGTTACCAACCAAATATTGTTCGTGTACCTTCAATTAGTGGATTCATGAAGAGTTTTGCTCTGGACATACAAGTGCATACAAAACCACCATGAGCTACTAGAGTAATAAAGTGATGGCTATTATGTTTATTCACAGTTAAGATATAAGAAAGTGATTGTTACTCAGGGCATTCACAGTGAAGGTGTGAGTTTGTTTTGAAAGCGATTAATGTGTGATGACTCAATGGCATGTTGTTTTAATCAGTTGGTCCATATGATCTTGTGATCTAATCATTGTCAGATTCACCAGGGCAGGGGGGGGGGGGCGTTGGTGTGATACATGTATAGCAGTCTTCCCCAATGGTTGATCATGTGTTTGAAATGGCCAGTGGTTGATTGCTGAAGTTGACGTTTATGTTGACACTACGGAATTTATTGAGTCCCTTGATATACATGTAGATATTGCCAATGTTGAAATAAAACCATTTCAGTCCAAAAATTTTGACAAAAAATAGGAAAATATGCAAATATTGGTCCAAAAACTATTAATTCCCCCAATAAATTGTTTGAAAATCAAACTAAAAGAACATTATCAACCTATTGTTGGTGTGAAATTTCCAACTAATGTTTTGGCAGGTATGAAATTTCCAACTGTTGAAAAATTTGACGAAAGTTGGGGGTGAGACGCCCCCCCCCCCCCCAACACACTTGTCGCCACGTCTCTGTGAGAGAATTCCAGTCCTGAGGGCGGCCCTTAATTTTCAGGGCCCACATTATATTGTTAAGAGAGCTTTTGCATTTGCCATTATTAGAGGAGCGGCCAAATGCCAAAAGTGGTCGGATACCCCTACCATCGGTAGAACAAGTTGAAACCAACTTTTTCTGGAAGGTAAATCTATATCATTTATGAAAATGATTCTTGGCCTTGCCGGAATTGGTGGCAGCTATGTATGGTAAGACTATTTGTGAAGGTACCCTACCGAAAAATTAGCCTGTTTTCAGCGGTTGATCAGCTATACACAATTGGTTAAAAGTTAAGCACATCACCAAAAACAGAACGTTCTATTTGTTATTATGGGGTACATGGTGATACTAGATTGGAACGTTCTTATTTTTTCTGGTTTGTTTGAGATTTCACGACGTCATGGTAGAGAATGTAACGTTCTGCGTCAAAACATCATGACGATTCAGAGAAACTGTCGCCCGTCAACTCTGTACAAAACTAGCACGCTCAACCTAGCTTAACATGTCATTTATGTTTGGAAAGACTGAAGTATTCGCTACCGGGAGTATTAACTTTATTATCCTAACCCTACAAATATTGTAATGATAGGCAAAAACTTAACCCTCCCCCCAATGTCATAAAAAACTGAGTATAGCCATCGCCGAGGATTGGATCCCAGAATGATAGAATAATGCGTAGTATTTGCTTTTATTTAGTGTAGAACACACATAGCAAGTGTAAAATGTGGTTTTCCAACCATATTCACCATTAGAAGAGTATAAAAATCCAAGATGGCGTCCAATATGGCGGTCAGTTTTTATTTTAAGACTTTGTGAAGCGACATACGAAAAATCCCGAAAAGGAACGTCCCCAGTGGTAAAATCTATATTATTGTAATGATTACATAGAATAACATTTCATATCAAACATTAATTTGACAATTAGTCCATCTTTTCAATTGCTAAACTAATAGGTACAAATGTATCCCTCCATCCAATGTCATAAAATTCGAAATAAAGTTATCGCCTGGGATTGGAACCACGAGTGATAGCATTATGCGCAGTATTTTGTTTTATTTAATGTACAACATACATACGAAGTGACAGGTATGAATTTCCATCCACATTCACTATTAGAAGAGTATGAAACAGCAAGATGGCGTCCAATATGGCGTCCAATTTTAATTGTACCACTTAGCAAACGGACATACGAACGAACTATAAAGGGGACGTCCCCTGTGGCATATTGTATATCATTGAAGTGACTACATAGACGATAGTTCATATGGTACAGTAGTTTCACCATTAGTCCATCTTATCAGTTGGAGAATTAGTAAACAAAAACTTAACCACCACCCAGTCACAAACGTCCACATAATGGCGTCACTTGTGACTATAGTCCAGAATGCAAAGAATTAAGCAAATCGTTCGGAATTACTTTGTGTTGAATGTGTTGAATACAACGAAGAAACATAAAATGTTTAATTTGCATCCACATCTGGTCTTAGGAAACAACCAAAATCCAAGATGACGCACAACATGATGGCTAATTCTAATGTCAACACGCTGCGAACAATGAATACGAAAGCCGGTCAAAATGTATCATACGGCAGGTTCCAAATGCCACACCCTTAGCTATGACGCAGGTGTGACGCCAGGATTAATACTGGATGAAAATTTGTATTTGTTGAATGTATAGGTTGTTTTGTTTAGCAATTATCAGGAACTTTATATCAAATATTTGGAGAAAGACAAACCAACCAAAATAAAAAACACTTAGCGAAATTCCGAGAATGACTTAAAGGTACTCAACCCGATAAAACTCCTCTCAATTACTATTTCAATGGCTTCGGGGTCAAAAATATTTGATTCGAGTCGAGGAAGTCACCCATCAAAGCTCAGATTTGTTAGATATCGATTTTAGAAATCTATTATTTTTCATTATCGGGAATACTATCTGGCCCAGAACTCAATCAAAATTGCGTTAAAATTACCACTTGATTTTAGAGTTATTCATCCTTGTCTGTTTGAATAGATTTGGAGTACACATCCAGAGCAGATTACGGCAGTTATTAGTACTGATCTCGAGAACATAACAAATTTGAAAAATCAATATCTAATAACTCTGAGCTTTGTTTGATGGGTTCCTCGACTCGAATCAAATATTTTTTACCCCCAAAGCCAAAGAAATAGTAATATAGGACCCTCTGATCGGATTGTTGTTGTTGGAATCTGTTGAGATGGGGACCCTCTTTACGGGTTGAGTACCTTTAAATAGTTTAATTTGCCAGATCGGGTATCGTGTATCGATCTCCAATGCGCATTTGACTATTGTTTGACTCATTTGATGTCATTTTGAGACGTTAGGTAAGTAAAGCATTAACAATATGTAGACAACTGGTAATAATAGAGGATGGGCATTAACCGTTACAAATAATCACGCACTCGATGCGGTACGAAGTGATGTTGTAATGGTCAATGCTAACATATGACTATCATTAATATATTGTGACATTCTTGAATGTGCAGCCCTACTTAACATGTCCTTTTGAATGTCCACCAACATTTTCAGAGAGCCTTGCAACAGTTTTGGCCAAATGAAACATTAAATAACAGAATCTCCATCTGCTGTTATATTATATGCAGTAACGCAAAAAACTAAAATGGCATACATTTTGAAATCCAGCAAATAAGATATCTAATCGATCTCTGGTTTTGGCAAAGTGGGATATGAGTCCACGAGCAATCAAAGTTCACACATCATAGTCATTGCCTATTAACGTAACACGAGATTCATCATCGCACACACAGAAAATGCTCTTTAATGACATAACATGGGAGCACAATGTCCATATAATGCAATCAGCGTAAAAATAGGTTATAAAAAGGCATTATAGTGATCGAGAGGTTACTGCTTTGTATAATCGTCCGCATTTCGGCTCATAGTCAAATACGAGAACAACACCGCATACATATGCATATAAATTGTTCTCGCCATATGTTGCTTGATGTGCATGTTCTTCTGTACATTGATATTTTAGTCTCGACTAATATGTGAGTTAAATTGTTGTGAATGTCAATCGGATTCATATATGTTGCAAACAGAAGATATTGAGTTTCCGGGCTAGACTAATTGAAATTGAATATTCTATATATCGGGCGGATATCATATCTGTATTAGTTCTTATGGACGTGGGTCCGGACTACATGTATAGTAATATCTCTAATGCTAATACATTTTATTGATACATAGGTGATAGTGCGATAATCTCCACTGAACATACACGTTGGTGTTGCATTTATGAGTGCCGTTAGATTATAATCATAATCACGCAACTCACTAGCAAACCAGAATGTCACTAAAAAGTTGTGTTATCCACGGTTCTTTTGAGTTTGGTGTCATTTGAAATGGATAAAATGGTAAGTAATGAAGAACTGGAGGCTAGTAGCAAATATAAACACAATTGAAATGGCAACATGCATAAGGCAATTCACAATAAACAGTAGTTATTAGTCTTGATATATATATTCAGGTTGTGTGTATGGTTTGGTCTATGGCGATTTAGGCCATATTACGACATAAATTGTATTCTTATGGGTGGCGGAAAGACAGCGCCGATCTTATCGCGGAATCAATATATTCAGTCCATACATAAGCCGCATACCCCCAAACTGGCACAGATACTCTAAAGTTATTTCACTTAACACGGACCTCATATCAGTGTTGTATTCATAGCACCTTCGTCGTTGATCTATAGTGTTTTAGGTGGATACAAGTAACTGAGTGTAAGTCAGAGTGATGTAATCAACTAAATATCACTGGCATATAGTGTTGTGTTCTTGTTCACCCAGTAGAGTAATTTGCGTTTCTCAAGAAAACCTGGACATGCCATACTCAAGTGCCCATTGCTGTAAATGAATAGATTCACATTGTATGACTCATATTCAATGAAAATGTGGGAATTATAAATGTATTTCTCACATCCATCTGTCTCTATGTCTCTATAAACATATCGTCACTGGTGTCATGTTTGACCTTTAGTCACTGAGCGTTAATTGAATGGTTGGCTATCAGAGCCATGTAGTTTTTATGATTGATAAAAGCAAATGTTGCTCATCTCTATGAAGATAACATATATGTTAATGTTATTCCATTCCAAAATATTATTATTGAAAAGTTAACTTATCGACTACCTGCACTAGAGCGAACAAACAAACCATTTGAACAGTTGTTGAAAACGTCTGACACTTCAATAACAAATCCAACGCAAAGCATCACAAAAGGACGTCTCTTCTCTGGCTGTTGTACTTCTTCTCCAAATTGAAGATACATCCATATTATGGGATGCCATCTTGTATTTTGAGATCCATCTGATAGCGAGTGTGGTTCTCACATAATTATGCCGCACAAAATGACATCTACAACTGCGCATTTGTTGTTGTATTCTTGGTTACGATTCTCAGAGGTACCTTTGTGCGCAATGTTATAACTTTAGAGATGAGGAATGTTGAGTTTTGTGTTTATTATTTCGCAAATTAAAAGAAAATTATGTTAATGACAGAACTACTATTTCATATGACTAATGTAATGAAATGAATGTAATGAATCGCCACAATATATATACCACTGGAGACGTCATTTGTCCTGTTTTCCGTATATGTTTTCACGAAGTGTTATAAATTCGAGACATGACAAAGCTCACCTGATTTTTTGTTTATATACTTGACCACCATATTTTGGTCTCCGTCATCACCTAAACAATAAATTGCCATTTAATAATGGAAACACACATTGTAGCTAATACATCGCATAAGTAATACCATATGAGACGTTCTTTGCCCGCATATCGTATTAGTTGTTCACAAAGTGTTGACATTAAACTTAACTGAAATCCAAAATGTATGCTCATTTCTTTTTGACCTGTACTACAATCTCCAGTGGCTCATTTGTGTGGAAGTTTGTGACTGTAGGGGTGGTTAAGTTTTTTGTCTAATTATTTCATCAATATTATTGATAATATGGATCAATGCTGAATCTAATGTTTGATATGAAATATTCTATATAGTCAGTACAATGATATATAATATACCACTGGGGACGTTCCGTTTCTGAATTTGTCGTATGCCCGTTCACTAAGTCTTGAAATTAAATTGGCCGCCATATTGAACGCCATCTTGGATTATGATACTCTTCAAATAACAAATCTGGATGGCAACTTTCTCTGGCCAATTTGCATGTTTATTCTACATTAAATAAAACAAAATACTGCGCATTATGCGATCATTCGTGTTCCAATCCCAGGCGACAACTTTAGTTAGAATTTTATGACATTGAACGGCGGAATAAATTTTGGACTATTATTTGACCAATTGATAAGATGTATTATTGGTGAAACTAATGTTTCATATGACATGCTATCCTATATGGTCATTAAAATAATATACATTTTACCACTGGGGACGTTCCTTTTCTGGAATTTTCGTATGTCGCTTCACACAGTCCTAAAATAACAACTGAATGCCATATTGGACGCCATCTTGGAGTTTGATACTCATCTAATGGTTGGAAATTTGCAGTTTACACTTGTTATGTGTGTTCTACACTAAATAAAAGGAAATACTACGCACTATTCTTTCATTCTGGGATCCAATCCTCGGCGATGGCTATACTTAGCATTTTATGACATTGGGGGAGGGTTAAGTTTTTGCCTATTATTGCAATATTTGTAGGATCAGGAAAATAAAGTTAATACCTCCCGGTAGAAAATACTCCAGTCTTTCCAAGCATATATGACAAGATAAGCTCAATCCAGCGTACTAGTTTGTTACATAGTTGACGGACGACAGTTACTCTGAATCGTCATGATGTTTTGACGCAGAACGTTACATTCTCCACCATGATGTCGTGAAATCTAAAAAAAAACCCAGAAAAAATAAGAACTTTCCTATCTAGTATCACCATGTACCCCATAATAACAAATAGAACGTTCTGTTTTTGGTGATGTGCTTAGCTTTTAACCAATTGTGTATAGCTGGTCAATCGCTGAAAACAGGCTAATTTTTCGGTAGGGTACCTTCACAAATAGTCTTACCATACATAGCTGCCACCAATTCCGGTAAGGCCAAGAATCATTTTCATAAATGAGATATATTTACCTTCAAGAAAAAGTTGGCTTCAACTTGTTCTACCGAGGGTAGGGGTATCTCGAAAACTAAGGCCCTTTTTGGATTTGGCCGCTCCTCTATATATGTGTTGTTACGTACCGGTACGATTTTTTTCTACCGATCATCCTCCCATGGGTATGGGCGTAGGTGGAAGC
The DNA here is from genome assembly GCA_032622095.1 of Siphonodentalium dalli. NCBI lineage: Eukaryota > Metazoa > Mollusca > Scaphopoda > Gadilida > Siphonodentaliidae > Siphonodentalium > Siphonodentalium dalli. The sequence continues at coordinate 139,518,892 of CP136069.1, read as the reverse complement.
ATGTAGTGTCAAATTGTATATGGTGATCCACTATAAATATGATCAAATATCGGGTCTTTTAAAACCCGATGTCCATACATTCTGTACGTAATAAATAAAGTACAAAAATCTGTCGTTTTTAATTGCGCCAAACGTCACCACTTTATGGGCAAAGATGTCAGCGCCCAACGCAGCACAAACGTTTTCCGTACAAACCAATATTTTTCTCAAAAGCCAATTAAATTAGGATAAATTCACCAATTATATCATCCTTTAGATTACTGAGCATGTCTTCTATGCTCGAAACGTGGATAAATGACAAACTGCATGATATTCTTGGCATTTCTGACAAGTTCATCGCTCAATATTTGTTGAACTTGGCTAAACAGTCAACTAGCTCCATCAAGTTCATCGAAAAACTGAAAGAAACGGAAACAATCGAGGTTGACAACAACATCGTCATTTTTGCTAATGAATTGTGGCAAAAGGTAAATGTCAGAAAATCCCACACATAGACATGACTGATATTCTCAAAATAAGTAGCTCCAGGGAAGCTCTAAAGATTTACACTCTTTAGAGCTTCAGATTGGGTCAGTAGTGGCCAAATCTGATGCTCATACCTTTTCTAATTACAGGCGACAAAGGACTCCTGGTCGCAGATTCTGCTTGGTTCTCTTATTATGGTGACAATAAAGACAAGATTCCACCAAAAGTTCCGAAATCCGCGCCTTCATGAGCTAAAATAAAGACTTTTGTCATTTGTGCAAAAGAAATTGTTGTCTGTCTGTTTACGGAAGCGATATTTCACCACATGTTAATGCTGTTTGTCATGCGCAGTTCAATGTTTCATGATGGTCAATAAAACGTGTACTCCACCCCGAAGACGACTGTTGGAAATGTGTACTTGGAAGATATTATGGAAAAACTAAATTCTTTTGCTAAATGTTATGCTACTATGCCAATTTATTACATATGTAATAAAAATATTACCGAAAAATTATCAACATATACTTTTTAATAGAATTGTTGCTTCGAAAATATACTATTTAAAACGTGTACTCCAAGCCAGAATGAGAAAAAGTGTAGCCGAGTTAGATCATGCTTTATTACCCACTTCTACAAAATGTTGTATTATACTTTCAACAAGTTGTAGAAATATATTGGTGATATGAAGTAATTATTTTATTCAGTGAAACATAATCAGTTCTCACATTTGTCATGCATGGTGTCAAAAAAATGACATAATCACATCGTCGCGCATTGATAGCTGCGCGAACTGTGTTTGTATTCTAACACCCATAAGGTTTGCTTTCGTGTGCCTATTGCGTATATATATACAATAACAACATTTGTTCAAAATAAGCTTTAGTTATCAGAATCGATTTACTGCAACAGACTAATGCTATAAACCAGTCTTGAAACTGTATGGTAAAAAAAAGTCTCAAAACTTGTTAGGCCTATTTATGAACAATAAAATGGTGATATATTATCACTAAAGTGTCACTAAATACTAGTAAATAGGTTATTATAATTAGCGTTTGTTTCGCTAATATGAAAACATGTTACACCTAAAAATATTTGCTTTTGGAAAAGAGCATTCCGTGTGAGTCTATTCCTGATATGGTATAAATAAATAGCGTTTGTTTCACTACTGTGCGAACAACGGACGACCAGATGATGGTGCAAGTTTGTAGCTGTTAGTGCAGGGGGAAAACCAGGACAAAGAAAACTATAACAAAACGGCTACCATGAAGTCTGCTTATCCCAATCCCAGATACAGGACGAGAGTAGGTACCGTAATTAAACTGAACAAATAGACACTGAATGAAAAAAAAAACCCCGATATTGGCCAAATGTATGAGTCGGATCCGGAGTAGGGCAGTAGGCCTACACTTTTTAATGCTATTTCGATGTACACTTTATTATAATAGGAGAATGATTGTTTTGTTCAACTTTTAATGAAGTTAACAATGGTATAAGTATATATACCGTATAGTGATGCAATTATACCATATATCTTCCGAGTATCGGTACCGGTATACACACAATTTCCCCGAGTCGGCGTCAGGGCCGGAGTATGTCATTTTTTTGACACCATGCATGACAAATGTGAGAACTGATTATGTTTCACTGAATAAAATAATTACTTCATATCACCAATATATTTCTACAACTTGTTGAAAGTATAATACAACATTTTGTAGAAGTGGGTAATAAAGCATGATCTAACTCGGCTACACTTTTTCTCATTCTGGCTTGGAGTACACGTTTTAAATAGTATATTTTCGAAGCAACAATTCTATTAAAAAGTATATGTTGATAATTTTTCGGTAATATTTTTATTACATATGTAATAAATTGGCATAGTAGCATAACATTTAGCAAAAGAATTTAGTTTTTCCATAATATCTTCCAAGTACACATTTCCAACAGTCGTCTTCGGGGTGGAGTACACGTTTTATTGACCATCATGAAACATTGAACTGCGCATGACAAACAGCATTAACATGTGGTGAAATATCGCTTCCGTAAACAGACAGACAACAATTTCTTTTGCACAAATGACAAAAGTCTTTATTTTAGCTCATGAAGGCGCGGATTTCGGAACTTTTGGTGGAATCTTGTCTTTATTGTCACCATAATAAGAGAACCAAGCAGAATCTGCGACCAGGAGTCCTTTGTCGCCTGTAATTAGAAAAGGTATGAGCATCAGATTTGGCCACTACTGACCCAATCTGAGTCTCATACATGTGTATATCATGTATGTGACTCAACTGGGTCTACAAAATAAGTGTCCCTCTCATTCTCAACATCGTTACTCCGTTAGAACTAGGATAGCTGTCCAACAAATTAGACGATTCGGATTAAGACCTATTTTAATATTTGGACATTTATGTGGTCTTAATCCCTCATCATCCAACAAAGGGCGTGAAAACTTTGAACGCTACGAAGCCGTAAGAGTTATGTGGCAAGGGCATGCCCCTTTAACTTACACTGTTCACGTCCAATGACACAAATAAAACCATAAATAAAAAACACATACCTGTTGTTGGAATGTTTAGTATCATGACTTAACTAACTAGCATATTTGTTGTCACTATTAATCCATTAAAATTTTATCAGAATACACACGTCAGAAATATCAACATCGTCTGCGTGAGCGATTACGTGCCGTATTGAGATTACGCGCATGCCACACCAAAATTATTTCGCAGTATCATTGTTCCAGACCACATAGGAGCAGGCTGATTTTTATAGACATTATGGGATCTATATCCTTATAATTTTTCGGAGTGAATGATTTTTGTTGACATCTATATATTAAGTATATATGTAGTAAGCGCTAGATAAAAACGCTAACTGGCTGTCAAACCACATACAGTACAAAGACGCAAGGAAAGCGAGAGTGGATGGGTGTCAAGTAGACCTTCAGTTTCAACAATTGGAAAGTTTATGCCTAACATGTTGAATTTGTTTTGATATGCGAGTATTACTGTGGTCATATATTTAATGTGAAATTTGTAGTGATAAATCAAGATATATATAAACACATATATATATAGCATCGTCGTCGAAATTGCTAGAAGTTTCATAGCAGACGTCTAAATACGATTTTGGGCGCAATTTATTACCGGATGGGAATATATTCGCTGGCACGTGGTCTTGTATTTTATACATATAAAATCGAGCTTCGCTTTGATAATTGAGAATGACACAGCTACGAAAATGCATATATGTATATGAGTTCAATTATTCTATATAATTTGTAGCCGCCACACAGATGTGATATTTGTAAGCTCTGTGTGCGCACAGGTATGATTTTAGTCGAGCGACTTCTGTTTTTATCAGCATCGTACAGGCCTATACGACCTGGTTGTTTACTTTCTCGTGAATGCAATGGGTTAATGTGGTATATAGGCTATAGGTATATATTTGTATTTATCGCAGATATTAAATACTAATTTTGCCGCGTGAACACATTAATAGTTGAATATGATTGGCTACTTGAAAATAAATAGTACGTCTCGATTGTAGAAAATCAAAATTATTTTATTCTTTGCGAGGCCGATCGTGCGACAAAATGTCCTGCGATTTTCCACCGCACACGCTATGATTTTACCTATATATAGCCTATAATATACATGTAGGCCTAACCGGTGCCCAATATTTGTCATACGATATATATCGCATCGTACGCGTGTGCGGCGCGCTTAAGGCATGTTTAGGTTTTCCGTATCAATAATAATATTATATGTCGGCCGGTCTATTGCCAATTGTGTAATTTCCAATTTAACACAGTCAGGCAACTATTTTCGGTACGGTAGCGTATGTACAGGTACATACTTCAATTTATCTCTCAAGTTTTACAATATACGTTTAAACACGTACACATATTCGCCGTATTAATGACCATATATTCTTTTAAACATATACATGTAATAGGATGACCATACTTACCATTACGTACTGTAGAAAACATTAACACATCTGTTTATTTGAACGTTGATTTACCGTTTTCTCATTTTACTGGAAAAAGCGGTAATAATCGGTAACCATCGGAACGGCAGGATTTTTTTCTCGATTCGATTATAAACAGGCAAACGAAAATATAGTCGAAGTGCCGTTTCAGTTAATCTGTTCATCACTAGAAATGTGTTGCTGTAAAAGCCAGCTTTGGTCACTAGGACGTAACAACTACATATACAGATGCCAAAATATCGAACATAGGCCCATGTTCCGGCTTTTGGTCAAAGTTTTCGATTTGTGAACATTTCATGGGGCAGGTGGTCGTTGAATTCATCGATTACAACTGATTTACTTACCCGAAAATCCACAGGAATACGAATATAATCCACATAAGTGACTAATAATAATAACTATTACCCATGCATATCATACTCTCGTCGAATCTTGACATACCGGAAAGCTTGAAAGACCAAGCATCCGGTTAACCGGTTAATCAATTTGAATTTCAAAACTAATAAAATAATTTCCGTATCCCTTCAAATATTGTTTACTTAAGAAAAGGCATCGTTATTTTTGGTACAAAAATATCAATGGTATAATTTTGATAAGAACACTTGTATGATGAAAATGTCAACAAAACCAGACGAACAGACCCTTATTATTGTTATTTATCAAACAAACAGCATTTGGCGCTAATGTGCTATCTATAAATGCCAACAATTTGACCCAGTTGATATTTCCATATCTGCACGGCATATATTGATTTTCACGAGTAATCAAATTGTTTGGCCTTTATTTTAGAAGCGTGACGTCATCATTATCGTCTGTATTTGAAAATGGTGATATGTTTTCGACTCAGAGATTAAACTAACAAATCTGTAATTCTGACAACGTTTATATCACAATCTATGTTTGAACATAAAGAATACTATCTCCACTACAGGTAAGACTCATGTATTTGTAGAAAATTTAAGATAGAATGGTATTTTGAAGGGGTTATATCAGTGGTCACTGGTGTTGACCTGCTTCAAAATTCGTGCTAACTTGGTTTTCAGCTCTTTTATTAGATTAGAAGGGTTAAGATAATCGTAAATGTCCAAATATGAAAATATATCTTAACCCGAATAGTCTAATTTGTTGGACTAGAACTAGGGGTGCCACGATTAATCGTATAATCGATTAACTGTTGATAAAGCCGAAAATCGATTACCATTTCCATCGTTGATTAATCAGCGTTATTTATATCGGACTTCAGAAAATGCCGGGTATTAATGAATACCGTGTTTATTTTACACAGTTTAACTCTTTCACTGCCGATCGCGACTTGAGTCGAATTACCCATACACTGCAGATCACGTCTTGAGTCGAATCCTGACACCTTCGTCCCGTAACATCAATCCATGGAAAGTAACTCTATAATATTATGTGAAAACAGTGTACGTGATCAGGTCGGGCACACATGCAAAATGGTCTATTGAGCTCATTTCGTCTATCATAGCCCGATTGAGCTACGGTTTTAATGTGATTTACATGCCTCTACCGATTGCGGACAATACAACGAAAATACGACACAAGAATCGATGTTCATTAGTTGCATACCACTCTGATTTCGACAAAGAAGCAAAAAACTCAACGACTCACCACGGCTTAGGTGCAATTAACAATGTTTTAGTTAAGACCTGTTAGCGGTTGGTAGTGTGTTTCCCGAAAATATAAGATTTTGTCATAAAAACTAGGGAAATATCCATTTGTTTTTGCAGATTATTTCTTTTTGAAGGTCAAGAACGTTCAGTTCATGTGGCTTACCTGATTGGATAAAGCAAACAGCTTCATTCTGAGACGACTATTTGTGAAATGCATTGCAAACGCCATGCAGAGAAGACAACTACGGAAGCATGTTTCACAACCCTACTTTGAAATTTGGAAGCACCTCGCGTAACATTACAGTTATACAAATATGGTTGTCCATTTGTCGTTCCGTACATTCCAACAGATAGATTTTACATTGAAATCCCACAAGAACGTACCAGTAATCCCCGGCATAAACGCAACCAATCATATTATAGCTTACAAACCGTGTTTGCGAACACAATTGTGAATGGGACTTCCTTAAATTGGATGAAGATTTTCATTTGATCAACAGATTTTGATGATTCTTTCTTACCGTTACTAATGGTAAATTATTCAAAACAGATTGATTTTGAATCGTCCAAAAGGTATTAAAGCCGTGGTGAGTCGTTGAGTTTTTTGCTTCTTTGGCGACATCAGAGTGGTATGCAACTAATGAACATCGATTCTTGTGTCGTATTTTCGTTGTATTGTCCGCAATCGGTAGAGGCATGTAAATCACATTAAAACCGTAGCTCAATCGGGCTATGATAGACGAAATGAGCTAAATAGACCATTTTGCATGTGTCCGACCTGGTGATGTAATCAATTTTGTAACTAGAAACTCCCGGTTTATTTGTTTTATATTTCGGGATGTCGGCCATCTTGTTTTGTGATTAAGTGGTCGCTGTCACGTGACCCTCCTGGTATGGGAAGTGTTTTCCATTTCACAGAGACCAATACCTACCTGCATACCAAGTTTCAGGAATATACCTCTGCATATACAAAAGTTATTGCGAAATACCCAATAATATATGTATTTAGCAGAAATATACTAACTTGTTTTCGGTTCTCAATACTAACACCAACTTACATGCCAAATTTCGTCAAAATATCTCTGCAGATACAAAATTTATTGAGAAATAATGAATTTTCCTTATATTTCGGTGTGGCGGCCATCTTGTTTTGTGATCATGTGGTCATGGTCTCGTGACCCTGGCAGACTGGGAAGTGTTTTCAACTCGCAAGTCCAATATATAACTGTGCACTAAGTTTCACGAACCTTTACAGATACAAAAGTTATTGAGAAATACCCAATCAATATGTATTATTTAGCAGCAATATACTAACATTATCTTATATTTCGGGATGGCGGTCATCTTGTTTTGTGGTCACATGATCGTGGTCACGTGAAATGTGACACTGGCGGACTAGAACATATTTTCTATTCCCAATACTGATACCTACTTACATACCAACTATTATGAAAATATCTCTACAAATACAAAAGTTATTGAGAAATACATAAATTTTCTTATATTTTGGGATGGTGGTCTGAGCTCTATAAGACTATATATCTATTTTAAACTGACTTAATAGGTTGGAATCAAATGCCATATCCATGTTCATATGGAAGGTGCCCAATAAGTCTTATGCCACATGTGAACTTAAAGGTACTCAATCCGATTTGATGGTCCCCATATCATCAGATTCCAACAACAACAGTTTTTTTGAAATTCCGCTTCTGTTATCAGAATCAATTAATTGCCCAAAAATAATGCTAAGGCCAAAAAAAAAAGATTGTATGTTTCCGATAACGGAGTGAAAAAATTAGGGTAGGTAGGTAGGGTAATGTTTTTTTTTAATTTTATTTTGATATTTTTTATCCAGCTGCAGAAATATTGAATTACCTCGACCGAAGTGACATAAAATGCCAACTTGTGTTGTGGGGAAAGTATTACTTGATAAACACAGTGGAAATAGACATTAAGATTGATGAAAGATCAAACTTACTTCATGCTTAAGTATGTTATTTATTATTCACATACCACATTTTCATAAATTTTGCTATAAACTTGGTACGAAATTGATGTCACTAACTTTTATAAGAATTTTACCCATAATACCGCCATTATCATTATACCTTACTTGTATTGTGACGACTACATCCCATTGTCTGGAGGTAGCCAGTACACCCAACCTAGCATGCCTGGTTTTTGGAAACAGAAGCTGTACCCCTAACATATGTGGTGATAACCTCTATGCATGTATATATACAGATACACACACCATGTCTGTTGATAGTGCTCCTACCGGTACTCTCGGGCTCCAAATAAAAGTGCAGGCCCAAATAATAGTGCAGGGGAAAAATTCCATTGAAAGTTAATAATAGCACAGTGGAAATGGAAACTCTGAGCAAAACATCAACTATAGTTAAAAAAATTATAGTACATGTAGATCAAGCATAGGAATCAACATAGTATGTGTCATGTAGTGTTTTGAATATGTACATGCATAAAGTTATAAGCTCATCAATTTGGTATCAGAATCATATAGAAAATCTTGAATTTGTGCTGATTTCAATTTTCATAGCCTCAAAATTAATAAACTTACAGACTCAAATAAGCACTGTGCAGGGAGGAAATTTCCCAAGAAAATAATAAATGTGGGTGCATGTTTATTTGGAACCCATGAGTATGTTCCATAAGTCCCAAGAAAGGCATACAGGTAAAGCAGGCATGAGATCCACTCTCATGAAATTAAAATTGAAAAATTAATGCCCATCAATCAACAACCCATCACACACCTGGGGCTTTTGAGACAACTGTCACTTCATGGTCACTTTTCACAGGCATATGTTAGAAACCATGTGTTTTGCACACTAATGTTCATCAATATTTATGAGCATTAGTGGTTTTTTACAGTGAAAAATGTTTTTTGTTTTTTTTTTAGAAAATTTTGACTTTTTCTCAAAATATCAATAAAAAGATTAGGGTCGGCAGGTTATTTTTAGGGTCGGTCGATGTACGGAAACATAGCATCTTTTTTTTTTGGCCTAACCACAGTCCACTATAGTATAAAATTGCCCAAAATCTGTTATTTATCAACATTTTGTACAATGAAATTTTGCTACTTTGTCATATATCTGACACAAAAAAAACACTTGATTTTAGAATTATCCATCTTCATCAACTTTCATACGGCCAATAAATATTCCAGGTGGTTAAAGATAATAGATTTAAAAAATTTATATCTGCTTACTCTGAGCTCTTGAGGAATGGGTTCCTCGATTTGAATAAAATATATTTTTTACCCCCGAAGCCAAATAAAAAGTAACTGAGGGGTGCTTAATCGAATCGAGTAGCTTTAATAGTAAGGTGTGAATTGTTGAAAAGGTTGGTGTAAGGATTTATGAAAATAGCTAATCGTTATCGCCAAGGTATGGGTTAAACATCAGCCGATCGTGATCGGCCTCTCGTTTTTAAATGGAGTTATGGCTTATGGATTTTCGTGTCCGAACTGAAAATAGCTGATCACTATCGATAAGGTATGGGTTAAACATCTGCCGATCGTGATCGGCCTCTCGTTATGATATGAATAAAAATTTTCCAGCAGAATTCTGAGGTCAAATCAAATAACATATCAAATTGGATAAAACTTGTGAAATAAGTTCTATGACAATTTTAGGTACCACATAAACAGATTGCTCCAAAAGCTCAGAGACTAGCAGAGGAGGCTGCTGTGAATTTACAGAAAAAGAATGCGTCCTACAAACTAATATCTGATGACGACGATGACTACCAACAAGCTGCTACACCATCAAAGGTATGCAGGGATTTTTAGGACAGGGGCAGAAAAATGGGCCCCAATGGGATATAGTAAGTTTTTTACCTATTTATGACCCCCGAAACATACTCCCGCTCCATTAGCATAATTTACGAATAAACAATCTAAGAAGAAATACACTGAACTGTTTGATTACTCTGTGTTTCACAATAGGGCCCTGCGAATCGGGTGTTTATACTTCAAATCGAATGTCATATTGAATCAGGCAAATGATTCAAAATTTTTAATGAGGCAATTGAGTTCATATACATATAACTTCGAAGAAACACCTAAAATTGCTTGGCAAAAACCGTCTGGTGATTGTCGATGTAGTGCAATATGCGCAGATTATTCACTTACATGTATCTACACACCTTTATGCATTTTCTGTGCCTAAGCAATCGTTGAGTACAGATAAGAGCATACATGCATGAGAGAACCAATGTCGACTAAATATGAACAAGTGTACCGCGTGATGCCTGTTTCATTTCATTGAATAGCGCAGTAATTTTTTTACACTTGTGATGATTGTGTTGTCCGTCTCTTGAACTGACAGACTTACCAGACAATGTTTACAAAAATACTCAGGACTTAGATTCAGACACACTTTACTCAAATCAAACAAAGACCTAAAATCTGCCATACATGTGTGATGGAATTCCCATGATTCCTGGAATGACACTAGCACACAGTCTTGTTTGGCAATTTTGTTGTTCACTTATGTCATTCATTCAGACTGGGTCAATTAATTATAGATTAGTTGGCAATAACATTACATGTCCTGCCATCAGACATAATGGTATGTGTGTACGTTTAAGTCATTTACTATGTTATTGTAGTGAATTTTCTTTTCTGGTAAGAGCATTGTGGTCTGTAGAAATCACGGTAATGCACTTGTCACCAAAGATTTGACAAAATCCAAATCATGGTAGCCAATTTCAAATCGAATCGAATCAGACAAACGATTTTGAATCGAATCGATTTGCAGGGCCGTATTTCACACTGTAAATGCTTGTTCCTATATCCTCCGTATTGCCAAATTATAAGCCTATATGGCAAAATTTTCTCAACTGAAAGGGTCCGTACCCTCTCATAAAAAATGGGTAGAAAAATCCCTGGTATGATTGCTGATACATTAATATCTTATTCACTGTTAATGGTATAATCTTTTTTATACAACTATTAAAAAAAACAATGACTCCAGTTTGAATTATTTGATTGGAACCAAAGTTGGTAATAGTGTTTTTGAGCCAATAGTACAGGTCAAGTTCAAATGTTGGTTCACTACAATGAATTTTGCATTAGTTATTGGCTTTATTTCCCTTTTTCGACTGGTAATTTACTTGCTTTTATAGTAATTTTATGGGCAAATAGACAGATGTATTCAGCCACATCCCAGCTGTTCTCTCGTTAAATGTAATATTGCTGATACATGTATATGTAGGCCTATAGGTAATCTAACTACATCATATAAGGCAATGCTGATATATTTAAACCATAGTTTATTGTTAATAAGGCCAAAAAAAATAATGATTTGTTTCCTATTACAGTGCCAAAAAATTCCAGGTAGGTAGCTATAGGTAGGGAATTTTTTTGTTTTTGGTAATATTTTTTTTTTTTAATTTACCCGAACATTTAAAAGGTACATTAATGCTTACTCTTTAAACTTGTGTTAAAGCTGTCCATGTATATTGCAAGTAAAGAGTTAATGTAGCACAATAATATGATAAGTATTGTCAATGTGGACAAACAAATGCCTCCCAGGCAATCAACAATGCAGCTCTCTTGTAATTATTCTCCCAGTTTAGATTGTGGTGGCACATCTTCCTCAGAGGAGAACATTGACATATCAACAGGCCCAAGATTAACACCATAATAGGGCTTTTCTATGATTTATAATAACATAACTTGTAAGATATTAACCCAAACCTCACTTAAATATTTGGTCATACACCTCAGGACCTAAGACACACCTCCACTGGCAGGATATCTCACATGCACCTCAGACACAGCCCACACCTTGACTGAGGTACCACACCTCAGCATTCAAATTGCCCCCAACTTTGAAGTACCTTATACACACTGGCATATGCATGCTTGTAAGATTTATACACCCAGAAGGGTGTTTGATATGGTAGTCTGGTAGACATGCAGTCATCTTTATACTGTCTGTATACCGGTACATACTAGAAACTATGCATGAACACTATGAATCCTTGATTGACTGGGGAGAGGAACTTTAAATTCTGATATAGAAAGTCTTCTACATGTATATTGCTCTCTAACAAATAAGACTTCTTCCCACAAGACATGGGAGTTGAACAAACAAGATTACCACAGGCAGGTTTTAAAGACTGCAGATTTATTGGTGAGATTGGGATTCATCTGCAACCACAAATGGACATGTATTTTAATAGAAGTAAATTTTTTTGAAAATTCCATCTAAAATTATTGCTGCTTAATGTAAACATAGTATATCTACTATATATTTTGAGAACTACGTATATGTGTGTGTATGTGTGTATATATGGCACTGTAGTTAACCCTTCCATGACTGAAGCTTCCTGAATTTTTGCAAAAACCCTGTGCCAATGCATTCTCTTATATATGCGAGTCTCCCATAGGGCACCTCGCATATATGAGAATGCATTGGCCTAACAATAATTACATTGACCTTGTAAGCCCGTGCATTCTCTTGTATATGCAAGGTTCCCTATGGCAGACACGCATATATAAGTGAATGCACTGGCACAGGATCTTTAACTCTTTCATGATGGGCACTGCGCTGGTGCAGCATTAAAGACTCTGTCAGTGCATTCTCTTATATATGTGAGTCTCGCATAAGGAGCCTCGCATATATAAGAGAATGCACTGGCTTACAAGATCAAGGTAAATATTGTTTGGCCAATGTATTCTCTTATATATTCAAGGCACCCTAAGGGCGACTTGCATATATAAGAGAATGCATTGGCACAAGGTTTTTGCAAATTTCAGGAAGCTCATGTAAGGGATCTTTAATGCTGCACCAGCATGCTTCCCATCATGAAAGGGTTAATGCCGCACCAGCACGCTTCCCATCATGAAAGGGTTAATTTAACTATTTGTTTGTCGGTTTCCAGAAGCGAAGTAGAGACAAGCAGAAGAACATCAGAAAGAGGAGAGAAGTTGAAGAGTCAAGCAGTGAAGATGAAGGGTAAGCTTCTTGTATATGTTTATTTTTATCTATCTTTATTAGATGTATTTGTATATATATTCCGACAACAGCATTTGTATGGGGTAATATAGCCAGGCATAAATGACCCCCCCCCCCCCCACCCCACCCTCCTCCTTAAGAAAATATATCTGTATATATCTTTTCTGACAGGCTCATTTGGTCATGAAACGAAAACCATTTTTTTAGCTCAAATTGACAGTCAAGTCCATTAACAATTTCCTTTGGCACACCCTACAGGCCACCTCCCTCATCTGATCATCACCAAACCTCATATGGGTCTTCGGATGACCTTTAGATGGGAGCCATTGATTGTTTCCAAAATGTGTTAAAATAAATTTAAAGATGAATCCATTGGCACACACTGCAGCCTGCATTTTTTTTTTTTTACTGGCTTTTTTCTTTATTATTCTATTGACTGCTCAGCATAAAATTAACACCTCCCCTAGTTGAGCTACAGTATCATTGACACTTTAATTTTAGTTCTTAACAACAAATTTGGTATAGAAGTCATCTACCAATTTCTGGAAAATAATAAGATTCGTTTTAGGTACCGGTATATATCACAAAACACTCAATTTACATGTACTGTACATGAAAGATACTATGGGAGACTCACATATATATGAGAATTCACTGGCACAGGATCTTAATGCTGCACCAGCGCAGCTCCCGTCATGGAAGGGTTAAAGTGATGTGAAAAACTCCGGTAGGATGATCAAATAAAAATGTAGAATTATCTTACTCAAAGTGTTATTTTCACAAATATTAGATCCAAATTGACAACACACACTGTCATTCTTATATATTAATTGAATGCAGTGACTCTCAATCTCTGATAGTGCGTCCCGAATCAAAGTGAATATTTACAATTGAGCGTAATTCTGATGATGTTTTCTATGGAGTAGTCTGGTCGATTTGTTTGAGATTTTCAACGATGTTAGTAGAATGCTGTATTCTTCCAGATGGCATAGTGCCAGAATACTCAATTAACAGTCCATAATATGTCTTTAACACATTGAGTGCCAGCTACAAGTTATCTCGTATTTTTTGCATGTAATTGAATAGGAGTTGGCACTCAACGTGTTAAGTCATAAATAGAAAATAGGTTTATGATGGTCTGCACTCATTTCTGCCGAATCACAGTGATTAATGATTTATGGCGATTCACCGCAGGATCCGTAGCTGTCATAACAACAGTTGTTACATGATCCGACCCTTCTTTCATTGTATAAACCCATTCTATAATACCGGTGATCAATGACCATTGTATAACATGAAATAGCGCCAGATGTACTGAAAGTTATTGTTGCATGGAAATGTGACTTTTGCCTTCCAGCTCATTGTATGTTTACTTTCCATATGCTACGTATGCTAAATCGATATTTGTGACTATTGATCATTTTATAGTTTGAACAAATATTTCATTAAATTTAAGTCATTAAATAACTCAAAGCATGTAATTTATCTGGCTCTATTTCTTGATGCGGAGACCACGGAAAAACTTCCGGCTTGACAATTGAAGCCGCTTTTAGTTTCTCGTCCAATTTAAGTTCGTTTATGGATTTTATGGAGGTTTTGGATCAAGTAGTAAATAGAATCTTCAACTGGAGATCTTCTATATAATAAACAATCAGGTGGTTGCTAAGCCACAAATCACCGTGGAAAAATGGATGTCTACACTAAACTAAATAACAACTAAACACATGTTTGAGTAGATAGCCAGTGTCTTTATTCGCATAAGAGTCGACACCAGATAAGCACACCAGAAAACCACTGGATGGAACTTAATATGCAAAAGCTTCCACAATACATAATACAACATAATATACAACATACGTTGACATCTTAGCTTGATTGAATATTCAATTTTGCACATCGATGTATGAGTATATCGTTTAACCCTTTACCCAACAAACCGGCCAAAACCGGCCAAATAAATCTTCAACAGCCTAAAATATCTTCGGTCTGTCTCAACAGAACCATACAAATATGGATATCATTGGAACCGGCTCCTTGACCACATTGTGATAGTTACAGTTATGCCCTGTGCCAATGCATTCTCTTATATATGCGAGTCGACCATAGGTCGCCTCGCATATATAAGAGAATGCATTGGCCTAAAAAAAACTTTTTACCATTTTTTCTTACATTCTTTAACAATTTTATAATTTTTAATGTGTTAAGCCAATGCATTCTCTTATATATGCGAGGCGACCTATGGTCGACTCGCATATATAAGGGAATGCATTGGCACAGGGCCCTTCTGTTGGGTAAAGGGTTAAATAGTATATTCATATATTTTAATTATGATAATTACATGTAATGACTACAGGCAACATGTCATTCTAATCTATGTACACTAATCCTACCCAAATCTCCAGCGGTTTCCAGTTTAGCATTCCTGCGATAAACCAGAGACAAAAACCACATTTTGTGTGGAAATCTCTGGAAGCGTTGAATGCCACATGCCCAGTGAACATAACATGTATTATGTATTTATTAGCATATATATATAATATTTCCACTCAATACGTATGTATGTTTTGTCCGCTTTGTGATCAGATATCACGTTTCGTTAATTAATGTGTTATACATCTGTTATTCATTATTATTGAATTATACGTCATATGACTATAATTATACTTATATAAGTTATATAACTATATACTCACATAACCATATTTATATATAAATATACGAATTTCAGTTGTCACTCCAAAAGAAGAACTGGCTAAAGTGACCCGACTTAATTACGCACCAATGAAATTATCTCACTATAGCGCTACATTCATCATTGGCTAACTAGGTAAACTATAATTTTGTTAGCCAATCACATACTGATACTCTAGACAACTCAGTTGTACTCGCACGTTACGCTACAGACAATAATTTTGGGCTAATCTACGAAATGCTCAAAACATGTAGTCATGATTCGTGAGAAATTTTCTATAAAAAAATATGAGGATGTTTCGTCTTTGATGTGGTTTGTGTGTATTGATTTTACTCTTTCGTCTTTTCATCAGGAAATCAGCTGTGGTCCGTAAAACTGAAGCAGTTAAGAAGGAGGATTCTTCAGATGAATATAGCGAGAGTGAGAGAGAACGACTGAGAGATTTGGAAGCACGAGACCAGCTAGCAGATCGGATGAAGCAGAAAGATAAAGATAAAACTCGACAGATTGTTTCTAAATCAGACAAAAAGGTTCATATAATAAGTTTTGTGTCAACCCTTTCTGTTTAAAATACTCATTGAGCAGTGGTTTCCTTTGGAGATGTTCAGATGATAAGTTCAACAAACGGTCATTTTGTTGAACTTATTATCTGAACATTTACCCACCAACAAAAAGGAATCATTCTGTACCATTCCGTTATCTTAGGCCATGTCATCTTTTTCAAGCAATTCTGCACAAATGTGTGCTCAGTATTCACCTTAAGTCTAAATTGGCATCTGAACTAGATTCATCTATATGTACCAACACATAGTGGATCAGTATGATAGAAGAGTAATTGTGAGATCTATATCATTTGTGAATTTTTTTTCAAAAACTTATCCCAAGTAAAACATAATTTTTTTATATGTTTTGGAGGAGTCAATGCAGCCTCAGATGTGAGGAATTTGCTTCTATTGATGTCATGTTTCAAAATTTTCTCATGCATAGATGAACTATCGTCAGCCAAATGGGTTCGTTTTCCGTTCCGGTGTGGCCAAATTAGGGGAATCTAAAGGCCTGCTGTGCTTACGACATTGCATGTGTGCCATAAACTGATAGGCAGCAACACATCTGTGTGGTTCTGTGTATACTCTAGTGTTCCAAATAAATGTGCATACATGTTTATTAATTTCGTAAAACATTTCCTTCCTGCAAGTTGCTTATATCGGTCTACATGTTTATTATATTTGCTCGCTCCACAGGAAATTCAAGTATGTTTTGTTGACAATAAACCACTGGGAGGTACTACATTTATTCGTTGATACCAGCCATATGCATTTTGGCAGATTTTCATAATGACACACATTTTGCATGACTAGTATTGCTAACAAATGTATGCTGTCAAGAACAGGATTTTACTCCTAAGATGTTGTATTTGTTTGTGTTTTGACAACTGTGCTGAAGAGGGACAATGGAATGGGTATGACAACCATCTCAGATTACATGGATAGGATTTGCACTTGCAGAACACTGTGTATGTTTATGCTCATTCCGGTAAATTTCTCTATCCCCTAATTGTAAATTGACGATCAGTTGGTTTTGAACTGTACTTCCCTGCACGCTTATTCATATCTGCATGTATATTAAATTTGATCAGGATTTCCACCCTGCATGTTTATTTGGGATTGCATGTTTATTTGGAACACAAGTATGACTGTTTGTCTCTGTCGTCTGCTTATATATCCTGAACATCCCTCCAGATGAATAATAGACCATTCCAATGTGTAATGAAATAACTGAATGGCAGAATTAATTTTTTAATTGTAGGCATATGAGGAAGCTAAGAAGAGACTGCAGCTAGAATCGGAAGACAGGAAGAAAATAATTCCGGAGATTCGAAAAAAGTCAAGACGAGATTATCTTAAGAAACGCCATGTTGACAAACTGGATGACCTAGAAGCTGAGATTGTTGACGAGCAGTTCCTATTTGGCGGTGACAAGTGAGTTCAAGTTTATAGGTAACCATTATAGGTATGTGGGTATCTGTCCAGGTAAAACAACTGCCAAGGTAAGCGAAACCCTTACATGGAGGCAGCAATTTGTTACTTCAACTTTGAACATTTAAATGACCATAGCGCTTTATATGCATGACAATGTACCCAGTGTTGATACGGGACTAAAATGTTCTCTTGCCAAAAGTTTGGCGATTATGAAATTTTTGTTTGCCAAATTCCAAAAAGACTTGCCAAATTAAAATGAGGGTCTTATAAATTGGGGAAAAATATATTCATCTGTTATATGATGCCAACTTTATGCCTGAAAATAAAATGTATCTGCATATACACAAAAAATAAATGCTTTCGACATTGCTACACAGTTAAGAAATTTAGTACAAGTATCTGTCATCAAAATGGATTAAAATTGATGGTTACAATGGCTGCGCGCATGACCTGCACAGACAAAGAGGATTAACTGCTGCAAAACAATTTTATAAATATTTTGCTTTTTATCTTTCTTACAAACAGATTACTCATATCAGCTTCAAGAAAACTTTACAAAACTTCGCTTTTTCTAACTGTCATATTTTAACCACAGTCATTAACTGTCCATGTATCTTTGAATGTTCGTTTTGTCAATTGTTTAAGTCTCTTAGTGGATTTCGAATGTGTGTTCTATGTGTGGTTTCCAATTTCTGTCTGTCTATTGTATTGGATAATACGCCTTTGATGATGTATTCTAACTAGATTGTTCATATCACAGAATTAAAAACCCACTTGCCAAACGTTTTTACTAATTGTAATTTGTTTTATTTGCCATTGGCAAATTTGGCAAATGGCAGTGCCTACCCTGAATGTACTAGGGTCCTGCGAATTGGAGATTTTTATCGAATCGAATATCAATTCGAATCAACAAAATCAAATCGAATCATATCTGTGTGTTGCATTCTCAATTAGGCAAGTTAACTATTAAACGATTTATGAAAGTTCTATGAACTTCCATGAAGTTTAATCATAACTTTTGTGGCGATCAACCGTCGTTCGCTATACTCTTAACTTCAATTGATAATTGTCAACAAAAAAAAACAGATCAAAATTCCATGCAGCTGTCTTGACGATTAATATAGAATCACTAAATGAATTATCGGAATTGAAATCACGTGAAATTTCTACAGTTTGCATGTACATGCAAAATTGCAAATTGACATTCGGAAACACCCATTGTTATAAACTTGAAAATGCAACAACAGTCGCAAAACAAGACAGGAGTAAAATGTAATTCGCAGACATAAGTTCATAACGGCATAAGTTAGTCAAGTGTCAAGGAATGCTCTGAAACTGAAAGTCAACTTCAAAATAAAACACCGCCCACATACACTTTTCGACGCCGGAAACACTTGTTGTTTACATTCTCAGCATTATTACTTTACACGGAATCTGAGACAGATAGTTGGCGGATAACACTAGCAGTTGCTCAGTCTCATAGCTATTATAATTAATGAGCATCGTCAGTCCATCGGCGATCTCCGAGCTTTTGACTACCATGTTCGAAGCTAGAATTCAGACATATTTTGTCATCCTATACATTTGCGATGTACAATAAGAATTATAAGGTGCATATATTCATAATTTTCGGGAATTAAATGGCACAGAAACAGCTAAGATCGATGTGTGTACTTGTCTAGTGATGCGGACCGGACCGGACCATTGGTGGTCCGGTCCACTGCCAATGCGGTCCAGTCCGGTCTGGTCCAGGCCATTCCGGTCCGGTACACATTCCTGGACCGGTCCAAAACGGTCCGGTCCACCTATAATAGGCTATATGTTAATGAATTCTCTGTTTTCTCATAGTTTTTACTATGTATAGTACAAACTATAAGGTTACTGAGTTCAGTGCATTGCAATGAGTCCATATATGTTAAAACTTATATTGTTTGCCGATTGTATGCATCATTGTCTGTCTCTGGTCGGATATACTGGGAATGATGCACGATAATAGTATTTCTAGTAATGCGAACATGCACTAATTAAATGTATTGGACAGATATATAGCCAGGGCCAGAATGTGTTATAACCAATCTAACATGGCACTCAACTGATCGTATGCATGATTCGTATCATACTTATTTTCATTAAATTGAAATTTAAACGAAATAACTATACTGATGACAATTATACAAATGTGTACTAATATGACTACTACATTAATATTGGAGTCTTGGATATTGTCATGGCTGATTGTATAGTCCTGACAATTACAGTTATATACCTAAGTACAACTACTATTGGATTAATGTGACTGTCTTGTGTATGTACTATGTAATATGGTTTGCATGTTTCTTCGATAATTATAACTGTGAAAAACAATAGAATACTCGATTCGATATCCATCCAAATTGATTAGTTGATGCCATGTTACACTGTTTATGACAAAGATTAAAAACAATTTAGAACGAAACAAGCGGCCGCCCACACTGGCACTTTCATTATAAGGAAAGTGACATGTACAAAGTACATCTATACATTGTTTTGGTGGCATCAAACGTTTAATAGATATAACCACTTGAATGCGTCAATACATCGTTGCTAATTGATATGACGGCAAATACGCAATAATATTCGCGATAGTTTATTATAACTGAAGTAAAGTAGTGGACCGGACCGGAGATTACCGGACCGGCAGCAAAAAGCGGTCCGGTCCGGTCCAATGACACCCGGTCCATACCGGACCGCGGTCCACCCCTGGACCGCGGACCGGACCGGTCCAAAGCGGTCCGGTCCGCATCACTATACTTGTCTGTAAACAGCCAACTTTTTTGTCAATGTATATTCAAAATTTCAAGTTGCAAATTTCGATACGAATTCGAATCGAATTTGACAATTGAATCGAATCGAATATTGAATATTCGCAGGACCCTAGAATGTACCTCTGCAAATTGACTTTTTCAGACTGTCCAAGAAAGAACAAGCTGAACTTGAGTACAAGAAAACTGTTCTAAGAATAGCTAAAGATCATAAGAAAGCAGGAGAGATAGAGAAAGTAGACCGTTATGTCATGCCAAAAGATGACATCAAGCCATCAGAGAGATATGTGGAGGACTCAACAGAGAGAGGTCCGAACTTTGAGCAGAAGAGGTGGGAGGAGGAGCATCTACATTCGGCAGTGATGTCGTTTGGTGCAAGGGATGCAAAGCGTCATGCCAAGGAAAAGGACAAAGTCAAAGAATACGAGGTGTTGATGGATGAGGAAATAGAGTTTGTGCAGGCGCTGAGGGTACCAGGAACATTGTCTGATAAGGTTAGTCTGTGCAGGCGCTGAGGGTACCAGGAACATTGTCTGATAAGGTTAGTTTTCTGCTCTCCTGCATCTTTAACCCTTTACCCAACAGAAGGGCCCTGTGCCAATGCATTCTCTTATATATGCGAGTCGACCATAGGTCGCCTCGCATATATAAGAGAATGCATTGGCTTAACACATTAAAAAAAATTTTTTAGGCCAATGCATTCTCTTATATATGCGAGGCGACCTATGGTCGACTCGCATATATAAGAGAATGCATTGGCACAGGGCATAACTGTAACTATCACAATGTGGTCAAGGAACCGGTTCCAATGATATCCATATTTGTATGGTTCTATTGAGACAGACCGAAGATATTTTAGGCTATTGAAGCTTTATTTGGCCGGTTTTGGCCGGTTTGTTGGGTAAAGGGTTAACCCTTTCATGACGGGAGCTTCACTTGTGCAACATTTAAGATCCTGTGCCAGTGAATTCTCTTATATATGCTATTCTCGAATATATAAGAGAATGCACTGGCTTACAAGGTCAAGGTAAATATTGTTAGGCCAATGTATTCTCTTATATATGTGAAGCTCCCTAGAGACTCGCATTAATGAGAGAATGTATTGGCACAGTGTTTTCACAAAATTTCAGGATGCTCCAGTCATGGAAGGGTTAATCAAACAGTCCTCCCACGAGGAAAACACAGCGAGAGCAATTATTTGCTCTCGCAATTATTTGCTCTCGCAATTCAGAAGACGGGTGTAATTGCGCCCATAATAAAATCGTAAGTTGGGTTTTTCTCAAACAAACATAATAAAATCGTAAGTTGGGTTTTTCTCAAACAAAATGTCATTTTGGGATAAACCTATGTCCAGTTAAACTTTCACATGCCCATAATTTAACTGAGATGGGAAAGGTTCTAAATATACCTTCAAAAAGTTCAATTGCGGTGGCCTAAGGTTTGTTTTTGTATCCTTGTGGGTGATGGGGAGCAGGACATATTCTTTTAACTGACCTATATAACCAAAGTTAGTTTATGGTGCAAGCATTGATGATGTCAGGCAGTTGGTAGGAACCTTATCTGTTAAGCTATGTTTCTGCTCTCTTGATGTATTCTTAAATTATAGCTGTAATAATTAAACAACCGATTGATTTGGATCATTGATTAGTTTCCCCATTATCACAAATGCAAGGAAGGTATCACAAGAATTTATGGACAATTTTCACCGATAAATAGCCATAATGCATTAAATTATGAACCGTTTTGTTTGTAGTCGAGCATCGTCTATTTCATGGCATATTTGTGATTATTATGTCATATTTAAATATTACAAACTCGGAAATATCGGTAAAATATTGAATAATTTTTTCATTGATTACGACGGATATCATAAAATTTATTGGCCATTTATTGTGTAATCAAATGTTTTTAACACTGATATTTTTCGGTTTTGCACACAAAGCAAATGCTATCTGAACACAGTAATTCCCGGTTCAAGCAAGCAAGGAATATTTTACAAAAAATCTGCCTAATCAATATATTTATCATATTTGTTCATTTGCAATACACATCTAATTCTTTATTGTTCATATTTAGGACAAGGAACCTGAGATATCTGAGAAAGAAAAGAAGCGTCAATCCATGAAAGAAGTACGAAGAAGTTTACCTGTTTACCCGTTTAGACGCGATCTACTTAAGGCCATTGCGAACCACCAAGTCCTCATTATTGAGGGGGAAACTGGATCAGGAAAGACAACTCAAATACCACAGTATTTACACGAAGCGGTGAGTTATAACAACTCAAATACCACAGTATTTACATGAAGCGGTGAGTTATAACAATTCAAATACCACAGTATTTACATGAAGCGGTGAGTTATAACAACTGTTTTACGCCAATAAAGTATTCTCCAATTTACCTTATTTGGATTGTTTTGGTATCCTTGCGCATAAATTTAAAGGAATCAGTAGGTCAATTTCAGTTTCAGAAACATTTTGTTAGTGTCTTTTTATTAGAGTTTGGTCATTACAAACTATTGTCGAAAATATAATAAACACAATAGTTAATTGATCTCGGTGACGAACAAAGTTTCTCCTCTCTCCTAACGCCTCGTGAAATATAATCCTCACATCTCACTCGAGGAGAAACTTTGTACGTAACTGAGGACAGTTAATTATTGTCTATCTATTGCCATGTCTGGTGCTAAGATGGTATAATGCAATCATTGCAATTACAGGTGCACACTATATTTTAAAGTCATAAATCATGTCACATGTAAGACTTCGATATTGACATATTATTGGGCAGTGAGATCTGTTTGCATATTGATCCAAGAAAATTATTATTTATCTCACTGTCCAATGAGGATGCTTAATTCCCAGACATTGGAATAGCGGTGAGACTCCTTTGACTGTGAATAAGAAAGAGTTCCTTTCCATCTGCCGAACATTGAGGATGCGATGTGACTGTCTGTTGTAATATTTCTTTGATGTGTATATATAAAAGTCTGGAAATTTCAACTTCGTGGAGGAATCTGTTATTCCCAGACTATAACGCTCGGGGCCAGAGTGGTATACACAATTTAGTTATTCAAATTCTCTAGTGTTTTATATTTATTCATATATATACCACCATTGTTTGAAGAAAGTGGGTGGGGGATACTTGAGTGACTTTAAATTGTCCTTCGTTCCATCTGACCATGCATATATCTCAGACAGAATCTGAATGACATTTGGTATGGTGATTCACCATAAGAATTGCTTTAAAAGGAGACTCAATGACATATACATTTTTCGTTCAAAAGCTATTCTTTGATTTATATCTTGATGAGGTTCGCCGTCTGGAATGCATTCAGAAGAGTGCATAATGACTTTCATTGCTGTTTTTCCATTCTAGAGTTATCCCTCTTTGTTTATCTTGAAATAATGGATTTTTTCTGACTACCCGAGTATCTCAACCATGGGTTATAGGATCAATATGGAATAGATGATCATCAACAATATCTTGATAGAGATATGAGTGATATATAGAGTGATATGAGTTATGGCCTTTAATTAGTTTATTTTCGTGAATTTTGATCACCATAGCGCTATAACTTGAACGAATATGAACTGATTTTTTTTATATTTGATACAATGTATATGAGACTTGTTCAGTTCATAATCAAGTTCAAAAACTGACCAAGGCCGCCTACTTTGGGTGGAGTTATGGCCCTTAATATGTTCATTTTTATGAATTTTGATTGTGATTGCACAATAACTTGGCGAGGTTGGTTTACGGGGGGATATTTGGTATGTCAGACTTCCTCAACATTGTTGTGTATGATAGCCAGTTATGATTAATGCATTTTCAATCCAAGCCCATGTTTTGAGTTGTTACCCCACAACTTTTACCCCTCATCTCTGATGCAACACGACCCCTCATCTCTGATGCAACTCGCCCCTCATCTCTCATGTAACTCTTACCCCTCATCTCTGATGCATCTCGACCCCTCATCTCTCATGCAACTCGACCCCTCATCTCTCATACTCGACCCCTCATCTCTCATGTAACTCGACCCCTCATCTCTCATGCAACTCGACCCCTAATCTCTCATGCAACTCGACCCCTCATATGTCATGCAACTCGACCCCTCATCTCTCATGCAACTCGAACCCTCATCTCTGATACAACTCGACCCCTCATCTCTGATGCAACTCGCCCCTCATCTCTCATGTAACTCGACCCCTCATCTCTCATGCACCTCGACCCCTCATCTCTGATGCAACATGACCCCTCATCTCTGATGCAACATGACCCCTCATCTCTCATGCACCTTGACCCCTCATCTCTCATGCACCTTGACCCCTCATCTCTCATGCACCTTGACCCCTCATCTCTCATGCACCTTGACCCCTCATCTCTCATGCACCTTGACCCCTCATCTCTCATGCAAATTTGTTTTCTCCTTTGTTTATTTTTAATTTGGATTCCGTCCTGCCAAGTCTGAGTTTAGTGTGGCATTTGCAGAATGAGGTCCCCAGAGGGTGAATTTAGTCATGCTATCCTGCATTGCTGGCAAGCATCACTAAATTCTCTGGGAACCTCATTCTGCATGGCCTCATCTGCTATCGGAGACATAGACTCAGATTGAAGTTCCCAAATGGTGAATATTGTGATGTACACCCATTGGGAACCTCGATTATGCAATAATAATTTGGGGATATAGAGAAACTAAAACTAAAGAAGAAATAGAATCTATGTGAAGAAATAAAGAAACTTTCCATAGACGATGAGGCCTAAGCAGAATGAGGTCCCAAGAGGGTGAATTTAGTGATGCTACTCCCCTCCGAGGACCTCATTTTGCAAATGACTGGCAAACTAAACTCAGACTTGCATCCTGCTCATGTTTCAATTTAGCATCATGGGTGTATGTATGCATCATGGATGTATGTATGCATCATGGGTGTATGTATGCATCATGGGTGTATGTATGCATCATGGGTGTATGTATGCATCATGGGTGTATGTATGCATCATGGATGTATGTATGCATCATGGATGTATGTATGCATCATGGATGTATGTATGCATCATGGGTGTATGTATGCATCATGGATGTATGTATGCATCATGGGTGTATGTATGCATCATGGGTGTATGTATGCATCATGGGTGTATGTATGCCAGCACTGTGGTGCAACCTCTTGTTTATCTATTGTTTTGTATTTTAGGGATATACTAAGGATGGTAAGAAGGTTGGATGTACGCAGCCGAGGAGAGTTGCTGCAATGTCTGTATCCGCTAGAGTTGCTGATGAAATGGGAATAAAACTAGGAAATGAGGTATGGTTTTGTGGCAATTTACTGTATGACTTTCACTATAACAGTAATGTTTACATAGCACTGGTTTCAACATACAAAATCTCATCACTGGATAGTTATCAATAACTAAAATAAGAGCATGCAAACCCTTTCATGACGGGAGCTTACTGAATGTATTCGAAAAAACCCTGTGCCAATGCATTCTCTTATATATGCGAGTCGACCATAGGTCGCCTCGCATATTTAAGAGAATGCATTGGCCTAACAAATTTTATATTATTTTTTATAATTGTTAAAAAAATGTAGAAAAAATTAAAAAAAAAATTATAAAAATTTGTTAAAGAATGTAAGAAATAATGATCAAAATGATAGAAATTTTAACAAATGTAAGAAAAAATTATAAAAATTTATAAAGAATTTAAGAAAAAATGATAAAATTGTTAAAGAATGTAAGAAACAATTATAAAAAATGATAAATTGTTAAAGAATATAAGAAAAAAATTATAAAAAATGATAAACATTATTAAAGAATGTAAGAAAAAATTATAAAAAAAATTATATAAAAATCATTAAAGAATGTAACTCGACCCCTCATCTCTCATGAATGAATAATAAGCAGTTATCTAATCAGACACCTGCTGTTATAATCTGGTTTAAAGCATTCGCTGAACAAAGACTGATAATAAAATTGTTGCGCATATTCTACAGTACGAAACTACGAACTTGGTTTATTTTTGTGAAATACAGCAAAATACATAAGATTTCAAAATGTTCAATAAAACAGTTTGTCTTGTCCTTGGAAAATCTGATTATGTTGACAATGCCAAATGTCAAATGTGACAGAAAATGTCTTCATTAAATTATGAGGTATAGTCCGCATTAATCAAAAGTTTGTTCAATTAAATAAAGCAATATGGACCTAACGTTCAACATACTATAAGCTACACTCTTTAGGGTGTGCAATAAACATGGAACAATAAAGGCCAAATGAAATATCTGTGTTCTTAGGCAATTAGTAAGCCTGAGTTTAGTGTGCCTGTCATTTGCAGAATTTGGTCCCCAGAGGGTGAATTTAGTGATGCTATCCCACATAGCAGGATAGCGTCACTAAATTCACCCTCTGTGGACCTCATTCTGAAAATGACAGACACCCTAAACAGTTCAGGCTTTATTCTATCTATTTACTTGATTTATTCATTTGCAGGTTGGTTACAGTATTAGGTTTGAGGATTGTACATCAGAGCGCACTGTCCTTAAATACATGACCGATGGTATGCTTCTTCGAGAATTCCTCGGTGAACCAGATCTGGCCAGCTATAGGTAAGTTTAACACTTCCATGACTGGAGTTTCTTGAAATTTTATGATAACCCTGTTTCAATGCATTCTCTTAAATACGCGAGTCTCCCACAGGGATCCTCGCATATATAAGAGATTGTATTGGCCTAACAATATTTACTTTGACCTTGTAAGCCAGTGCATTCTCTTTTATATGCGAGGCTCCCGTCATGAAAGGATAATTTAAACAAACAAATATGTTTTGGTCACGGGCACTCACAGTGATGTCCCTAAGAATGTTTTTTTATTCATCAATATTTTTAGTAGAAACTTTGTCACTTACAGGCACTTTTGTCCCCCGAAATTCCATCTGTGGACTATAGTAGTGACCCTCATCCATGCATGCATGGGTCTGTGTGTGCATCCGTCCATCTGGAACTTTGTCCAAGCCTGTATTCTGTCATTTTATTTTATATTACCTAAGTGAACCAACCGCTGACAATTTTACACATTACGGCTGATGCGACAAATATCATACATGCATCATTCATATATAATTATCACAAAATCTGTAGCAATTTGCCAATGACATGGGTATATAGGATATTCTAAAATAATTGAATCGGGGCTCACTGACCCTTAATGGGGTAATGTACACTGAATCCAGCCATCCTGACCCTTAAATGGTAGTGTACACTAAATCCGGGCCATTTAGTGTACAGTACCCCTTTAACTGGGCAAGTAACTGATCATGTACAATAAAAGAATTCAGATTCACTTCAGTTATCTGAGTGCTTTGTATTTCTTGTATATAAATGTATGTACAGTAATGCTCTAAGTAATCGACTTCTTAACCACAGCAGAATTATGGGTAACTTTTCAGGATTTAGTCGGAAATATGGCTTGTTGCCATTCATCGGAAAGCTCTCCCCGAGAGCTTTTCGATGAATGGCAACAGGCCATATTTCCGACTAAATCCTGAAAAGTTACCCATAATTCTGCTGTGGTTAAGAAGTCGATTACTTGGAGCATTACTGTACTTTAGCCAATAAATCATCTCTCTCTCTGTTGGGACAATATAAATAATGCTTACACCAACAGATCTTTAGATATTGATTATTTTAGATATTGATATTTAAATATGTTTATTTGCAGTGTGTTGATGGTTGATGAGGCTCATGAGAGAACGTTACATACTGACGTCTTATTTGGTCTCGTAAAAGATATCGCCAGGTTCCGTCCAGATTTGAAGCTCCTTATCTCCAGTGCTACACTTGATGCACAGAAATTTTCAAATGTAAGTTTCGCTCTATATCATTTGACATAAAATATTTGATTCCTCACCTGTTGATGTGAGATATATGTATTCAATGGAACACCATCCATTGAATACATAGAGGCTCTACAACGAGTCCCCAGTTTATAGCGGAATTTATAAAACGAGTCAAGTAAATTAGGTCTGGACTGAGCCGTTGGCGAGGTCCAGACCTAATTTACTGGACAAGTTTTGTAAATTTCCGCTATAAACAGGGGACGAGTTGTAGATTCTATTTATTACATGATCCAAAACCTAGATAAGACATACTTAAATCAACAAATAGGACGTGAAACTAACATTGGTTTCAAAAAGAAATACAATTGCGTTTCACATAACTATGCATTGTTTGGCCATGTGAAGAAATAGTCCCAGATAAATAAAGACTCTTCAGCATATTTAATGGCATATATTTAATCACATAACTTTTCAAACTCTTCATTAATTATATTTGTTGGAAAAATTTTGGAAGCCATAGTATTTTAAAGACGTAGAGTACGGAATGTAAACATACGACAAATCGAAAGTAAAAGGTCATCTGGCACTATTTACTGTTATTAAACGAACATTTATTATCACAATTTATAGAATGGGTTTATTGAATGGAATAAGGGTAGGATCATGTAATAAATAGTGTTGTATACCACAAGAGGAATACAAACCGGAACTACTTTGCGTTGACTCTTTTTTCCAAGAGCGATGACGTACATAACATCAACAATCCGCTTGGGTGATGCACATATAATTACCAGTTTTTCATCAGAATTAAACCACAATAAAGCTAGTTATAGTATCAATGGTAGTCACGGATTAAACTTATTCGACACAAGGATGTGGAATAGATAGAGAACACAACTTGCAGATGGTGCATATTAACATTTCACACAAGCTCTGCTCTTGTGAAACATATTCTCGTGCTGTCTGCAACTCATTCGATAAAAAATTCTCGATTAAAGATGCTCGTTGTGTCTATATATTTCATTGCTATGGCCCAAGCCTGAGTTTAATGTGCCTGTCATTTGCAGAATCAGGTCCCCAGAGAAGCCCTATCTGCTTATCCGCATATGGGCTAGCATCACTAAATTTACCCTCTGGGGACCTGGGAGCTATCAAATGAAAAATATGGCTGCCGGCAGCCGTCTTGGATTTTACTCTTTGCATGACTAAATCCTTTGGCACACCCTACATAGTCTGGTCGATAAACTCAAATTTTTCCGCCAAGGAGAAGCCCTCAACTGAACTATATGGATTACGTCTCCGGCCTTGTGTCAATCAGGAGGGTTAAAATTTTATTGCTGTGCCGACCCACTCACACCCGTGTCCAGATTAGTCTCGCATGAATACACCCGCATTCTATCTATTGTCTAGTCAGTTTTTATTCCTCCTCGCCAGGACAGGATCGTTTCTATTTTCTCAAGGTTGTATCTTTCTGTGTTGCGAGTTTATCGACTCAATATTTATTGTTGATATTACAAACTTGCAATTTATTGTACCCGATAGTTAATTAATATTTCTCACATCCGAAACGGGAACTTTTTTCGTTTCACTGTATCCGTAATTTGTTTCCGTGTTTTCTGTTTTCCTCAAGACGGCTTTATCTTCCAACAATTGGCATTAAGATGGCCATCTTGACAATGACTAAAGAAGCACATAGCTTACTTGTGGCAAAACCACATAGTGCATATTGTGCCACACATACGGCGTGATGACTATCATGACTTACAATTGAGGACGCAATGTAGTACGGTATGCGATATCTCCTAATTTCGTGCTACACGTGTTTCACTTTACATAAGTTTCCGTCGACTCGCTTCGGTTATTTCGTAAGTTCCGTTGCTTTGTATCCTAATGTATACTGCCAAATCATACATGGCACTGCTCTGTTAATTCGCAGAAAGTTGCACAGGACAGCCATATCCTCCTTTGTAATAATTTACATGAATAAATACGAAAGATAGTACTTGTTATCACTATCGGATGACAATTCACATTTCTTTCGACTGAGCGATCTGTAACATTGTTTTAATGATCAATACCTGCGAATCTACGCCCGCCAATATGTATGAGCGCGTGGTCTTGTTAGCCACATGGCAAATGTAATAGCACATTACATCGACTTCAAGGTATTTAGAAAATTCTGCCTTGTCTATCACGATTAAATATCATATAACTCATTGTATCATCAGTACAATAGTTACTAACACTCCGTCACAGGGGGATGGTATTCGTTATCACATATATAACCACACTTCAAATTGATGTTTTGTCTGACGTTCTAAATTTACATCCATGTATGTAATTGTTCACCAACTGCAATGAAGTGAAAACTTTGTAGCCTGACACTAAGCCATCTTACCGTAGGCTCTAATATGCCTCGGCATGGGCGAGCTTGCAATAATGTATTGCACGCCGTAATAGTTCCATACATTGTACATGACAATCATATGGTATCAGGGCCTCATGTATGCTGTCAGAACTGACTACTAGTATGCTTACATATGGTGAACAGTTTTCATCCCAATACTGACATACTTTGCAGTTTCGTCAGTGAATGATAACGGCAAACAGCGAAATAGAAAGAATACATATTGTCACGTGCTCCAGATTCACTGCCAATAGTCTTTCCAGTAGAGACCATCACTTGGCTCACTAACTTCTATTTCCACTTCTATCAAAACGATATTCTGCCAAATAGCTTTCACTCGTGTATGATGCGCAGTTACATGCAACACATTTATATTGCGCAGAATATCAGAAAGGACTGCATTTGTATTGTTACATGTCTAAAGCGAGCTTACATGCGCAGCGTTTATATTGCGCACATCTACTGCCAATATATTTCCGAAACCGGCCAAGACATGGCTCTTCGTCTATTGTCACATATCCACTGATTATGTGACAAAAAAAACGATTCGATACAATCATGACGAAAATGATTGACGGCTGTTCTGGGTGGGGAAGACTCGTTGTCACGTGACGCTCTTGCTCTCATTGACATAGCGCACCAGCCAAATGGCCTTCTGACTCTTCCCCATGGTGCAGTGGCCCACATCATTACAAGATGGGGTCCAGTCGATCCCCTGGAATCGTAATACCTTCGGGATACATCCGGGCCTGCTCCTCCGCCGTCATGTGATCATAGTGGTAAGGCATTCGTTTCTTCACGTCCGCTGTAAGCGCACTTTCCTAACGGAAACCGCCTAGTTCTTGCCTATGTGCATTCGGAACTCATCGTCCTCATATACGAGAAAAGACAGTATCTTACCTGTCATAGCAGGTAAGATCACGTGGCCAGGGGTATAACGTGATTTTATATTAACCTTACTTTATACTCAATAACCTAGGTTGTATTGTGTTATGTATATTAACCTTGCTTTGTTATAACTAACAGCATGTCTTGCAGTCGAACATGATTCGAATTTGATGGCCACACACCGTGCAGGTTTCTCATTCACGGGTGTATTACTTGTTATAGTTGGGTAAGGGCATATTAGTCAATGATTACCTACTTTGAGCAACCGTACCAGTCTTTACCTCGGGCAGGACCAGTTCTGGCCCCCCCAGGTCCTGCTACGGCAGTTGAACCAATGGTAGGCGGGTGCTGCATGTGGTTGATTCGGGAAACCAATCTTCACGGGCGATTGCTCCGGCACCTTTCTCTCAGGTGCCTAATGGTGGTGGCAATACGATTATTAAATTTTGAACAAATTCACAACGATATACTATTATTCCACATAGAGTGAAATTTCCATCAGTATTTTGATTTCGGCCTGGATTCCTGCCACGAAGATCTGTTTATAGGCCACCACAATTATTGGGCACCTGGGAGAAGCCTTGGCGGCTGTTCTGGGTGGGGAAGACTCGTTGTCACGTGACGCTCTTGCTCTCACAGACATAGCGCACCAGCCAAATGGCCTTCTGACTCTTCCCCATGGTGCAGTGGCCCACATCATTACAAGATGGGGTCCAGTCGATCCCCTGGAATCGTAATACCTTCGGGATACATCCGGGCCTGCTCCTCCGCCGTCATGCGATCATAGTGGTATGTCATCGACATTTATTCCAGTTTGGTCAGGACCACCTGCATTTGGGGGATTCCATGGAAGGGGCTTCCTCTGATCAAATGGCTCATCAGAACTTATTCCCTCTGGCCTTGGGGGCGCAGCTTGATGATGCCCCAGAATTTGAGGGGGTGACCTTGGACAGGACATAGCTACTTATCCCAAATGCAAGAGCATTTGTCTTGCGTCGAACCATTTCAGAGTAGGCCTCTTCCACAGTCTGGTATCCCAACCTGATGCAGCCAATTCTGTTGGCTGGCGTCGATCTTGACATGCTTCTCTGCATCGCGTGGCATCGGCAGGTTTGACGACGATGAGCAAGAATCGCGGGTCGACAGTGGGTCACCAGGCACACTGTCGGACGAGGATTCTAGAAGAAAGAAGAAAAAGAAAAGAGAAAAAAGAAGAATGGGTGGGGAAGACTCGTTGTCACGTGACGCTCTTGCTCTCATAGACATAGCGCACCAGCCAAATGGCCTTCTGACTCTTCCCCATGGTGCAGTGGCCCACATCATTACAAGATGGGGTCCAGTCGATCCCCTGGAATCGTAATACCTTCGGGATACATCCGGGCCACTCCTTCACCGGTAGGAAAGAAAGGCTGAATGATCTGGGTGGGGAAGACTTGTTGCGTGCCTCCAAGAGCTGCACCAACCAGCCTTCTATCTCTTCCCCACGGTGCAGTGGCCCACATCTCCACACGATGGGGTCCAATCTCCTGGATTCGTAATACCTTCGGGATACCTCCAGGCCACTCCTTCACCGGTCATTTTGCAATTTTGATCATTCTGCTACATTTGATCATTTCGAAATGTACCCGACACTCGTTATGTGCGCCATCATAGATCACTGATGCTTCTATGCTTGTTCATCAAGTCCTCAGTGGTGTTCTCTAATCCCATATATACTGGTATGCAATGATACCTTGGATCATGATGGCGTTCCCTGCTTTCTACATTATACGAGGCTGGAGTACAGATGTGTGGCATGATATAATGAAACCTCATACCTCGCTATGATATCTGCAGCATATCATTTTTATATCTGGTTTGTGTATCACAGGGAGCAATTTACTTTCGATATCTGATTAGCAAATAATCTCACATTGACATGATTAGATAGCATTTTTATAACATCATACATGTATAAAAGATTCCTCGCTATTACCGGTATTCACATTTCAGTGGCAAATCGCGATGCGATTCCAGTTAATTTGCTCCCTGGTGTATCATAAGCATTCTGATATCTTATGGCATACACAATGGCTGCATGTGACATCAGTTCATAATGTGAACTGTCGAGAGAGCGAAGAAGATAACAAAGAGAATAGGATGCAGCAAAGTTATACTTGCTCGGTTGTCTCGCTAGCATGAATTCTATGGCACTACCTGGGATGTTTATTCCAAAAACAAGGGGGGGGGGGCGGTACACATTTGAGCAATGTCGTAATCTGAATTGGGAGCTCTTTCACGTAACATAATCATATCTGATTCATGACTAAATCACATTTACATGAATCCTGTTTCGGAAGAGTACATTCCCATCGAATTTGGATATTAATTAACTTTATTGCTCGTGCCTCCTCCTGGGCTTGCATTCTAATCCATATAGTTCAGTTGAGGGCTTCTCCTTGGCGGAAAAATATAATATTTATAAATAATATTACTTTTTCCTTAAGGGAAGCCCGAAACTGAACTATCATAGATCCCTCCCATGGTGGTGCCATTCCCAACCCCGCGACTCGCAAATCTCATGATTAAGTCGGAAATAAAAAACTGACTAGACAATAGATAGAATGCGGGTGTATTCATGCGAGACTAATCTGGACACGGGTGTGAGTGGGTCGGCACAGCAATAAAATTTTAACCCTCCTGATTGACACAAGGCCGGAGACGTAATCCATATAGTTCAGTTTCGGGCTTCCCTTAAGGAAAAAGTAATATTATTTATAAATATTATATTTTAAGGTCAATCTAGAATAAATTTGGACTAAGTTGGTTTTTATTCCGTTTTGAAAAGGAATATATCCTCTATAACATATCCAAAATCCTCTAAAATCGACTGAGCATTTTTTGTAATCCAAGATGGCGTCCATGATGGCAATTGGTATGGAACAATTCTGAATTAATGTGGTAGGGGCCACAACAAGTACATAATTAGTAATAAAATAAATTACACACATACAATGCTTAGTCATAAACCATATTGGTATATCTGCCCAAAATAGCCGCCAAAATGGACAAACTCGAATGAAATTTACAATTTGTGGAACATTGAATAGCTAGTCCTATAAGAGTGAACAAGCTCTCGAATTAAGCGAGGAGGAATGAGTTCAGAGTATAAAGGAAACTTTGGTTAAGAAATGTGCGAATTCTCTCTAATGTATCTCGTGAGAGAGTAAGAGAAAGCAGGGTCTCATTGGGCGGTTAATTCTAGACTTTTTGGGCAGTTTTATCTGTATTGTTTACCTTGAATTATATGATATATGTGTAAGTAAACAGTTAAATGGGATTTAATAGGGATGTATTGAATCTGTGAAATTTCTCGAAGCCGAAATATGTGTACTCGGAGCAGTCTGACGAATGTGACCGATCATTTATTTTTACTTCTAGGTGGTTATCCAATATTTTGCTTTTGTCGTAGGATGGCTTGGAGTTGCTAGGTGGTTATCCAATATTTTGCTTTCGTCGTAGCATGGCTTGGAGTTGGGGCCATTTTGACAGCCATTTCATGACCTTGATTGCATTATTTTTTGCCCTTGTCACTCTATTCGCTACCATACTCTATTTTCACACAAACTGGTATATATCAGATGGAGGAGTATGGCGCTCTGGTGTTGCTGATGCGGGATATTGTAGAAAAACCTACTTCCCAATGCCAGAAAATGGTCATTTTAAAAATCTCTACAAAATTTTGCTCAGATATATTCCTCTTCAAAATGGAATAAAAACCAACTTAGTCCAAATTTATTCAAGGATAAACTTTTTATATAGCAGATTCACAGACCACATCCCTCATCTGATGATCACCAAACTTCATATGGATCTTCAGGGTGACTTCTAGATGGGAGCCTCCTATTATGAATGAAATTTGGTGAAAACATGGCCACCAGCGGCCATCTTGAAATTTACTCTTTCTATGACCAAATCCTTTGGCACACCCTACAGACCACATCCCTCATCCGATCATTACCAAACTTCATATGGATCTTCAGGGTGACCTCTAGATGGGAGCCTCCTATTTTGACCAAAATTTGTCGAAAAACATGACTGCTGGTGGCCATCTTGGAATTTACTCTTTGTATGACTAAATCCTTTGGCATACCCTACAGACCATATCCCTCTTTTGATCATCACCAAACTTCATATGAATCTTCGGGGTGACCTCTAGTTTACTTTCTTTCTTGTTTGTCATTATATTCATTGCTCAGCAAAAAATTAACTCCTTCCCAAATTGAGCTACATAGTCATTGACACTTTCATTAAATTTTGCAGACATCCCTCTTCCGATTATCACCAAACTTCATATGGATATTCGGGGTGACCTCTAGATGGAGCCTCCTATTTTGACCGAAATTTGTTGAAAAACATGGACTCCAGTGGCAATCTAGGAATTTACTCTTTGTATAACCAATCCTTTGGCGCATCTTACAGACCACATCTCTCATCCGATTGTCACCAAACTTCATATGTATCTTCAGGGATGACCTCTAGATGGGAGCCTCCTATTTTGACCGAAATTTGTTGAAAAACATGGACTCCAGTGGCAATCTAGGAATTTACTCTTTGTATAACCAATCCTTTGGCGTACCTTACAGACCACATCTCTCATCCGATCAATACCAAACTTCATTAGAATCGTCGGGGTGACCTCTAGTTTACTTTCCTGCTTCTTTATCAGTCTATTCATTGCTCAGCAAAAAATCTAACTCCTTCCGATGTTGAGCTGCAGTGTCATTGACACTTTCATTATGTGTACCCATACCATAGTATGGTACACATAGTTTCGACTCCATATTGACTACTTGTTGTTCGTTCGTCTGTCTGTTTGTCTGTAGACACTTTACTCATGGTGCGATAACTCAAACATTTTTTATCTGATCGGAATCAAATTTGGTATGTGAGTTTCTCAGCCAAAAATACAGATCAAGTTTGAATAAGTAAATGTAAACAATTAAACAACTAATTCCATAAGGTTAGCATTGACACAGTCCCTAAAGAGTAAGCAGAACTACCTGTGCAAATGTTCAAGCCTTGAAATAGGGTGTCTGTCATTTGCAGAATGAGGTCCCCAGAGGGTGAATTTAGTGATGCTACCCTGCATAGTGGGCTAGCATCACCAAATTCACCCTCTGTGAACCTCATTCTGCTGAGGTGTAAGCAGAATTAGGTCCCCAGAGGGTGAATTTGGTGATGCTAGCCTGCTATGCGGGGTAGCATCACTAAATTCACCCTCTGGGGACCTCATTCTGCAAATGACAGACACCCTATTTCAAGGCTTGCAAATGTTAATGACATGTTTTATTTGCCAAGTTTGTATTGTGTATGTTAGTAACAAATATATTCAAATTTACTGGATGACGATGAAATAAATAATGATATATGAATCCTCTATTCCAGTTCTTTGATAATGCACCAATATTTCGTATTCCTGGTCGCAGATATCCAGTGGACATTTTCTACACCAAGGTCAGTATTTTTCTGCATAGATGCTCTTTTTAGCTCACCTGAGACGAAGTCTCCGGTGGAGCTATAGTCATCACTCCTCGTCCGTCGTCCGTCTATCTGTCCATCCATCCATCCGTTGTACCTTCGTTACGTCGAGCCGTCCATCCGTCAACAATTATTTGAACATCTTCTCCTCTGGAACCATAGGCCGAACGGGTTCATATTTGGTGTGGATGTTCCCTAGGTGACTGGTATTCAGATTTGTTCAAATGAGGTCACCTGGTCAAATAGTTGCGAAGCTATGACCATAACTCTTTTCTACCATAGTAATTCTTACAGCGACTTCTTCTCGAATTTCATTGGGCCGATTGGGTTCATATTTGGTACAAAGGGTCCTTGGGGGACTGTGGTTCAGATTTGTTCAAATGAGGTCACTGGGTCAAATGTGGGCGGAGCCAGTGACATAACTAAAAAAAAAAATTGTTTTGTTAAATTCAGATTTTTGGATTTTTCAGGGCGACCTTTCTCAATTTAACAATTTTTTTTATATTTTTTAAACATGTTATCAAAAAAAGTGACACCGTTATAACATCTGCAGAGTTATGAAACTTTATTCTTTAATGAAATTATGGAAACATTCCACCCTCCCCACCCACCCCCTCCCTACCATCAACCAACATCACTTGTAAACATATCTGCTAGCAATTTAAAAACAAACTGGTGCTCCCAAGGTTAGGTGATGACTGATAGGAATTGGTTTCCCTGACATACAATGGTACTGTGAATGGTTTAGATTTCTTCAAGTCTGGAAATAGTGTGTCTGACATTTGCAGAATGAGGTCCCCATAGGGGGAATTTAGTGTTGCTACCTCATACAGCAGTCTAGCATCACCAAATACACCCTCCAGGGACCTAATTCATCTTCTGAGAAGTATCCTAAGTATCAAATTTAAAGTTTGTTTTAATTATTTTTTCCCACCTGTTCAGTTTCAATGTCCCCCTAATTTGCAGAAGATAAAATGCATAATTGAGGTGCTCAATGGGTGTGTATCACAAACTTCAACTGTAGGACTTCAATCTGTTCCTAGGTTTTTATTGGCCATTGAGGCCTAATCAGATTGAGGATGAATTCGGTGATGCTAGCCCACCTTACGGAATATTGTCATTAAATTCACCTTTTGGGGACCTAATTCTGCAAATGTCAGACATACTAAATTCAGGCTTGGCCATTTCATATTATTTTCTTAACCACCACTTATCCAGATGAAATCATACCACTATTTTTCAAAGAAAAATTGGGGAGTATATATTGGATTAAATTTGTCTTCTAACTGTCAGGCTTCCATCCGTCTGCCTGTTGGGATGTCTATCCATCCGTCTATCAACAATTGTTTTCTTCTCCAAATTAAAGACGGAATGTGTTTATATATTTCAGTGTGCATGTTCCCTAGGTGTCTCACAATCAGATTTGTTCAATTAAGTTCATCATATCAAATACATGTAGGTGCGAAGCCAGGGCCATAACTCTTTCCCACCATAGTAATTCTTAAAACAGTTTTTTCTCAAGAACCATTGGGCCTATATAGCTTATATTTGGTATGGAGGGGCCTTGGGTGACCGGGGTTCAGATTTGTTCAAATGGGGTCATTTTTAGGAAATGAGGTCCCCAGAGGGTGACTTCGGTGATGTTAGTCCACCTTGCGGAATACTAGGGGTGGGAAGATACACCGATGCACCGTGTATCGCGATACGGTAACATACGATGCATGCACCGATACAAATCCTTAAATATCGTCGTATTGCGATACACGTATAATTCATAATAAATGTTTACTGTACGAAAACTTCGAAAAGCATAGTCACTTGATCGGCTATTAAGATATATCGAGAGTTTCAGTCCTAAAACAAAGTTAAAACAAGACTTCGCATGTGCATATATAGCTTCGCGCGAAAGTGATGAAACGTACTATAATGTGTCCGTGCTGCACGTGCATCGCGTGTTTGATTAGAGCCGGTGCATATTTACGCCACATGTCACAATTGATATATAACTTCCCGTTTCGTTTTCGGAAGCACATGTCACGTGCGCTCGCAGCTGACGCACAACTGCCTTCTAAATATACCGGTACTTTCCGCGGTACCCTTCATTTTGATCGCGTAATCGCGTGTCACTCGAACTCAATTCGTATAGTTACGAGTCCAGTGGTCTGAATCTAGTACATTGTATTTAGGGTTACTCCTCTTACATTGGCAGCTCCGCGTTTTGTGATTTATTAACAAGTGATTTCAAGCATGATCACTTACGGACTTTCTTTGTGCAAGTCTTGATTACCCGATTTTGTGGTCATCGTCCTTGAACTCTTGAGTTTCAACATCCGTTTTTTTTAAATAAGCTTTGTAAATGTAATGGCGTCTACGGAGCCAGCAGTTGAGATTCCTCAGCAATCGCAGGAAAAATTCATTATAAAACCCAAACCCGCAGACAAATACAAGTCTAAAGTTTGGCAGCACTTCGGTTTGTTAGCTACCCTAGTAAATGGGATAAAGAGTGTTTTCGACTGCTGGTGATATTATAAATGCTCAGCGCTCAATGCTGAACTCAGAAAATGTTGACACTTTAATTTTTTTGAGAAAGAACCTGCGTTACCATTAACTTACCAATAAATAGTCGATCTTGTATTTACTGTTTAGAGTAGATCAGACTCATAATAACTATTGACTTGTTTGAAAGTTGTTTTTCCGCCAAGGAGAAGCCCTCAACTGAACTATATGGATTACGTCTCCGGCCTTGTGTCAATCAGGAGGGTTAAAATTTTATTGCTGTGCCGATCCCACTCACACCCGTGTCCGGATTAGTCTCGCATGAATACACCCGCATTCTATCTATTGTCTAGTCAGTTTTTATTCCTCCTCGCCAGGACAGGATCGTTTCTATTTTCTCAAGGTTGTATCTTTCTGTGTTGCGAGTTTATCGACTCAATATTTATTGTTGATATTACAAACTTGCAATTTATTGTACCCGATAGTTAATTAATATTTCTCACATCCGAAACGGGAACTTTTTTCGTTTCACTGTATCCGTAATTTGTTTCCGTGTTTTCTGTTTTCCTCAAGACGGCTTTTTCTTCCAACAATTGGAATTCAGATGGCCATCTTGACAACGACTAATGAAGCACATAGCTTACTTGTGGCAAAACCACATAGTGCATATTGTGCCACACATACGGCGTGATGACTATCATGACTTACAATTGAGGACGCAATGTAGTACGGTATGCGATATCTCCTATTTTCGTGCTACACGTGTTTCACTTTCCATAAGTTTCCGTCGACTCGCTTCGGTTATTTCGTAAGTTCCGTTGCTTTGTATCCTAATGTATACTGCCAAATCATACATGGCACTGCTCTGTTAATTCGCAGAAAGTTGCACAGGACAGCCATTTCCTCCTTTGTCATACTTTACATGAATAAATTCGAAAGATAGTACTTGTTATCACTATCAGATGACAATTCACATTTCTTTCGACTGAGCGATCTGTAACATTGTTTTAACGATCAATACCGGCGAATCTACGCCCGCCAGTATGTATGAGCGCGTGGTCTTGTTAGACACATGGCTAATGTAATAACACATTACATCGACTTCAAGGTATTTAGAAAATTCTGCCTTGTCTATCACGATTAAATATCATATAACTCATTGTATCATCAGTACAATAGTTACTAACACTCCGTCACAGGGGGATGGTATTCGTTATCACATATATAACCACACTTCAAATTGATGTGTTGTCTGACGTTCTAAATTTACATCCATGTATGTAATTGTTCACCAACTGCAATGAAGTGAAAACTTTGTAGCCTGCCACTAAGCCATCTTACCGTAGGCTCTAATATGCCTCGGCATGGGCGAGCTTGCAATAATGTATTGCACGCCGTAATAGTTCCATACATTGTACATGACAATCATATGGTATCAGGGCCTCATGTATGCTGTCAGAACTGACTACTAGTATGCTTCCATATGGTGAACAGTTTTCATCCCAATACTGACATACTTTGCAGTTTCGTCAGTGAATGATAACGGCAAACAGCGAAATAGTAAGAATACATATTGTCACGTGCTCCAGATTCACTGCCAATAGTCTTCCCAGTAGAGACCATCACTTGGCTCACTAACTTCTATTTCCACTTCTATCAAAACGATATTCTGCCAAATAACTTTCACTCGTGTATGATGCGCAGTTACATGCAACACATTTATATTGCGCAGAATATCAGAAAGGACTGCATTTGTATTGTTACATGTCTAAAGCGAGCTTACATGCGCAGCGTTTATATTGCGCACATCTACTGCCAATATATTTCCGAAACCGGCCAAGACATGGCTCTTCGTCTATTGTCACATATCCACTGATTATGTGACAAAAACGATTCGATACAATCATGACGAAAATGATTGACGGCTGTTCTGGGTGGGGAAGACTCGTTGTCACGTGACGCTCTTGCTCTCATTGACATAGCGCACCAGCCCAATGGCCTTCTGACTCTTCCCCATGGTGCAGTGGCCCACATCATTACAAGATGGGGTCCAGTCGATCCCCTGGAATCGTAATACCTTCGGGATACATCCGGGCCTGCTCCTCAGACGTCATGTGATCATAGTGGTAAGGCATTCGTATCTTCACGTCCGCTGTAAGCGCACTTTCCTAACGGAAACCGCCTAGTGCTTGCCTATGTGCATTCGGAACTCATCGTCCTCATATACGAGAAAAGACAGTATCTTACCTGTCATAGCAGGTAAGATCACGTGGCCAGGGGTATAACGTGATTTTATATTAACCTTACTTTATACTCAATAACCTAGGTTGTATTGTGTTATGTATATTAACCTTGCTTTGTTATAACTAACAGCATGTCTTGCAGTCGAACATGATTCGAATTTGATGGCCACACACCGTGCAGGTTGCTCATTCACGGGTGTATTACTTGTTATAGTTGGGTAAGGGCATATTAGTCAATGATTACCTACTTTGAGCAACCGTACCAGTCTTTACCTCGGGCAGGACCAGTTCTGGCCCCCCAGGTCCTGCTACGGCAGTTGAACCAATGGTAGGCGGGTGCTGCATGTGGTTGATTCGGGAAACCAATCTTCACGGGCGATTGCTCCGGCACCTTTCTCTCAGGGGCCTAATGGTGGTGGCAATACGATTATTAAATTTTGAACAAATTCACATCGATATACTATTATTCCACATAGAGTGAAATTTCCATCAGTATTTTGATTTCGGCCTGGATTCCTGCCACGAAGATCTGTTTATAGGCCACCACAATTATTGGGCACCTGGGAGAAGCCTTGGCGGCTGTTCTGGGTGGGGAAGACTCGTTGTCACGTGACGCTCTTGCTCTCAGACATAGCGCACCAGCCAAATGGCCTTCTGACTCTTCCCCATGGTGCAGTGGCCCACATCATTACAAGATGGGGTCCAGTCGATCCCCTGGAATCGTAATACCTTCGGGATACATCCGGGCCTGCTCCTCCGCCGTCATGCGATCATAGTGGTATGTCATCGACATTTATTCCAGTTTGGTCAGGACCACCTGCATTTGGGGGATTCCATGGAAGGGGCTTCCTCTGATCAAAATGGCTCATCAGAACTTATTCCCTCTGGCCTTGGGGGCGCAGCTTGATGATGCCCCAGAATTTGAGGGGGTGACCTTGGACAGGACATAGCTACTTATCCCAAATGCAAGAGCATTTGTCTTGCGTCGAACCATTTCAGAGTAGGCCTCTTCCACAGTCTGGTATCCCAACCTGATGCAGCCAATTCTGTTGGCTGGCGTCGATCTTAACATGCTTCTCTGCATCGCGTGGCGTCGGCAGGTTTGACGACGATGAGCAAGAATCGCGGGTCGACAGTGGGTCACCAGGCACACTGTCGGACGAGGATTCTGATGTTCCGCTGGTAAGTGATTTTGTACAGGATGAGGATACAGGTTGATATCTTATATTGCTTCATTTAATTCAACAA
The DNA here is from genome assembly GCA_032622095.1 of Siphonodentalium dalli. Taxonomy (NCBI): domain Eukaryota; kingdom Metazoa; phylum Mollusca; class Scaphopoda; order Gadilida; family Siphonodentaliidae; genus Siphonodentalium; species Siphonodentalium dalli. Next base: position 139,475,714 of record CP136069.1, on the reverse strand, counting down.
TTTGCGATAAGTACAAGTATTTATCTCAGTCAGGACAGATCCAGCACTGTAGCCTTTGGAGGATGTTCTGGGTGGGGAAGTGAAGAGTTGTTGCGTGCCTCCAAGAGCTGCTCCAGCCTTCTGCCTCTTCCCCTCGGTGCAGTGGCCCACATCTCCACAGATGGGGTCCAGCCACTCCCCTGGAATCGTACACCTTCGGGATACCTCTAGGCCACTCCTCCACCGGTAGGCTGAATGTTCTGGGTGGGGAAGACTTGTTGTTGCGTGCCTCCAAGTGCTGCACCAACCAACCTTCTAACTCTTCCCCATGGTGCAGTGGCCCACATCTCCACAAGATGGGGTCCAATCCCCTGGAATCGTAATACCTTAGGGATACCTCCAGGCCACTCCTTCACCGGTAGGAAAGAAAGGCTGAATGATCTGGGTGGGGAAGACTTGTTGCGTGCCTCCAAGAGCTGCACCAACCAGCCTTCTATCTCTTCCCCACTGTGCAGTGGCCCACATCTCCACACGATGGGGTCCAATCTCCTGGAATCGTAATACCTTCGGGATACCTCCAGGCCACTCCTTCACCGGTCATTTTGCAATTTTGATCATTCTGCTACATTTGATCATTTCGAAATGTACCCGACACTCGTTATGTGCGCCATCATAGATCACTGATGCTTCTATGCTTGTTCATCAAGTCCTCAGTGGTGTTCTCTAATCCCATATATACTGGTATGCAATGATACCTTGGATCATGATGGCGTTCCCTGCTCTCTACATTATACGAGGCTGGAGTACAGAGGTGTGGCATGATATAATGAAACCTCATACCTCGCTCTGATATCTGCAGCATATCATTTTTATATCTGGTTTGTGTATCACAGGGAGCAATTTACTTTCGATTTCTGATTAGCAAATAATCTCACATTGACATGATTAGATAGCATTTTTATAACATCATACATGTATAATAAATTCCTCGCTATTACCGGTATCCACATTTCAGTGGCAAATCGCGATGCGATTCCAGTTAATTTGCTCCCTGGTGTATCATAAGCATTCTGATATCTTATGGCATACACAATGGCTGCATGTGACATCAGTTCATAATGTGAACTGTCGAGAGAGTGAAGAAGATAACAAAGAGAATTGGATGCAGCAAAGTTATACTTGCTCGGTTGTCTCGCTAGCATGAATTATATGGCACTACCTGGGATGTTTATTCCAAAAACAAGGGGGGGGGGTGGCGGTACACATTTGAGCAATGTCGTAATCTGAATTGGGAGCTCTTTCACGTAACATAATCATATCTGATTCATGACTAAATCACATTTACATGAATCCTGTTTCGGAAGAGTACATTCCCATCGAATTTGGATATTAATTAACTTTATTGCTCGTGCCTCCTCCTGGGCTTGCATTCTAATCCATATAGTTCAGTTGAGGGCTTCTCCTTGGCGGAAAAATATAATATTTATAAATAATATTACTTTTTCCTTAAGGGAAGCCCGAAACTGAACTATCATAGATCCCTCCCATGGTGGTGCCATTCCCAACCCCGCGACTCGCAAATCTCATGATTAAGTCGGAAATAAAAAACTGACTAGACAATAGATAGAATGCGGGTGTATTCATGCGAGACTAATCCGGACACGGGTGTGAGTGGGATCGGCACAGCAATAAAATTTTAACCCTCCTGATTGACACAAGGCCGGAGACGTAATCCATATAGTTCAGTTTCGGGCTTCCCTTAAGGAAAAAGTAATATTATTTATAAATATTATATTTCAGTTGCAAGTAGGCACAGTAATGCTATTTGCCCTAATAAGCTTGTGTTTGAGTTGTCATGTTTGATTTGATTAAATTCTGAAACAATGTCTGGAGTGTATCTATGTAGTATGTATATATGTATCTAGATACGCACTCGTATCGCGAACGGTGTATCGAGATACGTATCGTATCGTGGCACTAGCGTATCTTCCCACCCCTACGGAATACTGTCATTAAATTCACCTGCAAAGGTCAGACACACTAAATACAGACTCGGTTGTTCCAATATTAGTTTCTTAACCACCACTTATCCAGGTGAAATCATACCCTGATTTTTCAAAGAAAAATTGGGGGGATATTGGGAGGTATATTGATATTACTAGATGAATGGATCTCATAGATGGGGATTCACATTTGTTCTAATAGGGGCAGAGATAAGAGATTTAACTCTCCTCTATGCTGTTTGGTACTGGTATAATAATATTGATTTCTAGACAGCCTGGGTGGGGGCAATGTTTGAGGCAATGGGGAGGGAGTGTAGAGTGATCAAAAGTTAAACAGTTAAAAATTTCATACCTGATACTACATTAGTTGTAGATTAGATGTTCACACCAAAAATAAGTTAGAATTGTTCTCATAGTTTGGTTTGATTTTCTAACATGTATGTTTTTAAACCATCAGTCCATATGTTCCTACTTCAGGTTAAACTGTTGGACCGAATTGGACACAAATTTTAACTTTATGGGGGGTGTCAGGTTGGTAATATTCAAACGTTTGAGAGCTTGAAGTACTGGTACCAGTCGTAAAATTCAACCTAAGAGGGATGTACAAAAGGATTTTTGTGAACTTAGTACTGTGGTATGGTTGTCCTCTTTAAAAGGTAAGAGGTCGGAGATTTGTCAGTGGTGTGCAATTAGAAATTTCAAGGTGAAGAGCCCTGCTCATCTGAGAACTTCCAGCTATGTCCATGTTTAGAACTACTTGTCTTAAGTGATTTTGTCAAGTACTGACTGAAATATTGTAGTCTTCAGAGTCCCCGTCTTCTCAGTCTTTACAGTCTGGTGAGCGACCCACAGTCATTGACTGTCTTGTTTTAAAAGCTATTTACATGTGTGGACAAACACCTAATAATATACTATAACTGACTGATTAGAAACATGGTAGATGGTGTTAATACAGTTGGAAGCTGGTCGTGGCGATATAAAATATGAAAGTGTGAAGACAATTGACTATGTGCACTTTCCTAAGTTCTTAATTCCCGGTTTCAAAACCTTGATTGCCCAGATTACGGGAATAGAAATTCAGAACCGTGAATTCCTGGATTAAACCCTGATTCTTTTTAACTGTTAATCACAATTTTTATGAGATTTGATTTAATTGTGGTCTCTTTATCCATCGGCAGTCTCTCGACACTGCAAATGTACAAAGTCACGTAACTCAGACCTTAGGTGACACCGTTGTGTTTAAATACATCTATTTGAGCTCAGAATCAATTGTATTCTCTTTTCTATAGGCTCCGGAGGCAGACTATCTGGACGCAGCAGTGGTATCCGTGCTTCAGATTCATGTGACTCAGCCATTAGGCGACATCCTGGTGTTTCTAACTGGTCAGGAGGAGATAGAGACGGCCAATGAACTGCTAATGGTTCGTATTTTAGTTGACTTACAAAATAATATAATAATAAAGCTGTGATCATGTGTATGTTAAATCTCTTTGGCCAGAGAAAGTTAAAGGTTTGGTTTGGGGTTACAAATTAAGCATTGGCAGTGGGTGTTACTGTTAAAATAGTCACATTTGTTAAAACTACCAGAAACAGAAAGAATATATTATAGACAACATTGTTCTTATACCAATCATAAATGTCGCGAAAATCGCATGCTATTGTCATATTAGTAAATTGTGTTTAATTTAAAAAAATGCATTGTTATGTAAACAAACAGTACGTAGAGAGTATGCAATAAGCAAAACACTCAACAATGGGGAGACCCCACTAGATGAACTTTGGTTAGAAATGCCACCAAGTTGTTTACAACATACCCTTATAGTGCTCGCTGATCCTCGCCTCTCAAGATTTTGGTGTAGAATGGGTCACCGTGAATCACTCTCCTAAAACAATTGCCTCTGTGTTAAGTGTTTTTCTTATCGCTCACTATTTACGTGCTGTATATAAACAAATGCTCAGCTCACACAAAGTGTATTCTGTGGCTAATATCGCATTCATTCTATCATTATACTATACTATTAGTATATTGTTGAGGAAATTTTCATAATTTGGTAACTGTTATTCTAAATCATAACCTATAACGTAGGCCATTCTTTTAGCTTTTTGTCTTGTATTTTATCTGCAAGATTGTATGTGAGGCCAAATTCACTTTTAATAATTATTTGCACTTAAGCAAAATTATTTACACTTAAGAATAAAAACATTGCGCTAAAGCACAAATATTTGCTATATAAATGTAACTAAAAACAATGTTAATTTTAGACTATAGATACTTCCCAGAAGATGAGGCCTAAGCAGAATGAGGTCCCCTGAGGGTGAATGTGGTGATGCTAGCCCACTGTGAGGGATAGCATGACTAAACTCACCATCTGGGGAAATCATTCTGCAAATGACAGACACACTAAATTTAGGCTTGGTCTGGATAACAATTCATCAGAAGTCACAAATACTTACAGTAATGCTCTAAGAAATCGACTTCATAACCACAGCAGAATTATGGGTAACTTTTCAGGATTTAGTTGGAAATATGGCTTGTTGCCATTCATCGGAAAGGTTGCCATTCATCGGAAACCTCTCCCCGAGAGCTTTCCAATGAATGGCAACAAGCCATATTTCCGACTAAATCATGAAAAGTTACCCATAATTCTGCTGTGGTTAAGTAGTCGATTACTTAGAGCATTACTGTACTTATCAAAATAGCGATAATTAGCTACTTAGTCAGTGTCCTTTCCTAATCAGTAAACATTACTTTATTGCTTTATGTTTTTTCAATAATCAAATGGTTGCTATTGGTACACAGTATCAGCTAGACATATTTTCAAGCATGGATATAGTGTGTCTGACATTTGTAGAATGAGGTCCCCAGCGCACAGTGGGCTAGCATCACCAAAATCACCCTCTGGGGACCTCATTTTCCTTTGGCCTCATCTTCTGGGAGGTATCTATAGTCTCAAATTAACATTGTTTTTAGTTTTTTCCCCTTTCTGTTCAGTTTCTATATCCCATAATTTGCAGAAGATAAATTGCATAATCCAGGTGACTACTTGGTGAACATCACCGACTTCAACTGCGGAACTTCAATATGATCCTAGGTCTCCCATAGCAGTTGAAGAGGCCTAAGCAGAATGAGGTTACCAGATGGTTAATTTGGTGATACTAGCACCCCTCCCATATGGGATAGCATCACTGAATTTACCCTCTGGGGACCTCACTCTGCAAATGTCAGACACTATATCCAGGCTTACCTATTTTACAGTTTTTGTGGATCTCATTGGTGTAAACTTACAGTGTAAATTTTCTCATATAAATCCATCTCACAATTTATCCGTTATTTTTTTAGAGTATGTTTTCTTCTATTCCCGGCAAAGATACGTTACACACTGAACTACATGGTATATTCATTTTTATTCATAAAGGGTCTCTCTACGAGAGACCTGTCTAAAATTTTATTATTTTGGTATGAAATAGCATAAGTACGTTTTGAACATTATACTGATCGAACATCCGGTCATTGTAGCTGTCGGTCACGTGCCCTTTAGCTATATAAGCCTTCGACGTGGACTATTTCTCTTTAATCCTTTGTGCACAAGATCAGGGAAGTGATATGAGTAACAACGAACCAGGACCGTACAATAATACATTAATGGTTGGGTTTACACAATCTGTACTATTGTAATTTATCATCCTGTTCATTTCTTTTAACCCGTTCCAAGTTTTTAACTTATTGTGAATTTGTTTCTGATTTGGGAAACGACACATAATTATTAAATTATTAACGACGGAGTGGCAATTAATTGAAAATGTTATTTTTTGGCATTTTTTCTGTCATTATAATACTGTTTTACTTTCTTTTTTTTAATTTGTAATTATAGTTTTGTTTTACTTGCGGTTTTACTTGTTGTTTTCTATTTAGTTTTTAATTTGGCCAAAGTTTCTGAAAAATGGCCAAAATAATTCAGAAATGGCAAAAAAATGCATATTATGTCATCAAAATAACTCCACACTCTAAAAATGTTTTCAAGTCCTTATGCTGTGAGAATAAGCTATTACAATTTAAATCTGAGGTTTTTTTTTTAATAACAGGAACATTTTTGGATTTCATTAACATACTGACCACAAAAGATGTTCTCACCACACGCCTGAGAATATGCTGGCAGACATTTGCAAAATGAGGTCCCCAGAGGGTGAATTTAGCACAGCGGTCTAGCATCACTAAATTCTTCCTCTGGGGACCTCATTCTGGTTAGGCCCCATCTGCTATGGGAGAACTAGACTCAGATTTAAGTTTCCAGATGGTGAAGATGGTGATGTGCACTCATTGGGTACCTCGATTTGTGTACCTGTATTGTGTTGTCTGCCAATTTGGATATGTAGAGAAGCTAAACTAAAAAATAAAATGAAACTTTCTAAAGAAACTAAAAACTTGTTAATATGATAATAAAGATACTTTCTAGAGGAGATGAGTCCTAAGCAGAATGAGGCTTCCAGAAGGTGAATTTAGTGATGCTAGCCAACTGCGAGGTAGCGTCGCTAAATTCACCCTCTGGGGATCTCATTCTGCCATGATGTGGCAGTATTTATGTTAATGAAATCCAAAAATGTTCCTGTTCCTGTTCCTGAGAATACATTGGCCTAACAATATGTACCTTGACCTTGTAAGCCAGTGCATTCTCTTGTGTATGCTTGGCTCCCTATGGGAGACTCGCATATATAAGAGAATAAATTGGCCTAACAATATGTACCTTGACCTTGTAAGCCAGTGCATTTTCTCTTGTGTATGCTTGGCTCCCTATGAGACTCGCATACATAAGAGAATGCACTGGCACAGGATCTTTAAGATAATTCACTGGTACAGGATCTTTAATGCTGTACCAGTGCAGCTCCTGTCATGAAAGGGTTAACATAAATATTGATGAAATATTGTTCTCACCACTCGTTTCAGATCATCGTCTCATCACTATTTTAATATTGTTCTCACCACTCATTTCCGATCATTGGCTCATCACTACTCACTTTCATTGATATTTTAATATTATTCTCGCCACTTGTTTCCGATCATCGGCTCATCACTACTCACTTTGATATTTTAATATTGTTCTCACCACTTATTTCCGATCATCGGCTCATCACTAATCACTTTCATTGATATTATTAGGAGAGAACAAAGAAACTTGGATCGAAGATAAAAGAACTTGTCATCGCTCCTATATATTCAACTCTCCCGTCCGAGTTACAAGCCAAGATATTTGACCCAACTCCACCAAATGCTCGAAAGGTAATTTATATATGAAAATATATACACATGCACTTGGAAAAGAATTAAATAAATTTACACAATTGGATTCATCAGATTCCAACAACAACATTTCTTCAAAAGTCGCTTAATTTATCAGAATCGAATAATTACCAAAAAGTTATTCTAACCACTGTCAACTCTGGTATTAAATTTTCCAAATCATGTTATATATCATCATTTTGTTCAACACAACTTGGTATCGCGAGTAAATCAGTCGGCTCATTGAATATTTGCTAGGCCGCCAAATATTCCAAGTGGTGAAACACAACAAATTTCAAAAATCAATATCTGATAACTCTGAGCTTTGATCGGTGGGTGCCTTGACTCAAATCAAATGTTTTTTATCCCGATGCCAAATAAACAGTAATTTTGGAGCATTAATTCGGATTGTGTATCTTTAAGCAGTTCTATGGGATGACTCAAACATTCAGTTATAGTAAAAGAATTAATAATGCTTTTAACTCACTTGTCCCCACATCTAGTTGTAATGAGCAATCTGATTGGCTACAATGCTACTTTCAAATCACCATGTCCCCTGCCACTCTTTACAGCGTGGTTGAATAGAAATGCACCAAACATCAGAGGTACAAGAGTATGTGAAACACTGGGGGTACATGAATGACCTTTGCACTGGCAGTTGCGACCAAGCCTTGAAATAGGGTGTCTGTCATTTGCAGAATGAGGTCCACAGAGGGTGAATTTAGTGATGCTACCCCGCATAGCGGGCTAGCATCACCAAATTCACCCTCTGGGAACCTCATTCTGCTGAGGTGTAATCAGAATGAGGTCCCCAGAGGGTGAATTTGGTGATGCTAGCCTGCTATGCGGGGTAGCATCACTAAATTCACTCTCTGGGGACCTCATTCTGCAAATGACAGACACCCTATTTCAAGGCTTAATTGTGACTTGACTCTAGCAAGTCATATTTGACATCACTTGACGTCTAATCCATGGGCCGGCTACCAAATTCTTCTTAATGGTATGAATTAATGTGAGGAACGATGAAAACTTCACCAAATGTGGGGTTGTAGACCCGCTGTTGTGGGGACAATATTGTTATCCCAGACAACAATTTGATACTTGAATGTCTCTTTTTATACGTTCATCTTAAAAACGGGACGTATTATATTCATATATCTCCATTTCTGGATGATAACTTTAGTTCTATTGAACTAAATGGAATGAAATTTGGAATGTAGCTTCGCTATCACAAAATATAGGACAATTTTTTACCTTTGTTAAAATTTGGGCTCATTTTTTGTTTCCTGATGATAAATTTAATGAATGTTAATAACAAATGGAATGAAATTTGTTATGCAGGATTACAACCATAAAATATGGGATAAGTTAAATTTTTCACCCATTTTTTTTACCAGAGTTAAGGAATTGTGGGTTCAAAATTAACATCCAGGCTTCAAATCTCTATGTAAATCTCTACGACATTGCAGCAGATAACTCATTTCATTTGGGGACCTCATTCTGCAAATGTCAGACACACTATTTCCAGACTTGCATCTGCATTATAAAGTTGTGGTTTAATAATTATCATGTTAAATAACTATAACAAATTATTTATTACTTTCAGGTTGTCATAGCTACCAATATTGCTGAGACTTCACTAACGATTGACGGCATCATTTATGTGATAGATACAGGATTTTGCAAGCAGCAGAGCTATAATGCACGAACGGGAATGGAATCACTAGTCGTCACTCCTATATCTAAGGTACATCTTCCACCTGAGCTATAAGTAATTTCCATTATCTCAGACCTGCGCGCATGGTCCCGAAACCCCATGTGTGCAAAATTTTTAGCTCAACTTGAAGAAGTCAAGTTTGAGTTATTGCCATGGGTCGGCATCCGTCATCTGTCCACCGGGGCATCCGGCCATCAACAATTTCCTTGGGCACACCTTACAGGCCACATCCCTCATTCAATCATCACCAAGCTTCATATGTATCTTCGGGGTAACCTCTAGATGGGAGCCATAAATTTTTATGTGTACCCATACCATAGTATGGTAGTGTCGACGTCCGGATTGACCACTCGTCGTTCGTCCATCCATCTGTCCGTCGTACCGTAGACACTTTACGTGTAATGCGATAACTCAAACATTTTCTATCTGATCAGAACCAAAGATCGGGTTCGAATATGGGTTTGATCCGAATTTTGTTTTGCAGAGTTATGGCCCTTTTTCGACTTAGAATTCACGCATGCTGCCATAACTCAAACAATTTTTATCTGATCAGAACCAAATTTGCTATGTTACTTTCTCTGCCAAAAATACAGTTTGAGTTAGAATATGGGTTTGATCCGATTTATTTTAAAGGAGTTATGACCCTTTTTCGAAAATAAAATTAAAATTTTTGTTTTAACTTTTATAATAATAACTAGGATTTAAATTTCTGAAATACCAGAAATTTTATACTTCCATGGAATATTTAGGCCACATAAAAAAAGGTGTTTGTTTCTCAAGGAATTTTTTTTTTTTCAAAAGTGATGAGGGAGGCAGGTATATGTTATTATTTATTTCAAATTTTTCAGATGAGGGAGGCAGGTTTTTGTTTTTTATAATTTTATTTTAATGATACCGTGTAACAAAACACTCCTTATTCAAATTTATCATATAACATGGAAAGCCTTAGGTGGTGGACAGAGTACATGCAGCTAAATGATAACAGATCTGAAATGGGAAAGTATCTGAAAGTCTGAAACTATATTCCATTTGGGAAGGAATTTATATATGCAATTAGAAATGATATAGAAGCAGACAAATTTTATTATTCTTTAATTTTTGGGGTCATTATACCCAATGAAATGTTCAAACATTTTTGATAAAGAGCATGCCTTTTGAAATCCAAGTGTTCTCATTTCATTGAAACACACAAAGTCTATCGATAAATCATCTCTTCTTGGTTTGCTGTTGTATGTTGGAAATGTGGTACTTTCCTTCTTCATTAGAATAGAAGTTCAAAAGCGTTTTTTTTTTAATACATGAATCACCAGCATAATCTGGAACTGTAACATCAATGTCACCCTTTTTAGCTCAACTTTACTTTGTAAAGTTTGAGCTATTGCCATGGCTTTGTCGTCCGTCGTCCGTGTGTACGTGTGTGCGTGTGTGCGTGTGTTCGTGTGTGCGTGTGTGCGTGTGTACGTGTGTACGTAAGGCGTCAACAATGCAGGCTACAGGTCGTACCTTTCGTCGGATCATTATGAAATTTGTCATAGCTGTTGACATCAACATTTAGACCAGAATAATTAATTTTGGGGTCATTCGGAAAAAAAACATGGCCGCCAGTGGCCATATTGGATTTCAAAATTCAATCCATTAGCACGGGCTACAGGCCGTACTGTTTGTCTGATCTTCATGAAATTTGTCATGGATGTTAATATTGACATGTAGATGGGAACGAGTAATTTTGGGGTCATTCGGCCCAAAAACATGGCCGCCAGCAGCCATTTTGTATTTTACTCTTTGTATGACTAAATCCTTTAGCACGGGCTGCAGGTCGTACCTTTAGTCTGATCATCATAAAATTTGTCACGGATATTAACAATGACATGTAGATGGGAACGAGTAATTTTGGGGTCATTCGGCTAAAAAACATGGTCGCCAGCAGCCATCTTGGATTTTACTCTTTGTATGACTAAATCCTTTAGCACGGGCTACAGGTCCTACTTTTAGTCTGATCATCATAAAATTTGTCAAGAATGTTAATAATGACATGTAGATGGGAACGAGTCATTTTGGGGTCATTCGGCCAAAAAACATGGCCGCCAGCAGCCATCTTGGATTTTACTCTTTGTATGACTAAATCCTTTAGCACGGGCTACAGGTCGTACCTTTAGTCTGATCATCATAAAATTTGTCATGGTTGTTGAACTTGGAATGTAGATGGGAACGAGTCATTTTGGGGTCATTCGGACAAAAAACATGGCCGCCAGCAGCCATATTGGGTTTAAAAATTTAATCCATTAGCACGGGCCACAGGTCGTACTGTTCTTCTGATCATCATGAAATTTGTCATGGATGATAATATTGACATGTAGATGGGAACGAGTAATTTTGGGGTCATTCGGCCAAAAAACATGGCCGCCAGCAGCCATCTTGGATTTTACTCTTTGTATGACTAAATTCTTTAGCACGGGCTGCAGGTCGTACCTTTAGTCTGATCATCATAAAATGTGTCATGGATATTAACAATGACATGTAGATGGGAACGAGTAATTTTGGGGTCATTCGGCTAAAAAACATGGTCGCCAGCAGCCATCTTGGATTTTACTCTTTGTATGACTAAATCCTTTAGCACGGGCTACAGGTCCTACTTTTAGTCTGATCATCATAAAATTTGTCAAGAATGTTAATAATGACATGTAGATGGGAACGAGTCATTTTGGGGTCATTCGGCCAAAAAACATGGCCGCCAGCAGCCATCTTGGATTTTACTCTTTGTATGACTAAATCCTTTAGCACGGGCTACAGGTCGTACCTTTAGTCTGATCATCATAAAATTTGTCATGGTTGTTGAACTTGGAATGTAGATGGGAACGAGTCATTTTGGGGTCATTCGGACAAAAAACATGGCCGCCAGCAGCCATATTGGGTTTAAAAATTTAATCCATTAGCACGGGCCACAGGTCGTACTGTTCTTCTGATCATCATGAAATTTGTCATGGATGATAATATTGACATGTAGATGGGAACGAGTAATTTTGGGGTCATTCGGCCAAAAAACATGGCCGCCAGCAGCCATCTTGGATTTTACTCTTTGTATGACTAAATTCTTTAGCACGGGCTGCAGGTCGTACCTTTAGTCTGATCATCATAAAATGTGTCATGGATGTTAACAATGACATGTAGATGGGAACGAGTAATTTTGGGGTCATTCGGCCAAAAAACCTGGACGCCAGCAGCCATCTTTGATTTTACTCTTTGTATGACTAAATCCTTTAGCACGGGCTACAGGTTGTACCTTTAGTCTGATCATCATGAAATGTGTCATGAATGTTAATAATGACATGTAGATGGGAACAAGTCATTTTGAGGTCATTCAGCCGAAAAACATGGCCGCCAGCAGCCATCTTGGATTTTACTCTTTGTATGACTAAATCCTTTAGCATGGGCTACAGGTCGTACCTTTAGTCTGATCATCATAAAATTTGTCATGGTTGTTGAAATTGGAATGTAGATGGGAACGAGTTAGTTTGGGGTCATTCGGACAAAAAACATGGCCGCCAGTGGCCATCTTGGATTTAAAAATTTAATCCATTACCACGGGCCACAGGTCGTACTGTTTGTCTGATCATGAAATTTGTCATGGATGATAATATTGACATGTAGATGGGAACGAGTAATTTTGGGGTCATTCGGCCAAAAAACATGGCCGCCAGCAGCCATCTTGGATTTTACTCTTTGTATGACTAAATTCTTTAGCACGGGCTGCAGGTCGTACCTTTAGTCTGATCATCATAAAATGTGTCATGGATGTTAACAATGACATGTAGATGGGAATGAGTAATTTTGGGTTCATTCGGCCGAAAACAAGGCCGCCAGCTAAATTCTTTAGCACGGGCTACATGTCATACCTTTAGTCTGATCATCATAAAATTTGTCATGAATGTTAATAATGACATGTAGATGGGAACGAGTCATTTTGGGATCATTCGGCCAAAAAACATGGCCGCCAGCAGCCATCTTGGATTTTACTCTTTGTATGACTAAATTCTTTAGCATGGGCTACAGGTCGTACCTTTAGTCTGATCGTCATAAAATTTGTCTTGGATGTTAACGATGACATGTAGATGGGAACGACTCATTTTGGGGTCATTCGGCCGAAAACAAGGCCGACAGCAGCCATCTTGGATTTTACTTTTCTCTTCATGTCTATAAACATGTATTGGATATTAAACTTTCCACATTCCTAATGGCTCCATTGACTGTAATACATTAAATTATTCCCTTTCCAAGTTGAGCTACAGTGTCATTGACACTTTCATTTATAATTATTTCGAGTTGTATGTATCGACCGAACATCCGAACGTTGTTGCAACATCAGAGGCATTTAACTATTCATCAACACAATAAAAATCCGATGTTTTCAATTTTGAAACGCGAACTTGAAACAGTGTGAAAAGTGATTTCAGAATTGTTCGCCTGAATTTCCTCTCGGTATTCAGTAAGAATTATCTGTTTGTTTTCGTCAATAACTTTCTCCCGAAGGAATTGAAAAGAATGTGTATTAGGGCATGGTATAACTGTCCATGGTACAAGGTGTTGAAGAGGTGCTCTCAGCTTCTTTCCAAACACGGCAACATTTATTAGTTACGAGCGTGGCCATTTTTCATACCGGAAACAACGAGGAGGTGCGCTCGATTTCGCAATCCGGAATCCGGTGTACTTTACCACCAAAGAGGCATAACTCTATATACTTACATTGCTTTCATCCTGCCAATCTCAACAGTGAAAATTGGGAACTCGCGGTAGGGTAGTAAGCTTATTATAAGCCGGCGATAAAAAGTGCCAATGCGCACAGTTTTTTAAGACGCGGCGGTCTTTGAGAAACGAAGTTGCATTTTTATGTGGCCTTAATTTGTAATGAACACAATCTTTATATTATATGGAAATTATGTATTAAATTAATTAAATGAAATGAATAAGAAAAAGATCGTAGACAAGGATTTTAAGTTCAGAATTTCGACTTGTGGGTATATTATTAATGATATATGAGGATTTATTTGTTAAAACTGTCATGGCGATTACTGCCCTTAGACCCTTGTTATGATTGTTTTAATGATACTAATATTATGCAATACGCCACAACCCTGGTTGTTAATTTATAAGAAGACTCACAGTACAAAGCAAAATACTACATACCATCAGGCCTCAGCTCACAAGGCGACTCAGGCGAGATTTTCGCCTTACTGTCGCTGACTTCGCCCTATCGTCGCTCTAAGGCGAAATCGAAGTCGCCTTCAATTTTAATTTTTTTTTTTTTTTTTTTCTTAATTTTTTTTTCTAGTTTTTTTCCCAGACATGTCCGTATATAGATGAATTGTGGCGGCCATCCCAAAAAGAAACGGACGATGCAGAGACAAAGTCCCAAGTGTTTAAAATAAAATATGACCTATTATTTTGTGTTGTTATTCAGTCGCCGTTGTTCCCTTTGCGGCAATGAATGTTAATCACGAATGTTTTGACACGCTGAAAACACGATGAGATGTTAGCAACTTAGCATCTGTGTTGTTATTGACCATCGTGAGTGTCACAAATAATGTTTTAATTAACTTAAAAGACCGCTGTCCCGCATTTCAGATATAAAAAAAATACGACATTATTAGAGTATGTACCAGGCGCTTCGGAAGTTCGTTTCGGTAACGCGTTGCACTTTTTGAAGAGACCGCGTCACACTTTTTGACGGAAGAGACCGCTTCCGTAAATAAATAAATGTCAAGTTTATTGCTTTAATCGGATTATACCAGTGATGTTGGCATTAATTAAGGGAGGCCATTAATTAATAAAAGCTTTAGCAATAAAACTAAAAGCTTTTGCAACTCCTTTGTTAGTTAATCCTTATTGTTTATTTTAGCGGACACCCACATTACAGCCGTGACCAAATTAAACTTTCAAAGTTACAACTTACATGCATCATGATTCAGACTGTACAAATACAATCTGACAATAGTCAATACTACAAACGTATCTTCCAGGCTGCAGTCTAGGAAATAATACTTCTTCCATTTAGTTAAAAAATTAACTACTACTGTAACTTGATAATTGTCTTGCTTAAATGATAGTTTATATACACAAAACATTTCCAAAAAATTTAAATGTAAAATAACAATTAATTAGGCTAATTTCAGATAAAGTCAAATTTTTTTAGTTTTATTTCTTATTTTATGTTTTTAAATTTTTTATTGATGTTATAAAATAAAGCGATAGTTGAAAATTGTCAATTTTCCGTAGTCTCCACTTCTCCCTGAAGTCTCCCTAAATTTCCTGAAGTCTCCCTAAATTTCCTGGAGGGAGACTTCAAGTCTCCCTGTTCTGAACCCCTAGGCTGAGGCCTGCATACCATTGTACGCCATGAAAGTCTTAAGATATACCATTAATATTAATGCTACGGCCGTTCAATATTCTATACTCGTTGGCTGAAAAACTTAGAAAATCGCACTAAAGTTGCACATAGATACTACCGCAATTTCGTCAATTTTGTTTTATTTAGATTCGCGATTTTTACCCCCTTATTGAGTGTCGGTGGAATTTGTCAAACGTCTGAACCATCCCTAAGCGAGCTCTCCGTTGGGCATGTTGCTTTTATAGCAGAGCGGTTAAAATTTGTGGGCGATCTGTCAGTATACTGACATAATTGTCCCTGCATTAAATATCCTAGTGTATACAGTCATCCGGGGTATTTTCCTAATGTAACATGTGAATTCATGTAATATCGGGCACTTAATCCTGATTAACTCATTGCGCATCTATTTGAAATATTATAAAATTTCACCGAATTTGCGCGTGGATAGTACCCACCACATCCACTCGTCAAATTTGTTCTATCTCGATTCACGATTTCTCTATTTTTTTTTTTCCTTTGTGAGATTTACTCGAATTTGCCAAAAGCCTCGACCCACACCGATGCAAGCTCTCTGTTGGACAGATTGCTTTTAAACCACGACAGTCAAACTTCCAGGATGTATCTATCATATACCGATGTACCTGCTAGCGCATTTCACTCGACCCTTCATTAGCCTGTTTGAATTTGACGTGAATATTGGAGAATTTCGAGTTTTGCCATATATCGATGGCAGGCTGTGTTCATCTGCATGTAGTACCTATTACGCTATATAGCGTCGCCACTAGTAAACCCTTTGCTCTGAAACTTAAGAAATCATACCAGAGTTGGGCGTTGATACCCCCTATCACACCCGCTCATCAGCAAAATTGTATCTCCGTGTTTGATATTTTGAAGTATTTTTCAACTTTTGGTTTTTGTTGGAATTTGACAATTTGAACCCACATGAACACGAGCTCTCCGTTTGTCAGGTTGCTTTTTAGAAGAGCGGTGAAACTTTTGGATATTACCAGAAGTATATCGACGTACCTGCTCCTGCATTAGCTCGCTCCTTCATTAACCCGGTCGGATTTGGCGAGAAAAATAGGTTAGTGATACAGCACTTAAAAAAACTTATTTATATTATAAAGCCTCGCCACGAGTAAACCTTCGACCTTAACGTCAATTAAGCAGACATCAATAAGTTGCTCTTTGATACTATCTATCATATCCACTACTCAGAATTTTTTTATCTCGATGTTTTCATTTTTTAGACAATTTCCCCCCACTTTGATTTTTGTTGGAATTTGCAAAAATTCTGAACCCACCCGTAGCTCGCTCGCTGTTGGGCAGGTTGCTGTTATAGTATAGCTATCAAACTTCTGGGGCCTACCTGTGATATACCAGCATACCCGCTCCTGCATTAACCTTGCTCATCAATTAGCCCATTGGAATTGGCGCCAAAATAGGTCATTTTCTTGTCAATGCTGCAGATCGCTAACGGTTGGGACATGAAAGTGATAAATGGTATATTCCGGTCCGAATCACTCTTCACATCTGGAACGTGCAATAAAAATATTATTCCGCTGGACTTGTTTTTTTGCTAAATCTGACGTTTACATCCGCCACCGGTCAGCCTGGTCTCACCACCCTCGGCCTGGTCTCACCACCCCGACATGGTATCACCACCCGGCATGGTCTTGTCGCCTCCCCGGTATGGTCTCACCCTCTCCCATGCTCCTTCATTAGCCATATTCGATGGTCTGTAACTTTGACATTTCTCAACCGATTTACAAAATTCTTTCAGGACGATCATTAGTACGTCCTAAAGATACATGGTAGTAAAAATGGTTGAAATCATCGCAAAAAAAAAATTGCGAAAATTTCGCCCCCACCCCAACCAAAAAATGTAAGCCCGACCCTGTCCAAATTATTTTTGTGTAGTATATTGACAATGGCCAGCACTACCATAGAAACTAAATCCAGCTATCTTTCTTGCTATGTGAGAACAGGCGATCAGAAGATTTCGAGGTTGACATATATATGGGAGATAACTCTGGAGAGGAAAGACGGACAAAGTTGTTTATGTACTCATGATTCAGTGGATATAAAGATGTATGTATCGACCAAATTTCAGTGCTGTACTCCATATATTTTCGGAGTTCTGAAAACACCAATTGTTCACATAAAGGGAGATAACTCTGCAAATCAAGTGAGGACATGATTCTCAATAGGCCTAAGCACTAGAGTTTGTATACATATATATACATACACAGTTTTAGCTTTCTAACTCTTGTATTGACTGAGCTATGCTCATTATAAAATTGCTAAGAAGAAGGCTAATAATAATAATAGAGAAAAATAAAAATCACAAAAACAATATACTTCCATGTAAAACATGGAAGTATAATAAGGGAATCGCGCGGAATTGATTGGTATGTCGATATTATGGTTTCTTGACATTTCTGTGTTCAGTTGGAACGTTCTGGTGTGACCCCCACCCATACCTCGGAATTGGGTGACGCGGGTAGAAAAGTCACCATATCTCGGCCAATTTTCGAGATATCGAGCTAATTTTTGCGTGATTGTGTTCGCAATTGATGCCACTTTATTATATAGTAGGGTTTTAGTAAGATATTGTGGCGATATTCTACTATGTAGGCCTATATGTATGCTGTTCAGTATATACATTTCGATTATATCTGGCTTCCATCGACATAATACGGCAAGTAGGTAATCGATTAGAAGTACTAGAAATTACCCATCGAATGACACCAAAAAAGTGACGATTGGTTGTAGGAATTTAAATCCATAGTGCATCTTCTGCAAACTTGATAAGAATTAATGGGCCACAATTTCTACATTTTTCAACAGATTTACAAAATTCTTTCGGGAGTACTCTCAGAACGTCCTATAGATACTTCACAACAATTTTGGTTCGAATCGGAGACGAAAAAAAAATGAAAAATTTTGACCCCTCCCTGGTGAGGACAACTATCATTGGATCTTGATAAAAATTGCACCAGTTCGTCTTCTCTCTGCGTATATAACGCTCACATAAATCAAATCCAGCTCATGTGCGTCGTCTAGGAGGAGTTTTGTATACAAGCACTTTCTCCTCAATCAATGTATGAATATAATATTTGATGGTCTGTAACTTTGACATTTCTCAACCGATTTACAAAATTCTTTCAGGACGATCATTAGTACGTCCTAAAGATACATGGTAGTAAAAATGGTTGAAATCATCGCAATAAAAAATTGCGAAAATTTCGCCCCCACCCTAACCAAAAAATGTAAGCCCGACCCTGTCCAAATTATTTTTGTGTGGTATATTGACAACGGCCAGCACTACCATAGAAACTAAATCCAGCTATCTTTCTTGCTATGGGAGAACAGGCGATCAGAAGATTTCGAGGTTGACATATATATGGGAGATAACTCTGGAGAGGAAAGACGGACAAAGTTGTTTATGTACTCATGATTCAGTGGATATAAAGATGTATGTATCGACCAAATTTCAGTGCTGTACTCCTTATATTTTTCGGAGTTCTGAAAACACCAATTGTTCACATAAAGGGAGATAACTCTGCAAATCAAGTGAGGACATGATTCTCAATAGGCCTAAGCACTAGAGTTTGTATACATATATATACATACAAAGTTTTAGCTTTCTAACTCTTGTATTGACTGAGCTATGCTCATTATAAAATTGCTAAGAAGAAGGCAAATAATACTAATAATAGAGAAAAATAAAAATCACAAAAACAATATACTTCCATGTAAAACATGGAAGTATAAAAAAATAATTTTATTAAAAAAAAATGTCATTGACACTTCATTTGTTTTAATTTAGATATTGATGATTATGATACAAGTTGATAAAAAGGTTCCCAATGTGTCCCTTTAAATATTTAGTAATGAAACCATAAATTAATAGTGTCTGTGTTTAGAGACCCAGAGCATCAGCGGAGGTAATTACAGGTTTAGCACTGAGTGTCCTATCTCTCTATATATTATCACTGGCTCTGGCCTTTGGTTAGATGAAGTCATAGACTGCTGGCATCTGTCAAATTTGGTTAATGGTTTAAACTCTTGTTTCTCCTATTGAAATTACATTGATGTCCCTCACCTATATATAAAGTGTCTTCTATATCCCATTGACCTGCTTAGAAAATAATCAACCCATTCCAAGGTTCCCATAGACATGCTATAATGTACAAAGACCCTTCCTCATATCTCTTATCTATGATTATCTTTGCACACTAGTCACTTCTATTGATTTTGGTATTGACTGATTAATTGACTTTTGAAAAATATATTAACCCTTCAGGCACATACTTCAATGTGAAATTAAAATAATGGCTGATACCTATTTCATAGATAAATCAAATTGGCTAACATGATTATTGTAAGTGATGCCTTGTTTTGAAAATCAAGATGATAGATGTTGTTAATATTCCCAGGAACCTTATTTTCCCATGTGCTCATATTGTCATGGTTGATTGAATTTTAGGGGCCACAGAGCACTTAAAAGTTTGGATTTTAGTGTCCAAGCTACATGTAAAACATTGTAATGTGTGAAACCATTTGATTGAGGCCTACTTACTTTCTTTTATATGAACTATGGTAATCTTTCGATTTAGGGGTCATAGGGGCATAACATTATATAGATAACACTTTTGTATTGTATTGTATAAACTACATATATTTTTGAAAACCATACACCCTGTTATGAAACACTTAATCTTGCATGTACCTAACAATATAAGCATTTATTATTACACATGTCAGATCTGATCATATTTGTCTGACATGTTTGATAAACAAATAACAACTGGGGAGAATGGGTGGGGGTGTAATTAAAGTACAATTTAAATATGAGATAGAATCCCATGCATATATGTTGTTCTAAGCAGTCTGTCTTGTCAACAAATTATAATTTCTCTTTAGAAGTGAATGAATTTTGAATATCTGGCAGGTCAAAAGTGGCAGAGATAGGGGTTTATTACTTTTGCTTCCAACAGGTTAACTTAAACTCCTAAACACATCCTCTGAAATCACTTAACCGTTGGATCTCACAGTGAGAGGTCCTTCGGTGAATAGGGACAGAGTTATGAGATTTAAAACTACTCCTCCCCACCCCAAATACTTTAACCCATCTTAAGACAGTTATTTGAGCTTTTGATTTCAAGTTGGGTACTGTTAAATGGATTCCTGTGATCATATCTTTGCCAAATTATCAGTTATAGCTAATCGTCTATCTCCAAGGTATGGGTTAAACATCTGCCGATCATGATCGGCCTCTCGTTTCCAAAATATGTTAAAAAACATGGCCACCAGCAGCCATCTGGTTCTCTATGTAAACAGTACAATGCACAAATGCCATGCCTGGAAGTAAAAGTTAACAGTGTATGTAGCACAATTTACCACCCGACAGCCTGTTCTCTCGCCACTTCTGATGGGGCTTCGTTTGTCTTTGATGTCGCAGCCGATGTTTGGCGGTCATCTTCAAAGAATTCAGTGTGTAACATGTTCTCACAGTCGTGGCGGGCCAGCGGCTTCCTTTGATGTTGTGTTATGGCCTTGCCATTGTTTATAAATTATGTTAAACTGTGAATTTACGTTCCTATGGATTGTTTATTATCGATCGTTAGAGCCAAAATGGGTGACGTGCATCGGAATGCATCTATGTTTCATTGTTCAAATTTCCATACTGTAAAATGGTCACCATTATTCACAAAGACACTAAGTTCGCGGGACATGGAATGTTCAAAGTTACTAGACAGTTAATCAGTAACAAGTTTGTGTCATCACTTATTAGTGCTACATACATTACATTCTCCAAGGCGGTAACGTATATAAACTATTAATTTGCTTCATTAACTTTTGTAACTTTTTATTGAAAATGTCTAGGTTACTACAACCTATAATGCAGACCCAAGTGAGCCGATTGTCAACGAACATTTGACTAATTATTCAACAGGAATATGTAACACCACAATCCATTCAATTAAAAGTTAATTGAATGATAATTGATAGGTAATCGTCGAATAGAATGTGGCTCAATTGTGTTTGCCTTGGGGTGTGAACCGTTTTATAAATATGTCATAACCCCCTTGGGTATCTGTACAAGAAATATAGACCGCGCCGCTTCGCGGCTTGGTCTATATTTCTTGTACAGATACCCAAGGGGGTTATAACCTATACATATTGACAAATATTGACAAAGAGTTGGCTTTGAAGAATAGTTGTAGAACCTGATAATCTGAGTTCAAATTAGGCCCCAATCAATTTTAATACTCCATTTAATATTGGGAAAGTCAGGACAAAGTGCAGATGTAAGACAACATGATTTACTTGTACTTATATATAATGCCACAACATAGATATTTGACAACAAAACATAAGAAACAAATAGATATCTAACAGAAAATGAATGTAAACTCCAGTGAATAATGAGTGCATCATTCAAAACTCTGTATTTGTTCAATTCCTAACTGTAACATCATACTGTATAAGACATGCCAACTCAATGATTTGTCGTGCCAACATTCTGAGTTCATTGACTATGGGTGGCAGATCAGCTGTAAGGTGCATAGTGAATGGAGCTTTCCACAGAGGCCACACCCACAGTGGTATAGTACCGCCCACTGGTAATAAGAATTCATACATAAAAATATTGTCTGTTACCCGAGATTGTCTTCCGAAGTGAAGATATCAGGAATTTTGATCTTTTAAACAGTTAAATTAAAACAAAAATTATGTAACTGATTGATCTGCAGTTGAAAAAAAATATATTGTTTGTTTAAAAAAAAAAATTTTAAGTTTTTAATTTACTTTTTAGATTGAAACTTCAATTATTTTTAATTTGATTTTTTAATTTTTTTTAAATTAAATTTTTCAATTTTTGATTTTCTTTTTAGATTTTTAGATTGAAACTTCTTGCTAAAAAATTTAAATTTTTGAAAAACAAATTAAATAAATTTGTTATTTGTTTAAAAATTTTAACTAAAAAAATAAGGCTGTTAAAACATCTGACGGGGTACCCCAATGCACCACACCAAATTTGGTTGAAATCGGCCAAGGGCTCTGGAAGAAAAATTGCAAACATACCAGACAGACAGATTTTATATATATATAAATATAAACAGAGAACACACACTCATTTAGCCATTAAATGTGAAAACTATGTCTGACAAGCGTCATTTTAAATGAAAAACATTGTTATAATCACGAATAAATGTTCACCCATTAGTCACCTCAATTATTCATTTTATCTTCTGCAAATTAGGGGAAATAGGTCCTTTTCACGTTTTTTTTTGCTTGCCTGCCAAACTAACTAGGGATCATCAGATAACATTTTCTGTATAATCACTGATTATGACAACAATATCACCTGTGACATATTTACAATAATCTGTATAGATTTAAAAGAGTAGGATCTGTCTGTCTGTCTGTCTGGTCAATTTCAACCAAATTTGGTGTGGTGACTTGGGGTAACCTGGCAGAGGTTCTGACGGTGTTTATCTTTTTCAAAATTTTGATTAAAAAAAATTGAATAAAATATTAAAATTTTGTTTTTTTAAATAAGCTCAACTATGGGCCTATATCAGAATCAAATAAGTCTAATATGAACCTATTCACGCGAGGATATTTTGCAGCAGATATGTACGCTCTTTATGGATGTGTTTTCACTGTGGCCCGCGCAATCCAATGGAATAACAGGTATAAGTCCACTACGGGCTTATTCCAGATTCAAATAAGTCCAATATGAACCAATGCCAATAAACCAATGCATGAGGATATATTGAAGTAGCAAAATAAATATCTATATACATAAAAGAGTAGGATTTGCGCGAAGTGCACACAGGGGATGCAGGCCCCTCTGATGCTGAATAAAGGCTCCCAAAGAGAGCCTGATTCAGCTAGTAATACAATAATACAAAACATGAGATACATATTATATATGCTGTTAAAATTGGGACAGTATTAAATTATCATGAACAGAGATACAACCATGAGAAGGATTTCATTCATTAGACAGTATTAAATTATCATGAACGGAGTTACAACCATGAGAAGGATTTCATTCATTAGACAGTATTAAATTATCATGAACAGAGATACAACCATGAGAAGGATTTCATTCATTAGACAGTATTAAATTATCATGAACGGAGTTACAACCATGAGAAGGATTTCATTCATTAGACAGTATTAAATTATCATGAACGGAGTTACAACCATGAGAAGGATTTCATTCATTAGACAGTATTAAATTATCATGAACGGAGTTACAACCATGAGAAGGATTTCATTCATTAGACAGTATTAAATTATCATGAACGGAGTTACAACCATGAGAAGGATTTCATTCATTAGACAGTATTAAATTATCATGAACAGAGATACAACCATGAGAAGGATTTCATTCATTAGACAGTATTAAATTATCATGAACAGAGATACAACCATGAGAAGGATTTCATTCATTAGACAGTATTAAATTATCATGAACAGAGATACAACCATGAGAAGGATTTCATTCATTAGACAGTATTAAATTATCATGAACAGAGATACAACCATGAGAAGGATTTCATTCATTAGACAATATTAAATTATCATGAACGGAGTTACAACCATGAGAAGGATTTCATTCATTAGACAGTATTAAATTATCATGAACGGAGTTATAACCATGAGAAGGATTTCATTCATTAGACAGTATTAAATTATCATGAACAGAGATACAACCATGAGAAGGATTTCATTCATTAGACAGTATTAAATTATCATGAACGGAGTTACAACCATGAGAAGGATTTCATTCATTAGACAGTATTAAATTATCATGAACGGAGTTACAACCATGAGAAGGATTTCATTCATTAGACAGTATTAAATTATCATGAACGGAGTTACAACCATGAGAAGGATTTCATTCATTAGACAGTATTAAATTATCATGAACGGAGTTACAACCATGAGAAGGATTTCATTCATTAGACAGTATTAAATTATCATGAACGGAGTTACAACCATGAGAAGGATTTCATTCATTAGACAGTATTAAATTATCATGAACAGAGATACAACCATGAGAAGGATTTCATTCATTAGACAGTATTAAATTATCATGAACGGAGTTACAACCATGAGAAGGATTTCATTCATTAGACAGTATTAAATTATCATGAACGGAGTTACAACCATGAGAAGGATTTCATTTATTAGACAGTATTAAATTATCATGAACAGAGTTACAACCATGAGAAGGATTTCATTCATTAGACAGTATTAAATTATCATGAACGGAGTTACAACCATGAGAAGGATTTCATTCATTAGACAGTATTAAATTATCATGAACGGAGTTACAACCATGAGAAGGATTTCATTCATTAGACAGTATTAAATTATCATGAACGGAGTTACAACCATGAGAAGGATTTCATTCATTAGACAGTATTAAATTATCATGAACGGAGTTACAACCATGAGAAGGATTTCATTCATTAGACAGTATTAAATTATCATGAACGGAGTTACAACCATGAGAAGGATTTCATTCATTAGACAGTATTAAATTATCATGAACGGAGTTACAACCATGAGAAGGATTTAATTCATTAGACAGTATTAAATTATCATGAACGGAGTTACAACCATGAGAAGGATTTCATTCATTAGACAGTATTAAATTATCATGAACGGAGTTACAACCATGAGAAGGATTTCATTCATTAGACAGTATTAAATTATCATGAACGGAGTTACAACCATGAGAAGGATTTCATTCATTAGACAGTATTAAATTATCATGAACGGAGTTACAACCATGAGAAGGATTTCATTCATTAGACAGTATTAAATTATCATGAACGGAGTTACAACCATGAGAAGGATTTCATTCATTAGACAGTATTAAATTATCATGAACAGAGATACAACCATGAGAAGGATTTCATTCATTAGACAGTATTAAATTATCATGAACAGAGATACAACCATGAGAAGGATTTCATTCATTAGACAGTATTAAATTATCATGAACAGAGATACAACCATGAGAAGGATTTCATTCATTAGACAGTATTAAATTATCATGAACAGAGATACAAACATGAGAAGGATTTCATTCATTAGACAGTATTAAATTATCATGAACAGAGATACAACCATGAGAAGGATTTCATTCATTAGACAGTATTAAATTATCATGAACGGAGTTACAACCATGAGAAGGATTTCATTCATTAGACAGTATTAAATTATCATGAACAGAGATACAACCATGAGAAGGATTTCATTCATTAGACAGTATTAAATTATCATGAACGGAGTTACAACCATGAGAAGGATTTCATTCATTAGACAGTATTAAATTATCATGAACGGAGTTACAACCATGAGAAGGATTTCATTCATTAGACAGTATTAAATTATCATGAACAGAGTTACAACCATGAGAAGGATTTCATTCATTAGACAGTATTAAATTATCATGAACAGAGTTACAACCATGAGAAGGATTTCATTCATTAGACAGTATTAAATTATCATGAACGGAGTTATAACCATGAGAAGGATTTCATTCATTAGACAGTATTAAATTATCATGAACGGAGTTACAACCATGAGAAGGATTTCATTCATTTGACAGTATTAAATTATCATGAACGGAGTTATAACCATGAGAAGGATTTCATTCATTAGACAGTATTAAATTATCATGAACGGAGTTATAACCATGAGAAGGATTTCATTCATTAGACAGTATTAAATTATCATGAACGGAGTTACAACCATGAGAAGGATTTCATTCATTAGACAATATTAAATTATCATGAACGGAGTTATAACCATGAGAAGGATTTCATTCATTAGACAGTATTAAATTATCATGAACGGAGTTACAACCATGAGAAGGATTTCATTCATTAGACAGTATTAAATTATCATGAACGGAGATACAACCATGAGAAGGATTTCATTCATTAGACAGTATTAAATTATCATGAACGGAGTTACAACCATGAGAAGGATTTCATTCATTAGACAGTATTAAATTATCATGAACGGAGTTACAACCATGAGAAGGATTTCATTCATTAGACAGTATTAAATTATCATGAACGGAGTTACAACCATGAGAAGGATTTCATTCATTAGACAGTATTAAATTATCATGAACGGAGTTACAACCATGAGAAGGATTTCATTCATTAGACAGTATTAAATTATCATGAACAGAGATACAACCATGAGAAGGATTTCATTCATTAGACAGTATTAAATTATCATGAACAGAGTTACAACCATGAGAAGGATTTCATTCATTAGACAGTATTAAATTATCATGAACGGAGTTACAACCATGAGAAGGATTTCATTCATTAGACAGTATTAAATTATCATGAACGGAGTTACAACCATGAGAAGGATTTCATTCATTAGACAGTATTAAATTATCATGAACAGAGTTACAACCATGAGAAGGATTTCATTCATTAGACAGTATTAAATTATCATGAACGGAGTTACAACCATGAGAAGGATTTCATTCATTAGACAGTATTAAATTATCATGAACGGAGTTATAACCATGAGAAGGATTTCATTCATTAGACAGTATTAAATTATCATGAACAGAGATACAACCATGAGAAGGATTTCATTCATTATACAGTATTAAATTATCATGAACGGAGTTATAACCATGAGAAGGATTTCATTCATTAGACAGTATTAAATTATCATGAACGGAGTTATAACCATGAGAAGGATTTCATTCATTAGACAGTATTAAATTATCATGAACGGAGTTACAACCATGAGAAGGATTTCATTCATTAGACAGTATTAAATTATCATGAACAGAGATACAACCATGAGAAGGATTTCATTCATTAGACAGTATTAAATTATCATGAACGGAGTTACAACCATGAGAAGGATTTCATTCATTAGACAGTATTAAATTATCATGAACGGAGTTACAACCATGAGAAGGATTTCATTCATTAGACAGTATTAAATTATCATGAACAGAGATACAACCATGAGAAGGATTTCATTCATTAGACAGTATTAAATTATCATGAACAGAGATACAACCATGAGAAGGATTTCATTCATTAGACAATATTAAATTATCATGAACGGAGTTACAACCATGAGAAGGATTTCATTCATTAGACAGTATTAAATTATCATGAACGGAGTTACAACCATGAGAAGGATTTCATTCATTAGACAGTATTAAATTATCATGAACGGAGTTACAACCATGAGAAGGATTTCATTCATTAGACAGTATTAAATTATCATGAACAGAGATACAACCATGAGAAGGATTTCATTCATTAGACAGTATTAAATTATCATGAACAGAGATACAACCATGAGAAGGATTTCATTCATTAGACAGTATTAAATTATCATGAACAGAGATACAACCATGAGAAGGATTTCATTCATTAGACAGTATTAAATTATCATGAACGGAGTTACAACCATGAGAAGGATTTCATTCATTAGACAGTATTAAATTATCATGAACAGAGATACAACCATGAGAAGGATTTCATTCATTAGACAGTATTAAATTATCATGAACAGAGATACAACCATGAGAAGGATTTCATTCATTAGACAGTATTAAATTATCATGAACAGAGATACAACCATGAGAAGGATTTCATTCATTAGACAGTATTAAATTATCATGAACAGAGTTACAACCATGAGAAGGATTTCATTCATTAGACAGTATTAAATTATCATGAACAGAGATACAACCATGAGAAGGATTTCATTCATTAGACAGTATTAAATTATCATGAACAGAGATACAACCATGAGAAGGATTTCATTCATTAGACAGTATTAAATTATCATGAACAGAGATACAACCATGAGAAGGATTTCATTCATTAGACAGTATTAAATTATCATGAACAGAGATACAACCATGAGAAGGATTTCATTCATTAGACAGTATTAAATTATCATGAACGGAGTTACAACCATGAGAAGGATTTCATTCATTAGACAGTATTAAATTATCATGAACAGAGTTACAACCATGAGAAGGATTTCATTCATTAGACAGTATTAAATTATCATGAACAGAGTTACAACCATGAGAAGGATTTCATTCATTAGACAGTATTAAATTATCATGAACGGAGTTATAACCATGAGAAGGATTTCATTCATTAGACAGTATTAAATTATCATGAACAGAGATACAACCATGAGAAGGATTTCATTCATTAGACAGTATTAAATTATCATGAACAGAGATACAACCATGAGAAGGATTTCATTCATTAGACAGTATTAAATTATCATGAACGGAGTTACAACCATGAGAAGGATTTCATTCATTAGACAGTATTAAATTAACATGAACAGAGATACAACCATGAGAAGGATTTCATTCATTAGACAGTATTAAATTATCATGAACGGAGTTACAACCATGAGAAGGATTTCATTCATTAGACAATATTAAATTATCATGAACGGAGTTACAACCATGAGAAGGATTTCATTCATTAGACAGTATTAAATTATCATGAACGGAGTTACAACCATGAGAAGGATTTCATTCATTAGACAGTATTAAATTATCATGAACAGAGATACAACCATGAGAAGGATTTCATTCATTAGACAGTATTAAATTATCATGAACGGAGTTACAACCATGAGAAGGATTTCATTCATTAGACAGTATTAAATTATCATGAACGGAGATACAACCATGAGAAGGATTTCATTCATTAGACAGTATTAAATTATCATGAACGGAGTTACAACCATGAGAAGGATTTCATTCATTAGACAGTATTAAATTATCATGAACGGAGTTACAACCATGAGAAGGATTTCATTCATTAGACAGTATTAAATTATCATGAACGGAGTTACAACCATGAGAAGGATTTCATTCATTAGACAGTATTAAATTATCATGAACGGAGTTACAACCATGAGAAGGATTTCATTCATTAGACAGTATTAAATTATCATGAACAGAGATACAACCATGAGAAGGATTTCATTCATTAGACAGTATTAAATTATCATGAACGGAGTTACAACCATGAGAAGGATTTAATTCATTAGACAGTATTAAATTATCATGAACGGAGATACAACCATGAGAAGGATTTCATTCATTAGACAGTATTAAATTATCATGAACAGAGATACAACCATGAGAAGGATTTCATTCATTAGACAGTATTAAATTATCATGAACGGAGTTACAACCATGAGAAGGATTTAATTCATTAGACAGTATTAAATTATCATGAACAGAGATACAACCATGAGAAGGATTTAATTCATTAGACAGTATTAAATTATCATGAACAGAGATACAACCATGAGAAGGATTTCATTCATTAGACAGTATTAAATTATCATGAACAGAGATACAACCATGAGAAGGATTTCATTCATTATACAGTATTAAATTATCATGAACGGAGTTATAACCATGAGAAGGATTTCATTCATTAGACAGTATTAAATTATCATGAACGGAGTTATAACCATGAGAAGGATTTCATTCATTAGACAGTATTAAATTATCATGAACGGAGTTACAACCATGAGAAGGATTTCATTCATTAGACAGTATTAAATTATCATGAACAGAGATACAACCATGAGAAGGATTTCATTCATTAGACAATATTAAATTATCATGAACAGAGATACAACCATGAGAAGGATTTCATTCATTAGACAATATTAAATTATCATGAACGGAGTTACAACCATGAGAAGGATTTCATTCATTAGACAGTATTAAATTATCATGAACGGAGTTACAACCATGAGAAGGATTTCATTCATTAGACAGTATTAAATTATCATGAACGGAGTTACAACCATGAGAAGGATTTCATTCATTAGACAGTATTAAATTATCATGAACAGAGATACAACCATGAGAAGGATTTCATTCATTAGACAGTATTAAATTATCATGAACAGAGATACAACCATGAGAAGGATTTCATTCATTAGACAGTATTAAATTATCATGAACAGAGATACAACCATGAGAAGGATTTCATTCATTAGACAGTATTAAATTATCATGAACGGAGTTACAACCATGAGAAGGATTTCATTCATTAGACAGTATTAAATTATCATGAACAGAGATACAACCATGAGAAGGATTTCATTCATTAGACAGTATTAAATTATCATGAACAGAGATACAACCATGAGAAGGATTTCATTCATTAGACAGTATTAAATTATCATGAACAGAGATACAACCATGAGAAGGATTTCATTCATTAGACAGTATTAAATTATCATGAACAGAGTTACAACCATGAGAAGGATTTCATTCATTAGACAGTATTAAATTATCATGAACAGAGATACAACCATGAGAAGGATTTCATTCATTAGACAATATTAAATTATCATGAACGGAGTTACAACCATGAGAAGGATTTCATTCATTAGACAGTATTAAATTATCATGAACAGAGATACAACCATGAGAAGGATTTCATTCATTAGACAGTATTAAATTATCATGAACGGAGTTACAACCATGAGAAGGATTTCATTCATTAGACAGTATTAAATTATCATGAACAGAGATACAACCATGAGAAGGATTTCATTCATTAGACAGTATTAAATTATCATGAACAGAGATACAACCATGAGAAGGATTTCATTCATTAGACAGTATTAAATTATCATGAACAGAGATACAACCATGAGAAGGATTTCATTCATTAGACAGTATTAAATTATCATGAACAGAGATACAACCATGAGAAGGATTTCATTCATTAGACAGTATTAAATTATCATGAACGGAGTTACAACCATGAGAAGGATTTCATTCATTAGACAGTATTAAATTATCATGAACAGAGTTACAACCATGAGAAGGATTTCATTCATTAGACAGTATTAAATTATCATGAACAGAGTTACAACCATGAGAAGGATTTCATTCATTAGACAGTATTAAATTATCATGAACGGAGTTATAACCATGAGAAGGATTTCATTCATTAGACAGTATTAAATTATCATGAACAGAGATACAACCATGAGAAGGATTTCATTCATTAGACAGTATTAAATTATCATGAACAGAGATACAACCATGAGAAGGATTTCATTCATTAGACAGTATTAAATTATCATGAACGGAGTTACAACCATGAGAAGGATTTCATTCATTAGACAGTATTAAATTAACATGAACAGAGATACAACCATGAGAAGGATTTCATTCATTAGACAGTATTAAATTATCATGAACGGAGTTACAACCATGAGAAGGATTTCATTCATTAGACAGTATTAAATTATCATGAACAGAGATACAACCATGAGAAGGATTTCATTCATTAGACAATATTAAATTATCATGAACAGAGATACAACCATGAGAAGGATTTCATTCATTAGACAGTATTAAATTATCATGAACAGAGATACAACCATGAGAAGGATTTCATTCATTAGACAGTATTAAATTATCATGAACGGAGTTACAACCATGAGAAGGATTTCATTCATTAGACAGTATTAAATTATCATGAACGGAGATACAACCATGAGAAGGATTTCATTCATTAGACAGTATTAAATTATCATGAACGGAGTTACAACCATGAGAAGGATTTCATTCATTAGACAGTATTAAATTATCATGAACGGAGTTACAACCATGAGAAGGATTTCATTCATTAGACAGTATTAAATTATCATGAACGGAGTTACAACCATGAGAAGGATTTCATTCATTAGACAGTATTAAATTATCATGAACGGAGTTACAACCATGAGAAGGATTTCATTCATTAGACAGTATTAAATTATCATGAACAGAGATACAACCATGAGAAGGATTTCATTCATTAGACAGTATTAAATTATCATGAACGGAGTTACAACCATGAGAAGGATTTAATTCATTAGACAGTATTAAATTATCATGAACGGAGATACAACCATGAGAAGGATTTCATTCATTAGACAGTATTAAATTATCATGAACAGAGATACAACCATGAGAAGGATTTCATTCATTAGACAGTATTAAATTATCATGAACGGAGTTACAACCATGAGAAGGATTTAATTCATTAGACAGTATTAAATTATCATGAACAGAGATACAACCATGAGAAGGATTTAATTCATTAGACAGTATTAAATTATCATGAACAGAGATACAACCATGAGAAGGATTTCATTCATTAGACAGTATTAAATTATCATGAACGGAGTTACAACCATGAGAAGGATTTCATTCATTAGACAGTATTAAATTATCATGAACAGAGATACAACCATGAGAAGGATTTCATTCATTAGACAATATTAAATTATCATGAACAGAGATACAACCATGAGAAGGATTTCATTCATTAGACAATATTAAATTATCATGAACGGAGTTACAACCATGAGAAGGATTTCATTCATTAGACAGTATTAAATTATCATGAACGGAGTTACAACCATGAGAAGGATTTCATTCATTAGACAGTATTAAATTATCATGAACGGAGTTACAACCATGAGAAGGATTTCATTCATTAGACAGTATTAAATTATCATGAACAGAGATACAACCATGAGAAGGATTTCATTCATTAGACAGTATTAAATTATCATGAACAGAGATACAACCATGAGAAGGATTTCATTCATTAGACAGTATTAAATTATCATGAACAGAGATACAACCATGAGAAGGATTTCATTCATTAGACAGTATTAAATTATCATGAACGGAGTTACAACCATGAGAAGGATTTCATTCATTAGACAGTATTAAATTATCATGAACAGAGATACAACCATGAGAAGGATTTCATTCATTAGACAGTATTAAATTATCATGAACAGAGATACAACCATGAGAAGGATTTCATTCATTAGACAGTATTAAATTATCATGAACGGAGTTACAACCATGAGAAGGATTTCATTCATTAGACAGTATTAAATTATCATGAACGGAGTTACAACCATGAGAAGGATTTCATTCATTAGACAGTATTAAATTATCATGAACAGAGATACAACCATGAGAAGGATTTCATTCATTAGACAGTATTAAATTATCATGAACAGAGTTACAACCATGAGAAGGATTTCATTCATTAGACAGTATTAAATTATCATGAACAGAGATACAACCATGAGAAGGATTTCATTCATTAGACAATATTAAATTATCATGAACGGAGTTACAACCATGAGAAGGATTTCATTCATTAGACAGTATTAAATTATCATGAACAGAGATACAACCATGAGAAGGATTTCATTCATTAGACAGTATTAAATTATCATGAACGGAGTTACAACCATGAGAAGGATTTCATTCATTAGACAGTATTAAATTATCATGAACAGAGATACAACCATGAGAAGGATTTCATTCATTAGACAGTATTAAATTATCATGAACAGAGATACAACCATGAGAAGGATTTCATTCATTAGACAGTATTAAATTATCATGAACAGAGATACAACCATGAGAAGGATTTCATTCATTAGACAGTATTAAATTATCATGAACAGAGATACAACCATGAGAAGGATTTCATTCATTAGACAGTATTAAATTATCATGAACGGAGTTACAACCATGAGAAGGATTTCATTCATTAGACAGTATTAAATTATCATGAACAGAGTTACAACCATGAGAAGGATTTCATTCATTAGACAGTATTAAATTATCATGAACAGAGTTACAACCATGAGAAGGATTTCATTCATTAGACAGTATTAAATTATCATGAACGGAGTTATAACCATGAGAAGGATTTCATTCATTAGACAGTATTAAATTATCATGAACAGAGATACAACCATGAGAAGGATTTCATTCATTAGACAGTATTAAATTATCATGAACAGAGATACAACCATGAGAAGGATTTCATTCATTAGACAGTATTAAATTATCATGAACGGAGTTACAACCATGAGAAGGATTTCATTCATTAGACAGTATTAAATTAACATGAACAGAGATACAACCATGAGAAGGATTTCATTCATTAGACAGTATTAAATTATCATGAACGGAGTTACAACCATGAGAAGGATTTCATTCATTAGACAGTATTAAATTATCATGAACAGAGATACAACCATGAGAAGGATTTCATTCATTAGACAATATTAAATTATCATGAACAGAGATACAACCATGAGAAGGATTTCATTCATTAGACAGTATTAAATTATCATGAACAGAGATACAACCATGAGAAGGATTTCATTCATTAGACAGTATTAAATTATCATGAACGGAGTTACAACCATGAGAAGGATTTCATTCATTAGACAGTATTAAATTATCATGAACGGAGATACAACCATGAGAAGGATTTCATTCATTAGACAGTATTAAATTATCATGAACGGAGTTACAACCATGAGAAGGATTTCATTCATTAGACAGTATTAAATTATCATGAACGGAGTTACAACCATGAGAAGGATTTCATTCATTAGACAGTATTAAATTATCATGAACGGAGTTACAACCATGAGAAGGATTTCATTCATTAGACAGTATTAAATTATCATGAACGGAGTTACAACCATGAGAAGGATTTCATTCATTAGACAGTATTAAATTATCATGAACAGAGATACAACCATGAGAAGGATTTCATTCATTAGACAGTATTAAATTATCATGAACGGAGTTACAACCATGAGAAGGATTTAATTCATTAGACAGTATTAAATTATCATGAACGGAGATACAACCATGAGAAGGATTTCATTCATTAGACAGTATTAAATTATCATGAACAGAGATACAACCATGAGAAGGATTTCATTCATTAGACAGTATTAAATTATCATGAACGGAGTTACAACCATGAGAAGGATTTAATTCATTAGACAGTATTAAATTATCATGAACAGAGATACAACCATGAGAAGGATTTAATTCATTAGACAGTATTAAATTATCATGAACAGAGATACAACCATGAGAAGGATTTCATTCATTAGACAGTATTAAATTATCATGAACGGAGTTACAACCATGAGAAGGATTTAATTCATTAGACAGTATTAAATTATCATGAACGGAGTTACAACCATGAGAAGGATTTCATTCATTAGACAGTATTAAATTATCATGAACAGAGATACAACCATGAGAAGGATTTCATTCATTAGACAGTATTAAATTATCATGAACGGAGTTACAACCATGAGAAGGATTTCATTCATTAGACAGTATTAAATTATCATGAACAGAGATACAACCATGAGAAGGATTTCATTCATTAGACAGTATTAAATTATCATGAACGGAGTTACAACCATGAGAAGGATTTCATTCATTAGACAGTATTAAATTATCATGAACGGAGTTACAACCATGAGAAGGATTTCATTCATTAGACAGTATTAAATTATCATGAACGGAGTTACAACCATGAGAAGGATTTCATTCATTAGACAGTATTAAATTATCATGAACGGAGTTACAACCATGAGAAGGATTTCATTCATTAGACAGTATTAAATTATCATGAACGGAGTTACAACCATGAGAAGGATTTCATTCATTAGACAGTATTAAATTATCATGAACAGAGATACAACCATGAGAAGGATTTCATTCATTAGACAGTATTAAATTATCATGAACAGAGATACAACCATGAGAAGGATTTCATTCATCTGACAGTATTAAATTATCATGAACAGAGTTACAACCATGAGAAGGATTTCATTCATTAGACAGTATTAAATTATCATGAACGGAGTTACAACCATGAGAAGGATTTCATTCATTAGACAGTATTAAATTATCATGAACAGAGATACAACCATGAGAAGGATTTCATTCATTAGACAGTATTAAATTATCATGAACGGAGTTACAACCATGAGAAGGATTTCATTCATTAGACAGTATTAAATTATCATGAACGGAGTTACAACCATGAGAAGGATTTCATTCATTAGACAGTATTAAATTATCATGAACAGAGATACAACCATGAGAAGGATTTCATTCATTAGACAGTATTAAATTATCATGAACGGAGTTACAACCATGAGAAGGATTTCATTCATTAGACAGTATTAAATTATCATGAACGGAGTTACAACCATGAGAAGGATTTCATTCATTAGACAGTATTAAATTATCATGAACGGAGTTACAACCATGAGACGGATTTCATTCATTAGACAATATTAAATTATCATGAACGGAGTTACAACCATGAGAAGGATTTCATTCATTAGACAGTATTAAATTAACATGAACAGAGATACAACCATGAGAAGGATTTCATTCATTAGACAGTATTAAATTATCATGAACGGAGTTACAACCATGAGAAGGATTTCATTCATTAGACAGTATTAAATTATCATGAACGGAGTTACAACCATGAGAAGGATTTCATTCATTAGACAGTATTAAATTATCATGAACAGAGATACAACCATGAGAAGGATTTCATTCATTAGACAGTATTAAATTATCATGAACGGAGTTACAACCATGAGAAGGATTTCATTCATTAGACAGTATTAAATTATCATGAACGGAGTTACAACCATGAGAAGGATTTCATTCATTAGATAGTATTAAATTATCATGAACAGAGATACAACCATGAGAAGGATTTCATTCATTAGACAGTATTAAATTATCATGAACGGAGTTACAACCATGAGAAGGATTTCATTCATTAGACAGTATTAAATTATCATGAACGGAGTTACAACCATGAGAAGGATTTCATTCATTAGACAGTATTAAATTATCATGAACGGAGTTACAACCATGAGAAGGATTTCATTCATTAGACAGTATTAAATTATCATGAACGGAGTTACAACCATGAGAAGGATTTCATTCATTAGACAGTATTAAATTATCATGAACAGAGATACAACCATGAGAAGGATTTCATTCATTAGACAGTATTAAATTATCATGAACAGAGATACAACCATGAGAAGGATTTCATTCATTAGACAGTATTAAATTATCATGAACGGAGTTACAACCATGAGAAGGATTTCATTCATTAGACAGTATTAAATTATCATGAACGGAGTTACAACCATGAGAAGGATTTCATTCATTAGACAGTATTAAATTATCATGAACGGAGTTACAACCATGAGAAGGATTTCATTCATTAGACAGTATTAAATTATCATGAACAGAGATACAACCATGAGAAGGATTTCATTCATTAGACAGTATTAAATTATCATGAACGGAGTTACAACCATGAGAAGGATTTCATTCATTAGACAGTATTAAATTATCATGAACAGAGATACAACCATGAGAAGGATTTCATTCATTAGACAGTATTAAATTATCATGAACGGAGTTACAACCATGAGAAGGATTTCATTCATTAGACAGTATTAAATTATCATGAACGGAGTTACAACCATGAGAAGGATTTCATTCATTAGACAGTATTAAATTATCATGAACGGAGTTACAACCATGAGAAGGATTTCATTCATTAGACAGTATTAAATTATCATGAACAGAGTTACAACCATGAGAAGGATTTCATTCATTAGACAGTATTAAATTATCATGAACGGAGTTACAACCATGAGAAGGATTTCATTCATTAGACAGTATTAAATTATCATGAACGGAGATACAACCATGAGAAGGATTTCATTCATTAGACAGTATTAAATTATCATGAACGGAGTTACAACCATGAGAAGGATTTCATTCATTAGACAGTATTAAATTATCATGAACGGAGATACAACCATGAGAAGGATTTCATTCATTAGACAGTATTAAATTATCATGAACGGAGTTACAACCATGAGAAGGATTTCATTCATTAGACAGTATTAAATTATCATGAACGGAGTTACAACCATGAGAAGGATTTCATTCATTAGACAGTATTAAATTATCATGAACGGAGTTACAACCATGAGAAGGATTTCATTCATTAGACAGTATTAAATTATCATGAACAGAGTTACAACCATGAGAAGGATTTCATTCATTAGACAGTATTAAATTATCATGAACGGAGATACAACCATGAGAAGGATTTCATTCATTAGACAGTATTAAATTATCATGAACGGAGTTACAACCATGAGAAGGATTTCATTCATTAGACAGTATTAAATTATCATGAACGGAGATACAACCATGAGAAGGATTTCATTCATTAGACAGTATTAAATTATCATGAACGGAGTTACAACCATGAGAAGGATTTCATTCATTAGACAGTATTAAATTATCATGAACGGAGTTACAACCATGAGAAGGATTTCATTCATTAGACAGTATTAAATTATCATGAACGGAGTTACCACCATGAGAAGGATTTCATTCATTAGACAGTATTAAATTATCATGAACGGAGTTACAACCATGAGAAGGATTTCATTCATTAGACAGTATTAAATTATCATGAACAGAGATACAACCATGAGAAGGATTTCATTCATTAGACAGTATTAAATTATCATGAACGGAGTTACCACCATGAGAAGGATTTCATTCATTAGACAGTATTAAATTATCATGAACGGAGTTACAACCATGAGAAGGATTTCATTCATTAGACAGTATTAAATTATCATGAACAGAGATACAACCATGAGAAGGATTTCATTCATTAGACAGTATTAAATTATCATGAACAGAGTTACAACCATGAGAAGGATTTCATTCATTAGACAGTATTAAATTATCATGAACGGAGTTACAACCATGAGAAGGATTTCATTCATTAGACAGTATTAAATTATCATGAACGGAGTTACAACCATGAGAAGGATTTCATTCATTAGACAGTATTAAATTATCATGAACAGAGATACAACCATGAGAAGGATTTCATTCATTAGACAGTATTAAATTATCATGAACGGAGTTATAACCATGAGAAGGATTTCATTCATTAGACAGTATTAAATTATCATGAACAGAGATACAACCATGAGAAGGATTCCATTCATTAGACAGTATTAAATTATCATGAACGGAGTTACAACCATGAGAAGGATTTCATTCATTAGACAGTATTAAATTATCATGAACAGAGATACAACCATGAGAAGGATTTCATTCATTAGACAGTATTAAATTATCATGAACAGAGATACAACCATGAGAAGGATTTCATTCATTAGACAGTATTAAATTATCATGAACAGAGATACAACCATGAGAAGGATTTCATTCATTAGACAGTATTAAATTATCATGAACGGAGTTATAACCATGAGAAGGATTTCATTCATTAGACAGTATTAAATTATCATGAACAGAGATACAACCATGAGAAGGATTTCATTCATTAGACAGTATTAAATTATCATGAACGGAGTTACAACCATGAGAAGGATTTCATTCATTAGACAGTATTAAATTATCATGAACGGAGATACAACCATGAGAAGGATTTCATTCATTAGACAGTATTAAATTATCATGAACAGAGATACAACCATGAGAAGGATTTCATTCATTAGACAGTATTAAATTATCATGAACGGAGTTACAACCATGAGAAGGATTTCATTCATTAGACAGTATTAAATTATCATGAACAGAGATACAACCATGAGAAGGATTTCATTCATTAGACAGTATTAAATTATCATGAACGGAGTTATAACCATGAGAAGGATTTCATTCATTAGACAGTATTAAATTATCATGAACAGAGTTACAACCATGAGAAGGATTTCATTCATTAGACAGTATTAAATTATCATGAACGGAGTTATAACCATGAGAAGGATTTCATTCATTAGACAGTATTAAATTATCATGAACGGAGTTATAACCATGAGAAGGATTTCATTCATTAGACAGTATTAAATTATCATGAACAGAGATACAACCATGAGAAGGATTTCATTCATTAGACAGTATTAAATTATCATGAACAGAGATACAACCATGAGAAGGATTTCATTCATTAGACAGTATTAAATTATCATGAACGGAGTTATAACCATGAGAAGGATTTCATTCATTAGACAGTATTAAATTATCATGAACGGAGTTATAACCATGAGAAGGATTTCATTCATTAGACAGTATTAAATTATCATGAACAGAGATACAACCATGAGAAGGATTTCATTCATTAGACAGTATTAAATTATCATGAACGGAGTTATAACCATGAGAAGGATTTCATTCATTAGACAGTATTAAATTATCATGAACAGAGTTACAACCATGAGAAGGATTTCATTCATTAGACAGTATTAAATTATCATGAACGGAGTTATAACCATGAGAAGGATTTCATTCATTAGACAGTATTAAATTATCATGAACGGAGTTATAACCATGAGAAGGATTTCATTCATTAGACAGTATTAAATTATCATGAACAGAGATACAACCATGAGAAGGATTTCATTCATTAGACAGTATTAAATTATCATGAACGGAGTTATAACCATGAGAAGGATTTCATTCATTAGACAGTATTAAATTATCATGAACAGAGATACAACCATGAGAAGGATTTCATTCATTAGACAGTATTAAATTATCATGAACGGAGTTAT
The DNA here is from genome assembly GCA_032622095.1 of Siphonodentalium dalli. NCBI lineage: Eukaryota > Metazoa > Mollusca > Scaphopoda > Gadilida > Siphonodentaliidae > Siphonodentalium > Siphonodentalium dalli. Next base: position 139,434,753 of record CP136069.1, on the reverse strand, counting down.
AACCATGAGAAGGATTTCATTCATTAGACAGTATTAAATTATCATGAACAGAGATACAACCATGAGAAGGATTTCATTCATTAGACAGTATTAAATTATCATGAACAGAGATACAACCATGAGAAGGATTTCATTCATTAGACAGTATTAAATTATCATGAACGGAGTTACAACCATGAGAAGGATTTCATTCATTAGACAGTATTAAATTATCATGAACGGAGTTACAACCATGAGAAGGATTTCATTCATTAGACAGTATTAAATTATCATGAACAGAGATACAACCATGAGAAGGATTTCATTCATTAGACAGTATTAAATTATCATGAACGGAGTTACAACCATGAGAAGGATTTCATTCATTAGACAGTATTAAATTATCATGAACAGAGTTACAACCATGAGAAGGATTTCATTCATTAGACAGTATTAAATTATCATGAACGGAGTTATAACCATGAGAAGGATTTCATTCATTAGACAGTATTAAATTATCATGAACGGAGTTATAACCATGAGAAGGATTTCATTCATTAGACAGTATTAAATTATCATGAACAGAGATACAACCATGAGAAGGATTTCATTCATTAGACAGTATTAAATTATCATGAACGGAGTTATAACCATGAGAAGGATTTCATTCATTAGACAGTATTAAATTATCATGAACAGAGATACAACCATGAGAAGGATTTCATTCATTAGACAGTATTAAATTATCATGAACGGAGTTATAACCATGAGAAGGATTTCATTCATTAGACAGTATTAAATTATCATGAACGGAGTTATAACCATGAGAAGGATTTCATTCATTAGACAGTATTAAATTATCATGAACAGAGATACAACCATGAGAAGGATTTCATTCATTAGACAGTATTAAATTATCATGAACGGAGTTATAACCATGAGAAGGATTTCATTCATTAGACAGTATTAAATTATCATGAACGGAGTTATAACCATGAGAAGGATTTCATTCATTAGACAGTATTAAATTATCATGAACAGAGATACAACCATGAGAAGGATTTCATTCATTAGACAGTATTAAATTATCATGAACAGAGATACAACCATGAGAAGGATTTCATTCATTAGACAGTATTAAATTATCATGAACGGAGTTACAACCATGAGAAGGATTTCATTCATTAGACAGTATTAAATTATCATGAACAGAGATACAACCATGAGAAGGATTTCATTCATTAGACAATATTAAATTATCATGAACGGAGTTACAACCATGAGAAGGATTTCATTCATTAGACAGTATTAAATTATCATGAACGGAGTTATAACCATGAGAAGGATTTCATTCATTAGACAGTATTAAATTATCATGAACAGAGATACAACCATGAGAAGGATTTCATTCATTAGACAGTATTAAATTATCATGAACAGAGATACAACCATGAGAAGGATTTCATTCATTAGACAGTATTAAATTATCATGAACGGAGTTACAACCATGAGAAGGATTTCATTCATTAGACAGTATTAAATTATCATGAACAGAGATACAACCATGAGAAGGATTTCATTCATTAGACAATATTAAATTATCATGAACGGAGTTACAACCATGAGAAGGATTTCATTCATTAGACAGTATTAAATTATCATGAACGGAGTTACAACCATGAGAAGGATTTCATTCATTAGACAGTATTAAATTATCATGAACGGAGTTACAACCATGAGAAGGATTTCATTCATTAGACAGTATTAAATTATCATGAACAGAGATACAACCATGAGAAGGATTTCATTCATTAGACAGTATTAAATTATCATGAACGGAGTTACAACCATGAGAAGGATTTCATTCATTAGACAGTATTAAATTATCATGAACGGAGTTACAACCATGAGAAGGATTTCATTCATTAGACAGTATTAAATTATCATGAACAGAGTTATAACCATGAGAAGGATTTCATTCATTAGACAGTATTAAATTATCATGAACAGAGATACAACCATGAGAAGGATTTCATTCATTAGACAGTATTAAATTATCATGAACAGAGATACAACCATGAGAAGGATTTCATTCATTAGACAGTATTAAATTATCATGAACGGAGTTACAACCATGAGAAGGATTTCATTCATTAGACAGTATTAAATTATCATGAACAGAGATACAACCATGAGAAGGATTTCATTCATTAGACAGTATTAAATTATCATGAACGGAGTTACAACCATGAGAAGGATTTCATTCATTAGACAGTATTAAATTATCATGAACGGAGATACAACCATGAGAAGGATTTCATTCATTAGACAGTATTAAATTATCATGAACGGAGTTACAACCATGAGAAGGATTTCATTCATCTGACAATATTATAAAGTTATTATACAATGTTGTGTACAGTATGTGTTTTTCTTGTACGAGTCCAGGTTGTGGTGAAAAGTCATATTGGACGAGACACGCCAGTGTCGAGTCCAATATGACTTTTCACCACAACCTGGACGAGTACAAGAAAAACTCATACTGTACACAACATTGTATAATGACATTTTTATTATCCATCTGTATGTTTATCCAAATTTTGGAAATAAAACTTTTGTGGTTATTTTTGGTATTTGTCGGCACTTAATTCTCTATAAAAGCCTGTACCGTATATTGATCATCAGAAAGCATGATTTGGAAAAGTAAACATGGAAGTGAGAAAAAAACTCAATGCGGAAGTGAAACGTCTGCTAAAATCCATCAATGTTGCGCGCGCATCACAATTTCACCGATTGATTTCGCAATAGAGTTAATTCGTGACGTCACGGAGTCCAATATGAGAAGTCATATTGTACAGTCGGGAGTCCAATATGACTTTCGGGAGTCCAATATGACTTTTTCCACGACTATCATGTGGCGGCTTTTGCCCAATCGGAAATGGTGTTAGTTAAGGGATGGATAATAATAAATTATAATGAACGGAGATACAACCATTAGAAGGATTTAATTCATCTTCATGCCTCGATATAGTGTGTCTGACATTTGCAGAATGAGGTCCCCAGAAGGTGAATTTAGTGATAATATCCCTCATGGTGGGCTACCATCACCAAACGTACCCTCTTCTGCTTAAGCCTCATCTTCTGGTCAGTATCTATAGTCTCAAATAAAAAAGATTTCAATTACTTTTTCCCTTCTGTTCAGTTTCTATATCCCCTAATTTGCAGAAGATAAAATGAATAATCAAAGTGGCTAATGTGTGAACATCACCAACTTCAACTGGGGAACTTCAATCTTATCCTAGGTCTCCCATAGCAGATGAGGCCTAAGCAGAATGAGGGTCCCAGAGGATTAATTTAGTGACGCTATCCTGCCATTGTCACTAATTCTCATTCTGCAAATGTCAGACACACTATATCCAGAATTGTTTATCTGTATAGGCCTTGAAAACCTGGAATAGCCTCAAATTTCTTGAATTACCCTTTCTTGACGGGATATTTAACATGCTGGTGCAGCATTAAAAATCTGTGCCAGTGCATTCTCTTATATATGCGAGTTTCCCATAGGGAGCCTTGCATATATACATGTAAGAGAATGCACTGGTTTACAATGTCAAGGTAATATTGTTAGGCCGGTATATTCTCTTATATATATATGAGGCTCCCTATGGGAGACTCACATATATAATAGAATGCATTGGCACAGGGTTTTCGCAAAATGTCAGGAAGCTCCAGTCATAGAAGGGTTAATTACTAGCCTTGTATTGCAGCCAAGCCTTGAAATAGTGTGTCTGTCATTTGCAGTATGAGGTTCCCAGAGGGTGAATTTGGTGATGCTAGCCTGCTATGCGGGGTAGCATCACTAAATTCACCCTCTGGGGACATCATTCTGCAAATGACAGACACACTATTTCAAGGCTTGATTGCAGCAATATTTGCACCTGCTGGACTCGGGATTGATTCCAATTTTCATATTAATTTATTCAAATCAAAGAGATTTTGTAAGAAAGTATTATATTATTCATAGCAATAACTGACATTGTATGATAGAAGACGTTGTCGTCACGGCAGAGAAAATGATAAAAATTACATAGAAACTAATCAATTGGTTCCAAGAATTACGTTAAATAATTCACTAGAGATTACTCTATTTATTACACTCCTGCATCAATTTGGTTTGCCAAATATGATTAAAACACCCAAAATTAATGCATGAAAGTCCTGATGTGGAGAAAGATCAACCATTGAAAATTCAGTCTAGATCAGTAAGCGATGTAAACGTCAATGACATCACGAGAAATGACACGACATTAATGGCATGGAAATTGCGCATAGGAGTGTAATAAATGTATATAATCTCCCCTCTCAGGAAATCCTAAGAATGCTTTAATCGATGCCTTATTCGACCCATTTGATAAAAAACAACAACTCATGGTACTGACCGCATCCGCATATCCACAATTCACATGTTTGTACTTTATATATCATATCACAAACTGAGCGATGAACAGTGAATGATTTATATTATTAAATGGAAACAAACGTTTATATATGAATGTATAGACTTACATGTAACAAGACAAAACATAGATAAAATCAAATTATTATATTAATATAACTGTTGAACAGGGACGGCAGGTATACAACCCTCTTGGTTATGCTGTCCCCGATAGCCTATTGCATGTTAAAGGTACTCAATCCGATTAGACGCTCCTAATTTACTATTTCTTTGGCTTTGGGGGTAAAAAATATTTGATTCGAGTGGAGGAACCCACCCATCAAAGCTCAGAGTGATCAGATATCGATTTTTGAAGTTTGTTAATTTTTGGAGATGTGGGCCACTACCTCGTGCTCAAACAGACAAATTGCGGATGTAAGATGGATAACACTAAAATTGAGTGGTTATTATTGTTAATAGTAACCACTTGATTTTTGAGTTATCCATCTTACACCCGCAATTTGTCTGTACATTATCTTCTATTGAAACCACAATGCAGTAAATTTTGTCACAAAAAAGTACACAGTTCTAGCTGCTAACAATCATTGTTCTTAGACAATATGCTGAAACACCTTCCCACATACAAAAAAAATGGTCTGATAGACTTGGAATAGCTTTATGTGATTTGGATTGGAAACAAATATATAGGAACCCATATCATATCACAGATGATACTGGCCTGATAAGTTTTCAATACAAAATTAATCAAGACATACTTTATACAAATTCAAAATTATTCAAGTGTAAACTGTCAGAAACAGAATTATGCTCTTTTTGTGGGAACACGAAAGAAACAATTATACATCTCTTTTGGGATTGCCCCATTTCAAAATCAGTTCTACTTCAACTCCAACATAAGTTAAAAGAAAAGTGTGATATTACATTCGAATTAAAACCAGAGTATACTGTCCTAGGTATGCATGGAGATATACATCCCAATGATACCCTTGATATCTGTACAATGCTGTATAGAAAATTTATATACTCATGTAAGATGAGGGCTACCAACCCAACTATAAATGGACTTCTTGAATTTTTTAAATATTATAAAAGAATTGAAACTCTAAACACATATTCCTTGAATGATAGAAGTAAAAAATATGGGGAAAGATGGGAAGCTCTGGAAGCAATTCTTAGCAATTGAAAACAAGGCAATATCTACTTCTCAGTGAAGCTATTACTCAAACATGCTCATAATATGGATTTAATAACTTCCCCCCACGACAGTTCAGAAAAAAGTGATCATAAGTATCCACGTTTCACAAATACACTGATTATCCAAAAAAAAAAAATTACTTGTTTTATATTTTGTTACTTTATATCTACAAATTACATTTAATCATATATACATGTATGTTCATATATACCTCAAAATATTTTAAAATGTTATACAATACTGAATAAGACTAATGTCACATGATGAAATTTAAAAAATGATCTGAATAAAAAAATATAAAAAAAAAAAAAAAAATCATTGTTTTGATAAGTATAAGAATGCGTGACTTTTGATAACTTGTTATTCATACACAGGCCAGCGACTGCATTACCAATTAACCCTTCCATGACTGGAACTTCCTGAAATTTTGCAAAAACCCTGTGCAAATGTATTCTCTTTTAGAGGTAGCCACCAGAGCTGTTAAGTTTCACGGATTGTCCGTGAGACTCCCGGATTGCCACGGCAATTCCGCAAACACGGATAACCCCCAATTTCTCCCGGATTCATCAAAACCCCGCATTGAAAATCCCAAAACATAGGGATCCTCACATATATAAGAGAATGCATTGGCACTGGGGTTCTGGCAAAGTTTCAGGAAGCTGCAATCATACAAGGGTTAAGATGACTTGAAACATCTGAGAAAGGCTGTTTTCATACCTTGTTTGAATTTTCATAAGATAAAGGTAAATATTGTTAGGCCAATGTATGCTCTTATATATGTGAGGCGCCCTATGGGCGACTCGCCTATATAAGAGAATGCATTGGCACAGTAGGGTTCTGGCAAAATTTCAGGAAGCTGCAATCATACAAGGGCTAAGATGACTTGAAGCATCTGAGAAAGGCTGTTTTCATACCTTGTTTGAATTTTTCGACTGTTAGTGCGTAGACAATTGGGTTGACAGCAGAGTTGGTTATCCATAGATAGGCTAGCAGAAACCTATAATGCTGGCTAATTAAAGCTTCGTCATCAATAATAAGGAATATGTCATATGGTAGCAAGGTGACCGTTAATCCTTTACCCAACAAACCGGCCAAAACCGGCCAAATAAAGCTTCAACAGCCTAAAATATCTTCGGTCTGTCTCAATAAAACCAAACAAATATGGATATCATTGGAACCGGCTCATTGACCACATTCTGATAGTTACAGTTATGCCCTGTGCCAATGCATTCTCTTATATATGCGAGTCGACCATAGGTCGCCTCGCATATATAAGAGAATGCATTGGCCTAAAAAAAATCTTTTTTTAACACTTTTTACCATTTTTTCTTACATTCTTTAACAATTTTATAATTTTTAATGTGTTAAGCCAATGCATTCTCTTATATATGCGAGGCGACCTATGGTCGACTCGCATATATAAGAGAATGCATTGGCACAGGGCCGTTCTGTTGGGTAAAGGGTTAACAGAACAAATAACATCACAATAGTTTTAAGTTTTTCTCCTCCATTTCTCCTTGCAGCAGGTAAATATTCTGCTGGAACATTCTCATCCGGAGCATTAACGAGTTGAATACTTGGTTTTATGGATACCTTAACCTGCTGCTGCTTTATTTTTTATCAAAAGAAATAGAAATATGGGTGCTGCTATACAATATATTATTAGAAAATATACAGCCGCAAAGAAGGGCCCTATTCCTTCCGGCTTGTATACTCTGAAAAACGAGCATATATTTGGTGAAACAAAATCTTCACTTCTCATCCATAGTATGGGTAGTATAATGAAAACTGCGTTTGAAAACACCCATATAGCAGCGCTATAAATTAGATTCCTCTTCAATGTAAATAACTGTTTGAAATCATGAGGTTTCAATATAGCAGCTATTCGCTCTATGCATATTAATACAATGTGAATTGTTGACGAAGATAATGAAGCGAATACAAAGTGTAACCTTGCTGAACATGCTATGGGTTTTCGGAATAAATCTGGATGAGTGAATAATATCGGCGAAATCACTGATGCTAATCCACCGCCCAAGTCACTGAGAGCAAGACAAGTGACTAACAAAAAATGTGGATTTCTGCGGAGAACTTTGTTCGTCAACACCACTGCCACAACGAATAGATTAGAAATGATTGTCCATGCTGTAATAACTTCCATTACAATTAACACAACTATTGGGACTTCAGGCAGATCAGTTTGGTTGCCTTCCAAAATAGAGTTGCTGTTCCTCGCTATAACATTCCAGTTTGTGTTGAGTGAAATGTTGGTATCATCCATATTGGAATTCCTTCAATGAAATTTGCCTCAAGCTATCCGCCTTCTATATAGTAACGTTATAATAATGTCATTGACTTCATGACATGACTACAAAATATGTCAGAAACTTTGTAACTTTTTTCAACTATGATGAACCACAAGCATTGAAATTGTCCAAATATCCACTGTCTGGCATTTTTCACGAATAAAAATTAAATTAACCTATAAATTGAACACATGAGCCATTACCGCATGCTTAAACTGGTTACTTGACCAGTGGGGACCACCCTTGTCATGGCGCTACGACTCATAATAAGTATGAACTGCTGTGAGTAGACCATTTAAATATCAGGAAATTGTAGGACACATGAAGTTGATTATCTGGTTTTGAATTTGTAATGAGGTTCCCTGAGAAAATGAATTTTGTGATGGTTTTGGGACCTCATTCTGCAAATGACAGACAACCTATTTACAGGCGTGCAATCAAGCCTTGAAATAGGGTGTCTGTCATTTGCAGAATGAGGTCCCCAGAGGGTGAATTTAGTGATGCTACCCCGCATAGCGGGCTAGCATTACCAAATTCACCCTCTGGGGACCTCATTCTGCTTACACCTCAGCGGAATGAGGTTCCCAGAGGGTGAATTTGGTGATGCTAGACCACTATGCGGGGTAGCATCACTAAATTCACCCTCTGGGGACCTCATTCTGCAAATGACAGACACCCTATTTCAAGGCTTGCGTGCATTGACACCAAATTGTTGGGCCATCCTAAATATAACTTTGTATCATACATGACGATATGTTATCTCCTCTACTATATATTTTGAGACATACGTATATATATGTGTGTGTATGTCCTTTATAGACTCGAAAACGGCTCGACCGATTGAGCCCATACTTCCTATCTAAGGGTAAAAAGCAATGGGAAGTGTCATCGCACTGCTTCTGAGAATGTCCGAGCACTCCTTCACCCTTCAACTGCCACCGTAATGGGGATTGATGGGTTAATCGCGTGATAATTAATGAGCGTTTGTATATGAGGCGTCGTTATTAGAGAGCGTTTATCTAATTTAGTGAAAAAATGGCATTTGACCGTCTCGCTCAGAAACTGGGTATATCGAGACGAAATTTCGTAGTTAGGGGTTCCAAGGGACGGGGGAGATTTTCGTCGGGTCAGTTTGTCCACCCGAGGTGACCTTGACCTTGAAACAGGTACCCACAAATGACCTTGGGTGATATCTCGGTAGTCAGCGGTGACATCGATGTGACATCGATTGTTATGTATGGTCAACTCGGGACGGGAAAGATTTTTCTCGGGTTATTTTGTCTACCCAACATGACCTTGACACGGGTACCCGCAAATGACCTTGGGCGATATTTCGGGCATCAGCGGTGGCAGTGACGTACAGGGTTACCTTGAAAAACAAAAATTAATGGATCGACCAAAGCCATGGGACCAATCCCGCCAGTGGCGGGCTAATCTACTAGTACTATATAAATGCCAAGTATTTATGTGTGTGTCTGTCTGTAACTCTCTCACCCTATTGGAGCATCCTACTCAATGTAAACAACCAAGCCTTGAAATAGGGTGTCTGTCATTTGCAGAATTAGGTCCCCAGAGGGTGAATTTAGTGATGCTTGCTACCCCACATAGCGGGCTAGCATCACCAAATTCACCCTCTGGGGACCTCATTCTGCTTACACCTCAGCAGAATGAGGTTCCCAGAGGGTGAATTTGGTGATGCTAGCCTGCTATGCGTGGGACCTCATTCTGCAAATGACAGACACCCTATTTAAAGGCTTGTAAACAACATGGTAATTATAATGAATTTATGGCTCCAGTCATAAATTAATTTTCATTATAATTACCAAGCTATTGAAGTAGGATAGTATTCCATGCAAACAAACAAAAATATTGCCCAGCCTGAAAAGCACAATCCAAGATAATCAGTCCCGCCCCCTCAGAATTAATTATCAGGTAACTAGATGTTTATCTTGCAACCTTAACAGTAAGGCTGAAAATGAGTCCCATAATGACTTGTTGGCAGATGAATTTGGGCAATCATTGATAGACAGAGTATAATATATCACCTATTTTATTCATTACTCTCCAGGTAATGTCAATTTATCATAGTAACAGCCAATTATTTTATTTTTGTTTTTGTGTTTGATTTAATTAATGATGGTCCACACATCTGTACTAATTGGAACTAATTGGAACTAATAATAATACTCGGAAGAAAACATCTGATACTGTTGTTTGAGGACCCGATGTGCCACCTGCACCTCTAATGAGCGCGGTCAAACCAGATTATCGGAGCATCATAAAGTTAGCATCTTATCAACAATACTTTATTTTTTTTTTTATTTTTTTTTTTAATATCTCATCCTGGTCTATGATTCCAACAACAACAACAACATAACTTTTATAAAACCTGATTCCAATACTACAAACAGCTTTTTAGTCAAGTATTTTTTATCATAACTCAACTTATAGTTTGACGATGGTCGGTTGGCAGGTGGCCATAAAGCTAGATACAGAGCCATTTATTGATGGATTCTGACAATTTTTGGCATTATCAAACGTGTCTGAATTTTTTTTCGAGGTGGTTATGTAGCAAATACATGTACCATCATCACATTTGGCCATAAAGCTAGATACAGAGCCATTTATTGATGGATTCTGACAATTTTTGGCATTATCAAATGTGTCTGAATTTTTTTTCGAGGCGGTTATGTCGCAAATACATGTACCATCATCAAATTTGGGGCTAGATGATGTTGTCATCTTGTCGCAGGGTTTGATCCGACATGGGCAAAATTTGATCTAAATATTTGTTGACCTAAGTAATTCAGAGCTTGGCATAGATTATAACCAATATGTGATTCAAATTTTTCCCCAATTTTTTTTGGAAAAATTGGCCACTAGCAGCCAAGTTGGATTTCACATTGAAATTCATTGGCACACTCTGCAGCCCATATTTGTTTTGAAAATTTACAGACATATTTAGGATCAACTTTCGATATGAGCTTTTGATTTTGAACAATTTTCGTTGAGAAACATGATAGCTGCAGGCAAACATGTTTAATTTTACTCTGATTGACTAAATCCTTTGCACACCTTACAGGCCACATCCCTCATCTGATAGTCACCAAACTTTGTATGGATTTTCGGGGTGACCATTAGATAGGTGCCATCTGAATTTTTTTCTGAAATTCATTTAAAAATATGGCAGCCAGCTGCCATCTTGGATTCACCATTTAAATCCATCATATTTGACCCGCCATATCAAATCCAGTCGTAAGTCGGGATTTTTTTACCCTGTGCCAATGCATTCTCTTATATATGCGAGTCGACCATAGGTCGCCTCGCATATATAAGAGAATGCATTGGCCTAATCATTTTTATCGTTTGAAAAAACAGCCGTATTATAGTATTGGTCTGTCCGTCCGGGCGTCCATTAACCTGTTGTCCGGATGATAACTTTAGTTAGAGTGAACCAAATTTAATAAAATTTGGTATGTGGGTTTATTAGCCGAAAAGTAAGTTCAAGTTCGAATTTGGGTTCCGCCCGCCAATTTTCACCGTAGTTATGCCCCTTATTTGACGTTTTTTGACTTAGAAAATCCTTGAAATTTGTTGTCCGGATGATAACTTTAGTATAGTTTATCGGAATGAATCCATTTTTGGCAGAGCTATGCCCCTTTTTCGACTCAGAAAATTCAGTTTTTCTTATGTTTTTTGGTTTTCGGATGATAACTCGATTTTGGAATGTTTATACGCAAAACCCGTTTTTTTGTGGATTACATATATCGAAATACAGCTCAAGTCCGAATTTCGTTTTAATCCGATAATTTTTGCGAGAGTTATGGCCCCTTTTTTTACTTAATTTGACTTAGAAAATCCTTGAAATTTGTTGTCCGGATGATAACTTTACTAGAGCTTATCGGATTCAATGATAATTTGGTATATTACTTTCTCCCACCAAAACACAGGTCAAGTTCAAATTTGAGTTCCGTCCGCCAATTTTTACCAGAGTTATGCCCCTTTTTTACCAGTTTCCGCCGACCCAAGAGAGGGCGTATTTTGCACGCCCAGCGTAGCTCTTGTTTTTAAATAAATGTTTCTTACAATTTTTGGAACATAAAATAAAAAACATCCATTACCCTGCAGGGAGCCCCACACATATATAGAAGCATATAGAAGAGTGTTGTCTGCTCATGTTTGTCTGGGGTTCTGTATGGGTGAAATTATAAAATTGTTAAAGAATACAAGAAAAAATTATTAAAATTGTAAAAAATTGTTAGGCCAATGCATTCTCTTATATATGCGAGGCGTCCTATGGTCGACTCGCATATATAAGAGAATGCATTGGCACAGGGTAAAAAACTCCCGACTTACGACTGGATTTGATATGGCGGGTCACATATTTGCATCATGAATTCAATCACTTCATTGTACATGTATCACTTTAACTCTTGTTCTTATATAATCCTCCCGTTAACTGCAATGCATAACATTTTCCAAATTTTCCCCTCTCCAAGTTGAGCTACAGTGTCATTGACACTTTCATTGTAGGAGTTATGCACCTTTTTTACTTAGAAATCGCAGTTTTTGGGTTGTCCTGAAGATAACTAGCGATATACAACTGAATTTCTTGATATATGTTATATGGTTCACATTTGAGAAGATACAGCTCAAGTTTGAATTTGGTCATGGTCTGGTGATTTTTGTCGGAGTTATGTTCCTTTTCGACTCAGAAATAATTAATATTTGGGTTCTTGGGATGATAATTTGGACAGTGTTTACCAGAATTTCTCGATATTTGGTAAATGCATGGTTTACAGTTCAGTAAACACAGATCCAGTTCAAATTTGTCTGTTGTCTAAATGATAATTATGGGATAGAGAAATTGTCTGAAATGTGCATACAGTAATGCTCTAAATAATCGACTCCTTAACCACAGCAAAATTATGGGTAATTTTTCAGGATTTAGTCGGAAATGTGGCTTTTTGCCATTCATCGGAAAGCTCTCGGTGAGAGCTTTCCGATGAATGGCAACAAGCCATATTTCCGACTAAATCCTGAAAAATTACCAATAATTCTGCTGTGGTTAAGGAGTCGAATACTTAGGGCATTACTGTACTCCGGTGAATCCACAAGGGTGTATCCTGTCCAGTCTTTGTGATGGTTACTTTTATGTCTGTTCCAGTGTTCCTCTTCCACACAGTTGTCAAACATAAGAAAACGTGACATCTTAATAATGTTGAGTTAGAAATAAAGTCCCGTGCTGTATCAATACTAGTCATGCAAATGGTGCATGATCAGTGTTTGTTCACACTGTTATAGGCCAATGGCCAATTTTGTTTTACCTTAAAATTGGAAATCTAATTGAAAAACCGAACATAATTTTGTAACGGAAGCGACATAAAAATAAAATATATAGTGTTATCATCTGCTAAAATACGAGAAGTTTTAACTAGCATGCATGCATAAAACAGTAAATAAATTCATTGTTCTTCATGATATGTTTGCATGATAAAATGACTGACAAAGTTAAAGGTACTCAATCCGATTAAACACCCCTCAATTACTATTTAGTTGGCATCAGGGGTAAGTAATATTTTATTCGAGTCAAGGAACCCACCCATCAAAGCTCAGAGTGATCAGATATTGATTTTTTAAATCTATTATTTTTCACCACCTGGAATATTTAGTGGCCCATTTAAGACTGTCTCGGACCAAATTTGCGGACGAAGTTGGATAACTCTAAAATCAAGTGACTTTTTTGTGTCAGATATTTGACAACCGGCAAAATTTCGTTGAACAAAATATTCATAAATAACAGGTTTTGGGCAATTTTATACTATATTTGACTGTGGTTAGCATTATTTTTGGTTAATTAATCGATTCTGATAACTGAAGCGGCATTTAAAAAAAAAATTGTTTTTGTTGAAATCTGATGACCATCGAATCGGATTGAGTACCTTTAATAGTTATACCCCCCGCAACGAAGTTAGGGGGGGTATACTGGAGTCAGCTTGTCCGTCTGTCGTCCGTCCGTCGTCTGTCGTCCGTCTGTCGTCCGTCCGTCGTCCGTCCGTGGACACAAATTTGTCCGGAGTTTTTCTCAGTCGTTCTTTGATCAATTTCCGTGAAACTTGGCACAGACATCAACCACCATGGGAACCTGTGCACCTGCGATTATGACGTTTGTCCGACTTTTTTTGGTGGAGTTATCCCCCCTTTTTCGACTTAGAATTTATTTGCAACATGTATACTTTTGTCCGAGCTTTTATTCCTACATTTTTCGGTCAATTTGTTTAAAACGTGGCACAGATATTTAGTACCATGGGAACTTGTGCACCTGCGATTATGATGTCTGTCCGACATTTTTTGGTGGAGTTATCCCCCTTTTTCGACTTAGAATTTTTTTTTGCAACATGCATAATTTTGTCCGAGCTTTTATTCCTACATTTTTCGGTCAATGTTTTTTAATCTTGGCACTGATATTTAGTACCATGGGAACCTGTGCACCTGCGATTATGACATCTGTCTGACATTTTTTGTGTGGAGTTATTCCCCTTTATCGACTTAGAAATTTGTTCGCAACATACATAATTTTGTCCAAGCTTTTATTCCTACATTTTTCGTTCAATAGGTATAAGATTAGGGTTATGGTTGTACACCTGCAATGGGAACTGTTATTTTATTATTTTAACTAAATGTTTACTGACATGTGAAACATCTTAGTATTTTAAAAACAGGGGGGTATCCGTAGTCCCATTGGGACAGTCACACCTCTAGTTTTCAATGTTTTAACATTGACTGGGTTAGCTAATTGATTAGGTGATACAGCTTAATGGGCCACAGAATACATCAGGGCAGTGCACCACCAAATGCAATAAAACAGTAATGAGGATTAACACAATGAATCCATTGTCTGTCACAAGGCTGAATGTGCGGGTAGTGGTATATTGTCAAGTAACAATGGTGGAATTAAAGAAGTCTCAACACAGTATTTGGCACGGTGTCAACATAGATTTGTTTCAATCAGTTGAGCGGATTTATGTTATTATAATTATATAATCACGATTATAAAAATAATCAATTTTATGATCGAAGAAATCGATTAAAATAGATTTGGGGGTTCCCCCACATGTTGCAATGACGTATGTTTATGTACGTGACCAGACAACTCATATACTGGGGCTGAAAAGTATTCAGACCAGACAATTTTATATACTCACGAGTTTTATACTAAAACATAGTTAATACTGTGCTGGGGCTGAAAAGTATTCAGACCAGCCTGTTATGTAAATAATTATAGTAGTGCTCTAAGTAAGCGACTTCTTAACCACAGTAGAATTATGGGTAACTTTTCAGGATTTAGTCGGAAATATGGCTTGTTGCCATTCATCGGAAAGCTCTCGGGGAGTTACCCATAATTCTGCTGTGGTTAAGAAGTCGCTTACTTAGAGCACTACTGTACCTTTGTCTTTTGGTTACATATGTAACTGAAAATGATCTATCTTTACCTTATCTGGTGATGTTTGTCTTGCTCATATGCTATTCATTCTCAAATGCTTGTTATGCTTATCATACATAATCATTATGGATGCTATGAAATGTTAGGCTTTTTACAATTATTGTATGTTTAATATCAGTATTACCGCTGAGCGAAGCAGTTGTGCAGTGCTGTCTTCACAATGCCTAGCGATCAATTACTCTTACCGATGTAAGAGGTTTTAGTTATACATTTGGCTTGTAATTGCAACGAATCCTTGCAGTTATTGTGTATAATATGCATAATTTGATTTATCAATAAAAAAAATCACTTCAGTTCAGTTCAGTTCAGTTTAATCTGCAATTATGACAAACAATGTTATAGTGCCAACTAGCATTATCATTTACAGTATTACCGGTTTACACATCACCTGTTTGCACTTTGAATATACTGTTCTGTAATTCCACAGAACTTGTTAAACAATATGATTAATTTTATCAGCATTCATTCAACAACTTGCTTATTATTAAGTTCATGCATCTCTTGCTGCTAGCTGGTGGGTTATCATGTTATGGTTATCCCTCTATTAGGCACTCTTTAGATTCAGGTGGGGGGAAGACATCTTGTTACTATAGTATATGATAGGGATAGTAACTTTGTTGCCTTGTGGCGGTTATTGCCCTCCACCTTCTTGACAATATATATTTTGTTCACGTTGACTATTGGTTGTTTACGTTTATAATAATAAACAGCCCATTTGAATATGAACTTTGTGTTTGTTGTCAATGAACAAGTTTATCCTTTAGTGCCCCTCTTGTCCTTATGTATAGCCATACTTAAGATTCTGAAGAACATAAAGAATGTTAGCTGTTAAAAAAAAATATTTATTAATTGTGAGCCCAAAAAATGAAGGTTTAATTTGGCCAAAACAAATACGAATTGGCCAAAAAATTGGCCTAAAGATTTTTCGGCCCAGTGTGAACACTGTGCATGATTATGTACAGCTGGCATCAAAACATATACAGGTAGCATCAACGGAGAAATAAGAAATACCTCCTTGTGATTTTTGTTAACAAAACATATAAATTCCAGTGAAGGGAGCAAATAAAAGTGCAGTCCCAAATAAGTATCGTGCATTGTGGAATTTTTTTTTTATGAAATTAATAATTGTTTATTTGGACACTGGAGTAAGTTATTTATTTTTTATTGAATTCAAAATTAAGCATAAGATTTTATATCATTCCAGGCTTCAGCCAATCAGAGAGCTGGAAGAGCAGGGCGAGTTGCTGCTGGGAAATGTTTCCGTCTTTACACAGCATGGGCGTACAAAAACGAGTTAGAAGACAACACAATCCCCGAAATACAGAGAACAAATCTTGGAAACGTCGTGTTGATGCTGAAGAGTTTGGGTATAAATGACTTGATACATTTCGACTTCATGGACCCGCCCCCACATGAAACGCTGATTCTTGCATTGGAGCAGCTGTATGCGCTCGGAGCACTGAATCATCAAGGAGAGTTAACTAAACTTGGACGACGGATGGCTGAATTTCCGGTTGATCCTATGATGTCAAAGATGATTATTGCTGCTGAAAAGTGAGTTGGGTTTTATGAGTTTGAACCCTTTCATGATGGGAGATGCGCTGGTGCAGCATTAAAGACCCTATGCCAGTGAATTCTCTTATATACATGAGTCAACCATAGGTCACCTCGCCTATATAAGAGAATGCACTGGCTTACAAGATCAAGGTAAATATTGTGAGGCCAATGAATTCTCTTATATATGCGAGGCTCCCTGTGTGTGACTCGCATATATAAGATTATGCATTGGCACAGGGTTTTTATTTTAATGCACTGGCTTTCAAGGTAAATATTGTTAGGCAAATGTATTCTCCTATATTTTGAGGCTCCCTATGGGAGACTTCCATATATAAGAGAATGCATTGGCACAGGGTTTTCATAAAATTTCAGGAAGCTCCAGTCATGGAAGGGTTAAAGGCCCACTTAATTTTCAAATGCCCAGATCACATTATATACAACATTTTTCATAGTATATACCATTTGAAAGAGGAACCCTAAAATGTCACCAAGTGACAGAGATTCTATGATTCACACCAGGGCCCGATTTACTTTTAAAATTTTACATAACAAACTGCTATGCATAAATGGAGATTGCATAGCACTCTTGAAGAATTGCATAGCAATGTTTAAATCTCTTGAAATGGACCCGTAAACATAATTTGTTGTTTGTTTTGGGGATAATTTAAAAAAAAAAAAAAACAGCTTCTCAAATATTAATATTAATATATAATTAATTAATTAGATATCTGACTTTGTTTAAATTTAATTATGATATATTGTATTAATATACAACTGAATCCAAGCTAGTTGGAACCCAACTTTCCCAATTATATATCATTATCATACCAGGGGCCAGGCTATGGCAGGCATTGTCATATTCTATTAGGCACTAAAACTAAATGTAAAAGATACTGGTAGGAATTTTCGTCCCTGGACCCGTTCATGAACTCATTGCTAAAATTCCTCAGTTTACGTAATCTGTGTTCACTTTCTGTACATTTAATGCACGTAACAGCATGATGCATTTATTGTCATTGTCAGTTTTGTTAATAAGCCATGAAAGTCTTTCTGCCATGCTTGAACAGTTTTTAGCTCAACTTTACTTTGTAAAGTTTGAGTTATTGCCATGGCTTGGTATCCGTCGTCCGTGTGTGTGTTGGTGCGTGTGTGCATGACTTGTCAACATTTCCTTTAGCACGGGCTACAGGTCGTACCTTTGGTCGGATCATTACGAAATTTGTCATGGCTGTTGACATTGACATGTAGATGGGAACGAGTCATTTTGGGGTCATTCAGCAAAAAAACATGGCCGACAGCAGCCATCTTGGATTTCATAATTCAATCCATTAGCACGGGCTACAGGTCGTATTGTTCATCTGATCATCATGAAATTTGTCATGGATGTTAATATTGACATGTAGATGGGAACGAGTCATTTTGGGGTCATTCCGCCAAAAAACATGGCCACCAGCAGCCATCTTCGATTTTACTCTTTGCATGGGAACAAGTCATTTTGGGGTCATTCGGCCAAAAAACATGGCCACCAGCAGCCGTCTTGGATTTTACTCTTTGCATTACTAAATCCTTTGGCAAGGCCTACAGGTCGTACCTTTGGTTGGATCATCATGAAATTTGTCATTGATGTTAACAATGCCATGTAGATGCCGATGGGAACAAGACATTTTGGGATCATTTGGCCAAAAAACATGGCCACCAGCAGCCATCTTGGATTTTACTCTTTGCATGACTAAATCCTTTGGCATGGGCTACACGTCGTACGTTTGGTCAGATAATTATGAAATTTGTCATGGCTATTAACATTGACAAGTAGATGGGAATGAGTCATTTTGGGGTCATTCGGCCAAAAAACATGGCCACCCGTAGCCGTCTTGGATTTTACTCTGCAGTACTAAATCCTTTGGCACGGGCTACAGGTTGTACCTTTGGTCGGATCATCATGAAATTTGTCATGGATGTTGACATTGACATTTAGATGGGAACGAGTCATTTTGGGCTCAATTGGCCATAAAACTTGGATTTTACTCTTTGCATGACTAAATCCTTAGGCAACACTACAGTCCACTTCCCTCATCCGATCATCACCAAACTTCATATTAATCTTGATCTACTAGATGGAAGCTATCAAATGTTTTTGAATTTCATTGGAAAACATAGCTGCCAGCAAACATCTTTTTTTTTACTTTATATATATTTCTTCATGTTGATAATCTAGTATTACTTCGACCTTTCAACTTTCCGCATCCTAATTGGTCCACTGACTGTAACACATGATATTATTCCCTTTCCAAGTTGAGCTACAGTGTCATTGACACTTTCATTTATCATACTGTCGTCTGGTCATTTTCCTGAACAGCCCTCCAAATGAATAATAGACCATTCCAATGGATATTGTAATAACCGGGTGGGAGAACCCCATTTAGTATAGAAATGGTTAATAACCTTTTTATATGCTTTTAAATTTCAGTTACAAATGTTCTAAAGAGATTCTGTCAATTGCTGCCATGCTCTCAGTTAACAATGCAATCTTCTACAGACCTAAGGATAAAATAGTGCACGCGGACACGGCACGTGTTAATTTCTTCCGTCCCGGTGGCGATCACCTGACTCTTCTTAACGTGTATGACCAGTGGGAGGAGACTGATCATTCTACGCAGTGGTGTTATGAAAACTTCATCCAGCATCGGTCGATGAAACGGGCTCGTGACGTACGCGACCAGCTTGAAGCATTAATGGAAAGGGTGGAGATTGAAATTTTGTCAACACCGGGCGATACTATCGGAATTAGAAAAGTGAGGATTTGTAGTTGGATCATAATATTCTTGAAATTATCTATGTATATAGTTGATGCATAATTAGCTGAACTTGACAAAGTCAAGTTTGAGCTATTGCCATCCATTGTCTTCTACCCATGCGTCGAGCCATCCATCCATCAACAATATCTGTTAGCATGCCCTACAGGTCACATCTCTCATCTAATCGTCACAAAAATTCATATGGATCTTTAAAGTAACCGCTTGATTATAGCCATCAATTTTTCCAGAATCCATTAGCACACCCTGCACCCTGCATTTATTGGAAAAATATTTTTAAACTTACAGGCGTGTTTTCTGGATTTTGTTTAAATTCAATTTTGGATTTTACTCTTTGCATGTAGTGTTGAAACAACTAGGGTATTTCTTAGTTGATGGACCGTAGTCGACTAGTCATAAGTGACTGTCATAAATATATAGAGAGACTTGATGCTGGATACAGCGATATTCCTAACTTCCGGCGCAATCGCAGTCTATTTTGCTCCCGCTGATTTCACAATTGCACATGTGCACATGTGCACATGTAGAGGCGGTGCTATGTGTTACAGGTGTAACATTTTACATCAGCAAGCTTTTCATTTATACCTCGTAACCGTTCAATTTAGGGTTTTGTGGGTTATACGTCAATGAGTCAATGACTTGATTACAATCTAACATATATTAGCATAATCCAACACAATTAAAACATATATCAGTGCCAAGTCAGGAGTAAGTGAACATGTGGTCATCAGACCTGTTAAGTTTTGAAAATGTCAATCCGTGAGATTTTTGCGGGAGGTATGCCCAAATAATTTTTATGATGAAGATTGCATAATTTTTATGATGAAGATTGCATTTCTATTTTATAAATATATAGACCTAAATAAAATGGCAATGAATGTCCTGTTGGTAATTGTAATAGAGCTGCTCTGTGTGGGAGATACCACCATTTATTAAAAAGAAAGAAGCAGATCACACTTCGTAAAAATACTCAGAATTCCACCGGAAACAGCCGGATATGCGTGAAACCGAAAGTACAACATCGTAATAAACGACAAAATGGACTCGTCTTACGGTTTAACCCACAAAAGAAATGCACACATTCCACCATTTATTAACAAATTTTAAGAAGCAGAAACTTTGTTTGAAGTTAGTCAAAACGAATCCGAGTTACACAGGTGACAACCGGACATGTATGCGTGAAACCGAAAGTACAAAATGACCCGTCTTAAAAATTTTACCCGCAAAATAAAAGACACATTCCGTTCTCAATGCATACCACTATCAGTGAACTTAAATCATAAAGTATCCATTACTTATGTTCATCAATGAGGCCTCACAATACAGCTGCACACTTGTGATTAAACGTATTGTTTTATTTCGTTTGCAATGCATGCCACTAATCCGTTACTAAGAAATGTTCATCAATGAGGCCTAACAATACAGAACTTTGCACACTTGTGATTATACGTATTGTTTACTAAAACAACACCCTCCATACGTGTGGCTTCACCAGAGTGTGAAAATCAATTAATATCAGTCACAGTTCACCACAAATTGAGTCTTCAATCAAAAGTTACCGACGATACATTCTGTGAATGTTAATGTGTGGGTATTTACGGTACCGGAAATAAGGAAGTCACTGTCATTTGGGGAATTCCCGCAAATGCACGAATTTAAAAAAAAAAAAAAAATTCGTTTTGGGATTTTCAATGTGGGGTTTTGACGAATCCGTGAGAAATTGGGGGTTATCCGTGTTTGCGGAATTGCCGTGGAAATCCGTGAGTCTCACGGACAATCCGTGGAACTTAACAGCTCTGGTGGTCATGTTGGAATTGGTTTGTTCTTTTATCAGTCACTAAATTGTCAAAACAATAAGATTTCTATTGCAAGAAATTAGATATGAAATTGCGAATATTGCAACTGTGATAATGTTTGCAATGGTATCTATTGCCGATGTTTGAACTTTTGAACCATGATGTGTTTGGTATGGTTGAGCATTGTTTTGTGTTACATGGCTCTTGTGAAGTTTAGTATTATTTTGCCTTTGATTTGGGACTTTGGTGAGCACTGTAATTTAGATCATACTGATAGGTCTTTAATGTTTGTGTTTCTTCTGAAAGCCAGTATTGGTCTTTCTGCGAACAAGTGTTATACAGTAATGCCATAAATAATCGACTCTTTAACCACAGCAGAATTATGGGTAACTTTTCAGGATTTAGTTGGAAATATGGCTTGTTGCCATTCATCGGAAAGCTCTCACCGAGAGCTTTCCGATGAATGGCAACAAGCCATATTTGTAGATCAGTCATATCAAGATACAGGTTGAGTTCAAATTTGAGTTTGATCCGATGATTTTTTCTAGAGTTATGGACTTTTTTCGACTTAGAAAATTCAATTTTACTTCCTTTTTCTTTGGTTTCCGGATGATAACTAAAGTTTGGACTGTTCAATTGAAAATTCCGTTTTTTGTGTGAGTCAATGATATCAAAATACATGTCAAGTTCGAATTTGAGTTTGATCCGATGATTTTTCTCAGAGTTATGGGCTTTTCGACTTAGAAAATTCTATTTTTCTTGTTAGTTCTGCATTATACAGCTATATATTCTCATTGCAGGCTGTCACAGCTGGATTTTTCTATCACACGGCTCGGCTGAGTAAATCAGGGCAATATAAGACAGTAAAGCACCAACAAACGGTGATGGTTCACCCTAATAGTAGTCTGAATGAAGAAAGGCCACGCTGGTTAATCTACCATGAACTTGTGTTCACCACCAAAGAATTCATGAGACAGGTAGTTATACCTCATAAATACTCTTAAAGGCACGTATGGCCTTCGCGGTGGATATTGCTGTTAAAATAGTCACACCCGTTAAAACCACCATAAACAGAAAGAATATTAAGATAAAGACAGATTTTGTTGCTATACCAATCATAAATATCAAGTAAATAGTATGTTATTGTCAAGTTTGTACACTGTGTTATGTAAACAAAAGCCAGGTTCTGTAACGTTTTTGGCTATTGTTTACATAAAAAAGCATACCAATTTGACAATAACATACTAAATTTATTTAAGTATGATTGGTATAAGAACCAAATCTGTCTATATTTTAATATTCTCACTATTTATGGCAGTTTTACCGGATGTGACTATTTTAACAGCAATACCCACCGCGAAAGCCATACGTGCCTTTAACCATTTTATATCTGATGCGGGTAGTTACCAGATTAGCATTATTCATTTGTAGAGATGTGAAACTAAATATTCTACATACAACCCTATGATTTAACACAGGTTAGCATTACCATACTCATTCATTGTGCTAACCAGTAAAATAGAACTTGAACCAGCAGTTCTTAATTGTACCTTTGCATCACAACTAACTTGTGTGAGCTTGTCATCTCAATCTGCCATTCTGATTGTAACGGGGCCAGTTCGGTAAGAGATGATAATCTGTTCATGCACATAAGAAGCAATGAACAGAACATACTGAACCAGTGCATTTACCATTCAATTATATTATAAAATGGGGTTAACCCTTTCATGATGGGAGCTGTGCTGTTGCAGCATTAAAGATCCTGTGTCAGTGCATTCTCTTATATATGGGAGTCTCCCATAGGGAGCCTCGCATATATAAAAGAATGAACTGACATACAAGGTCAAGGTAAATATTGTCAGGCCAATGTATTTTCTTGTATATGCGAGGCTCCCTCTGGGAAACAGGACAAATTCAGGAAGCTCCAGTCATGAAAGGGTTAAAAAGATATTTACCTCCTACAAACAAAGCACTAGATACTATAGGTTAAATGGTGCTAAAGTTTGGGTAAATGTAGATTTGTTACCTGGAGATCAATTTTGAACTTTTGGGGTGTTCAAAGTGGTTTAAAAATCAACATCAGGTACCAGATCAACATATATCCCTGACATTGCCCGAGACCAACCTGGTTGTCGGAACCTGTTCGAGATATTGTTGCAACAGACCCATATACATGTACCAACTATGAATGAAATAAAAATGTCTTGCAAGGGCAGATGTCAGAGTTCAGGGGAGAGAAATCGGGATATTTTCTGTAGCCAATAACACAGTTGGCCTTCACTGAATATGAAAATCCTGTTTCGTATCCGAATATTTCTCATTTTTGTGAATTTTCCCAGTTTTGTAAAATAATTAAACCTTCAAACCAGTAATGACATATTTAACACAGGCTGCTATGCACCCCAGATACTTATTTCTCTATTTTTTAGACCTTCGACAACAAGATAAATTTGTGTACTGCTACCCGAGAACACAGTATTTTTATTACTTTAGCCTAAAATATATCTTATTGTCCACAGGTGATCGAGATAGAAAACAAATGGCTTTTAGAGGTTGCTCCACACTACTACAGGTCAAAGGAACTTGACGACTCATCTGGCAAGAAAATGCCCAAGAACACTGGGAAATCACGGCAGGATGTTACGAGACAGTATAACACCTGAGGGTGCTTCAGTTACCTCCAGATAATATGTGGTGTAACCATCAGGTCATGTGACCCATAATCTAGCATTATGGCGGTCCTGTTCACAACGAGGACGGACTTGGTGATGCGGATGTGATGACCACGTTCAAGCTAGATATTAGGATGATAATGTTGATGTACAGTCATGTGTTCGGATGTCGACAAATTCGATGATCATGGCCCGGTTCGTGTATCAGAATACAAGCAGCAGCATGCAAATCGGCAGATGAGCGACCTGCTCACAGATCTCGAGCTCTATCTTTGCTGAGCTGGTTCTCAGGGAGATATTCACCTTGTTGCCTGGGTTTCAATTGGGGAGAATTTTTGTATTTATCATGGAGAAGATACCTCGTATGTCTTCTAGGCTGGTCCCTGTCGAACCTGTTTCTTTCATTTAGAATATATTTCTATAATAAAAGAAAATATAACAAATTGATTTCTTACATTCTTTTCCCAATGACAGACTCATCTGCCTTCAGTTTGTTATGCTCTTTTTATGATGGCAAAAAAAAAATATTCATGTTAGCCCAATGTAGCTACCAACTCACCATCTGTAGAAGGAATACGTGACCTCAGTACGGAACCAATACCTCATTTCCTGATACCGATAGTACTTTGCGAAACCTGGTCCCAACAGATATCTCTGCCATAGTATCAGATCTTGACGGAATTTTGTAAGGATGTTTGCCATCAGGAGGGCTCGCAGAGAGGTATCCAATGGATCTGTTCAGAGAGGTATCCAATGGATCTGCTCAGAGAGGTATCCAATGGATCTGCTCAGAGAGGTATCCAATGGATCTGCTCAGAGAGGTATCCAATGGATCTGTTCAGAGAGGTATCCAATGGATCTGCTCAGAGAGGTATCCAATGGATCTGCTCAGAGAGGTATCCAATGGATCTGTTCAGAGAGGTATCCAATGGATCTGTTCAGAGAGGTATCCAATGGATCTGCTCAGAAAGGAATCCAATGGATCTGCTCAGAGAGGTATCCAATGGATCTGCTCAGAGAGGTATCCAATGGATCTGCTCAGAGAGGTATCCAATGGATCTGCTCAGAGAGGTATCCAATGGATCTGTTCAGAGAGGTATCCAATGGATCTGTTCAGAGAGGTATCCAATGGATCTGCTCAGAGAGGTATCCAATGGATCTGTTCAGAGAGGTATCCAATGGATCTGCTCAGAGAGGTATCCAATGGATCTGTTCAGAGAGGTATCCAATGGATCTGCTCAGAGAGGTATCCAATGGATCTGCTCAGAGAGGTATCCAATGGATCTGTTCAGAGAGGTATCCAATGGATCTGTTCAGAGAGGTATCCAATGGATCTGCTCAGAAAGGAATCCAATGGATCTGCTCAGAGAGGTATCCAATGGATCTGCTCAGAGAGGTATCCAATGGATCTGCTCAGAGAGGTATCCAATGGATCTGCTCAGAGAGGTATCCAATGGATCTGTTCAGAGAGGTATCCAATGGATCTGTTCAGAGAGGTATCCAATGGATCTGTTCAGAGAGGTATCCAATGGATCTGTTCAGAGAGGTATCCAATGGATCTGCTCAGAAAGGTATCCAATGGATCTGCTCAGAGAGGTATCCAATGGATCTGCTCAGAGAGGTATCCAATGGATCTGTTCAGAGAGGTATCCAATGGATCTGCTCAGAAAGGTATCCAATGGATCTGCTCAGAGAGGTATCCAATGGATCTGCTCAGAGAGGTATCCAATGGATCTGTTCAGAGAGGTATCCAATGGATCTGTTCAGAGAGGTATCCAATGGATCTGTTCAGAGAGGTATCCAATGGATCTGTTCAGAGAGGTATCCAATGGATCTGTTCAGAGAGGTATCCAATGGATCTGTTCAGAGAGGTATCCAATGGATCTGCTCAGAAAGGTATCCAATGGATCTGCTCAGAGAGGTATCCAATGGATCTGCTCAGAGAGGTATCCAATGGATCTGTTCAGAGAGGTATCCAATGGATCTGTTCAGAGAGGTATCCAATGGATCTGTTCAGAGAGGTATCCAATGGATCTGTTCAGAGAGGTATCCAATGGATCTGTTCAGAGAGGTATCCAATGGATCTGTTCAGAGAGGTATCCAATGGATCTGCTCAGAGAGGTATCCAATGGATCTGCTCAGAGAGGTATCCAATGGATCTGTTCAGAGAGGTATCCAATGGATCTGCTCAGAGAGGTATCCAATGGATCTGCTCAGAGAGGTATCCAATGGATCTGCTCAGAAAGGTATCCAATGGATCTGCTCAGAGAGGTATCCAATGGATCTGCTCAGAGAGGTATCCAATGGATCTGTTCAGAGAGGTATCCAATGGATCTGTTCAGAGAGGTATCCAATGGATCTGTTCAGAGAGGTATCCAATGGATCTGTTCAGAGAGGTATCCAATGGATCTGCTCAGAGAGGTATCCAATGGATCTGTTCAGAGAGGTATCCAATGGATCTGTTCAGAGAGGTATCCAATGGATCTGTTCAGAGAGGTATCCAATGGATCTGCTCAGAGAGGTATCCAATGGATCTGTTCAGAGAGGTATCCAATGGATCTGCTCAGAGAGGTATCCAATGGATCTGTTCAGAGAGGTATCCAATGGATCTGCTCAGAGAGGTATCCAATGGATCTGTTCAGAGAGGTATCCAATGGATCTGCTCAGAGAGGTATCCAATGGATCTGCTCAGAGAGGTATCCAATGGATCTGCTTGCATATTATGTTCTAGAGTTGTCTCTTTGTTTATCTGGAGATATTGATATTTTGTCTGTTATCTTGGCCATAAGTTATCAAATCTCAATGAAATTTGGTAAGGATGATCAGGAGGGCATGGTCAGGGTTGGTGAATTGGTGATTTTATAGCCCCACCTCTGTCTGTCCAGGATTGAAGATGTCAGCATTTTCTGTTCTAGAGTTTATCTTCATTTCAATTTGGCGCCAAGAGGGTATGCCAGCACCCGAGGTGCCACTTCTTGTTCTATTTACCCCCAGGCATGTACATGGGGGTACGGATCGGACGAACGCCTCAAAATATGATCCCAAACATTTGCAGAATAAGGTCTCCCAGAGGGTGAATTTAGTGACACTACCCTGCAGATCGGACTAGCATCACTAAATTCACCCTCTGGGGAACTCATCTTCTCTGGAAAGTATCTTTGTTATCTTCTTTAGAAAGTTTGTTTTTCTTTTTTACGTTTAGTTTCTCTAGATTCCCAAATTGGCAAATTAAACAATGCATAATCGAGGTGCCCAGAGGGTGAATTTAGTGACGCTATCCTGCACATTGGGCTAGTGTCACCAAATTCATCCTCTGGTGACTTGATTCTGCATGGCCTCATTTGCTATGGGAGACCTAGACTCTGATTTAAGCTCCCAGATGGTGATGTGCACCCATTGGGGACCTCATTCGGCATATTTTGAGTCCTGATCAGACGAGAGTCCAGTTCTCATTCATTTGGGTGTGGGGAGAAAGCAATAAGAAGTAACAGCCATGTGTTTATTCATTCAAACAATCAAGCCTGCAAAAAGTGTGTCTGTCATTTGCAAATGAAGTCCCCAGAGGGTGAATTTACTGATGCTATCCCGCAGTGGGCTAGCCAAATTCACACTCTGGGGGACCTCATTCTGCTTAGGCCTCATCTGCTATGGAAGACCTAGGATCAGATTGAAGTTCCCTGGTTGAAGTTGGTGATGTTCACCCATTAGTCACCTCGATTATGTATTTTATCTTCTGCAAATTATGGGATATAGAAACTGAAAAGAAGGGAAAAATTAACTAAAAACAATGTTAATTTGAGACTAGATACTTCCCAGAAAATGAGGCCTGAGCAGAATAAGGTCCCCAGAGGGTGAATTTGGTGATGCTTGCCCGCTGTGCGGGGTAGCATCAGTACACCCTCTGGGGACCTCATTCAGAAAATGACAGACACTATTTGCATGCTTTCAAACAATCAAAACACGTTTCTGATCCAGTTTGATCTGAAACAACAAACCAAAACATCAAAACAATTTTTACGTACTCATTTAAGTCACATAGTGTTCATACATCTTTTGTTTCATCAGTGTGGATGAAAGACCCATTAAGCATATATGAGACATATTGTTTTGTTGTTTTTATGTCAAATTCAGATGATAACTTAATTTCTGCTCACTTAATCCTTACTACTTCTTAATACAAGTCATGTAAGATTTCAAATTCTGGCTTTTCGAACTTTCGAGTTCTTGTCTTTTGTTAAAATTAGAGCTTGAGTTATAGAATTTTTATTTTCATTTCTCCATTAACATTTTGGTATGCAGACACCTTTCTGAAAAGCAATTTGAAACAAACCTACGGGTGTATTAACCCTTTAATAACTGGAGCTTCCTTAAATATTTACGAAAACCCTGTGCCATTGCATACTCTTATATATGCGAGTCGCCCATAGTGTGCCTCGCATATATAACATTGTTCTTGCACCTACTTTAATATAAAATTCAAGGGTTTTCAAGTAGTGTAGGGGTTGAAATTCAAGGGTTTTCAAGGATGTATATACTCGAAAATCAAGGGTTTTCAAGGACACTGGGTTACCATTGATCATATTAGCTCAAACAGTATAGTACTTAGTATATATGTAACAGTAGTCAATAGTCAAGTATTTGTGAATACGAGATGCAATCAGAATTTTATGAGTCGAGAAAAACAGCAATACTACATACTGTATTGTATTAGCAGCATTAAAACAATATTTTGTTTGTTTCTCTAGTGTTATGAATATGTAACTATCTCTTTCAATTTATTTATTACAACAAAAAGGATGCGAACAAATATCGTTGGGTAATAAAAACTCGAAAATGGGAAAAATGTCAACACGTCATTGACCTCCGATCTCACAATTCAAATTTAACCAATCATGAAGCTATGTTCGTAATTGCCATCGGCTATTTAAAGCGACTGGATTCTGCCTTGCAATGAGCTGTTATGCCACAACCAATGAAATAGAACCATTCTGAGATATGACCAATGGAATGAAGGGAATCTAGAGACGTAAATCTGATAAGATTATCGTTATATTTTTAAAGTGATGTGAAACACTCCCGATAGCTGATCAAATAGAAATGAAGAATAATCTTGCTCAAAGTAGTTATTTTTACAAATATTATATCTAAATTGACAACACACACCGTCCTGCTTATATATTAGTTAAATGCAGTGACTCTTGTTGGCGAAATCGTTTGCGTTTGTTTATCGCCGATAGTTGCGTCCCGAATTAAGATGTAAATATTTACAATTGAGCGTAGTTCAGACGATGTTATCTATGGAGTGGTACGGACGATTTTGTTGGAAATGTTCGACGATGTTAGTAGAATGCTGCATTCCTCTGGTTGCCATAGCACCTGAGTATACTAACTTATCAGTTTCACGCACCCGAACAAGTCCATAATACGTCTTTAAAGAGACTGTAACAGATTATAGTATTCCATAAAGTGGGCGAGAGATCATGTCCAATAGTTAACACTTTCATGATGGGAGCTTGCTGGTGAAGCATTAAATATCCTGTGCTAGTGCATTCATTTCTCACATAGGGAGCCTCGCATATATTAGAGAATTCACTGGCTTACATGGTCAAGGTAAATATTGTTAGGCCAATGCATTCTCTTATATATGCAAGGTTCCTTATGGGAGACTCACATATATAAGAGAATGCATTAGCACAGGGTTTTTGCAAAATTTCAGGAAGCTCCAGTCATGGAAGGGTTAGACTCTCAATGCGCTCTGCATGACACCGAGCTTGAATTAATACGCACGAGTAGTGACCTCATTTAATACCGACTATAATATGTTATGTGTGTTCACTGACAACTAAAGAAATAGCTGAGGAATGTTTCATGGATTTTGTTTGGAAAAAGAATATAGGCATCTCACTACTGGATAATCAAGCCTTGAAATAGCGTGTCTCATTTACAGAATGTAGTGATGCTACCCCGCATAGCGGGCTAGCATCACCAAATTCACCCTCTGGGAACCTCATTCTGCTGAGGTGTAAGCAGAATGAGGTCCCCAGAGGATGAATTTGGTGATGCTAGCCCGCTATGCGGGGTAGCATCACTAAATTCATCCTCTGGGGACCTCATTCTGCAAATGACAAACACACTATTTCAAGGCTTGTGGATAATATATTCCTGCTATGGTCATAGAGTGTTATACAGGCTTGAGAGTGCCGGACATTTGCAGAATGAGGTCCCCAGAGGGTGAATTTAATGACGCTACTTCGGGCTGAGGTCATAAAATTCATACTCTGGGGACCTCATTCTGCATGGCACCATCTCCTATGGGAGATTTAAGACTCAGATTGTGATGTGCACCCATTGGCACCTCGATTATGCAATGTATCGTGCTAATTGGGGATAAATAGAGAAACTAAATCTCTTTGTGAAGAAGTTTCTAAAGAAAATATAACAACTTCATTTACTTAGTAATTTTTAAATAAATTTACCTTCCAGAGAGCAGAATGAGGTTCCCACAGGGTGAATTTAGTGATGCTAGACCGCTGTGCGGGGTAGTGTAACTAAATTCACTCTCTGGGGACCTCATTCTGCAAATGTCCGGCACCATATTCTCCGGCCTGGTGTTATAGTCTGTGGAAACTTGACAGGCAAAGTTTTCAATCTAAACCTCCCAATGGGTGTACATCACAATATTAACCATATGGGACACTCAGTCTGAGTCTATGTCTCCCTTAGCAGATGAGGCCATGCAGAATGAGGTCCCAAGAGGGTGAATTTGGTGATGCTAGCCTACTATGCAGGATAGCATCACTAAATTCACCTTCTGGGGTCCTCATTCTGCAAATGACAGACACACTAAACTCAGGCTCTTCCACCTGTTGTATAATATTCAATTCTTAAAAAAATGAAGTTGTGAACACTATGTGAACCCTAAATGCTTATCATGATTGCATTCATAAAGCAGCGTATAGCCTCAAAAAATTCCTTGAAGGAAAAAAGCGATTACATAAGCAATAAGGCAAGAAAACTTGTATAGCTATAAAAGCTTATCAAGCCCATATAGCTAAATTTGACTATTGTATATAGATAACCCAATTCACAAACTATTTAAACTTTCGTGAAAGTGCTGCCTTCTGGTGTAACAAAACAGTCCGATTTGGTCACACCAGTTCTTGGTAATGGCTACTTCCAAATGGCAAAAGTTGTTTTTCAATAGTCATACTTAGCTATAATAACTAGATCTAAATATAGATGAGATTTGCCAGACCTGATAAAGCCTCTCGGCAAGATGTACAAAGCTTGTGTATTAAACTCTTCGCTGCTAAATGACGTTGTGTGTTGGGCTGTTGACATTATTGCCATTTTCCAGTGGAAAAATATAACAGGAATATCACAAGAACCATAAATCTGACTCAGTTGAAAGGCTATTATCGTTCAGAATCGTGGAACATCATGCACAGTTTGAAACTTTGAGATACATTTATTCCGATGCACCAACCCAGTCATGAATAATGGGCTATACTGCTGGTGTGCTGAAGTAGGTCCATAGGTACTACGGACCATATAGCACACGATGTGCACTTTTTTGTCTGTAATAGTTACGGACGTCATAGCAGCAAAGAGGTTAATCTCATGGGTGTATCCACAGCATATACTCAAGCAATGCACACACAAAGTATTTGTTGTGTATTGTGCCATTGTGTGTGTAGCCATGACTGATCGTGTCTGCTATATGTCAAGATTGTTTGAAAGATCATCATTTGCAAACTTCAGGTGCTAGATTGGTATTGAGATTAACGGTTTGTATTGCAGAGACAATGTTGCACATTATTTTTCGCTTTCGATATTTTGATTTCTGGTTTAGTTACATAGACCTTATATATAGTCAATGAAATCGATCCTGCATTTTGATCACACAGTCACAGCATGCAGACCTGTAAGACAATGATTGTGTTATCAACTGATACAGACAACCAATCACCCAATAAGTGGCAATAACATGACATGAGGATACACCAGCAATGTCTTGTCGTTGCAAAAGAACATGCAACTCTGGATACACATGTGTATAATACAAAGTTTCGTACATCTCGCCGTCTATATAATCCTGAAAGGATAAAAGCAATAAATGGGTGACAAGAAAAAATGTCATCACGTACATATGCCCTGATTAAATTAAAACAAATCATATACCTAATTTATATTTAGAATTTCAGCTGTTACGACATCTCCCTGATAACAGTCCACTTCTCCCTAATAATCAGAACTGAGAATATGGTGCCGGACATTTGCAGAATAAGGTCCCCAGAGGGTGAATTTAGTGATGCTACCCCACACAGCGGGTTAGAATCACCAAATTCACCCTCTGTGGACCTCATTCTGCATGGTCTCATCTGCTATGGGAGACTCAGACTCAGATTTAAGTTCCCAGATTATGCCTATTTGGGGATATAGAGAAACTGAACTAAAAATGAAAAAGATTGTTTGTAAAGAAACTCAAAAACTTTTTAATTTGATAATAAAGATACTTTTCAGAGAAAATGAGATCTAAGTAGAATGAGTTCCTCACCATTGTATTTAGTGATGCTAGTCCGATGTGCAGGGTAGTGTCATTAAATTCACCCTCTGGGGAACTTATTCTGCAAATGACTGACACCAAATTCTCAGGCCTGCTAATAATATAATAAACAAAGTGACTTCTCTTAATATGAAACCTCTAGGCTGGTCCCTATGC
Source organism: Siphonodentalium dalli (assembly GCA_032622095.1). Lineage (NCBI taxonomy): Eukaryota > Metazoa > Mollusca > Scaphopoda > Gadilida > Siphonodentaliidae > Siphonodentalium > Siphonodentalium dalli. The sequence goes on along the minus strand of CP136069.1, from coordinate 139,401,753 downwards.
CATTACGTCTTCAACTGCAACTTACACAAGCCTTGAAATAGGGTGTCTGTCATTTGCAGAATGAGGTCCCCAGAGGGTGAATTTAGTGATGCTACCCCACATAGCAGGCTAGCATCACCAAATTCACCCTCTGGGGACCTCATTCTGCTTACACCTCAGCAGAATGAGGTTCCCAGAGGGTGAATTTGGTGATGCTAGCCCGCTATGCTAAATTCACCCTCTGGGGACATCATTCTGCAAATGACAGACACACCCTATTTCAAGGCTTGAACTTATATTTCTAATTGCTACAATGGTTTCTGTTTTTTTAAATCATATAATCGTGCAAAAATCCCAAATAACGCCATTTTCTGTGTTATTTTAATTATCCTAGAAATAAGATGTTCATACCTAGGAGTGAGAAAGCATTATTTCCAACGTGTCACTTTGCTGGCACTCTGCAAAGTTTGGGTTGCATTGCTTTCTATTGAAACACGGAAATGTATTTAATCATGTGGTACAAAATAAATAGATTCATTGGTCCACAGTGGAGATAGTTTGATGACTTCCTGCATTTTTGCGAAAACCCTGTGCCAATGCATTCTCTTATATATGCGAGTCATCCATAGGGCGCCTCGCATATATAAGAGAAAGCATTGGCCTAACAATATTTACCTTGATCTTGTAAGCCAGTGCATTCGCTTATATATGCGAGGCTCCATATGGTAGACTCTCATATAAAAGAGAATTCACTGGCAAAGGGTATTTAATGGTGCACCAGCGCAGCTCAAATCATGAAAGGGTTGAAGCTTTGGCAAAATTCTGCAAGAATGAGTCTTATTTTAGGTGATGAGGGAAGATTCCTGAGAAAAGGTATTATTTATTTTACCCAGTGAAAGTTTCTTATACAGTAATGCTCTAATTAATCGACTCCTTAAACACAGCAGAATTATGGGTAACTTTTCAGGATTTAGTCGGAAATATGGCTTGTTGCCATTCATCGGAAAGCTCTCAGGGAGGGCTTTCCGATGAATGGCAACAAGCCATATTTCCGACTAAATCCTGAAAAGTTACCCATAATTCTGCTGTGTTTAAGGAGTCGATTAATTAGAGCATTACTGTATTTGTAAATATGTCCTGGAATTGAAGCCAGATATGTCATATATATGGAATGAAGCACAAAATCAATAATACTAAAGATCAAGCCTGAGTTTATTGTGCCTGTCCTTTGCAGAAAGAGGTCCCTAGAGGGTGAATTTAGTGACGCTATCCCGTATAGTGGACTAGCAAAACCAAATTCACCCTCTGGGGACCTCATTCTGCATGGCCTTATCTGCTATGGGAGACATAGATTCAGATTGAAGTTCCCAAATGGTGAATATTTTGTTGTACACCCATTGGGAACCTTGATTATACGATGTGTCGTCTGCCAATTTGGGGATACAAAGAAACTAAACTAAAAAAGAAATAGAATCTATGTGAAGAAGTGTCTATAGAAATTTGATAATAAAGAATTTTCCAGAGAAGATGAGGCCTAACCAGAGGGTGAATTTAGTGATGCTAGTCCGCTATGCGCGATAGTGTCACTAATTTCACCCTCTGGGGACCTCATTCTGCAAATGACAGGCACACTAAACTCAGACTTGCTAAAGATGTAAGCAGGGTTCCAGCTCTCCGGTTGCAACATATTTCTAAAATAAAATCTAATGTTATATAAATACAATGTATTGCAAGAAACAACATGAAGCATAACACCAGGCTAATTAAATCATACGTCATGTTCCAACAGTGCCTTTCTAAATCATTTCAAATATAAACAAGAGCATCGCTAGGGTGTGAAAAAATACACCAGTGGTAATTTTAACAAAGGGGCCAAAATTCCATTTAGTTTAGACTTAAAGTTATCATCTGGAATCGAAGAAAGCACACAGACGGATGGACCAATATCATATTCATCACTTCCCACAAGTATGCTCTTGTATATAAGGATGCATTCAAAACATGCCTGGAATCCATTTCTATATCCCCCGCCAAACTTTGTTTACATGGGACAATAAATGTTGTAAAATTTAACCTGCAACCCTGAACACATCCTTATTAAAGATCCATGGTCCGATTTGACAGCAAATAATTAAGAATTTCCTGAGCACATTTTCCGCTTAACAGACAAAATAAAATGGAAAATACTTGCCATCACCATTAATTGTATCGCAGACAGTGCGAAAATCCACAAAATCATCGAAAATAATCACATTAGCTAAGTATTAAGAACACTTTATTATCTACCACCTTTGGGTGATGGAAGTATGGACGCTCTTTATAAGAGGTGATCATTGTAATTTTTGCTAGGCGGACAAGAGTTCAAAACATGTTAAAACTTCCAAAGTCCATATATCTGGCCACCAAAACGTATTAATTGGCTGATTATTTTCTGGTATATAAATATAAGATGTACCGATGAAGATTTTATGCGGTCAGATCGGACAGGGAACCTTTAACCAAACACTAACAAGCTATTAATCACAGCACTTTTTATTCAACAAAACAAGTAATTGCAATCCGGTCACTATGTGATGAAAACTGTACAATAAAAAATATTTCAACAACATGTTATTGTTCTTATCATTGTTTAGTGTGATTGGACACAAAAACAAAATAATTTATAATCTCACAACACATTCACATTATCAAGTTACCATTATCTACTTGAGTGAAACACATACAGGGATTTGTTGCCCACTTGTGACTGGAATGCACACAAGACCCGAGGATAAATTTCAAGGTCGAGAACAGCGATGAATGTGCATGAATCACTACAGGTCTATCATAATCTTCAGTCAAGCATGTGTCTAGTCACGGCTACTTTTAAAGCCATATGGTAGTTTGCTTAATCCCAAAATACACTATATTTGAATTTTGAATTTTTAATGCTATCGAATTGGTTGATAAATACTTGAGTTACCTTTCTATGAGCATTAACCCTTTAAGTGCCAAGTCCGATTTTTGTATCAACCCATATACCCTGTGCCAATGCATTCTCTTATATATGCGAGTCGACCATAGGTCGCCTCGAATATATAAGAGAATGCATTGGCCTAACAATTTTTCATCATTTGTTAAAATCTATATAAAAAAAAAAGGGTTTTTATTTTTTTATTTTTTTAGGGCCGATTTTACAGACCGTAAATTAGGGTCCTGGCCCCTGGCACTGAAAGGGTTAAATGTTGCTGAAAGACGCATGGAAGTCATAAAAAATAAAACTTTGAACACAAAAATCTGACCCAGAGCAATCCTCAAGCCTGAGTTTAGTGTGCCTGACATTTGCAGAATGAGGTAAATTGAGGTCTGTAGATGGTGAATTTAGTGATGCTATCCCGCATAGCGGGCTAGCATCACTAAATTCAACCTCTGTGGACCTCATTCTGCATTCCCTCATCTACTATGTGAGACATAGATTCAGATTGAATTTCCCAAATGGTGAATATTGTGATGTACACCCATTGGGAACCTCGATTTTCAATGTGTCATCTGCCAATTTGGGGATATGGAAACTAAACTAAAAAAGAAATAGAATCTATCTGAAAAAGTTTCTATAGAAATTTGATAATAAAGAAACTTTCCAAAGATGAGGCCTTAGCAAAATGATGTCCTCAGAGGGACAATTTAGTGATGCTATCCCGCTTTGCGAGATAGAGTCACTAAATTCACCATCTGGGGACCTCATTCTGCAAATGACAGGCACACTAAACTCAGCCTGGCTATCATTGAAATCAGAACTGAACGTGCGACTTTCCGCAAAAGGACTATAGATATACAAATTAGGACACCTGTCTGGAAAAGTTTCTATCAATTAATATTGATTTTATTTTTTTAATTTTCTCATGATACCTTTAATAAATTCTAATGGGACAGAAAACAGTGCTAGTTTTTGAACAGGAATATCATGTGATCTCCCAGAAACATTTGGAATGCAGCAAGAGGAGGGAGAACTCTATTTTATTGGCACTCTCAATCAATGCCGAAGTTATTTTGAAATCAAGACATTTCGGTGCGAACCCTAGGCTTACAAGGTCAGTGTAAATATTGATAGGCAAATGTATTCTCTTAGATATGCGACGCTCCCTATGGGAGACACGCATGTCTAAGAGAATGCATTGTCACAGGGTTTTTGCAAATTTTCAGGAAGCTCCCATCACGGAATGGTTAAAGATGTCTATCTCTTCCTGTAACAAGGATTATATAGTTTCTTTGGAAAAAATATCGTCTCGGATGAAATAACAACTTTACAAAAAAACTGGTAGAGTAAATTTTATGGAGAAAACAATAATTTATATTTATATCTAAAATGTAGATATATAAAAAGGCAACCTCAAGATTAGGACATGTGTAAAATATTTTGAATGCCAAATTCAACAAGTGAAAAAACAAAGTTACAAAACAAAGTGAAAAAACAATGTCAGCAATTAAATATCAATATACCTTTGACAGTATAATAAGAGATTAAGAGTATATATAATAAGAGTAGAATAAGCAAGCCTTGAAATAGTGTGTCTGTCATTTGCAGAATGAGGTCCCCAGAGGGTGAATTTAGTGATGCTACCCCGCATAGCGGGCTAGCATCACTAAATTATCCCTCTGGGGACCTCATTCTGCAAATGACAGGCACACTAGTTCAAGGCTTGATAATAAGAGAGTAAGGCGTCTCTCTCTCATCAAGCCTTGGAATAAGGTCCCCAGAAGGTGAAATTAGTGACGCTATCCCGCACTGTGGGCTAGCATCGCCACATCAACCCTCTGGGGACCTCATTCTGCTTAGGACTCAACTGCTAAGGGAGACCTAGGATCAGATTGAAGTTCCCCAGTTGAAGTTGGTGATGTTCACCCATTGGTTACCTCGATTATGCATTTTATCTTAGAGTAACTAAAAACAATGTTTAAAATTTGAGACTATAGATACTTCCCAGAAGATGAGGCCTATGAAGAATGAGGACCCCCCCCCCCCCCCAGAGGGGGGTAGTATCACTAAATTCATTCTCTGGAGACATCATTCTAACTAGAATCATAAATGAGCTGGGTTCATTTGATCAATAATTATAATATTTTTTGCAAAATTCCCCCAAGGCTAGTACAGTAATGCCCTAAATAATCGACTTCTTAACAACAGCAGAATTATGGGTAATTTTTCAGGATTTAGTCAGAAATATGGCTTGTTGCCATTCATCGGAAAGCTCTGTGAGAGCTCCCATCCAGAGATGATCTTAGACTCATGTACCGAATATCTTTGAAATCGGTGAAAGTTTGTACGAGTAAGCGAACGATCAAAATCGCTAAAAATAGACAAACTAAGGCCGATAACTCTCTAATAAAAGATTGGACAAACCTTGTTTTCGAACTCGAGCTAGATTTGTTGCAACAGATCCATATACCAAATATCAATTAAATTTGTCGATGTTTGTTTTGAGTTATCACCCGGACACCCACCCGCCTACCGACCTCGCCAAAGTATAAAATTTACTAAAAATGTAGTAATACAAGCTTGGACAAAGGACGGACGGATGTGCAAGCTTCGTTACGGGGGTATAATGATGAAGTAATTACAGTCATACCAAAATGATGAGATTTTAAACAATGAATAACAGATGAAATGCAACATTATTTCAGGAGAATTTGCACTGCATAATTCGCAGTTGCCACAGAATTCCCATGTTTTCACATCACATGCTATCTGAAACAAGATAGACAATGACTGTGATCGCTCACCTGACTGCAAACACTGCAAAGACTGGGATTCTGAAAACTACAACAGTCAGTACTTGTCAAAATGACTTAAAACAAGTACTTCTAACCAGGGACATAGCTAGAGCAAGGAGTTAAATCTAATAACATTAAAAACATTCAATTTAAAAAAAAACGTAAAATTTAAAATAATGTTTTTTTTAAATCAAAATGATTATATGTTCAAAATTCTGTGTCATTAACCTCTTATGATCAATGGCCATGAGAAGAAGTTGTTTTAAGAATTACTATCGCGGGAATGATAATAATTGACCCAGTGACCCAATTTGAACAAATTTGAATCCCAGTCACACAAGGAACCTCCATCCCAAATGTAAGCTAAATCGGCTTAATGGATCTTGAGAAGAAGTTGTTTTCATAATTGCTATGGTCGGATAGAGTTATGTTCCAGGCCCGCCCATATTTGACTTGGTGACCCCATTTGAACAAATCTGAATCCCAGTCACCTAGCTATTATCCCCACCAAATATGACCCCATTCAGTCTTGCAGTTCTGGAGAAAATGTTTTAAGAATTACTATGGAGGGAAAAGGTTAAGTCCCTGGCTCGTCCCCAAATCTGAATCCCAATCACCCGGAAACCTCCATACCAAATAGAAGCCAAATAGGCCTGATGGTTCTTGAGTAGAAGTCATTTTAAGAATTACTATGGAGGGAAAGAGTTATGACCTTTTAAGCTTCACACCTCATCATAACAACTCTGAATATGAGTCACCTAGGGAACATCCACACCAGATATGAACCCAATTGGTCTTATGAATCTGAAGAAGATGACAATTCTTGATGGATGGATAAAAGGAGTGTAGTTTCCAGTAATTATTTGGGGACACCAGTTTATATGCCAAAGTCATATCCGAAGGCCGCAGCCCTAAGTTGGGGAGGGTATGGGGTGGCCTCCCCCTTGAACTACATGTACATACTGCCATAAAATGACAATCTATTGCTTTATTTGATGATTTAATGTTAGTTGTGTTTGTTTTCTAGTAATAATGGTCAAAAAACAAATTATCTGAGGATTTTTTCTTCTTTCTAACTGTTTTTTGGGTGCCTGGAGTTTGGGCGCCCATACCTGTTACAGGTACCAAAACTGGCCTGGAAATTACCCTGAAAAGGACACCCTGACAGATGAAGGACAGAAGCAAACCCCAACAGACAAATTCAATCCAGTGTACCACTCATTTTACTTTGCAAAATCATGGTATAATGAGTTCACCAGAGTGGGGGGTTATCAAAATAATATTATTCATTTTTATTCAATTTGATTTTAATGACAACACAAACACATTAGTGCTATGTAATTGTTTATATTCCAGACTTCAGTATGTCAGATGAGATTAAATCTCAGTTAATGACATGAGTAGGCCAGCTGGCCAAAGCTAATATAATTGACTGCACCTTATGGTGGGAGAAGTATATTGGGGGGGGGGGGGGGGGGGGGGGGGGGGCAGGGGAGGTCTGGTCCATGTTGGGGGGGGGGGTGCAGGAAAGGTAAAGTTTAATTAGTCTCACAGTGATTTCATTAAAGATTTCATAACTTTAAGTTTCAAAACTCTGCAGATGTTATAATGACTTCAATTTTTCAATTTTTTTAAAATATGTTTAAAAATAAAATATTTAATTGAGCAACGAGTTAAATCTCAAGTCATTCACCCAGGGAATATCCACACCAAATATGAATCCATTCGGTCTTACGGTTCTGAAGAAGATGATGATTCTTGACGGACTGATGGAAGGATGGCTGGATGGATGGACAGATGGACGGACGAGGAGTGATGACTATAGCTCGGGAAATGGGAAAAACATACATCATCCACATACACAACCACTATCTGACGCTGTACTCAAATGATAATCTTAATGATACTATACTCCAATGATGATCTTACTAATACTGGCCATTTCTACAATCCAACACATCATTTGGCTTCGCACAGCGCAGCTCTGTCTCAACATCATCAGGACTGAGACCTTTAAGCAGTGGAATAGTGCTATCAGTGAAATCGTCAATGTCTGTTGGTATATCTGATCCCTGTAATTCACCATCGATATCCTCATGTGCTGATGAGAAGTTTGAATGTTGCCTTAACAACTCAATCCGTTCGCTGCCAGTTGACATCTCTCCCATTGTATCATAAAAAGGCAGCATGCGAGGTACATTTTTGTCACTGTATACATGTCTAATATCATCTACCATATTAATTGAAGGATGAAAACTTTGCCCATCAACAGTAGCACAACTAGATAATCCACTCGCTAACGAAGACATGTCAGAGGCGGTCACAGTTTCAATTATATTGCTGATATTTAGCTCAGAAAATTGATTTGGTTGCGAATTTTGATTCATAAACTTTGAGCCATCAAACTCTCTCGACATGCTGGTTGAAGATATAATCCTATGCAAATCAGTTGGTTGTAATTCTACACATGTGCCGCCAGAAGACATGCCCGTATTTCTCATGTTGGTATCAAAAGTCAATGGAAGTTGATTTTTTGAGTCTTGCATTAAGGATTTCTCTTGCGCACAAGATGATCTTTTTCTAGGCTCTTCCTTCACAATATTCTCAAAATTACAAGATTCCATATCTTGTACGAATGTTGGAATATTATTATTTGGATTAGTGATCTTGGATTTCAAAAGACTTTTCACACATTTTGACTCAGCATTACCATTAATGTTATTTGTTGAGTCTCTACTAGCTGGAGAGGACACCTTACAGCTGCTTCTTGATTCGGCGCCACCTGGTGACGACACTTTCATAATCACCATCGGCTCACCATTAATTTGATCTCTTGGCTCGGCTTTCTTCCGTTTGGGTTTGGAGCCCTGATCAATCCCAACCTTATCCTCATCTGCAATGTCTTTTAGGGATAATCCACTGAAATCAAATTTGTGCAGTTATTATTTTATTTGGATCATTTTAGATCGGCCAGTTGTCACTAGAAATAATGTTGGAATAGTGGCTCATTTTCATGTTATAAGTACGCGCAGATTAAGACTAATAACAGTCGAAAACGAAGACACTAACTAAAATATTGGTAAATAGATTTTTAAGGTATTGCTCAACATTTTTCTTGAGCACCCAGAAACAAGCATCCAACATTACTTATGCACATCCCTGTTACTGAGATTACTAGCATGAAGAAGCTAAATAATGAACTAAGAATTATATGCATCGCCAAATGCTACGTCTAGTAGAGAAGCAATTCAGAATCATATTCTCTAATCAATCTGTGAAAAGAGTTAGTTATAACTGTGTAAACTGCATTAAGGACTACAGATACTCCAAAAAAAGGGTTTTGGTTCTCGGGCATATTGTTTTCAAATCAGTGAGGGAGGGAGGCTTTTATTTTAAAAAATTTCTGCACATAGTAAGCATAGACAATGATACACCTTCCTCTGTCTAATAATAACCATAACATGCAGAGGGAACTGTTATGCATATAAACTCATTTCATCTTATCTAAAAATGACATTGTACTACCAGTATATGACAGGGATTACCTAACATTATATAATACCACTGACTATTCACTATTGTTGTTTATAAACTAATACCTTTCCATTCTATTATGTGATCCTGAAATTCATCCAGTGCCTTTCAATGGTCTGGAGTTACAATTAGTAATTTAGTGCTGACTTAATAATTACTATGTAACAAGAGAGTGAGGATCAGTCAATCATTTTCTTAAATGTAGTCATCTACTTCATGTTCTATGTCCACAAGTCACTTTTCACAAGTTACACATATATGTTATAGCTCAATGTTTTGCACACTAATGTCAACACATATTTATGGACATGTTGGTAAAAACATTTATGTTCTTCAGAATCTAATTAACCCTATGTATCAGGAAATTATAGGTACAGTAATGCCCTAAGTAATCGACTCCTTAAACACAGCAGAATTATGGGTAATTTTTCAGGATTTAGTCGGAAATATGGCTTGTTGCCATTCATCGGAAAGCTCTCGTGGACATATTTCCGACTAAATCCTGAAAAGTTACCCATAATTCTACTGTGTTTAAGGAGTCGATTACTTAAGGCATTACTGTAACTCATCAAAGAATAAGCTTATTCACAGACAACTAAACACCAGTTCAAATTCAGTAGGCTGTCTATTAACATAAACAACCAATATAACTAACAGTCAACAAAATAAATTTGTCATGAAGGTGAATGGCAATAACTGCCACAAGGCAACAAAGTTACTAATTTAACCCTATTTATTCAGTGCGGCGGGGCTTAAGAACCAAAACCCTTTTTTTGTGGATTTATTATGCCACTAGGGGAATCATTATAGACGAGTTTACGCACTTGAGATTCAAATAAAAATCATTTCCTACCTTATATCCAACACAAATAATATTGACTTGTAGTCTGTGTTTGATGGATCTGTGGAGATAAATATTAAAATAGATTAACCCTTTCTTTACTATATGGATTCTCTATTCAGTTATAAAAGTATATATTGGAATGGTCCTTTATTCATCATCAGGGGTGTTCAAGTACTATAAGCATAAATAGATAAAATAGTTTTAGGAGGATTCCTAGGAACACCTTTAAAGTTGTCAATGTTATGAGTGCCATCAAGCCTTGAAATAGTGTGTCTCACATTTGCAGAATGAGGTCCTCAGAGGGTGAATATAGTGAAACTATCCCACACGGAAGGCTAACATCACCAAGTTCACCCACTGGGAACCTCAATTCTGCTTAGGCTTCAACAGCTATAATCAGCTTTAAGTTCCCCAGTTGAAGTTGGTGATGTTCACCCATTATTCACCTCGATTATGAATTTTATCTTCTGTAAATGAGGAGATATAGTAGGGAAACAGTAACTAATACAATGTTACTCTGAGACTGTAGATACTTCCCAGAAGATGAGGCCTAAGCAGAATGAGGTCTCCAGAGGGTGGATTTGGTGATGCTAGCCCACTGTTTTGGGTAGCATCACTAAATTCACCTTCTGGGGACCTCATTCTGCAAATGACAGACACACTATTTCAAGGCTTGAATGATGTTTAGGCCAATTAATTTTTTTTTTATTACGAATCCTCTTTCCCAAAAAATCAGCAGAGTAGAAATAATAAATTTGTAATTGGCATTTATCTTATTTCTTCCGAGTCTAATGGGGCTTACAGCAACAACAAAAATTAGTAATAACTATCCAGCATTAAGAAGGCCAGAATATGAAAACAAAATCTATTTCTGACAGTAATTGTGATTAACCCGCCAGATATTCGCTTGTTCACAAATCATAAGGAGCCTTTCTGAACAATTGCAGCACTGACATAATTCGCTAATATTTTAATATACTCCCCGCAGGCATTCTTTCAAGATGACCAGGGTGATGCCATGATAAGGAACTTATCAAGACTCGAACATTTCAAAATTATGCCTAAAATTGACATGTATTACAACCAATTTAGGATTTTTTTCTTCCTACCTGATTTTTTTATAAAATGAAAAGAATTAAAATTCAAAGTCAATTTTTTTTTTTATTTTCTCCCCCTCCACCTACCCTATTTTTAAAAATAATTGCCCGTAAATTATAAATCAACAAATAATAAAAAAAGTGGTATAGAAAAGGTAACAATGGTATTTTATGGTGTCAAATTAAATAGGATGGAGCATCTTTATAGTCAATGTTATGAGTGCCGTTTACTAACCCTCTTTGGGTGAGAAAGGGAATGCTTCATGTGTGACCATATGTATCCTATCATGACGGTAGAGATATTGGAGCTTTCCTGGACCTGTCAGGCGATGTACTAAATCCTTGATATTAGCGATTTCCAATATCCCCTTGAGTTGATTTTCATTTTTCTTTGTGTTGACGCCATTCATGTTTAGATAAAATGGTATAATAGGATCCATGTTAGTCACTTCTTTCTTATCTGTAAAAAAAAACGAAACAAAATTCAAACTTAAATATTCTAAACATCATTGTTTTGGAACTAATCAACCTCATGGCCTACTTCAGCCAGACGATTACATAATTAAACAGGTTACATTTTAGAGATAATACAATTGGAGACATTGTAGGTGTATCAGGTTAACTCTTTCCCCGCCGCTGCCAACAAAAAGGGGCAAAACATAACTTACATTCACCCCGGCTGCCTGTTTTTGGCTGCCCGCCTCTGGTTCTGTAATTTGAAGCTGTCGATAAGTGTTCTAAAAATAGGTCTGATATTATCGTTTGGTGTAAACATCTCCAGGGTTTTACCGTTTTCTGGGAAATGACCAAATTTATTTTATAATAATTCTAAATATGTCAGACGAGCAGCTATTTTCGGATGAATTTTACGATAATATAGGAACTGACTTTTTTTTATATATTCACATTGCCTGACTACAATGCAGAGTTTCCGCTAGGGGTTGGGGGAATACGGCCGTATTTGGGAAGCACATAACTGGCGTCTCATGGGGAGAAAATTTGGATGTTTATCACTAAAGTTAATGAACTAAAAGCATGCAACAACCACCACATACACCAACTTTTATAGCAATATTTAAGCTGACATCAAAGGAACTACCGCGGTCAGCAAAAGACTCATTATCACACTCAGTGTAAATTGTACTCCAGCAGTAACCAGTATTACGTCATGATCAGAGCTCATGTCAGGTGCTATGCGCATGTTCTGCATTCTTTATTTGTATTTTGTTCATGTACAGTACCAATAAAAAGAATATGGTGTAAAATCAAAAGTACTTCCTCAGATGGAGATGACCTCATGCTGGATTCTTATAATGGATAATTTTATATTAATTGGATAGGGAATAAATACACTGATAATAACTATTAAAATTTTAATTGTTTTGTTTTTAATTAAACAGTTCTTTGATGAAAAATTTGTTCAGAGGCGAAAGGTCTGTTCTGCTCATTGCAGCGACTACCAAAACTCACCTGTGTTCATAGTTGTAAAGGCGCATGGACATTTTGAGTGGAATAGTGGGTGAAAAAGTTTGGACATATAGACAGAAATCTATGGTAAATTAAAATGCGGTGGCTGATTACTACTAAACTTTCGCCGAAAAAAAATGTTATCCAGGATGGTGAAGACAACTGTGCATGTGGTCCGCGTTACTCATCATGTGTTATTCAGTCACCAAGTGCAGGATTCCTTGTGGTCTGTTAATCGACAGAGTCTGCTATATATATTGCTCTTCCTGTGTAAAAATGGGGGCTAAACTAGGTCTGTGGCAATTTAGTGGCCAATATGAAGTCAAGGTTGGTGACGGCAATGAGGCAGGTGGATGGTCGGCCTGCTGCGGTAGTGGAAACCCTGACACTGTTCAGACACAAGTTCAGACTCTCTCTATCTCCTCACCCCTTTCATTCCCGCTCTCTCTCTCTCTCTCTCTCAACTATCTCTCTCTGTCCCTCCCCTTTCAGTCCCTCTCTCACTCTCCATCCCTCCACTTTCATTCCCTCTGTCTCTCCATCCCTCCCTCTTTCACTCATTTTCTCTATCTCCGATGCTCTCCGTTTCATTCCCTATCTCGCTCTCTCAACTCTCTCAACAATAATTATCACTCTTTACTTACATCCAAAACAATCAACTGGATTAATCAAGCATATGCGTCATTACTATGGATTAGGCCTAAATAGGCATATCGCTTCATTATTATTTACATGATCCTTCACATGGGCCGTCCCCTTAACCCTTTCAGTGCCAAGTCCAATTTTTATATCAACCCATATTTCCTTGATCATTTTTCAAATTTATTGATTATAATGATGTGATACATTGATGGCAAGAGCTCTAAGAGCTCTTTCCATCAATGTATCACATTATTATAATCAATAAATTTTAAAAATGATCAAGGAAATATGGGTCGATACAAAAATCGGACTTGGCACTGAAAGGGTTAACATCATGCCCGGGTCATTCTATATGCCATGCATATTATCTTATTATACTTTTCATGACAGGAGTTGCGCTGATACAGCATTAGAGACCCTGTGTCAGTGTTTTCTCTTATATATGCGAGTCTCCCATAAGGAGCCTCTCATTTATAAGAGAATACACTGGCTTACGAGGTCAAGGTAAATATTGTTAGGCGATGTATTCTCTTATATATGCGAGGCTCCCTATGGGAGACTCAAATATATAAGAGAATGCATTGGCACAGGGTTTTTGCAAAATTTCAGGAAGCTTCAGTTATTGACGAGTTATACAAGCAAGTACAAACTTTGTTCCATTACTGTTTCTGTGAAGGACACGCCCGCCACCTGTTTCAGTAGTCTGCTCTCACTGAATCTCACTATGAATGTTCCGATCCTCTCTTTTTGTAATAAATTCTGTGCCTTCTCCTTTGAGATGAACCCATCAATCAACCTGAAGTATCATTGTAATTCAAGCTGAAGTTTGTCGCTAAAACAAACATTCTGATAGGTTTAAGGGGATTTAACCATGAGGCCCATGACAGGAGCTGTGTTGGTTCACATTAAAGATCTTGTGCCAGTGCATTCTCTTAGAATGCACTGGCTTAGGCCAAATAAAAAAGTTCTGTGTTTCACAGGCCCCACCTCATTGGATTTCAACCCCGCGTTGAACGTTTTTATTGACATTGCAATTTTTTTTTTTAAATATCAAAACTCGCATTACATGTGTGTATGCATACAAAAAAATATACAACATAGTACCTAAACTGGAACATCTTGTTTGATTGTAATTTTGAGCATTGTTTTCCATCTATGTTTGTTTATTTGATGCAATGCATTTTAATCAAGGTTAGACCATAAATTAGGCTTGTTGACAAATAAAAATCTATTTATTTAAAGTTATTTAGCTCGGTCAGTCGAGTTGTTGGTACAGTGAAAAAGACGTATTTATAAGTGAATACGTGCTCCAGTACAGGACGATTTAAAATCCAAATGCATGAACTCTTCCTAATTGAAGCTTGTGTTTTTCAAAAGTAACTTTTATGAACATTTATAAGGAACAACTGTTTTTATATTAAATGAAATGATCCGGTTTCCAGTTTTAATATTTTTTATTGATTTTATTGAACCGGAAATACCAGACAATAATAATATGGATACAAATTAATAGGCCACGTAATATGCTAATCATACTGTACCAATGCAAATTAAAGAAGAAAATAGAACTTTGAGACAATGTTTGGGCTCCATGCACATGCCTACTTTATTTTTGATGGATTTAACAAAGGAATTTTAGACTAAAATAACATGTTTACATGCCAGTTAATCATTATTCTACATAATGTTAGCTAATCAGTGATATTCTTCTACATAACGTTAGTTAATCAGTGATATTCTACATAACGTTAGTTAATCAGTGATATTCTATGTATTAATGTAACATACCCTGCCTTCCATTCTTCTTTCATAAATAACACGATAAGATTTTTCACGCCCTCAAACCAACTCCAAAATGAAAACCCATGTGCCTTGTCTGTTTCCTGTATAAATAAAAAACATTTGATATTTGATAATATTCAAAAGTGAGAGGGTCATGTGAATATTCAAGATTCGTTTGGATTTTGATATTGGTAACCTGATTTGAGTTCAAAGCTGCTTAGCTGAATCAGTGGTTGATATTTTCGAAATGGAAAACATTTGGCATTATCTCATTTTGCATGCAGATAGTGTAAATCGCCATGTGACTTCTATAAATGACAAAAACCTCAAAGCAAAGATTGGAAGTAATCCATTCAACCAACCTTTATAAATTTTGTAAGTGATATCTGTGCACCGGAGTTGCTTGTCCCTGAAACAAAAAAATTACTGTATATCGCCACGTTTAACCCTTTCATGACCTGTGCCAATGTAAATATTGTTAGGCCAATGTATTTTCTCTTATCTACAGGTGATCACAATCATGCCTGCAAAATTAAAAAATGATCCGGCCATAAATACGGGCTGTGCCGTTGGATTCAAATTAATCGAAATTCGGCAAAATTTGATAGCTCCCATCTAAAGGTCACCCTGAAGCTACATATCAAGTTTGGTGAAGATCCATAGACAGATGGATGGATGACGGATGCCAACCCATATGCATGGCAATAGCTCAAACTTTACACTGTAAAGTTGATCTAAAAACTGAGGCATTCCAATCGAGTACAGCCGGTTATATTGGGAGCGTTCATGGGTGACCAATCTGTGCACATGTTGATTGTCGGCCGTGGATGAGAAAAAAGATAACCCTTTCCTCCTGTGGTTACAAAGCAGGAGATATAATCCATACAGTTCAGCTTTAGCGGAAAATGTTTTTTTGTAATTTTACAAAACGTGTAATTTTGTGCATCTCTTTTCTCATAACAACGCGTCATCTATGCTCCTTTTCTATCGATAACACTATGACTGAATATTTCATCTACTTGATATCATGGAGAAATTATAGAATTAATTTGTAATTACTCTGTTTTGTGTTGAAATTTGGCAGTGTTGAAAAATGCACATAGAGAAAGGGATGTATAACTACCGAGAACATGATGCAAAACCGAACCACATTCAAGTGGTTACAGAGTGGGAACATGAAGAAAAGGATCACATACCGGAGAGGTTTCGAAGTTTCTGCTCTAGAAAGAGCTGGTTATAATCCGTCAAACCTCTTCCTGTTTGATGGGTTATGTATAACTGCAGCATATTCACAACATCTCTGCAGCCCATTACTTTTGGACAAGTATTCTTCTCAAACTGCAATGATAAACGTATCATGAAAGGAACAGTGTGAGTTCATCAGATTATAAGAGAATGCATGGCTTACAAGGTCAAGGTAAATATTGTTAGGCCAATGCATTCTCTTATATATGTGAGGTGAACTATGGGAGACTCACATATATAAGAGAATGCATTCACACAGGGTTTTCGCAAAATTTCAAAAGCTCCAGTCATGAAAGTTTTAAAGTGTATTTACTGATTATAATGGTACACGTATTGATTATAGTGGAACTATAAATGTACAATTGTAAAGTGCAATACTTGTTGGATCATAGAAGGCTAATTCTGTGATGTAAATGGAACTTTATGACTTCTATAATTAATAGGGAAAAGTGACTTCTCTCAATTTGAGGATTAACCTGGTAATATACTCAGGGTTGGCATTGGACCAAAATTTTCTCTTGCCAAATTAATTTTTTTAGGCCAAATTCCAAAACGACTTGCCAAATTAACTTGAGGGTCTAATTTGGGAAAATTTAAGAAAAATTGTCATTTGAGGATAAATTGCATCCATTTATACACACAAAATAAATGCTTTCGACAAGTTATTTTATTAAAGGTGCTCAATCCTAAATTACAACTTCGGGGGTAAAATATTTGATTCGAGTCAAGGAACCACCCATCAAAGCTCAGAGTGATCAGATAACAATTTTTTAGGTTTGTTATTTCTCGAGATGTGTAATAATATGTGGCCCAAAAACACGTGGTCAAATGGAGAGTCTTGGACAAAATTGCGGATGAAGATGGATAACTCTAAAATCAAGTAGTAATACAGTCAAATTTTAAGATACTTTAGTGATAATACAGCAATATCTTGTTGAACAAAATGTTGATAAATAACAAGTTTTGGGAAATTTGATACAATAGTTGACAGTGGTTAGCATTATTTTCTTGCAATAAATCAATTCTGATAACTAAAGCATATTTTGAAGAAATGTTGTTGTTGATGTATCTTGATGGTATGGGGACCGTCTGATCGGATTGAGTACCTTTAATATATATCAAAGTAGCAAAGTTACAATAAACAAGTCTCAGTCATCAAAGCATACACATTATTTCAACTGTATCTGCCTTGGAGACATTGAGCCACTAATTCATACGGATGTGGATCAACGCTTCGAGATGCGATATTGCTGGTTGTCAATTCAATTCTCTCTGATTAAACAACGTTGTTCGCGATATCCTCAAGCCTGAGTTTAAGGTGCCTGTCATTTGCAGAATGAGGTCCACAGAGGGTGAATTTAGTGACGCTATCCCGCATAGTGGGCTAGCATCACCAAATTCACCCTCTAGGGACCTCATTCTGAGAGGCCTCATCTGCTATGGGAGAGATAGACTCAGACTGAAGTTCCCAAATGGTGAATATTGTGATGTACACCCATTGGGAACCTCGATTATGCAATGTGCCGTCTGCCAATTTGTGGATACAGAGAAACTAAACTAAAAAAGAAATAGAATCTATGTGAAGAAGTGTCTATAGAAATTTTATAATAAAGAAACTTTCCAGAGAAGATGAGGCCTAAGCAGAATGAGGTCCCCAGAGGGTAAATTTAGTGATGCTAGCCCTCTATGTGGGATAGTGTCACTAAATTCACCCCCCTGGGGACCTCATTCTGCAAATGACAGGCACCTTAATGTCAGGCCTGTATATTCTGACTCTGCCATGTCTACAACAGAAAATAAAAAGTAATTCCACCATTGTCTAATTGGATCACAAACTGATTAATTAGTTTTTAGAATGTTTATCAAGTAAAAAAACTAGCATTGACCACCACTGATTTTGTGGCTTGAAAATGCTTGCATTCTGTACAACAAAAATGGCGATGATGAGCTGGAAATAACCAAATCCAGATCTTGATGGGGTTGTCATGGGCTGTTATGGTTGTTCATGCCGGTTGACGACTGACCCTCGACTTATATAGGGGGATCATGCCCACACCTTAGTTTTACCTCCATATTTTCCACTTGATCTACTCATAATCAGACATTTACAGTATCCATACATCTCTGAATGTCTGTTTTGTCAATTGCGTAGACTTGTTAGTTACTTTCGAAGGCATTTAAAAAAAAAAAAACACACTTGCCAATACGGAAGCCCACTGCGATCACATGGATCACAATAAAAACATTTTTATTGCATTTAAATGCAATAATTTATTGCGTTTAAATGCAATAAATGCAATAACATTGTGTTGAAATGAAATAATTCATGGCATTTAAACGCAATAATTTATGGCGTTTAAATGCAATAATTTATTGCGTTTAAAAGCAATATGGTTGACAAGGGGTCTTGGGGCACCCTACATCACCCAACGTTTGATCTAAATCGGTCAAGAGATTGAGAAAAGACTTTTCCCTATTTGGACCAATTGGGCGGTGGCCATTTTGGATTTGGGTTGGGTGTTAGCCTGTTAGGCCGTCATTTTGGATTGGAGTTGGGTGTTTGTCAGTTGAAATGATATGTAATGGGACCACCACACAACACCCTTTGTTTGACCGAAATCGGACAAGAGGGCTGATCAATGACATATAGGTGGCCTAGAGTTTCTGACCCCTCTGAGCGGCATCCATTTTTAACGGGTTGGGTGTTTCAAGACTGTCTTGTGGGCCATGGTATCCTGCAACACCCTATTTTGTTATAGGGGACAGTTTATGTCAATGATGCTGTACATAGACATGTAAAGCACCAAAAATCTCTCTCTTTGTATGCAAGCATTTTGGATCGGGTGGGGTAGATGTGGTTCGAAAGGAAGAAGTCCTTGTGACTGCTGTACAACACCGGTTGCTTAACCTAAATTGGTCAATGGACTGAGAAATGACATGGTTCTCATATTTTGACCCATCTGGGTGGTGACCATTTTGGATGGGCAGGGGTGGTCAAATTGTGGAGTAGGCCAGGCCACCCTACAACATCGTTTGACAGAAATCGGTCAAGCTAGAGGGTTGCATGCAAGGTCGAGCAATGACATGAATGACTTATTTAGACCCAATTTAGCGGTGGCCATTTTGATCGGGGTTGGGGGGGGGGGGGGGGGGGGGGTGTATCAAAAGGGTGTCTTGGAACAGTCTGATTTCTGGTGCTTTATCGATGTAGCCTATAATTATGTAGCTACAGCATCATTGATATACGTCGATATATTATTGCGTTTAAACGCAATAGTAGATGGAACAATGTACGTCAATGACTCTGTAGCTACATGTAGGCTATATATACATCGATATAACTGATTGCGCTTAAACATTTAAATGCAATATTATTTTATTATTTTAATCCATGTGACCTTAATGGGTTTCCTTATGCCAAAATGTTTGCCAAATGAATTTTTTTCTTGCCAAAATTAATGTAAATATTTTTTGCCATTGGCATATTTTGCAGCACGAACCCTGGTTATACTCACAATGTTTTTGCTTCCATAACAATAGCACATCAGTGCTGCCTCCGCCATCGGCTTCTGTCCATTTGATGTCATCACTAACTTCGGTAAACTACATGTCTGAAAATTTACATGCCAATATTTCAAGTCTATAATGTCGTGAAACTATATTGTTGTCGATTTATTAGCCATTCAGGTTATAAGTTGATAAACTTAATTGGTGTCGACCACTCTTCCAGAAAGCAAAGGTGAGCGACCTAATTTCCGGACAGCAGCCCATCATGCTTGGAAAGATGCCAGCCTTGTTGATTTAAATTGACTAACCAATGAAACATTTGCTGCATGCAAAAACTTATCTGGTTTTATGGAAATACATCGGGAAAACTAGACATTTTTATCAATACTCGGATTAAAATGATGTGAGACACTCTGGTTGGGTGATCAAATAGAAATGGAGAATAATCTTGCTCAAAATAGTTATTTTTACAAATAGTATATCCAAATTGATAACACACGCCGTCATTCTTATATATTAATTAAATGCAGTGACTCTCGATGGCAAAATTGTTATTGATACTTTATCTCCGATAGGAAAAAAAAAAAAGGTTTCCCTTATAAATAAAGAAGGATAACTCTAGAATGGAAAACATGAATGTCATTTGCCCGGCTTTTGAAAGCAGTAATGATGGGGCACCTCCATACCAAATTTCATTCAGATCTGATAAACCGTAAATAAGATGCTGCGCAGATAGACAAAAAACGAAACTTTCCAGATAAATAAAGAAGGTTAACTTTAGAATGGTTACGTGAATGTAATTTTTTAATTGGCTGAATTTGCAATCACTTAACTTCATGATGAAAAAAAAAATTTAATTAACTGTGAAGATGTTAAATTTACAAATTTATACTTAGCCATCAAATGTGTATGTCACACTTGCTATTATATAAAGCTGAATGAACTGGAAAGCATCAATTACACTGTAGCTCAACTTGGAGAAGGGATAATTTGGAAGATGGTTATGCATTGCAGTTAATGAGATGAACAGGAATTAGGAAAGAATGAAATGTTTAACTAATACCAGAGGTCAACCTGAAGAGAAGTTTGGGATCAAATTGGATTAAAACTGTTGGCTGTTGGGAATGCCAAAGTATTGTCAAGCAAAGAGTAAAATCCAAATTTAATAGCTGCCTGTAATATTTCTTTAATAAATGTGGGCTGCAGTAATAATAGAATGCTAATAGCTCAAACGTGAATTTGTCAAACCCATGCCATGATTTTCAGCCTAACTTTGTTATGTACAAAATATATCTCACCTCCAGTTTATACTCATTTTGTCCAAAATTTAAAGTAGCGTGGAGAGAGATCCTGTAATATTCATCGTAGACATCATCTATCGTATGTTCATCCGGCATGTCTGCACAGGCTTCATCCTTCTTCTTCTTTCTGTCCTTAGCCAGAGTAATTTTAGCATCATTGATAACCATAACATACGTGCCATTTATCTTCTCCACAATTTGTTTTTCGTCACATTTAAAGTTCACTGCTGTACTGTTGGGTGCTTCACCATGGGCGCTTGCTTCTACCATCTTTGTTTTTGTTATGAGATCGTGGTCAAATTTTCCAGCTGCTAGAATGCTGGAATTACAATAAAAAACGGGCCAAATAAAGCTTCAACAGCCTAAAATATCTTCGGTCTGTCTCAATAGAACCATACAAATATGGATATCATTGGAACCGGCTCCTTGACCACATTGTGATAGTTACAGTTATGCCCTGTGCCAATGCATTCTCTTATATATGCGAGTCGACCATAGGTCGCCTCGCATATATAAGAGAATGCATTGGCCTAAAAAAAATCTTTTTTTAACACTTTTTACCATTTTTTCTTACATTCTTTAACAATTTTATAATTTTTAATGTGTTAAGCCAATGCATTCTCTTATATATGCGAGGCGACCTATGGTCGACTCGCATATATAAGAGAATGCATTGGCACAGGGCCGTTCTGTTGGGTAAAGGGTTAAAGTTCACTGCTGTACTGTTGGGTGCTTCACCATGGGCACTTGCTTCTACCTTCTTTGTTTTTGTTATGAGATCGTGGTCAAATTTTCGAGCTGCTAGAATGCTGGAATTACAATAAAAGCCAGGTTCAGTTACACCACCCTTACCAAGATAAAAACTTGAACTATATTAGATAGGAGTTTAACCCTTTCATGACAGGAGTTGCACTGGTGCAGCATTAAATACGCTGTACTAATGCATTATCTTATTTATGTGAGTCTCCCATAGGGAGCCTTGCATATATAAGAGAATTCACTGACTTACATGGTCAAGTAAAATATTGTTAGGCCATTGTATTCTCTTATATATGCGAGGATGCATTGGCACAGGGTTTTCGCAATATTTCAGGAAGCTCTAGTCATGCAAGGGTTAACATTCACTTAATATTCAAAGATTAATGGGACCCGCTCATAGGGGGTAAAAAATATAAAAAGTCTGTAAAAACAGCACCACTAATAAGAACATGAATAAATAATAATCTCCTAATATTATATGATTTTATATCTCATGTAACTTGCATTCTCATTAGCTGCACACAGCTATACTATCATATAGATAATGAATGGCTTGTCGTTGACTATGCCAAAATAGTGGTCCGAGAGAAGGAATAGTCCACGAGCCGCAGGCGAGTAGACTATTCCTCCTCGAGGACCACTATTTTGGCATAGTCAACGACAAGACATACATTATTTATTATATTATATCGAACATTGGTGCCAATTCCCACACAATATATGTGTCTGATTTTGTCACATATTTTTTATTTATTGTGAATTTTGGAAATCGGTCGGACATTTGTAAGATCATTACAATTCACCAATAAATATAATGATTTGCCTATATTGCAACAAGACTGTATCGCACACGGTATAGTTTAAGGTTGGCCGTATCTTCAGGCGGCAAACTGATTTCGCTAAATGAGTTTGTTACTATAAATAGAAAAAGAATAGTAGGCATGTAGGACTCCTACTGGGGTACTATCGTAAAATAGTATAGCAGTGTGCAGCCAATCAGAATGCGAGAACGTCACGTGAGATATAATATTTTACGATAGTACCCCAGTATGATTTCTACATGCCTACTATTCTTTTTCTGTTTATATTAAAAACTCATTTCACGTAATCGGGTTGCCGCCTGAAGATACGGCCAATCTGAAACTATACCTTGTACTTGTTGCAATATCGGTATATCATTAGATTTATTGATTATTTATTAGAATTATAATGATCTTACAAATGCCGGATCATAGCTATCCAATGTATTTAATAGTTTGTCCATTTAGTTGGCAAGTGACAGGTCCTAATTTTGTAATGCTTATATATATATAGTGGACGTTATTTATAACTTCATTTCCATTTTCTAAAAGTTAGCCAAAATGTCTTTGCTAATGACGCGTATTTATAGAAATAAATGCATGAATCATGAAGAGATGCTGTTAGATATAACGAATAACATAGTTCTGCTCCTCTACCATCATCAAAGATTGCCGTAAATTGTAAAATCTGAGACCGATTTCCAAAATTCATGGGAAATAAAATGTGACAAAATCAGACACAGAAATTGTGAGAGTATATATATTGACACAAATGTTCGATATAATATAATAAATAAAGAATGTCTTGTCGTTGACTATGCCAAAATAGTGGTCCGAGAGGAGGAGTAGTCCACTGGCCTGCAGCTCGTGGACTATTCCTCCTCTTGGACCACTATTTTGGCATAGTCAACTCCAAGCCATTCATTATCTATAATAAGTATCGTGGAGACTGAACTATTGGTTATACCCATAATGCTCCGCATGTCATAGAAGAGTTTTAAACAAAACATTTGTATGAAATACCTACAGTACGTTTATTTGTGCATATGTTGGATATATTAAGTGGTATTTTATATGATAAACCAGTCATTAAGTGGTTATCAATTAATTTAGACACTATGTTCACACCTAAAGTGTAATTTTGTGGATGACGATTTACAATTATTACTTATCAAAACAATGAAATGATGATCAGCTGCTATTATGGTAATATTTCTTAATCAATTGACAATATCTCACTTTTTTCGGTTTCAAAATAACATCATGCCAAATAATAGGTAAATCAACAAACATGCATTTGTGATTTGGTAGAATATTCTGGCTAGACCTGGCTATTTTACAGTTTTTGTGCATCTTATTTTCTACTCTACAAATTTATCAATTATTTAGTTTTTGGGCGCGTGCTTTATTCTCTTGCTCTATATCTCCACAAGTTTGAAGTTTGCCATTTACAATCTAAACCTCCCAGATAACACTTTCGTTACTTACGATGCTTTGATTGTGAATCCTCGCCGCCTGTCAGTGATCAACACACTGTCTCCACTCTCTGTTATAATGAAGCTCCTAAAATGGTGATGTCAGGAAAATCAGTGGTTAACCCCTTCACTACTGAATAGATTCTTCCATTTAGTTATTAACCCTTCCATGATTGGAGCTTCCTGAACTTTTGCAATAACCCTGCGCCAATGCAATATTTTATATACGCGAGTTGACCATAGGGCACCTCACGTATATAAGAGATTACATTGGCCTAACAATATTTACCTTGACCTTGTAAGCCAGTGTATTTTCTTATATATGCAAGGCTCCCTATGGGAGACGCTCATATATAAGAGAATGCACTGTCACCAGGCCTGTTAACCTCAAAAAATATTTTCCGGGAGATTGGGGTCATCATCCGGAAGATTTAAAATAAAAAAATTTTTTATTACTTTTGCATTTTCATAATTCACAACAAAAATAAACAAAATTATGATCAGCTGACACACAGAAACCAGGGGCTAATCTAGGGCGTATTTGGATCCGTAAAACGGGTTTGGGTGCCGGTAGTTTGGGCGCCCAAACGAAATATGCCTCAGAGTTGTAAAACAACATTTCCCAGTCAATCAGGAATTTTTAGATAAAAAGAGAGTGCCAACTAATTTTAATACGATGGAAATGTTAATTGAACGCTTATACAATGAAAGAAAACATTGCTATTTATCAACAAATTTGATCTACCAAGGGAAAACGACCAATTTTAATCATAAAAATTAAGTCAGTCGGTTGTTTCGTGAACGAATCAAAACATATGTCTTCCTCTTCCGGTTTGGGTAAATAAATTAAAATTCGGAACGCGCTGAAACGAAACTACTGAAATCTGCAAAGATCTGTATAGATCTAAAACAATTTCATTTATAGATCAATCTTACGGTACTTACCAAAACTCCACATCGAGTGCTTGCCGTTACGTGTGCAATTAAACCTTTAAAGCGCTTGAAATGTTATTTCCACAACAGTTAAATTTACGATAGCATATCGCGGTACGTGATTACGCGGTACGTTTTTTAACATAACGTGAATTTATAATTAAAACTAAGAGATTTAAAGTTTAACCAGAAGTTTATTTCCGCGAATATTTAAACAAGATGCCGCGACCAAAAAACCAGTGGTGTAAGAGTTTCTACTCTCATCCACAATTTTAACACAGGGTAGGTAGAATATATATTTTTATTTCAAGGAAATATACATATTGGTATAAAAAGGGTGAAACTGAAACATTAAAAGTGAAACAAATCTTTTAATAAAAAAAAGAATATTTCAGCGTGTTGTACAATGATTAAGAGTAGAAACAAACTAAGTTTGGTCATGACTTTTAGCTATCAGATCAATGAGTATGATAGTAGAAAATCACAAACAATTAAAAAAAATTGTCTATATTATGACTAAATTTACCAACCTGAATAGCACAATATAAAGGTTCAGAATGCCCCAGATTCACTCTCAGGGCATTGGATTTTCAAAAATTTCCTGGGGGAGTGCCCCCAGACACCCCTTTGATCGGAGGGGACACCCCCTCCCAAACCCACCCCCACCTCTGGCCTACGGCCATCGGGATATGCCTACGGCAAATAGTCCTAGGACTGACAGGGTGCCCAAACTTAAAACCTAGATTAGTCCCTGGAAACATGCAAGTTTGATGACAAATTAACAAGTATTCTTAAAGAACAAATTTACTGTGTAGTTATTACTTTTATTGTCTAATTTATAGAGAATATATCGCAGGCTTCCGGAGTACGTGCATCAATATTAAATTGGCTGTTTAAAAAAAAAAATTGTCTTATCGTAACGTAATGAACTTGTGATTTGGACTCTGATCTTGGAAATTTCACCATGACCAGAACAATTTCTTTCATGCTGCATGACATTATTAAATTTTTAACGTTTAAAGACAAGAACATGGTATGTGTGCACACATTTGGAAACAATTTGTTACAATGAGCAGTTAGTTACTAACTAAAGGGATAAAGTGGCAAATTTAGACAACTATAAAACATACTCGTTCAAGACTTCTCTGAATAGGTTCTCAATGAACTGACTTTCGTTGTTCATGGACATTTTTTCCAGTAGTTCACTCAGTCTGAACAGGGTGTCACCAAACCGTCCGCACCTGAAAACATGGAACACATAATAACATTATTTTCGAGTGCATTGGCGGCCCGACAGAAATTATTAACCATTAGATGACGGGAGCTGCTCTGGCACAACATTAAAGACCA
This sequence comes from Siphonodentalium dalli, assembly GCA_032622095.1. Taxonomy (NCBI): domain Eukaryota; kingdom Metazoa; phylum Mollusca; class Scaphopoda; order Gadilida; family Siphonodentaliidae; genus Siphonodentalium; species Siphonodentalium dalli. The sequence continues at coordinate 139,375,287 of CP136069.1, read as the reverse complement.
TGTGCCAATGCACTCTCTTATATATGGGAGTCGACCATAGGTCGCCTCGCATATATAAGAGAATGCATTGACCTAACAATTTTTTATAAATTTTTCTTACATTCTTTAACAATTTTTATCATTTTTTTTATCATTTTTTCTTACATTCTTTAACAACTTATATCATTTTTTCTTATATTCTATAATTTTTTTTATCATTTTTCTTATATTCTTTAACAATTTAAAAAAATAATATAAAATTAGTTAGGACAATACATAACTCAGATTTGTCTGAATGCTACTTGATGAGTTTTTAGCTTTTCTTCTCAAAGCACATGCATATGAAATTTAACTTTGAGAGGATTGGGTTCGCCATTGTTGCTGGAAAAACCTGTGCTAAATATAGAAATCCAGACTGTACCCAGCCGGTTACATTGTTAGACAGGAAATATGACTGGTGCTCTCTGGGAGAGATTGTTCCAAAGTGTGCACCCTGTTCAACACTATGCACAACAAGGGCATCGCTAATGCATGGCAAAATACACCAGTAGTAATTCCAGCAAAAGACCATAACTCTGGTGAAAATTGGTGGGTGGAACCCAAAATCAAACTTGACCTGCATTTTGGGCTCATAAACTCACTAACAAATTTCAATCCATTTAGTTTAGACTCACTAAAGTTATCATTTGGAAAAGAAAATTTAGTGCAAATTCAAACAAAAAGGTCCATAACTCTGATGAAAATGGGCAGTTGGAAACCCTATTCGAACTTGACCTGATTTTTGTGTTAGTAAACCCACGTACCAAATTTCATTCCATTCGATTGAGATTATCTAAAGTTATGATCCGGAAACTGAAAACAAACGGACAGACAGACAGATCCCCATGACAGATGGACCGATAACATAATATGTGCAATTTATTAAAAACGGGTGTGTATAAACTCACAATTCAGTGAGACGTGTAAGATATTCCTGGTTTATTTCTTCTACTAGCTTCACATATTCTAACTTCAGACGCTGCTTGTAAAAACTGAGGTTTTCTGACACTAAATGTTTAGTCTCCTGCATCTTTTTCACAAGTTCCCCACCTCTGTTTTGGAAAGACTGGAATGAAGAAAAAAGACATTGTTCATACATGGTTGTGGGAAGGGGTGGCGCCTGAATCCTAAACATTTCCCCATCGAATCTAAATTTGACAAAGTGTACATTTTACCACTCGAACATTTATCCACCAGACATTTCCCCACTATCTAAATATCAGAGGCGGACATTTCCCCATCGGACGTTCGCCCACCTTGGGTTGATTGATTGACTACTAAGTACTATGAATCTGTGGTAAAATCCAATTTATTTCAATGGAAAACATGACATGAAATGCAACCACAGATATATATAGCTAGTAAAGGTACATAAATCATGCCATAATCTGGACTGGTTATGGAAAAAATCATACTTTGATGATTGTCCAAAAAGTATGTTCGGGTCACTCTAATGAAAGAGAATATTGAAGTTTTATTTATTTCACGAAGCCCATATCCATGAAAAAATATCCAGAGCTTCCATTTTGAAATGTGATTGGTGCAAATTAGTTATTTTCGGTTTCGCAACCAATTGTACGTTAACTTATTCTCATCGCTTGTCATCATCTCTTTATCGGCATAATTAAAAACAGGTGAAACGGAAACAATTAATTGTCATCTTTGGAACTTATTGCAACAAACAGCCACAATAGTTTCAACATGTCCTATTTTAAATCACCATTATTGCCATTCTCAGTTTGGTAGCCAGATTATTTGGTGAGATATGTGTCATTTGATGAGAATTCATCAAATTCAATCTGACGAGGAGACAGACATTTTGAACACTGTTGAAAAAGTCGATCAGATTTTGAATTTGGCATCGGATTATCTAGACAAAGTATTCTTGATCCACAACCGCTTGGGATATCGGTTGGGATAATGCTGTTTTTGGACCAAGTCCTGCCCTGTTGCTCTTCTATAATGGACCTTCAATCAAAAGACGTACTACATGTACACATGGAGCCCAGGCATTCACGTAAACCCCATAATGCGATTAATCATCTGACATATCGGCGAATAATGTCCTCAAAATAATATAACATTTTTAAATTTTACCTCAACAGAAAAAGGTAAAGTGATGATACGATCTTCTAATGTATTGTTTACATGACTTTTCTGATAGCGCGACAACTCAAAATTCTCTGGAAAACAAGGCTTTGTTAACTTAAAAAGTTTGTCGCTTTGACATTTCCGGAATGTCTGAAGACTTACAAGCAAGCTAACTCCCGCCCCACGATTCTGGGCTTAAAGTCTGTTATAGAAGTCCTAAAACAGCAGTATCTCAACCGATATCCCAAGCTGTTATAGACCGCAAAAACTTGGTCTAGGATTTTCTTTTTTTCGCCATAATATATTTTTGGATGTTAGTTTTGAAGAATAATGTACATGTAAGGAAGGGGTAGAGCTATTAACAAAAACTGATCATTTAAAAAAATTGTGTTTTGAGAGATAGAGGGGCAGGGGACTGGAAACAACCCTCAAAATTAGGAATAACGTCTCATGGCAAATTATGCTGTGGTATGTTAGATTCCACATGGTGTCAATGGCATTTCCTAAGACATTGCTTATTGCTGTAGCCAATTTCAAGGAGTTCAGGATACATGTAGTCCAATGCACAATTTGCCTATTGTTTCCTTTACTAGATGGATATAAAAGTATACACTGAAATAGCCTATATTCACCTGGAGGGATGTTCAGAAAATCTAATAGACGACAGACGGATGAAGTTACAATACATGTAAAGAAGAATTTCTATTAATTGGTGGGAAAATGTTGAGATAATAAATTAAACAAACGACCTTATTATCTGAACATTTCCTCAGGGAACTACTCGTCAATAAGTATTTAGTAAAGAAAGGGTTACTGGGTGCATAATATAACAGTAATTAACTCTTTCAGTGCCAGGGGCCGATCTCATCGGCCCTAATTTACGGTCTGTAAAATCGGCCCTAAAAAAATAAAAAAATAAAAAACATTTTTTGTTTTTTAGTTTAAAAAAAATTTATTAAAATTGTAAAAAAATAATAACAAATGATGAAAAATTGTTAGGCCAATACATTCTCTTATATATGCGAAGCGACCTATGGTCGACTCGCATATATAAGAGAATGCATTGGCACAGGGTATATGGGTTGATACAAAAATCGGACCTGGCACTCAAAGGGTTAACCCATTCATGATGGGAGCTGCTATGGTGCAGAATGAAATACCCTGTGCCAGTGCATTCTCTTATATGCGAGTCTCCCATAGGGAGCCTCACCTATATAAGAGAATGCACTGGCTTACAAGCTTTAAGGTCAAGGTAAATATTGTTATGGGAGATTTGCATATATAAGAGAATGCACTGGCACATGGTTTTCGCAAAATTCCAGTAAGCTCCAGTCATGGAAGGGTTAAACATGAATTACCTCTTGCCTTTCCTCATTCTTGTTTTTTGCATTTTGAAAGCAACTTTGCTGTGAGAACAGTTCTCTCTGCATCTCACATTTAACATCATCAGTAAGTTCACTAGAATGTTCGTTGTATTGTGTAAAGTCTGTAAATCAATTGATAGGTTATATATAGAGACTGAGTAGTAGGAAGCGTCAAAGAAATTAAGGGATCTTCACCTTCACCACACAAGGTTATACATAAAACATGTGCAGCCAGGTCTGGATATAGTGTGTCTGACATTTGTAGAATGAGGTCCCCAGAGTGTGAATTTAGTGACTCTACCCCGCATAGCGGGCAAGCATTACAAAATTCACTCTCTCCTCAGGCCTCCTGAGGGAAGTATCTATAGTCTCAAATTGACATTGTTTTAAGTAACATTTTCCCTCCTGTTCAGTTTCTATATCCTAATTTTCAGAAGATAAAATGCATAATCGAGGTGACTAATGGGTGAACATCACCAACATCCATTGGGGAACTTCAATCTGATCTTGGGCCTCCCATAGCAGTTGAGGCCTAAGCTTCTGTTTAGTTTCCATATCCCCTAATTTTCAGAAGATGAAATGCACAATCAAGGTAACTAATGGGTGAACATCACCAACATCAACTGGGGAACTTCAATCTGATCTTAGGTCTCCCATAGCAGTTGAGGCCTAAGCAGAATGAGATCACTTAAATTCACCCTCTGGGGACCTCATTCTGCAAATGTTTTATCTGGGCTTTGATACACCGAAAAATATCAAAGATCTTTGAATAGCTGCAATCATATATCCTGCTTGATAGAGATTACAATCAAAACATCCTACTTGATAGTATCAACGGTCACATGAGACTATTTCTTTTGATTCACATTAACTTCAATCTAGCTTTGTAGCAGGCCTAGGGACCATGCTGCTACCAAACTTACCAAATACAATAACTTTAAATAAAAATGCGGACTAATAATATCGATATGGTGTCACAAGAAGCTTGTACAGAAAAATTATTCAAATTGGTTCATATTTGTTTGAATGATTGCAGAAACCCCAAAAAGAGTAGAAAGCACTAACTAGTTTATCATCTGTAAAGGTATCTAAAGATAAAGGTGCTGAGATGATCACCAGTTAATACTGATGTCATGGGCACTTTATGATGCTGAGATGTCAGTGAGAATAAATCACACCAATAAATTTATCATCTGTAACAGAATGTAACAGAATGTAAATATAAGGTGCTGAGATAATCATCAGTGAATACTGCTGTCATGGGCACTTTATGGTTTCTGAGATGTCAGTGAGAATAAATCCTTGTTAACTTTGTTACACTTTCAAGCCATTCGTGAAATAAGTTCAAATAAACTCAACCAAAAAGATTTTTAACTTTACAGGAAGCTTGTACAGAAAAAATTATTCAAATCGGTTCATATTTGTTAAAGTTATTAAGTCAGACAGAATTTTCTAAGTCAAAATAAGTCGAAAATGAGGTGTAATATTACGAAAAACAGTCTGAGCCAATCCCTAGCCGCACCATGTTGAGAGGGTATTGTGAGAATCATGTATACCAAAAATTATTGAAATCGGTTCATATTTGTTAAAGTTATTAAGTCGGACAGAATTTTCTAAGTCAAAATAAGTCAAAAAAGAGGCGTAACTTGAAAAAAAGAAAGTCGGACCGACCCGCAATTAGCATCATGCGGAGAGACCGTCCTAAGGAGATTGCATACAAACAATTATTGAAATCAGTTCATAGTTGTTCGAGTTATGAGGTCGGACGGACGGACGGATGGACGGACGGACGGACGAACGGAAGGAGAAAACGTGACGGACAGACGGACGCAGTCAATCCAGTATACCCCCCATTTTCTTCGAAAGTGGGGGTATAAATATAATTCACATGTTACAACAAGAGAATCGCTAGGGCTTGGCAAAATACGCCCATGGTGATTCCAACAAAGGACCATAACTCTGGTGAAAATTGGCAGACGGAACCCAAATTAGATCCAAATCAAACAGACAGATGGATGCCCCGACAGATGGACCAATACCATAATATGTCCCGTTTTTAAACAAGACAGTCAATAACTGTGGGTCAGTCACCTCACTGTAAACACTGAGAAGACTGGGTCTCTGAAGACTACAACAGTCAGAATTTGTCAAAATCACTTAAACACATATTACGGACTTGTTCGAGTGCGTGAAACTGATAAATTAGTACTCAGGTGTTATGCCAACTGGGAGAATGTAGCATTCTACTAACATCGCCCTAAATCTCAAAGAAATCAACAAGGCAACTCCATAGAAAACACCGTCTGATCTACGGTCAATTGTAAATATTTAAATCTCGATTCGGGAAGCAACAATCGCCGATAAACGAACGCAAATGATTTTGCCATCGATACTCATTGCATTTAATAAATATATAAGACTGGCAGTGAATGTTGTAATTTGGATTAATGTTCATAAAAATAACTACATTGAGAAAGATTATTCTCCATTTCTATTTGATCACCAAACCGGAGTGTTTCACATCACTTTAAGACAAGTAGTTTGAAACAAGATGACCTATGGTCGGCTCTCAATTATAAGAGAATGCACTGGCACAGGGTCTTTAATGTTGTGCCAGCGCAGCTCCAGTCATGAAAGGGTTATTGAATTATAGAGAGTAAATTAATTAAAACTCACCATTTGACATCTGTCTACCTAATTTATGAACTTGTGCCGAATTGATATGAATTTCATCTTTCAAATCAAGGAGTTCCTGAAAGATATCAAGGTGAAAGAAGCATTTTAGTAGGTCTGTCATGATTTATTACAGATCATGAATCATTTTAGTAGGTCTGTCATGAATTAACACTGATCGTGAATCATTTTAGTAGGTCTGTCATGACTTAACACAGATCGTGAATCATTTTAGTAGGTCTGTCATGAATTAACTGATCGTGAATCATTTTAGTAGGTCTGTCATGACTTAACACTGATCGTGAATCATTTTAGTAGGTCTGTCAAGACTTAACACAGATCGTGAATCATTTTAATAGGTCTGTCATGAATTAACTGATCGTGAATCATTTTAGTAGGTCTGTCATGACTTAACACTGATCGTAAATCATTTTAGTAGGTCTGTCATGACTTAACACTGATCGTGAATCATTTTAGTAGGTCTGTCATGATTTAACACAGAGCATAAATCATTTTAGTAGGTCTGTCATGATTTAAAACAGATCGTGATTAATTTTAGTAGGTCTGCAATGATTTAAAACAGATCGTGAATCATTTTAGTAGGTCTGTCATGACTTAAAACAGATTGTGAATTATTTTAGTAGATCTGTCATGATTTAAAACAGGTCGTGATTAATTTTAGGTCTGTCATGATTTAACACCGATTGTGAATCATTTTAGTAGGTCTGTCATGAATTAACACCGATAATGAATCATTTTAGTAGGTCTGTCATGACTTAACACTGATCGTGAATCATTTTAGTAGGTCTGTCATGAATTAATGATTGTGAATCATTTTAGTTGGTCTGTCATGATGTATTACAGATCATGAATCATTTTAGTAGGTCTGTCATGAATTAACACAGATCATGAATCATTTTAGTAAGTCTGTCATGATTTAACACCGATCATGAATCATTTTAGTAGGTCTGTCATGACTTAACACAGATCGTGAATCATTTTAGTAGGTCTGCCATGAATTAACACAGATCGTGAATCATTTTAGTAGGTCTGTCATGAATTAACACAGATCGTGAATCATTTTAGTAGGTCTGTCATGAATTAACACCGATCATGAATCATTTTAGTAGGTCTGTCATGACTTAACACAGATCGTGAATCATTTTAGTAGGTCTGTCAAGATTTTACACAGATCGTGAATCAATTTAGTAGGTCTGTCATGACTTAACACCGATCATGAATCATTTTAGTAGGTCTGTCATGATTTAACACAGATCGTGAATCATTTTAGTAGGTTTGTCATGAATTAACACCGATCATGAATCATTTTAGTAGGTCTGTCATGACTTAACACAGATCGTGAATCATTTTAGTAGGTCTGTCATGACTTAACACAGATCATGAATCATTTTAGTAGGTCTGTCATGACTTAACACCGATCATGAATCATTTTAGTAGGTCTGTCATGAATTAACACAGATCATGAATCTTTTAGTAGGTCTGTCATGATTTAACACAGATCATGAATCATTTTAGTAGGTCTGTCATGAATTAACACAGATCGTGAATCATTTTAGTAGGTCTGTCATGATTTAAAACAGATAGTGATTAATTTTAGTAGGTGTGCAATTATTTAAAACAGATCGTGAATCATTTTAGTAGGTCTGTCATGACTTAAAACAGATTGTGAATTATTTTAGTAGATCTGTCATGATTTAAAACAGGTCGTGATTAATTTTAGGTCTGTCATGATTTAACACCGATTGTGAATCATTTTAGTAGGTCTGTCATGAATTAACACCGATAATTAATCATTTTAGTAGGTCTGTCATGACTTAACACTGATCGTGAATCATTTTAGTAGGTCTGTCATGAATTAATGATTGTGAATCATTTTAGTAGGTCTGTCATGATGTATTACAGATCATGAATCATTCTAGTAGGTCTGTCATGAATTAACACCGATCATGAATCATTTTAGTAGGTCTGTCATGACTTAACATAGATCGTGAATCATTTTAGTAGGTCTGCCATGAATTAACACAGATCGTGAATCATTTTAGTAGGTCTGTCATGATTTAACACAGATTGTGAATCATTTTAGTAGGTCTGTCATGACTTAACACAGATCGTGAATCATTTTAGTAGGTCTGTCATGAATTAACACAGATCATGAATCATTTTAGTAGGTCTGTCATGACTTAACACAGATCGTGAATCATTTTAGTAGGTCTGTCATGATTTAACACAGATCGTGAATCATTTTAGTAGGTCTGTCATGATTTAACACAGATCGTGAATCATTTTAGTAGGTCTGTCATGAATTAACACAGATCATGAATCATTCTAGTAGGTCTGTCATGAACTAACTGATCGTGAATCATTTTAGTAGGTCTGTCATGACTTAACACAGATCGTGAATCATTTTAGTAGGTCTGTCATGATTTAACACAGATCGTGAATCATTTTAGTAGGTCTGTCATGAATTAACACAGATCATGAATCATTTTAATAGGTCTGTCATGAATTAACTGATCGTGAATCATTTTAGTAGGTCTGTCATGACTTAACACTGATCGTAAATCATTTTAGTAGGTCTGTCATGACTTAACACTGATCGTGAATCATTTTAGTAGGTCTGTCATGATTTAACACAGAGCATAAATCATTTTAGTAGGTCTGTCATGATTTAAAACAGATCGTGATTAATTTTAGTAGGTCTGCAATGATTTAAAACAGATCGTGAATCATTTTAGTAGGTCTGTCATGACTTAAAACAGATTGTGAATTATTTTAGTAGATCTGTCATGATTTAAAACAGGTCGTGATTAATTTTAGGTCTGTCATGATTTAACACCGATTGTGAATCATTTTAGTAGGTCTGTCATGAATTAACACCGATAATGAATCATTTTAGTAGGTCTGTCATGACTTAACACTGATCGTGAATCATTTTAGTAGGTCTGTCATGAATTAATGATTGTGAATCATTTTAGTAGGTCTGTCATGATGTATTACAGATCATGAATCATTTTAGTAGGTCTGTCATGAATTAACACAGATCATGAATCATTTTAGTAAGTCTGTCATGATTTAACACCGATCATGAATTATTCTAGTAGGTCTGTCATGAATTGACACCGATCATGAATCATTTTAGTAGGTCTGTCATGACTTAACACAGATCGTGAATCATTTTAGTAGGTCTGCCATGAATTAACACAGATCGTGAATCATTTTAGTAGGTCTGTCATGACTTAACACAGATCGTGAATCATTTTAGTAGGTCTGCCATGAATTAACACAGATCGTGAATCATTTTAGTAGGTCTGCCATGAATTAACACCGATCATGAATCATTTTAGTAGGTCTGTCATGAATTAACACAGATCGTGAATCATTTTAGTAAGTCTGTCATGATTTAACACAGATCGTGAATCATTTTAGTAGGTCTGTCATGAATTAACACAGATCATGAATCATTTTAGTAGGTATGTCATGACTTAACACAGATCGTGAATCATTTTAGTAGGTCTGTCATGATTTAACACAGATCGTGAATCATTTTAGTAGGTCTGTCATGACTTAACACAGATCGTGAATCATTTTAGTAGGTCTGTCATGATTTTACACAGATCGTGAATCATTTTAGTAGGTCTGTCATGACTTAACACCGATCATGAATCATTTTAGTAGGTCTGTCATGATTTAACACAGATCGTGAATCATTTTAGTAGGTTTGTCATGAATTAACACAGATCGTGAATCATTTTAGTAGGTCTGTCATGATTTAACACAGATCGTGAATCATTTTAGTAGGTCTGTCATGATTTAACACAGATCATGAATCATTTTAGTAGGTCTGTCATGAATTAACACAGATCGTGAATCATTTTAGTAGGTCTGTCATGATTTAACACAGAGCATAAATCATTTTAGTAGGTCTGTCATGATTTAAAACAGATAGTGATTAATTTTAGTAGGTCTGCAATTATTTAAAACAGATCGTGAATCATTTTAGTAGGTCTGTCATGACTTAAAACAGATTGTGAATTATTTTAGTAGATCTGTCATGATTTAAAACAGGTCGTGATTAATTTTAGGTCTGTCATGATTTAACACCGATTGTGAATCATTTTAGTAGGTCTGTCATGAATTAACACCGATAATTAATCATTTTAGTAGGTCTGTCATGACTTAACACTGATCGTGAATCATTTTAGTAGGTCTGTCATGAATTAATGATTGTGAATCATTTTAGTAGGTCTGTCATGAATTAACACCGATAATTTATCATTTTAGTAGGTCTGTCATGACTTAACACTGATCGTGAATCATTTTAGTAGGTCTGTCATGAATTAATGATTGTGAATCATTTTAGTAGGTCTGTCATGATGTATTACAGATCATGAATCATTTTAGTAGGTCTGTCATGAATTAACACAGATCATGAATCATTTTAGTAAGTCTGTCATGATTTAACACCGATCATGAATCATTTTAGTAGGTCTGTCATGAATTAACACCGATAATTAATCATTTTAGTAGGTCTGTCATGACTTAACACTGATCGTGAATCATTTTAGTAGGTCTGTCATGAATTAATGATTGTGAATCATTTTAGTAGGTCTGTCATGAATTAACACCGATAATTAATCATTTTAGTAGGTCTGTCATGACTTAACACTGATCGTGAATCATTTTAGTAGGTCTGTCATGAATTAATGATTGTGAATCATTTTAGTAGGTCTGTCATGATTTAACACAGATCGTGAATCATTTTAGTAGGTCTGTCATGAATTAACACAGATCATGAATCATTCTAGTAGGTCTGTCATGAATTAACTGATCGTGAATCATTTTAGTAGGTCTGTCATGATTTAACACAGATCGTGAATCATTTTAGTAGGTCTGTCATGAATTAACACCGATCATGAATCATTTTAGTAGGTCTGTCATGAATTAACACCGATCATGAATCATTTTAGTAGGTCTGTCATGATTTAACACAGATCGTGAATCATTTTAGTAGGTCTGTCATGATTTAACACAGATCATGAATCATTTTAGTAGGTCTGTCATGAATTAACACAGATCATGAATCATTCTAGTAGGTCTGTCATGATTTAACACAGATCATGAATCATTTTAGTAGGTCTGTCATGAATTAACACAGATCATGAATCATTCTAGTAGGTCTGTCATGAATTAACACCGATAATTAATCATTTTAGTAGGTCTGTCATGATTTAACACAGATCGTGAATCATTTTAGTAGGTCTGTCATGAATTAACACTGATCATGAATCATTTTAGTAGGTCTGTCATGAATTAACACAGATCATGAATCATTTTAGTAGGTCTGTCATGATTTAACACAGATCGTGAATCATTTTAGTAGGTCTGTCATGATTTAACACAGATCGTGAATCATTTTAGTAGGTCTGTCATGAATTAACACCGATCATGAATCATTTTAGTAGGTCTGTCATGACTTAACACAGATCGTGAATCATTTTAGTAGGTCTGTCAAGATTTTACACAGATCGTGAATCATTTTAGTAGGTCTGTCATGACTTAACACCGATCATGAATCATTTTAGTAGGTCTGTCATGATTTAACACAGATCGTGAATCATTTTAGTAGGTTTGTCATGAATTAACACCGATCATGAATCATTTTAGTAGGTCTGTCATGACTTAACACAGATCGTGAATCATTTTAGTAGGTCTGTCATGACTTAACACAGATCATGAATCATTTTAGTAGGTCTGTCATGACTTAACACCGATCATGAATCATTTTAGTAGGTCTGTCATGAATTAACACAGATCATGAATCTTTTAGTAGGTCTGTCATGATTTAACACAGATCATGAATCATTTTAGTAGGTCTGTCAAGAATTAACACAGATCGTGAATCATTTTAGTAGGTCTGTCATGATTTAAAACAGATAGTGATTAATTTTAGTAGGTCTGCAATTATTTAAAACAGATCGTGAATCATTTTAGTAGGTCTGTCATGACTTAAAACAGATTGTGAATTATTTTAGTAGATCTGTCATGATTTAAAACAGGTCGTGATTAATTTTAGGTCTGTCATGATTTAACACCGATTGTGAATCATTTTAGTAGGTCTGTCATGAATTAACACCGATAATTAATCATTTTAGTAGGTCTGTCATGACTTAACACTGATCGTGAATCATTTTAGTAGGTCTGTCATGAATTAATGATTGTGAATCATTTTAGTAGGTCTGTCATGATGTATTACAGATCATGAATCATTCTAGTAGGTCTGTCATGAATTAACACCGATCATGAATCATTTTAGTAGGTCTGTCATGACTTAACATAGATCGTGAATCATTTTAGTAGGTCTGCCATGAATTAACACAGATCGTGAATCATTTTAGTAGGTCTGTCATGATTTAACACAGATTGTGAATCATTTTAGTAGGTCTGTCATGACTTAACACAGATCGTGAATCATTTTAGTAGGTCTGTCATGAATTAACACAGATCATGAATCATTTTAGTAGGTCTGTCATGACTTAACACAGATCGTGAATCATTTTAGTAGGTCTGTCATGATTTAACACAGATCGTGAATCATTTTAGTAGGTCTGTCATGACTTAACACAGATCGTGAATCATTTTAGTAGGTCTGTCATGACTTAACACAGATCGTGAATCATTTTAGTAGGTCTGTCATGATTTAACACAGATCGTGAATCATTTTAGTAGGTCTGTCATGAATTAACACAGATCATGAATCATTCTAGTAGGTCTGTCATGAACTAACTGATCGTGAATCATTTTAGTAGGTCTGTCATGACTTAACACAGATCGTGAATCATTTTAGTAGGTCTGTCATGATTTAACACAGATCGTGAATCATTTTAGTAGGTCTGTCATGAATTAACACAGATCATGAATCATTTTAATAGGTCTGTCATGAATTAACTGATCGTGAATCATTTTAGTAGGTCTGTCATGACTTAACACTGATCGTAAATCATTTTAGTAGGTCTGTCATGACTTAACACTGATCGTGAATCATTTTAGTAGGTCTGTCATGATTTAACACAGAGCATAAATCATTTTAGTAGGTCTGTCATGATTTAAAACAGATCGTGATTAATTTTAGTAGGTCTGCAATGATTTAAAACAGATCGTGAATCATTTTAGTAGGTCTGTCATGACTTAAAACAGATTGTGAATTATTTTAGTAGATCTGTCATGATTTAAAACAGGTCGTGATTAATTTTAGGTCTGTCATGATTTAACACCGATTGTGAATCATTTTAGTAGGTCTGTCATGAATTAACACCGATAATGAATCATTTTAGTAGGTCTGTCATGACTTAACACTGATCGTGAATCATTTTAGTAGGTCTGTCATGATGTATTACAGATCATGAATCATTTTAGTAGGTCTGTCATGAATTAACACAGATCATGAATCATTTTAGTAAGTCTGTCATGATTTAACACCGATCATGAATCATTCTAGTAAGTCTGTCATGAATTAACACCGATCATGAATCATTTTAGTAGGTCTGTCATGACTTAACACAGATCGTGAATCATTTTAGTAGGTCTGCCATGAATTAACACAGATCGTGAATCATTTTAGTAGGTCTGTCATGACTTAACACAGATCATGAATCATTTTAGTAGGTCTGCCATGAATTAACACAGATCGTGAATCATTTTAGTAGGTCTGCCATGAATTAACACCGATCATGAATCATTTTAGTAAGTCTGTCATGAATTAACACAGATCGTGAATCATTTTAGTAAGTCTGTCATGATTTAACACAGATCGTGAATCATTTTAGTAGGTCTGTCATGAATTAACACAGATCATGAATCATTTTAGTAGGTATGTCATGACTTAACACAGATCGTGAATCATTTTAGTAGGTCTGTCATGATTTAACACAGATCGTGAATCATTTTAGTAGGTCTGTCATGACTTAACACAGATCGTGAATCATTTTAGTAGGTCTGTCATGATTTTACACAGATCGTGAATCATTTTAGTAGGTCTGTCATGATTATACACAGATCGTGAATCATTTTAGTAGGTCTGTCATGATTTTACACAGATCGTGAATCATTTTAGTAGGTCTGTCATGATTTTACACAGATCGTGAATCATTTTAGTAGGTCTGTCATGATTTTACACAGATCGTGAATCATTTTAGTAGGTCTGTCATGATTTAACACAGATCGTGAATCATTTTAGTAGGTCTGTCATGACTTAACACAGATCGTGAATCATTTTAGTAGGTCTGTCATGATTTTACACAGATCGTGAATCATTTTAGTAGGTATGTCATGACTTAACACAGATCGTGAATCATTTTAGTAGGTCTGTCATGACTTAACACCGATCATGAATCATTTTAGTAGGTCTGTCATGATTTAACACAGATCGTGAATCATTTTAGTAGGTCTGTCATGACTTAACACAGATCGTGAATCATTTTAGTAGGTCTGTCATGATTTTACACAGATCGTGAATCATTTTAGTAGGTCTGTCATGATTTTACACAGATCGTGAATCATTTTAGTAGGTTTATCATGATTTTACACAGATCGTGAATCATTTTAGTAGGTCTGTCATGATTTTACACAGATCGTGAATCATTTTAGTAGGTCTGTCATGATTTTACACAGATCGTGAATCATTTTAGTAGGTCTGTCATGATTTAACACAGATCGTGAATCATTTTAGTAGGTCTGTCATGAATTAACACCGATAATTAATCATTTTAGTAGGTCTGTCATGACTTAACACTGATCGTGAATCATTTTAGTAGGTCTGTCATGAATTAATGATTGTGAATCATTTTAGTAGGTCTGTCATGATGTATTACAGATCATGAATCATTCTAGTAGGTCTGTCATGAATTAACACCGATCATGAATCATTTTAGTAGGTCTGTCATGACTTAACATAGATCGTGAATCATTTTAGTAGGTCTGCCATGAATTAACACAGATCGTGAATCATTTTAGTAGGTCTGTCATGATTTAACACAGATTGTGAAATTTTTTAGTAGGTCTGTCATGACTTAACACAGATCGTGAATCATTTTAGTAGGTCTGTCATGAATTAACACAGATCATGAATCATTTTAGTAGGTCTGTCATGACTTAACACAGATCGTGAATCATTTTAGTAGGTCTGTCATGATTTAACACAGATCGTGAATCATTTTAGTAGGTCTGTCATGACTTAACACAGATCGTGAATCATTTTAGTAGGTCTGTCATGACTTAACACAGATCGTGAATCATTTTAGTAGGTCTGTCATGATTTAACACAGATCGTGAATCATTTTAGTAGGTCTGTCATGAATTAACACAGATCATGAATCATTCTAGTAGGTCTGTCATGAACTAACTGATCGTGAATCATTTTAGTAGGTCTGTCATGACTTAACACAGATCGTGAATCATTTTAGTAGGTCTGTCATGATTTAACACAGATCGTGAATCATTTTAGTAGGTCTGTCATGAATTAACACAGATCATGAATCATTTTAATAGGTCTGTCATGAATTAACTGATCGTGAATCATTTTAGTAGGTCTGTCATGACTTAACACTGATCGTAAATCATTTTAGTAGGTCTGTCATGACTTAACACTGATCGTGAATCATTTTAGTAGGTCTGTCATGATTTAACACAGAGCATAAATCATTTTAGTAGGTCTGTCATGATTTAAAACAGATCGTGATTAATTTTAGTAGGTCTGCAATGATTTAAAACAGATCGTGAATCATTTTAGTAGGTCTGTCATGACTTAAAACAGATTGTGAATTATTTTAGTAGATCTGTCATGATTTAAAACAGGTCGTGATTAATTTTAGGTCTGTCATGATTTAACACCGATTGTGAATCATTTTAGTAGGTCTGTCATGAATTAACACCGATAATGAATCATTTTAGTAGGTCTGTCATGACTTAACACTGATCGTGAATCATTTTAGTAGGTCTGTCATGATGTATTACAGATCATGAATCATTTTAGTAGGTCTGTCATGAATTAACACAGATCATGAATCATTTTAGTAAGTCTGTCATGATTTAACACCGATCATGAATCATTCTAGTAAGTCTGTCATGAATTAACACCGATCATGAATCATTTTAGTAGGTCTGTCATGACTTAACACAGATCGTGAATCATTTTAGTAGGTCTGCCATGAATTAACACAGATCGTGAATCATTTTAGTAGGTCTGTCATGATTTAACACAGATTGTGAATCATTTTAGTAGGTCTGTCATGACTTAACACAGATCGTGAATCATTTTAGTAGGTCTGTCATGAATTAACACAGATCATGAATCATTTTAGTAGGTCTGTCATGACTTAACACAGATCGTGAATCATTTTAGTAGGTCTGTCATGATTTAACACAGATCGTGAATCATTTTAGTAGGTCTGTCATGACTTAACACAGATCGTGAATCATTTTAGTAGGTCTGTCATGACTTAACACAGATCGTGAATCATTTTAGTAGGTCTGTCATGATTTAACACAGATCGTGAATCATTTTAGTAGGTCTGTCATGAATTAACACAGATCATGAATCATTCTAGTAGGTCTGTCATGAACTAACTGATCGTGAATCATTTTAGTAGGTCTGTCATGACTTAACACAGATCGTGAATCATTTTAGTAGGTCTGTCATGATTTAACACAGATCGTGAATCATTTTAGTAGGTCTGTCATGAATTAACACAGATCATGAATCATTTTAATAGGTCTGTCATGAATTAACTGATCGTGAATCATTTTAGTAGGTCTGTCATGACTTAACACTGATCGTGAATCATTTTAGTAGGTCTGTCATGACTTAACACTGATCGTGAATCATTTTAGTAGGTCTGTCATGATTTAACACAGAGCATAAATCATTTTAGTAGGTCTGTCATGATTTAAAACAGATCGTGATTAATTTTAGTAGGTCTGCAATGATTTAAAACAGATCGTGAATCATTTTAGTAGGTCTGTCATGACTTAAAACAGATTGTGAATTATTTTAGTAGATTTGTCATGATTTAAAACAGGTCGTGATTAATTTTAGGTCTGTCATGATTTAACACCGATTGTGAATCATTTTAGTAGGTCTGTCATGAATTAACACCGATAATGAATCATTTTAGTAGGTCTGTCATGACTTAACACTGATCGTGAATCATTTTAGTAGGTCTGTCATGATGTATTACAGATCATGAATCATTTTAGTAGGTCTGTCATGAATTAACACAGATCATGAATCATTTTAGTAAGTCTGTCATGATTTAACACCGATCATGAATCATTCTAGTAAGTCTGTCATGAATTAACACCGATCATGAATCATTTTAGTAGGTCTGTCATGACTTAACACAGATCGTGAATCATTTTAGTAGGTCTGCCATGAATTAACACAGATCGTGAATCATTTTAGTAGGTCTGTCATGACTTAACACAGATCATGAATCATTTTAGTAGGTCTGCCATGAATTAACACAGATCGTGAATCATTTTAGTAGGTCTGCCATGAATTAACACCGATCATGAATCATTTTAGTAAGTCTGTCATGAATTAACACAGATCGTGAATCATTTTAGTAAGTCTGTCATGATTTAACACAGATCGTGAATCATTTTAGTAGGTCTGTCATGAATTAACACAGATCATGAATCATTTTAGTAGGTATGTCATGACTTAACACAGATCGTGAATCATTTTAGTAGGTCTGTCATGATTTAACACAGATCGTGAATCATTTTAGTAGGTCTGTCATGATGTATTACAGATCATGAATCATTTTAGTAGGTCTGTCATGAATTAACACAGATCATGAATCATTTTAGTAAGTCTGTCATGATTTAACACCGATCATGAATCATTCTAGTAGGTCTGTCATGAATTAACACCGATCATGAATCATTTTAGTAGGTCTGTCATGACTTAACACAGATCGTGAATCATTTTAGTAGGTCTGCCATGAATTAACACAGATCGTGAATCATTTTAGTAGGTCTGTCATGATTTAACACAGATCGTGAATCATTTTAGTAGGTCTGTCATGACTTAACACAGATCGTGAATCATTTTAGTAGGTCTGTCATGATTTTACACAGATCGTGAATCATTTTAGTAGGTCTGTCATGACTTAACACCGATCATGAATCATTTTAGTAGGTCTGTCATGATTTAACACAGATCGTGAATCATTTTAGTAGGTTTGTCATGAATTAACACAGATCGTGAATCATTTTAGTAGGTCTGTCATGATTTAACACAGATCGTGAATCATTTTAGTAGGTCTGTCATGACTTAACACTGATCGTGAATCATTTTAGTAGGTCTGTCATGAATTAACACCGATTGTGAATCATTTTAGTAGGTCTGTCATGAATTAACACCGATAATTAATCATTTTAGTAGGTCTGTCATGACTTAACACCGATCATGAATCATTCTAGTAGGTCTGTCATGAATTAATGATTGTGAATCATTTTAGTAGGTCTGTCATGAATTAACACCGATAATTAATCATTTTAGTAGGTCTGTCATGACTTAACACTGATCGTGAATCATTTTAGTAGGTCTGTCATGAATTAATGATTGTGAATCATTTTAGTAGGTCTGTCATGATGTATTACAGATCATGAATCATTTTAGTAGGTCTGTCATGATGTATTACAGATCATGAATCATTTTAGTAGGTCTGTCATGAATTAACACAGATCATGAATCATTTTAGTAAGTCTGTCATGATTTAACACCGATCGTGAATCATTTTAGTAGGTCTGCCATGAATTAACACAGATCGTGAATCATTTTAGTAGGTCTGCCATGAATTAACACCGATCATGAATCATTTTAGTAGGTCTGTCATGAATTAACACAGATCGTGAATCATTTTAGTAGGTCTGCCATGAATTAACACCGATCATGAATCATTTTAGTAGGTCTGTCATGAATTAACACAGATCGTGAATCATTTTAGTAAGTCTGTCATGATTTAACACAGATCGTGAATCATTTTAGTAGGTCTGTCATGAATTAACACAGATCATGAATCATTTTAGTAGGTATGTCATGACTTAACACAGATCGTGAATCATTTTAGTAGGTCTGTCATGATTTAACACAGATCGTGAATCATTTTAGTAGGTCTGTCATGACTTAACACAGATCGTGAATCATTTTAGTAGGTCTGTCATGATTTTACACAGATCGTGAATCATTTTAGTAGGTCTGTCATGACTTAACACCGATCATGAATCATTTTAGTAGGTCTGTCATGATTTAACACAGATCGTGAATCATTTTAGTAGGTTTGTCATGAATTAACACAGATCGTGAATCATTTTAGTAGGTCTGTCATGATTTAACACAGATCGTGAATCATTTTAGTAGGTCTGTCATGACTTAACACTGATCGTGAATCATTTTAGTAGGTCTGTCATGAATTAACACAGATCGTGAATCATTTTAGTAGGTCTGTCATGATTTAACACAGAGCATAAATCATTTTAGTAGGTCTGTCATGATTTAAAACAGATAGTGATTAATTTTAGTAGGTCTGCAATTATTTAAAACAGATCGTGAATCATTTTAGTAGGTCTGTCATGACTTAAAACAGATTGTGAATTATTTTAGTAGATCTGTCATGATTTAAAACAGGTCGTGATTAATTTTAGGTCTGTCATGATTTAACACCGATTGTGAATCATTTTAGTAGGTCTGTCATGAATTAACACCGATAATTAATCATTTTAGTAGGTCTGTCATGACTTAACACTGATCGTGAATCATTTTAGTAGGTCTGTCATGAATTAATGATTGTGAATCATTTTAGTAGGTCTGTCATGAATTAACACCGATAATTAATCATTTTAGTAGGTCTGTCATGACTTAACACTGATCGTGAATCATTTTAGTAGGTCTGTCATGAATTAATGATTGTGAATCATTTTAGTAGGTCTGTCATGATGTATTACAGATCATGAATCATTTTAGTAGGTCTGTCATGAATTAACACAGATCATGAATCATTTTAGTAAGTCTGTCATGATTTAACACCGATCATGAATCATTTTAGTAGGTCTGTCATGAATTAACACCGATAATTAATCATTTTAGTAGGTCTGTCATGACTTAACACTGATCGTGAATCATTTTAGTAGGTCTGTCATGAATTAATGATTGTGAATCATTTTAGTAGGTCTGTCATGAATTAACACCGATAATTAATCATTTTAGTAGGTCTGTCATGACTTAACACTGATCGTGAATCATTTTAGTAGGTCTGTCATGAATTAATGATTGTGAATCATTTTAGTAGGTCTGTCATGATGTATTACAGATCATGAATCATTTTAGTAGGTCTGTCATGATGTATTACAGATCATGAATCATTTTAGTAGGTCTGTCATGAATTAACACAGATCATGAATCATTTTAGTAAGTCTGTCATGAATTAGCACAGATCATGAATCATTCTAGTAGGTCTGTCATGAATTAACTGATCGTGAATCATTGTAGTAGGTCTGTCATGATTTAACACAGATCGTGAATCATTTTAGTAGGTCTGTCATGATTTAACACAGATCGTGAATCATTTTAGTAGGTCTGTCATGACTTAACACAGATCGTGAATCATTTGAGTAGGTCTGTCATGATTTAACACAGATCGTGAATCATTTTAGTAGGTCTGTCATGAATTAACACAGATCATGAATCATTCTAGTAGGTCTGTCATGAATTAACACCGATAATTAATCATTTTAGTAGGTCTGTCATGACTTAACACTGATCGTGAATCATTTTAGTAGGTCTGTCATGAATTAACACCGATTGTGAATCATTTTAGTAGGTCTGTCATGAATTAACACCGATAATTAATCATTTTAGTAGGTCTGTCATGACTTAACACCGATCATGAATCATTCTAGTAGGTCTGTCATGAATTAACACCGATCATGAATCATTTTAGTAGGTCTGTCATGACTTAACATAGATCGTGAATCATTTTAGTAGGTCTGCCATGAATTAACACAGATCGTGAATCATTTTAGTAGGTCTGTCATGACTTAACACAGATCGTGAATCATTTTAGTAGGTCTGTCATGAATTAACACAGATCATGAATCATTCTAGTAGGTCTGTCATGAATTAACTGATCGTGAATCATTTTAGTAGGTCTGTCATGATTTAACACAGATCGTGAATCATTTTAGTAGGTCTGTCATGATTTAACACAGATCGTGAATCATTTTAGTAGGTCTGTCATGACTTAACACAGATCGTGAATCATTTGAGTAGGTCTGTCATGATTTAACACAGATCGTGAATCATTTTAGTAGGTCTGTCATGAATTAACACAGATCATGAATCATTCTAGTAGGTCTGTCATGAATTAACTGATCGTGAATCATTTTAGTAGGTCTGTCATGATTTAACACAGATCGTGAATCATTTTAGTAGGTCTGTCATGAATTAACACCGATCATGAATCATTTTAGTAGGTCTGTCATGAATTAACACCGATCATGAATCATTTTAGTAGGTCTGTCATGATTTAACACAGATCGTGAATCATTTTAGTAGGTCTGTCATGATTTAACACAGATCATGAATCATTTTAGTAGGTCTGTCATGAATTAACACAGATCATGAATCATTCTAGTAGGTCTGTCATGATTTAACACAGATCATGAATCATTTTAGTAGGTCTGTCATGAATTAACACAGATCATGAATCATTCTAGTAGGTCTGTCATGAATTAACACCGATAATTAATCATTTTAGTAGGTCTGTCATGATTTAACACAGATCGTGAATCATTTTAGTAGGTCTGTCATGAATTAACACTGATCATGAATCATTTTAGTAGGTCTGTCATGAATTAACACAGATCATGAATCATTTTAGTAGGTCTGTCATGATTTAACACAGATCGTGAATCATTTTAGTAGGTCTGTCATGATTTAACACAGATCGTGAATCATTTTAGTAGGTCTGTCATGAATTAACACCGATCATGAATCATTTTAGTAGGTCTGTCATGACTTAACACAGATCGTGAATCATTTTAGTAGGTCTGTCAAGATTTTACACAGATCGTGAATCATTTTAGTAGGTCTGTCATGACTTAACACCGATCATGAATCATTTTAGTAGGTCTGTCATGATTTAACACAGATCGTGAATCATTTTAGTAGGTTTGTCATGAATTAACACCGATCATGAATCATTTTAGTAGGTCTGTCATGACTTAACACAGATCGTGAATCATTTTAGTAGGTCTGTCATGACTTAACACAGATCATGAATCATTTTAGTAGGTCTGTCATGACTTAACACCGATCATGAATCATTTTAGTAGGTCTGTCATGAATTAACACAGATCATGAATCTTTTAGTAGGTCTGTCATGATTTAACACAGATCATGAATCATTTTAGTAGGTCTGTCAAGAATTAACACAGATCGTGAATCATTTTAGTAGGTCTGTCATGATTTAAAACAGATAGTGATTAATTTTAGTAGGTCTGCAATTATTTAAAACAGATCGTGAATCATTTTAGTAGGTCTGTCATGACTTAAAACAGATTGTGAATTATTTTAGTAGATCTGTCATGATTTAAAACAGGTCGTGATTAATTTTAGGTCTGTCATGATTTAACACAGGTCGTGATTAATTTTAGGTCTGTCATGATTTAACACCGATTGTGAATCATTTTAGTAGGTCTGTCATGAATTAACACCGATAATTAATCATTTTAGTAGGTCTGTCATGACTTAACACTGATCGTGAATCATTTTAGTAGGTCTGTCATGAATTAATGATTGTGAATCATTTTAGTAGGTCTGTCATGATGTATTACAGATCATGAATCATTCTAGTAGGTATGTCATGAATTAACACCGATCATGAATCATTTTAGTAGGTCTGTCATGACTTAACATAGATCGTGAATCATTTTAGTAGGTCTGCCATGAATTAACACAGATCGTGAATCATTTTAGTAGGTCTGTCATGATTTAACACAGATTGTGAATCATTTTAGTAGGTCTGTCATGACTTAACACAGATCGTGAATCATTTTAGTAGGTCTGTCATGAATTAACACAGATCATGAATCATTTTAGTAGGTCTGTCATGACTTAACACAGATCGTGAATCATTTTAGTAGGTCTGTCATGATTTAACACAGATCGTGAATCATTTTAGTAGGTCTGTCATGACTTAACACAGATCGTGAATCATTTTAGTAGGTCTGTCATGACTTAACACAGATCGTGAATCATTTTAGTAGGTCTGTCATGATTTAACACAGATCGTGAATCATTTTAGTAGGTCTGTCATGAATTAACACAGATCATGAATCATTCTAGTAGGTCTGTCATGAACTAACTGATCGTGAATCATTTTAGTAGGTCTGTCATGACTTAACACAGATCGTGAATCATTTTAGTAGGTCTGTCATGATTTAACACAGATCGTGAATCATTTTAGTAGGTCTGTCATGAATTAACACAGATCATGAATCATTTTAATAGGTCTGTCATGAATTAACTGATCGTGAATCATTTTAGTAGGTCTGTCATGACTTAACACTGATCGTAAATCATTTTAGTAGGTCTGTCATGACTTAACACTGATCGTGAATCATTTTAGTAGGTCTGTCATGATTTAACACAGAGCATAAATCATTTTAGTAGGTCTGTCATGATTTAAAACAGATCGTGATTAATTTTAGTAGGTCTGCAATGATTTAAAACAGATCGTGAATCATTTTAGTAGGTCTGTCATGACTTAAAACAGATTGTGAATTATTTTAGTAGATCTGTCATGATTTAAAACAGGTCGTGATTAATTTTAGGTCTGTCATGATTTAACACCGATTGTGAATCATTTTAGTAGGTCTGTCATGAATGAACACCGATAATGAATCATTTTAGTAGGTCTGTCATGACTTAACACTGATCGTGAATCATTTTAGTAGGTCTGTCATGATGTATTACAGATCATGAATCATTTTAGTAGGTCTGTCATGAATTAACACAGATCATGAATCATTTTAGTAAGTCTGTCATGATTTAACACCGATCATGAATCATTCTAGTAAGTCTGTCATGAATTAACACCGATCATGAATCATTTTAGTAGGTCTGTCATGACTTAACACAGATCGTGAATCATTTTAGTAGGTCTGCCATGAATTAACACAGATCGTGAATCATTTTAGTAGGTCTGTCATGACTTAACACAGATCATGAATCATTTTAGTAGGTCTGCCATGAATTAGCACAGATCGTGAATCATTTTAGTAGGTCTGCCATGAATTAACACCGATCATGAATCATTTTAGTAAGTCTGTCATGAATTAACACAGATCGTGAATCATTTTAGTAAGTCTGTCATGATTTAACACAGATCGTGAATCATTTTAGTAGGTCTGTCATGAATTAACACAGATCATGAATCATTTTAGTAGGTATGTCATGACTTAACACAGATCGTGAATCATTTTAGTAGGTCTGTCATGATTTAACACAGATCGTGAATCATTTTAGTAGGTCTGTCATGACTTAACACAGATCGTGAATCATTTTAGTAGGTCTGTCATGATTTTACACAGATCGTGAATCATTTTAGTAGGTCTGTCATGATTTTACACAGATCGTGAATCATTTTAGTAGGTCTGTCATGATTTTACACAGATCGTGAATCATTTTAGTAGGTCTGTCATGATTTTACACAGATCGTGAATCATTTTAGTAGGTCTGTCATGATTTTACACAGATCGT
Source organism: Siphonodentalium dalli (assembly GCA_032622095.1). Lineage (NCBI taxonomy): Eukaryota > Metazoa > Mollusca > Scaphopoda > Gadilida > Siphonodentaliidae > Siphonodentalium > Siphonodentalium dalli. Next base: position 139,350,300 of record CP136069.1, on the reverse strand, counting down.
GAATCATTTTAGTAGGTCTGTCATGATTTAACACAGATCGTGAATCATTTTAGTAGGTCTGTCATGACTTAACACAGATCGTGAATCATTTTAGTAGGTCTGTCATGATTTTACACAGATCGTGAATCATTTTAGTAGGTATGTCATGACTTAACACAGATCGTGAATCATTTTAGTAGGTCTGTCATGACTTAACACCGATCATGAATCATTTTAGTAGGTCTGTCATGATTTAACACAGATCGTGAATCATTTTAGTAGGTCTGTCATGACTTAACACAGATCGTGAATCATTTTAGTAGGTATGTCATGATTTTACACAGATCGTGAATCATTTTAGTAGGTCTGTCATGATTTTACACAGATCGTGAATCATTTTAGTAGGTCTGTCATGATTTTACACAGATCGTGAATCATTTTAGTAGGTCTGTCATGATTTTACACAGATCGTGAATCATTTTAGTAGGTCTGTCATGATTTTACACAGATCGTGAATCATTTTAGTAGGTCTGTCATGATTTAACACAGATCGTGAATCATTTTAGTAGGTCTGTCATGAATTAACACCGATAATTAATCATTTTAGTAGGTCTGTCATGACTTAACACTGATCGTGAATCATTTTAGTAGGTCTGTCATGAATTAATGATTGTGAATCATTTTAGTAGGTCTGTCATGATGTATTACAGATCATGAATCATTCTAGTAGGTCTGTCATGAATTAACACCGATCATGAATCATTTTAGTAGGGCTGTCATGACTTAACATAGATCGTGAATCATTTTAGTAGGTCTGCCATGAATTAACACAGATCGTGAATCATTTTAGTAGGTCTGTCATGATTTAACACAGATTGTGAATCATTTTAGTAGGTCTGTCATGACTTAACACAGATCGTGAATCATTTTAGTAGGTCTGTCATGAATTAACACAGATCATGAATCATTTTAGTAGGTCTGTCATGACTTAACACAGATCGTGAATCATTTTAGTAGGTCTGTCATGATTTAACACAGATCGTGAATCATTTTAGTAGGTCTGTCATGACTTAACACAGATCGTGAATCATTTTAGTAGGTCTGTCATGACTTAACACAGATCGTGAATAATTTTAGTAGGTCTGTCATGATTTAACACAGATCGTGAATCATTTTAGTAGGTCTGTCATGAATTAACACAGATCATGAATCATTCTAGTAGGTCTGTCATGAACTAACTGATCGTGAATCATTTTAGTAGGTCTGTCATGACTTAACACAGATCGTGAATCATTTTAGTAGGTCTGTCATGATTTAACACAGATCGTGAATCATTTTAGTAGGTCTGTCATGAATTAACACAGATCATGAATCATTTTAATAGGTCTGTCATGAATTAACTGATCGTGAATCATTTTAGTAGGTCTGTCATGACTTAACACTGATCGTAAATCATTTTAGTAGGTCTGTCATGACTTAACACTGATCGTGAATCATTTTAGTAGGTCTGTCATGATTTAACACAGAGCATAAATCATTTTAGTAGGTCTGTCATGATTTAAAACAGATCGTGATTAATTTTAGTAGGTCTGCAATGATTTAAAACAGATCGTGAATCATTTTAGTAGGTCTGTCATGACTTAAAACAGATTGTGAATTATTTTAGTAGATCTGTCATGATTTAAAACAGGTCGTGATTAATTTTAGGTCTGTCATGATTTAACACCGATTGTGAATCATTTTAGTAGGTCTGTCATGAATTAACACCGATAATGAATCATTTTAGTAGGTCTGTCATGACTTAACACTGATCGTGAATCATTTTAGTAGGTCTGTCATGATGTATTACAGATCATGAATCATTTTAGTAGGTCTGTCATGAATTAACACAGATCATGAATCATTTTAGTAAGTCTGTCATGATTTAACACCGATCATGAATCATTCTAGTAAGTCTGTCATGAATTAACACCGATCATGAATCATTTTAGTAGGTCTGTCATGACTTAACACAGATCGTGAATCATTTTAGTAGGTCTGCCATGAATTAACACAGATCGTGAATCATTTTAGTAGGTCTGTCATGACTTAACACAGATCGTGAATCATTTTAGTAGGTCTGCCATGAATTAACACAGATCGTGAATCATTTTAGTAGGTCTGCCATGAATTAACACCGATCATGAATCATTTTAGTAAGTCTGTCATGAATTAACACAGATCGTGAATCATTTTAGTAAGTCTGTCATGATTTAACACAGATCGTGAATCATTTTAGTAGGTCTGTCATGAATTAACACAGATCATGAATCATTTTAGTAGGTATGTCATGACTTAACACAGATTGTGAATCATTTTAGTAGGTCTGTCATGATTTAACACAGATCGTGAATCATTTTAGTAGGTCTGTCATGACTTAACACAGATCGTGAATCATTTTAGTAGGTCTGTCATGATTTTACACAGATCGTGAATCATTTTAGTAGGTCTGTCATGATTTTACACAGATCGTGAATCATTTTAGTAGGTCTGTCATGATTTTACACAGATCGTGAATCATTTTAGTAGGTCTGTCATGATTTTACACAGATCGTGAATCATTTTAGTAGGTCTGTCATGATTTTACACAGATCGTGAATCATTTTAGTAGGTCTGTCATGATTTAACACAGATCGTGAATCATTTTAGTAGGTCTGTCATGACTTAACACAGATCGTGAATCATTTTAGTAGGTCTGTCATGATTTTACACAGATCGTGAATCATTTTAGTAGGTATGTCATGACTTAACACAGATCGTGAATCATTTTAGTAGGTCTGTCATGACTTAACACCGATCATGAATCATTTTAGTAGGTCTGTCATTATTTAACACAGATCGTGAATCATTTTAGTAGGTCTGTCATGACTTAACACAGATCGTGAATCATTTTAGTAGGTCTGTCATGATTTTACACAGATCGTGAATCATTTTAGTAGGTCTGTCATGATTTTACACAGATCGTGAATCATTTTAGTAGGTCTGTCATGATTTTACACAGATCGTGAATCATTTTAGTAGGTCTGTCATGATTTTACACAGATCGTGAATCATTTTAGTAGGTCTGTCATGATTTTACACAGATCGTGAATCATTTTAGTAGGTCTGTCATGATTTAACACAGATCGTGAATCATTTTAGTAGGTCTGTCATGACTTAACACAGATCGTGAATCATTTTAGTAGGTTTGTCATGAATTAACACAGATCGTGAATCATTTTAGTAGGTCTGTCATGACTTAACACAGATCGTGAATCATTTTAGTAGGTCTGTCATGATTTTACACAGATCGTGAATCATTTTAGTAGGTATCTCATGACTTAACACAGATCGTGAATCATTTTAGTAGGTCTGTCATGACTTAACACCGATCATGAATCATTTTAGTAGGTCTGTCATGATTTAACACAGATCGTGAATCATTTTAGTAGGTTTGTCATGAATTAACACAGATCGTGAATCATTTTAGTAGGTCTGTCATGATTTAACACAGATCGTGAATCATTTTAGTAGGTCTGTCATGATTTAACACAGATCATGAATCATTTTAGTAGGTCTGTCATGAATTAACACAGATCGTGAATCATTTTAGTAGGTCTGTCATGATTTAACACAGAGCATAAATCATTTTAGTAGGTCTGTCATGATTTAAAACAGATCGTGATTAATTTTAGTAGGTCTGCAATTATTTAAAACAGATCGTGAATCATTTTAGTAGGTCTGTCATGACTTAAAACAGATTGTGAATTATTTTAGTAGATCTGTCATGATTTAAAACAGGTCGTGATTAATTTTAGGTCTGTCATGATTTAACACCGATTGTGAATCATTTTAGTAGGTCTGTCATGAATTAACACCGATAATTAATCATTTTAGTAGGTCTGTCATGACTTAACACTGATCGTGAATCATTTTAGTAGGTCTGTCATGAATTAATGATTGTGAATCATTTTAGTAGGTCTGTCATGAATTAACACAGATCATGAATCATTTTAGTAAGTCTGTCATGATTTAACACCGATCATGAATCATTTTAGTAGGTCTGTCATGAATTAACACCGATAATTAATCATTTTAGTAGGTCTGTCATGACTTAACACTGATCGTGAATCATTTTAGTAGGTCTGTCATGAATTAACACCGATTGTGAATCATTTTAGTAGGTCTGTCATGAATTAACACCGATAATTAATCATTTTAGTAGGTCTGTCATGACTTAACACTGATCGTGAATCATTTTAGTAAGTCTGTCATGAATTAACACCGATAATTAATCATTTTAGTAGGTCTGTCATGACTTAACACTGATCGTGAATCATTTTAGTAGGTCTGTCATGAATTAACACAGATCATGAATCATTTTAGTAGGTCTGTCATGAATTAACACAGATCATGAATCATTTTAGTAAGTCTGTCATGATTTAACACCGATCATGAATCATTTTAGTAGGTCTGTCATGAATGAACACAGATCATGAATCATTTTAGTAGGTCTGTCATGACTTAACACAGATCATGAATCATTTTAGTAGGTCTGTCATGGATTAACACCGATAATGAATCATTTTAGTAGGTCTGTCATGACTTAACACTGATCGTGAATCATTTTAGTAGGTCTGTCATGAATTAACACAGATCATGAATCATTTTAGTAGGTCTGTCATGAATTAACACCGATAATTAATCATTTTAGTAGGTCTGTCATGACTTAACACTGATCGTGAATCATTTTAGTAGGTCTGTCATGAATTAACACCGATTGTGAATCATTTTAGTAGGTCTGTCATGAATTAACACCGATAATTAATCATTTTAGTAGGTCTGTCATGACTTAACACTGATCGTGAATCATTTTAGTAGGTCTGTCATGAATTAATGATTGTGAATCATTTTAGTAGGTCTGTCATGAATTAACACCGATAATTAATCATTTTAGTAGGTCTGTCATGACTTAACACTGATCGTGAATCATTTTAGTAGGTCTGTCATGAATTAATGATTGTGAATCATTTTAGTAGGTCTGTCATGAATTAACACCGATAATTAATCATTTTAGTAGGTCTGTCATGACTTAACACTGATCGTGAATCATTTTAGTAGGTCTGTCATGAATTAATGATTGTGAATCATTTTAGTAGGTCTGTCATGATGTATTACAGATCATGAATCATTTTAGTAGGTCTGTCATGATGTATTACAGATCATGAATCATTTTAGTAGGTCTGTCATGAATTAACACAGATCATGAATCATTTTAGTAAGTCTGTCATGAATTAACACAGATCATGAATCATTCTAGTAGGTCTGTCATGAATTAACTGATCGTGAATCATTTTAGTAGGTATGTCATGATTTAACACAGATCGTGAATCATTTTAGTAGGTCTGTCATGATTTAACACAGATCGTGAATCATTTTAGTAGGTCTGTCATGACTTAACACAGATCGTGAATCATTTGAGTAGGTCTGTCATGATTTAACACAGATCGTGAATCATTTTAGTAGGTCTGTCATGAATTAACACAGATCATGAATCATTCTAGTAGGTCTGTCATGAATTAACACCGATAATTAATCATTTTAGTAGGTCTGTCATGACTTAACACTGATCGTGAATCATTTTAGTAGGTCTGTCATGAATTAACACCGATTGTGAATCATTTTAGTAGGTCTGTCATGAATTAACACCGATAATTAATCATTTTAGTAGGTCTGTCATGACTTAACACCGATCATGAATCATTCTAGTAGGTCTGTCATGAATTAACACCGATCATGAATCATTTTAGTAGGTCTGTCATGACTTAACATAGATCGTGAATCATTTTAGTAGGTCTGCCATGAATTAACACAGATCGTGAATCATTTTAGTAGGTCTGCCATGAATTAACACAGATCGTGAATCATTTTAGTAGGTCTGTCATGATTTAACACAGATTGTGAATCATTTTAGTAGGTCTGTCATGACTTAACACAGATTGTGAATCATTTTAGTAAGTCTGTCATGATTTAACACAGATCGTGAATCATTTTAGTAGGTCTGTCATGACTTAACACAGATCGTGAATCATTTTAGTAGGTCTGTCATGACTTAACACAGATCGTGAATTATTTTAGTAGGTCTGTCATGACTTAACACAGATCGTGAATCATTTTAGTAGGTCTGTCATGAATTAACACAGATCATGAATCATTCTAGTAGGTCTGTCATGAATTAACTGATCGTGAATCATTTTAGTAGGTCTGTCATGATTTAACACAGATCGTGAATCATTTTAGTAGGTCTGTCATGATTTAACACAGATCGTGAATCATTTTAGTAGGTTTGTCATGATATAACACAGATCGTGAATCATTTTAGTAGGTCTGTCATGAATTAACACAGATCATGAATCATTCTAGTAGGTCTGTCATGAATTAACTGATCGTGAATCATTTTAGTAGGTCTGTCATGATTTAACACAGATCGTGAATCATTTTAGTAGGTCTGTCATGAATTAACACCGATCATGAATCATTTTAGTAGGTCTGTCATGAATTAACACCGATCATGAATCATTTTAGTAGGTCTGTCATGATTTAACACAGATCGTGAATCATTTTAGTAGGTCTGTCATGATTTAACACAGATCATGAATCATTTTAGTAGGTCTGTCATGAATTAACACAGATCATGAATCATTCTAGTAGGTCTGTCATGATTTAACACAGATCATGAATCATTTTAGTAGGTCTGTCATGAATTAACACAGATCATGAATCATTCTAGTAGGTCTGTCATGAATTAACACCGATAATTAATCATTTTAGTAGGTCTGTCATGATTTAACACAGATCGTGAATCATTTTAGTAGGTCTGTCATGAATTAACACCGATCATGAATCATTTTAGTAGGTCTGTCATGAATTAACACAGATCGTGAATCATTTTAGTAGGTCTGTCATGATTTAACACAGATCGTGAATCATTTTAGTAGGTCTGTCATGATTTAACACAGATCGTGAATCATTTTAGTAGGTCTGTCATGAATTAACACCGATCATGAATCATTTTAGTAGGTCTGTCATGACTTAACACAGATCGTGAATCATTTTAGTAGGTCTGTCATGAATTAACACAGATCGTAATCATTTTAGCAGGTCTGTTACGAATTAACACAGATCGTGAATCATTTTAGTAGGTCTGTCATGAATTAACACAGATCATGAATCATTTTAGTAGGTCTGTCATGATTTAACAGATCATGAATCATTTTAGTAGGTCTGTCATGATTTAACACAGATCATGAATCATTTTAGTAGGTCTGTCATGAATTAACACAGATCGTGAATCATTTTAGTAGGTCTGTCATGAATTAACACCGATCATGAATCATTTTAGTAGGTCTGTCATGACTTAACACAGATCGTGAATCATTTTAGTAGGTCTGCCATGAATTAACACAGATCGTGAATCATTTTAGTAGGTCTGTCATGAATTAACACAGATCGTGAATCATTTTAGTAGGTCTATCATGAATTAACAGATCGTGAATCATTTTAGTAGGTCTGTCATGATTTAACACAGATCGTGAATTATTTTAGTAGGTCTGTCATGACTTAATACAGATCGTGAATCATTTTAGTAGGTCTGTCATGAATTAACTGATCGTGAATCATTTTAGTAGGTCTGTCATGATTTAACACAGATCGTGAATCATTTTAGTAGGTCTGTCATGACTTGACACAGATCGTGAATCATTTTAGTAGGTCTGTCATGATTTAACACAGATCGTGAATCATTTTAGTAGGTCTGTCATGATTTAACACAGATCGTGAATCATTTTAGTAGGTCTGTCATGACTTAACACAGATCGTGAATCATTTTAGTAGGTCTGTCATGATTTAACACAGATCGTGAATCATTTTAGTAGGTCTGTCATGAATTAACACTGATCATGAATCATTTTAGTAGGTCTGTCATGACTTAAAGGCACGTGCGGCCTTACTTGTCGAAAATATTCATATTTGTTCCAAACACCGTAAACAGAAAAACAGTAAGACGCATACAGTTCCGTTCATATATACCATGACCATCGCGTAAACAGCATGTTATCATAAAGACCTACTATATTTTACCTAAGCAGGAGCCTGATTGTGTTACAGAAGACAACACAATGCTACTGGCTAATCACACACAAATGGCATAAACGCTCTTTATTAGTTCCATATCAGGTATTCACCAACAAAGAACGCTCTTTATGTTTACCATCATAATATAAACAAACACGAGAAAAGTTACTTTTTACGCCTTTGTTTACATAACAATGGTCAAACATATGACCATAACATACTGTTTATGCGATATTTCTTATTTGTGTACGGACAAAGTCTATCTACATTTTGATGTTCTTTCTGTTTGTGGCGGTTTTTGACGGGTGGAGATATTTTCACAGGATACCCACCGCCAAGGCCAACCGTGTCTTTAACACAGATCGTGAATAATTTTAGTAGGTCTGTCATGATTTTACACAGATCGTGAATCATTTTAGTAGGTCTGTCATGACTTAACACCGATCATGAATCATTTTAGTAGGTCTGTCATGATTTAACACAGATCGTGAATCATTTTAGTAGGTTTGTCATGAATTAACACCGATCATGAATCATTTTAGTAGGTCTCTCATGACTTAACACAGATCGTGAATCATTTTAGTAGGTCTGTCATGACTTAACACAGATCGTGAATCATTTTAGTAGGTCTGTCATGATTTTACACAGATCGTGAATCATTTTAGTAGGTCTGTCATGACTTAACACCGATCATGAATCATTTTAGTAGGTCTGTCATGATTTAACACAGATCGTGAATCATTTTAGTAGGTTTGTCATGAATTAACACCGATCATGAATCATTTTAGTAGGTCTCTCATGACTTAACACAGATCATGAATCATTTTAGTAGGTCTGTCATGAATTAACACAGATCGTGAATCATTTTAGTAAGTCTGTCATGATTTAACACAGATCGTGAATCATTTTAGTAGGTCTGTCATGAATTAACACAGATCGTGAATCATTTTAGTAGGTCTGTCATGAATTAACACAGATCGTAATCATTTTAGCAGGTCTGTTACGAATTAACACAGATCGTGAATCATTTTAGTAGGTCTGTCATGAATTAACACAGATCATGAATCATTTTAGTAGGTCTGTCATGATTTAACACAGATCATGAATCATTTTAGTAGGTCTGTCATGATTTAACACAGATCATGAATCATTTTAGTAGGTCTGTCATGATGTATTACAGATCATGAATCATTTTAGTAGGTCTGTCATGATGTATTACAGATCATGAATCATTTTAGTAGGTCTGTCATGAATTAACACAGATCATGAATCATTTTAGTAAGTCTGTCATGAATTAACACAGATCATGAATCATTCTAGTAGGTCTGTCATGAATTAACTGATCGTGAATCATTTTAGTAGGTATGTCATGATTTAACACAGATCGTGAATCATTTTAGTAGGTCTGTCATGATTTAACACAGATCGTGAATCATTTTAGTAGGTCTGTCATGACTTAACACAGATCGTGAATCATTTGAGTAGGTCTGTCATGATTTAACACAGATCGTGAATCATTTTAGTAGGTCTGTCATGAATTAACACAGATCATGAATCATTCTAGTAGGTCTGTCATGAATTAACACCGATAATTAATCATTTTAGTAGGTCTGTCATGACTTAACACTGATCGTGAATCATTTTAGTAGGTCTGTCATGAATTAACACCGATTGTGAATCATTTTAGTAGGTCTGTCATGAATTAACACCGATAATTAATCATTTTAGTAGGTCTGTCATGACTTAACACCGATCATGAATCATTCTAGTAGGTCTGTCATGAATTAACACCGATCATGAATCATTTTAGTAGGTCTGTCATGACTTAACATAGATCGTGAATCATTTTAGTAGGTCTGCCATGAATTAACACAGATCGTGAATCATTTTAGTAGGTCTGCCATGAATTAACACAGATCGTGAATCATTTTAGTAGGTCTGTCATGATTTAACACAGATTGTGAATCATTTTAGTAGGTCTGTCATGACTTAACACAGATTGTGAATCATTTTAGTAAGTCTGTCATGATTTAACACAGATCGTGAATCATTTTAGTAGGTCTGTCATGACTTAACACAGATCGTGAATCATTTTAGTAGGTCTGTCATGACTTAACACAGATCGTGAATTATTTTAGTAGGTCTGTCATGACTTAACACAGATCGTGAATCATTTTAGTAGGTCTGTCATGAATTAACACAGATCATGAATCATTCTAGTAGGTCTGTCATGAATTAACTGATCGTGAATCATTTTAGTAGGTCTGTCATGATTTAACACAGATCGTGAATCATTTTAGTAGGTCTGTCATGATTTAACACAGATCGTGAATCATTTTAGTAGGTTTGTCATGATATAACACAGATCGTGAATCATTTTAGTAGGTCTGTCATGAATTAACACAGATCATGAATCATTCTAGTAGGTCTGTCATGAATTAACTGATCGTGAATCATTTTAGTAGGTCTGTCATGATTTAACACAGATCGTGAATCATTTTAGTAGGTCTGTCATGAATTAACACCGATCATGAATCATTTTAGTAGGTCTGTCATGAATTAACACCGATCATGAATCATTTTAGTAGGTCTGTCATGATTTAACACAGATCGTGAATCATTTTAGTAGGTCTGTCATGATTTAACACAGATCATGAATCATTTTAGTAGGTCTGTCATGAATTAACACAGATCATGAATCATTCTAGTAGGTCTGTCATGATTTAACACAGATCATGAATCATTTTAGTAGGTCTGTCATGAATTAACACAGATCATGAATCATTCTAGTAGGTCTGTCATGAATTAACACCGATAATTAATCATTTTAGTAGGTCTGTCATGATTTAACACAGATCGTGAATCATTTTAGTAGGTCTGTCATGAATTAACACCGATCATGAATCATTTTAGTAGGTCTGTCATGAATTAACACAGATCGTGAATCATTTTAGTAGGTCTGTCATGATTTAACACAGATCGTGAATCATTTTAGTAGGTCTGTCATGATTTAACACAGATCGTGAATCATTTTAGTAGGTCTGTCATGAATTAACACCGATCATGAATCATTTTAGTAGGTCTGTCATGACTTAACACAGATCGTGAATCATTTTAGTAGGTCTGTCATGAATTAACACAGATCGTAATCATTTTAGCAGGTCTGTTACGAATTAACACAGATCGTGAATCATTTTAGTAGGTCTGTCATGAATTAACACAGATCATGAATCATTTTAGTAGGTCTGTCATGATTTAACAGATCATGAATCATTTTAGTAGGTCTGTCATGATTTAACACAGATCATGAATCATTTTAGTAGGTCTGTCATGAATTAACACAGATCGTGAATCATTTTAGTAGGTCTGTCATGAATTAACACCGATCATGAATCATTTTAGTAGGTCTGTCATGACTTAACACAGATCGTGAATCATTTTAGTAGGTCTGCCATGAATTAACACAGATCGTGAATCATTTTAGTAGGTCTGTCATGAATTAACACAGATCGTGAATCATTTTAGTAGGTCTATCATGAATTAACAGATCGTGAATCATTTTAGTAGGTCTGTCATGATTTAACACAGATCGTGAATTATTTTAGTAGGTCTGTCATGACTTAATACAGATCGTGAATCATTTTAGTAGGTCTGTCATGAATTAACTGATCGTGAATCATTTTAGTAGGTCTGTCATGATTTAACACAGATCGTGAATCATTTTAGTAGGTCTGTCATGACTTGACACAGATCGTGAATCATTTTAGTAGGTCTGTCATGATTTAACACAGATCGTGAATCATTTTAGTAGGTCTGTCATGATTTAACACAGATCGTGAATCATTTTAGTAGGTCTGTCATGACTTAACACAGATCGTGAATCATTTTAGTAGGTCTGTCATGATTTAACACAGATCGTGAATCATTTTAGTAGGTCTGTCATGAATTAACACTGATCATGAATCATTTTAGTAGGTCTGTCATGACTTAAAGGCACGTGCGGCCTTACTTGTCGAAAATATTCATATTTGTTCCAAACACCGTAAACAGAAAAACAGTAAGACGCATACAGTTCCGTTCATATATACCATGACCATCGCGTAAACAGCATGTTATCATAAAGACCTACTATATTTTACCTAAGCAGGAGCCTGATTGTGTTACAGAAGACAACACAATGCTACTGGCTAATCACACACAAATGGCATAAACGCTCTTTATTAGTTCCATATCAGGTATTCACCAACAAAGAACGCTCTTTATGTTTACCATCATAATATAAACAAACACGAGAAAAGTTACTTTTTACGCCTTTGTTTACATAACAATGGTCAAACATATGACCATAACATACTGTTTATGCGATATTTCTTATTTGTGTACGGACAAAGTCTATCTACATTTTGATGTTCTTTCTGTTTGTGGCGGTTTTTGACGGGTGGAGATATTTTCACAGGATACCCACCGCCAAGGCCAACCGTGTCTTTAACACAGATCGTGAATAATTTTAGTAGGTCTGTCATGATTTTACACAGATCGTGAATCATTTTAGTAGGTCTGTCATGACTTAACACCGATCATGAATCATTTTAGTAGGTCTGTCATGATTTAACACAGATCGTGAATCATTTTAGTAGGTTTGTCATGAATTAACACCGATCATGAATCATTTTAGTAGGTCTCTCATGACTTAACACAGATCGTGAATCATTTTAGTAGGTCTGTCATGACTTAACACAGATCGTGAATCATTTTAGTAGGTCTGTCATGATTTTACACAGATCGTGAATCATTTTAGTAGGTCTGTCATGACTTAACACCGATCATGAATCATTTTAGTAGGTCTGTCATGATTTAACACAGATCGTGAATCATTTTAGTAGGTTTGTCATGAATTAACACCGATCATGAATCATTTTAGTAGGTCTCTCATGACTTAACACAGATCATGAATCATTTTAGTAGGTCTGTCATGAATTAACACAGATCGTGAATCATTTTAGTAAGTCTGTCATGATTTAACACAGATCGTGAATCATTTTAGTAGGTCTGTCATGAATTAACACAGATCGTGAATCATTTTAGTAGGTCTGTCATGAATTAACACAGATCGTAATCATTTTAGCAGGTCTGTTACGAATTAACACAGATCGTGAATCATTTTAGTAGGTCTGTCATGAATTAACACAGATCATGAATCATTTTAGTAGGTCTGTCATGATTTAACACAGATCATGAATCATTTTAGTAGGTCTGTCATGATTTAACACAGATCATGAATCATTTTAGTAGGTCTGTCATGAATTAACACAGATCGTGAATCATTTTAGTAGGTCTGTCATGAATTAACACAGATCGTGAATCATTTTAGTAGGTCTGTCATGAATTAACACAGATCATGAATCATTTTAGTATAGGAATACATGTATATTTCATATAAACACCAACCATGTTGAATGAAGTTTAATACCAGTGCTTAGAGACTGGGTAAGATTGTTTATCTGGTCTAAGCAAGATTATTAATCACCAAGCCTTGAAATAGTGTGTCTGTCATTTGCATTTGCAGAAGAGTTTCTATATCCCTTAATTTGCATAAGATAAAATGCATAATCAAGGTGAATTTGGTGATGCTAGCCCACCGAGCGTGCTGGTCACACCAAATTCAGCCTCTGGGGACCTCATTATACAAATGACATGCAAATATGAACACCTGAAGAGTTTCTCTTTAAGTCTACATACCTTTAAGCTTATTTCGCAGTCATCAACATCATCTATCATTTGAGTGAAATTTCCTGGTGTTCGAAATAAAGACTGAAATAGAGAAATGATTAGTCTTCATTTGAATGCAAATTTGTAAAGCCATATGAGTCAATCGGTATTATATTACCACTTTAGAAGGCGTTCTCTAGTAGATTGACTGCATTTTACCCCCCACAATAATATTCCATAACTTTGAGTGAGGTGACCGGCTAGTATCACCACATTTACCCTCAACTGCTATGGGAGACCTAGAATCATATTGAAGTTCCCCGGTTGAAGTTGGTGATGTTCACCCATTAATCACATTGATTATTCAATTTATTTTCTGCAAATTATGGGATATAGATACTTCCCAGAACGGAAAAAGTAACTAATTCAATGTTAATTTAACTTAGATATTTCCTAGAAGATGAGTCATAAGCAGAATGAGGTCCCCAGAGGGTGAATTTGGTAATGCTAACCCACTGTGTGGGATAGCATCACTAAACTCACCCTCTGGGGACCTCTTTCTGCAAATAACAGGCACACTAAACTCAGGCTTGACTGAGGCAAATAAAATATTTAATCTAAATCAAAATATATTTTATCGAGTCATAAAGTATCTTTTCAAATGAAAACGATGCAACAAATATGTTATACAAAATCCACTCAATCCAAAAACTACATATATTAAGTAAAAAAACATCCAGAAAGGGACTTAATCCTGTCCAAAATCATCAGATTGAACCAACATTCAAATTTGCCCTGCAACTGTTTACACCATGCACCATATATCATGAAAGTCATCAGCCTGGGGGTACGTTTAAACTCTAATATTGATTTGTCACCAGCTGGCAGAAATTAATGATCTGGCCACAATGCAACTGGCAATTTTGCCAAAATGCCAGTAAATAAATGTCTGCTTACTGTTGAGCAGTCACTGTTATGTCCGGCCCTCTCTTCAACAACCATTTGTGAGCTACTGTCTGTTGACGACACTGAATGCTAAAATACATGGATGAAAAATGATTGATAGGGTCATGCGAATCTCCGATTTCGGGTCCAGTCCAATCTCGTACCGAATCTGCATTGTGTATTCGAATCAATGCAAATTTAAATTTCCGAAACTGTTTAGTGGTAGTCTTAGTTATGAGCTCCGATTGTGATGTTGGAATGTCAAAACAAGTTCAGTTTGATAATCTGTAGTATACAGTATTCTTATTGACTGCCTTGGAGGGAATAGCGAAAAACTATTTTCCCAATGTGGTGTCTTTTGAACTGCAAGCAGGACTATTGACCAAGGCTGCAGTCTGAGGTAAATAGTCCGGCTTGCTGTTCATTAGACACCATCGAGGGAAAAAGGCACGCACTATTCCACTCCTAAGTAGTCAATATGTGTTTTATTGCAAATCACACAATAGTCACCTCGCGCCAACGATGATGTCCGCAAGCGGGTAATAGTTTGAAAACCATATCCAGGGTGATAGGTCACTTTCCATTTTCACCTTGTACCAACCATGACGTCAGCAAGCGGGTGATAGTTCTAATAATATAGCCCAAGCAATAGTTTGCATGCCACAATAATCGCCTCGCATCAACCATGACGTCAGCAGGCAGGTAACAGTTCTATAATATATAACCCGGGCGATAGTTCGCTTGCCTGGCAATGGTTAAAACTACTCTCTGACTAGTGACGCACATCATCCAATCAAACGACAGTATGATCGTCTGAGAACTTTAAGTGTATATACATAATGGCATGAGTGCTTGTGTGGAAGGATATAATGAGAGGCACAGCCTCACGCGATGGCACAAACTACTCTCTGACAACATGCCTGTCTGTGTTTATTACACACCACCCACCATAAAATCTGTGAATTAAAATAAATCAAGGTTTTTTCAGCGCTTGTTTTGTCACGTGTGATGATGCTTTAATGTTATAGTTCCGGTTTCATGGTTGAGGGGAACATCATTATGTCATGTGATGTCAACGGGATGTGTATGGAACACATGTGGTATACGGATTGGTAAATACGGCACAGAAAGAACACTGTAATTCTAGGAACAAGCATGTAAATAAATATAATTTTAAGAATCAATTACACCACAATTCAAGTTCACAATATAGTTTACTCAATGTCAGAATTTTTGGCACAATCCTGCAAAATCGGGAATAAAAATGGTTGGCTCAGCATAAAAAGCGATGATGTGGTCTTTGTTGTTTGGCATTGACTCGTCACAAACAGTCAAGGCAATCACTTTCAATGCAGTCAGTGTTTTATCACACTAGGTTTAATTTGAGAACTGTATCTATATACTATATACTACTCGTTTTAGGAGTCACAAGATATATGGTGGATGTCAAAGAAAAAGATGATAATCTGACATAATGTTGTTCTTGAAAATAAAAGAATTAAAACATTGTGTAACACAATTAGTCAACTTAATGTCTGAGAATATAACTAGAGGTGGTACTATCCCAGTGGGACTAAGGATACCTCCCACAGTGCATTTGGGCTACATTAATGGTAGCCATATTAACAATTTTTTTTTTTTTTTTAAACAACACAAAATTACAAGATCTCACAAAAATTATGCATGTAGAGACAGTTTTCTAAGTCGAAAACGGGGATAAAGTCGGACAGACATCATAATTGCAGGTGCACAAGTTCCCATGGTACTAAATATGTGCCAAGTTTCAAAATAATTTACTGAAAAATGTACGGATACAAGCTCGGACAAACAGACAGACGAACAAGTTGATTCCTATATTCCCGCCCATAACTTTGTTACAGTGGGTGTAAGAAGCAGCACAAAAAGTGGCCATCCATTTCTGATGACTAAAAGGTGTTTAGTTTCCGTCTTTTCTTACTTTGTATGTCTAGCGAAACATCTGGAGTGTAATGTAGCACACCATTCTCAACAACACGACCATTTCCACTTCGCTCGAAAATAACCTCTTCCATAAATAGAAACTATACTCACGCAATGCTACAATATACGGCCCTGGTAATAAGGCAATGACCTTGACTCGTTGACGCATAGATGTGAATGCAGTATAATTTATTCACTGCATGGCTGTACTAAACTCGATCATGCATTAAATAGTGATAAAATGTAATAAATAGCGACAATAAGTTCATGTTTAACAAATGAGTCTGCCAGTCGTATTTCGCGGTAGTATGCACATGATCAATCACGTGCTTGAAACAGTCTGGCAAATATGGTTTCTATTTATGGAAGAGGTTATTTATGAGAGAAGCGGAAATGGCCAAGTCGTTGAGAATGTGTGGCGCACATGCATAAAGACCAATGGAAAGACACAAGTAATGTATAAATGACATCGGTCATTAAATTGTATAATGTAAACGTACTGATATGCGTGCATCTCCTATTTACGATCGTCTGGTCACACATAATGAAGGACAAACCACAAGGTTTGATACAGCCCATATCATGGTGAGTAGTTTCGAACCAAACATTGTGCAGGCTTGATAATAATTAAAGGGGGATCATCAGTTGATGTTTAAATATACTCACAGCATTTATTAATTTTTCTTCTTCCTTGATACATTCACTTAAGATTTCCATTATTTTGGCTGGTTTTATCTGCAATAAAAATACAATGGTGACAGCAGCCATAAACAAGTTAAAGTTGGTCTATCTCTTATGGGTCACAATTACAACAACAACATAAGTCCCGATTTCATTACTATAAGTAGCTATTTTGTGAATAAAATACATATAAAACTGACAATTGGGTATATTATTGGTCTATAAAGGCACAATAAAGTGGTTTATTTTGAAAGTAAGATCAGGGTGATATTAATGATAGTTGAAATGCAGTTTGCAATGATTGAGGTTCCCTAACAGTTTCACGCTGTTACAGGCCAAATTTTTTTTTTTACCCCAAATTGGAAATCTAATTCAAAACGCAAAATGATTTTGTAACGGGAGCAACTTGCATGATAAAATGAGTGACGAATAATAACGCAAAATGATTTTGAATCGGGAGCGACTTGCATGATAAAATGAGTGACAAATAATTTCCAATGTTTTAACATTGACTGGGTCAGCTAATTTATTAGGTGATACAGATTAATGGGCCACAAAATCAGGGCGGTGCACTATCATACAATGGGCCACCAAATGCAATAAAACAGTAATGAGGATTAACACTAATGAATCCATTGTCTGTCACAAGGCTGAATGGTAGGTAGTGGTATATTGTCAAGTAAGAGTGGTGGGATTAAAGAAGTCTAGACACTGTATTTGGAATGGTGTCGACATAAATGCATAAAACAGAAAATAAATTCATTGTTCTTCATGATATAATTTGCATGATAAAATGAGTGACAAATAATGTACAATGTTTTAACATTGACTGGGTCAACTAATTGATTAGGTGATACAGCTTAATGGGCCACAACATACATCAGGGCAGTGCACTATCAAACAATGGGCCACCAAAGCAATAAAACAGTAATGAGGATTAACACTGATAAATACATTGTCTGTCACAAGGCTGGGTGGTGGTACATTGCCAAGTAACACTGATGGGATTAAAGAAGTCTAGACACAGTATTTGGCACAGTGTCAACATACATGTAGATTTGTTTCACTCGGTTGAGCAGATTTATTTTCTTATAATTATATAGAATGTTAGATGTTAACTTAAATACAAAAATATATTCATTAATTGTGAGCCAATAAAATGAGGATTTAATGCGGCCAAAGTTTTTATAATTTGCCCAAATTAAATCAGAATTGGCCAAAAATAATTGCCAAAAGATTTTTCAGCCCAACATGAACACTGGTTTCTAACAAGATAAGAGTTCTCCTTCTTGGTACGCTTTTTGGTATGCTCTAAACGTTTCACGCAGATTTCTGTTCTATAAAAGGCCATCCGGCCACAGTGTCCCCCGAAAAAGTGGCTTCATTGGGGGCATCAGCTTTTCTGAAAAAAATAACAAGGACCCTAAATCCGAAGCAACCAGACAAAAATGGGTGGATCGTACCCATATTCGAACTTGATCTGTATTTTGAGCTCATAAACTCATATACCAAATTTGATTCAGATATGATCACACAAACTAAAGTTATCATCCGGAAACCAGAAATTGACAGGATTCTAAGACGAAAAAGGGCCATAACTCTCACAAAAATGGGCAGAGTAAACCCATATTCGAACCTGACCTGTAATTTGGGCTGATAAACTATCATACTAAATTTGATTCAGATATGATCACACAATCTAAAGTTATCATCCGGAAACCAGAAATTGACAGGATTCCAAGTCGAAAAAGGGCCACAACTCTCGCAAAAATGGGCGGAGCAAACCCATATTCGAACTTGACCTGTATTTTGGTCTGATAAACTCACCTATGAAATTTGCTTTTGATCTAATAACCGAAACTAAAGTTATCATCCGGAAACCATTTCCGGAGGCACACACGGACGGACGGACACCGGCTATTTTAATAGTCCGCTGAAAAAAAAATTCGGGGCACAAAAAAAAGACTTAAAGGTCACCTACAGTAATGCACTAAATAATCACTCCTTAAAGTGATGTGAAACACTCCGGTAGGGTGATCAAATAGAAATGGAGAATAATCTTGTTCAAAGTAGTTATTTTTACTAATAGTTAGAGATGGGCGGTTTTGATTTTTTAAGTTCGGTAAAAAACCTCGGTTTTCGGTTCGGTTTTCGTTTTTTTTTACTAGATAGTGAAATTATACTGAAATACATACAATTTGAGTATATACTTTCAAAGTAATCACCGTAATTAGAGTCAATAATGTCCCGATAACGTTGAATATTTGAGGAAGGAACTGCGATCACAGGTACACAACGGGACAAAATGCCAAACTGAATCCAACGCGATAAGATGATACAATTCGGTATTTTAAAAAATAAACACCCCCATCTTCACTTGTTTATCCCTTTCTGACATGTTTTAAACATATTTATCATATTATATGCATTAGGCATCCTTGACCTGACTGTAACAATTCTTGACACGTGCATGATTGACCCACATTCAATGACTGCGGTGTGATCGCTTTGATGTCTGTGTTGCGACATAGTTTACAATATGCACATGGCTGCAAACTTCTACCAGATGCTGAGATACGACTTTTTTATGACATATTAAGCAGCGACATTTTTTGGAGTCATCTCCAGTTAGACGCGTAAAATAACTCCAAACAGGGCTTTTTGTTGAACCCTGTTCGTTATTTTGTTCGGCCATGTTTTGAAAAAGAACAAAAACAGTCGCCTACGATATTATAACAACACATATCTGAGACGAAATGGACACATTCCGATATAATATTGATCAGAGAGGCCGATAATTTGATAACAATATCAACTAATAAGTAATTGGGGAGGTATAATAAGTCGATTTAAGTGAAAAATAAACATATAAAAAAAAAACGTAATATCGGTTTGAGCAGAATCGCGTCGGTCGGTTTTCGGTTTATTGTTAAAAACCGAAACTGAGTTGTTTTCTCGGATAACCGCCCATCACTACTAATAGTATATCTGAATTGATAACTCGCACCATCTTTCGTATATATTAATTAAATGCTGTGACTGCCGATGGCGAAATCGTTTTCGTTAGTTTGTCGCCGATAGAAGCGTCCCGATTCTAGTAGTAAATAATTACAATTTAGCGTAGTTCAGACAATGTTTTCTATGGAGTGGTACATTCGATTTGCTTGAGATTTTCTGTGATGGTAGTAGAATGCTACATTCCTCCAGTTGGCATAGTACCTGAATACTATCTTATCAGTTTCACGCACCCGAACAAGTCCATAATATGTCTTTAACCACAGCAGAATTATGGGTAATTTTTCAGAATTTAGTCAGAAATATGGCTTGTTACCCTTCATCGGAAAGCTCTCTGTGAGAGCTTTCAGATGAATGGCAACAAGCCGTATTTCTGACTAAATCTTGAAAAATTACCCATAATTCTGCTGTGGTTAAGGAGTCGATTATTTAGGGCATTACTGTATTTCCTACCTCACACTACAAATTCACTTCTTGCAACCCTTTACAGTGGCCCAGTTTGTTTCAGCAAATGGCTTTGGCATAGCCAATTATGAGGGCTGATAATATCTCAATCATTTTCCCCACGACATTATGACTGACAGAACTGTTTGGTGAGAAGTCTAACACAAGGTTAACACCATGGGCAAAACAAAATAACAGAACTAAATTAAAAAAAATTTAATTAATTTTTGTTTTCGCAATTTCAGTAATAAAGTTGTCATCCAACTAATTAAATTTGTGTCGCCTTTCATAAAATTTTAGTTACCTTCAAGAATTCAGTCAAATCATTATGGAATTCCAATGTGTCAAAATCAGGTGACTCCATATTTTCTTGCAGATATTTTTCAAGTTTATTCTTGACATCTAGGCAGAATGAAGTTCGACTCCTGGCTTTACACTTTTTCCTGAAAACCAGAAAAAAAACACATGCAATGTACAGTAATGTCCTAAATAATCGACTCCTTAACCACAGTAGAATTATGGGTAATATTTCAGGAAATAATATGAATATTGACCAAATTTAAACTTAATTTGATGAAAATTTTAAGAATGCTTCAGTATCAAGCAATTTAATATTGATTCAGACTTGGTCAATCCGATAGTTCTGAGAATATAATTTATTGCATTCAACGAATCACGATAATTTTCGTTTGTTGACAAAAGCATTGACACAATTAAAGCATGCATAAGTCTATGACAGGCCAGAGCATCCAACAGATTGAGTCATCTATATATCCATTAAGTGAAATGTCATCACTCATCAGCTATTTTCTGTATTGCATGCTTCATGTTTTATTTAACATGATCATGAACCAAACAATATGGAGAAAGGGATGTCAGGAATGGGTATTGACAACAGGTGTGGTGAACAAGCATGGTCAAGAAAGCAAACAGTACACTGGGCTTCCTACGGCGATCCCTCAAAAGAGCACCGCAGAAAAGCAAGAAGATAGCATACGAGGCAATGGTGCGATCCAAACTGGACTATGCAGCCGTCGTCTGGGACCCATATGAAGAAAAAGACATCACCAAGATTGAGAAAGTACAACAACAAGCTGCAAGATTCATATCCGGCGATTATAGATCAAGAGAGATCGGCACAGTCACCAACATGTTAATCGACCTCGGCATGCAGCAGATGCAAGAAAGACGAAAGGACCAGCGGTTATACAAATTCCGTAAGATTGTTGAGGGGTCGGTCCCGGCTATGAAAACTCATGATTTCATAACACCAAAGAATAAAGTGGGTCGAAAAATAAAAGCACGGAAATTCGAGGGCTATTCTTCACAAAACATAGTCTCTCAGAGAGAGTGTAACAACTCAAATCCGTTTGAACTGTTCGACCTCGGTTGTCCGGAATACAACAACTCATTCTTTCCGAGGACCGTCCGGGAGTGGAATGTGCTCGACCAGGACGACATCACAGCACTGGACTCTACATCATCAGTTCTGCAGGCTCCAACACCTACAGCCTAACCTCCTCTACCCGGCACTTATACGTCTGAAAGGATACTGTGCCGTACAAGATTCAGATTCAGATTCAGAACTTCAAGCCTTGAAAAAATGTGTCTGTCATTTGCAGAATGAGGTCCCGAGAGGGTGAATTTAATGACGCTATCCTGTATGGTGGGTTAGCATCAACAAATTCACCCTCTGGGGACCTCATTCTGTTTAGGCCTCAACTGCTATGATAGACCTAGGATCAGATTGAAGTTCCCCTGTTGAAATTGGGGATGTTCATCCACTAATTTAGTCACATCGATTATGAATTTTATCAGCTGCAAATTAGGGATATAGAAACAGAAGGGAAAAATTACTAAAAAACAATGTTAATTTGAGACTACAGATACTTCCAGAAGATGAGGCCTGAGCAGAATGATGTCCCCAGAGGGTGAATTTAGTGATGCTGACCCACTGTTTGGCTTGTAGCCAAAAGTGTAATTTGGAGATCATCACTGAGGAAGGCCAGTGGCCGAAAGCCTTAAATATTGAGCAGCTATTATATATTAAATGCTGATTCAACTGACAATGTGTGTTTCAAAATAAGAGAATGTAGGCACATCAGTGCTCATTTATGTTCATATACTTTACTGGCTGGGCGTATTATAGTTTCTGCGGTTCCCATCCATGCACATTTCCATTGTAATATTATATTTCTCCAACTTGAAATTTATCAGTTTTTTGTGCATGTGTTTTATATTTCTGTGCGTGTTTTATATTTTTGTGTGTGTTTTGTATTTTTGTGCGTGTTTTATATTTTTGTGTGTGTTTTATATTTGTGTGCATGTGTTTTATATTTTTGTAGGTGTGTATTATATTTTTGTGCTTGTTTTTTATTTTTGTGCGTGTTTTATATTTTTGTGCATGTGTTTTATATTTTGTTGTGCATGTTATATATTTTTGTGCGTGTGTTTTATATTTTTGTGCATGTGTTTTATATTTTTTGAGTGTGTTTTATATTTTTGTGCGTGTGTTTTATATTTTTGTGTGTGCTTTAAACTTGTGTGTGTTTTATATTTTTGTGCATGTTTTATATTTTTGTGTGTGTGTTTTATATTTTTTTGCATGTGTTTTATATTTTTGTGCATGTGTTTTATATTTTTTGAGTGTGTTTTATATTTTTTGAATGTGTTTATATTTTTGTGCGGCTTCTAGACGTTTCGTACCATCTGGTCGTTTCGTACCATATTTCTTGGTCGTTTCGTACCGCATTGTTTGGTCGTTTCGTACCATGTAGAAAATCAATTGGTCGTTTCGTACCATGTAGAAAAATCAATTGGTCGTTTCGTACCGTGTGTTGTACCATGTTGGGAATGGGGGAAAACAGTATTAATTTCATACTTTATTCTTTATTTTAAAATAACAATAACATATTAACATTAACAACATTATTTTACACAACAATATGGGACGAACATGATATTTGATATTAACAATCAGCCGACTCGACAGCAATGACAACAACTGTTGGCGCAAACAGTTTTGAACATGCCTTCAACAGACCACTGGTGGAGATGCCGCCGTTTTCGTAGTTACTCCACAAGCAGAATAGTTGCGCCTGGTTCTCCCGATACTGGAGTCTTTGGTACCTTTTCATCTTTTTTTCACCAACCAACTTTACTGTCATGTCTGTCGTTGCCGATTCCTTCTTGAGCATTGGAACCAGGATATAATATGGGACGTTTGTTGCCTTGTTTTTGTATTGGATGCGTCTGTGCCATCCCTCAGTGTCATTGTTCGTTCGGATGGAGCGCCCGTAGACGTAAGAAAAAATTTCAGTTTGTTATATATTATTCTAATTATACCCTTATTTCTGCTAATTGAAATAATAGCATTATTCTACTTATATAATTGAAATAAAAATAAAATCATATAAGTTATATTTTGAAAAAATTCATTTAATCATACAATTCTATTATTTTATTCATACAATTCTATTCTATGAGAACAAATATTTACCTGTATTCGTCTCCTTTTTTGTTGTACAGTTCGATCAGCCCTTTCTTTTGAATCTGCCTATTCACGGCCTGGGTCCAGTGAAAATAACAACCACGTCTTTCCACCTCTGGTAGTAGCTTTTGTATGGACTTCCATGTTGCCTTTTCAAAGTCCATTGTCACGGTCTTCACCGCAAGTTCATCTTCAGCCAGAGTTGACGCAGGGACGAAAATCTGTTCCTTTCTGACGGCCAATTGTTGCAGACGCGCTGAAATCTCGATGCCGGTCACATTATCAGGTTGATGGTTATGGAGTTTTGGGCCTGCGGTGAAGACATCATCTTTCTCTGTGATGGTAGCTGAGAACACCACCAATGTGTCGCTGGACACTAGCTTTGGCTTGCCTCTTTTCGTTCCGTTGTCGATTCGTCTGAACGTCGATGGTGAATCGTCGGTTTCCATCAGCTGTGTTTCTGGGAGCAGTATTGACGATTCATCGTGGTCGTGTGGTCGGTTGAAGGTTTCGTCGATGTCGAATGGTCTATTCTGGTTGGAGGTGGAGTCGTCGTTGTCATTTCAATGTCGAAGTTTGCGATCGCCGTATCTTCTACCGTCTGCTCGACTGTCGTGGTTTGGCTGCATGCGGTGCAGACCCAATCTATTGGCGTCGCTGTCTTTATAGCATATCGGTAAACTTCTAGACTAACGCCGGTGCTGCATGTACGGTGCTGCCATCTGTGGCAACCTGGAAAGACAATTCAGTGTTATAACAAACTGGTATATATCTGTATTGATGAATTTCAATATTGGTTAAAGCAACATTTGACTCGTCATAAATAATCATTTACATTAATATTCATACAGATTTGTTTTTAATTATTTAGTTAAGTTGATGTTTAAAATAAAAATGTATTTATAATATATATATATTTTACAGATTGTTTTTAAATATTAAGTTAAGTTGATGTTCAAAATAAAATTGTATAATATATACGAGTACTAACCTTCACATTGAAGACCGTGTTGACGCGGACGAACCTCTCTGGAACAGTCTATACAATTAACGTCGGTGAGAAAGTCAGACATGATTGTGAGATGAATGATGAAATGATGGGGGATCTCATGTTACTTATAGGATTCCAACAAAAACAACTCACGAAAAGGTGTGATCAAGAAGCCAGGTGGTAATTAGTGGTAATCAGTAAGAGCTCACCTCTTGTTTATACAGTGTGATTAGTATTAACACTTGTTGTAAAAACATCTCATAAGATCTTTCCCGCAGTCAATCAGATGAATACTATTGTCAGCGTGATTGTTATTCACATTCGATGTAAGCAAATCTCATAAGATCTTTCGCCGCATTCCAGAACATGAATAATTATACATACATAATATAAATATATATATAAAATACCGTGTTTTCCCCATTTCCAACACATGGTACGAAACGACCAATTGATTTTCTACATGGTACGAAACGACCAAACAATGCGGTACGAAACGACCAAGAAATATGGTACGAAACGACCAGATGGTACGAAACGACCAAGTACGAAACGACCATGGTACGAAACGTCCTGTACCCTTTTGTGCATGTGTTTTATATTTTTTGAGTGTGTTTTATATTTTTTGAATGTGTTTATATTTTTGTGCGTGTGTTTTATATTTTTGTTTTAGTTTTGGTTTTCTCAATGATCCCATATTTTGATTAATTCAGTTTTGTCAAATTAGCTGAAAAATGGCCAAACAAATTCAGAAATGGCCAAAAAATTGGCCAAACCATATTCTGGCGAGCTTTCTAACCCAGACCATATTCTGGCCAGCTTTCTAACCCAAACCATATTCTGGCCAGCTTTCTAACCCAAACCATATTCTGGCCAGCTTTCTAACCCAATCTACTTTTGGATATGCAGAGAGATGCATATGATATGACAACCTTTTCAAACATAGCCATAAAAAATTCTGAATTATAATAAAAGAGTACTGCATGATAATGTTGGGAAATAAATACATACCAATCTTCAACCCTTTGTTCAATTGTCGCTGCACATTTTTCCCGTACTCGCACAGGAAGTTGATGTTTACGGTACACCTGATAAGCCTCTTTTGCAAGTCTCAACTCATTTATTCGCTGGAAGTGGCCGAGTGCCATTATTATAAACCTATCCAAGTAATCCTGAAAGAAAAAAAAATAAACTAAAATATTTAACCCTTTCCATACAAAATGAATTCTCCCACTCAGTTATAAGTACAGTAATGCCCAAAGTAATTGACCACTTAACCACAGCAGAATTATGGGTAATATTTCAGGATTTAGTCGAAAATATGGCTTGTTGTCATTCATCGGAAAGCTCTTGGCGAGAGCTTTCCGATGAATGGCAACAAGCCATATTTCCGACTAAATCCTGAAATATTACCCATAATTCTGCTGTGGTTAAGTGGTCAATTACTTTGGGCATTACTGTATACATTGGGATGGTTCACTATTTATTTGCAGGGTACCATACCAGCATACTGCTTTCTTCAGTCGAAGTTCAATCTAAATTCAATTGAATTTCAGTGAAGTTATGGTAGATTATGCAAGGCTATACCCAGCTTTTTCAGAACGCCGGTCGTAACGTAACTTGATGCATCACTGAGGTGCCAAGCGCTAGCGGGGATGGGTACACGAGGGGGTGGCCCCCCTCCTTTCAGTGGGGGCCTGTGGGCAAATTTGAAACCCAGGTATATAAATCGGAGTGTGCGCGTTACAGTATTAATATTAATAAATTATTAATAGTGGTCAGCCTCTATAAATATATCATCACCTGTATTAAAAAAATATATCAATACATGTCTTCTTAAGTTCTTCTTCCGATTACAGTCCACCATCAACAGGCTGATGATTTATTATTTTGGCAGCTAGCTCCTGGCGTTAATTTCTCTTCACGATCAGGATTTATAATACCCGTAATATAATTTATTAATTGATTTGAATTTGGAGTGTCATGATTGGTTGTATAGCTCTGTTAGAATGGCCAGGTTCACAGAGTAGCACCATTAACACATGACTGAGACCTGATCACTGAAATTTATGAAAATGAAAGTAAAAGTATTGTCAATTTTCATTAGTTTTCACTCAGATCAGCCTAGAAAAGAACAGTGGTGAGTGGACAATATAACAGTTCAAATTAAAATATTGACAATCCTTACTTGTCCGTGTCTACTGTGGATCCCTAATGTAGCAAACAATCGGTTGCCATCATGTCATAAAACTTCTTGGCTTGCGATCACAGAATACATTTGTGTGCTGTCAAAACGAAAACTGACGCGAGGGCGGTAGGGCCCTATTCGAGCATCGGATGCAATACATTTCAGTTTGCATTCGATATCAATTTGTAAATATCCTGATAAATTTCCTCTTGTAAATTATAGATGTGTTACATATTATACAGTCACAACAAATTACACCATTTAGCGATTTACAGTGTCACAACTAATTGAATGAATCTGACAACTCGAAGTTGATCAACACATTTCCAATTTCCAATAAATTTGCAAAATGGAAAATCCCACCGATAAAAATAGACAAAACTTACGCCCAAAATTTTAGTTGGCCGATCCTAACCGGTTCACGAATATTTATCCGGAAAGTGGTCTCGCCACAAATAGAACCCACAGTTCGATGACGTTCACCACAAAAATATTACTTCCTGTCAACAGAAGAAGCGGTTGAAACAAGTTTTTTCTGTTGTCCGAAAAAGGAAATTGTCGCGTAAAAAACACAGATATGTCACAACAAGGCGCAGCGCTGCAAACTTACAACAACGAGCTTGTTAAATGTAAACAATCAAGTGATTTCACTTTCTTTTCTACGGATCTGTGATCTGATCATTCAGTTCAGTGTTCACCAGGTCCACCAAAACACAAACAAAGTCAAAACGGACAAAAGATAAATAAATTATATTATTACCACTTTAGCCAAGTTTAGGGGCGTTCTCTAGTAGATTAACAGCACTGTAAGATTCCATAATTTTGAGGCGAAGTTGACCGGAAGCGGGCGTTAATTTATTATTTAATCTTTTTTTTCCCGTTAGAACTTAGAATTAGATCTAATGCCCGGTGCCTGCTTTCAGTTAACTGTTAACTGAGTGTTACTGATAGTGTTAGGTAACCAATCATGTGAAGACGGAGTGGTAATAATAGTAATAACTTGATTTTGTTTGGGCATCATGGTTTATTAACGTCGCTCCAGGAATGTTTAACAGCCCTTGCTCATATTCAGGGTTTTGGTTACTACGGCTCAGCATCCGTGAACGTCCTCATTCCCCTCGCTGATCATATGTTGGAAACATACATCTATCGTAAAAAGAATCCTACTGCAATGGGAGTTGGAGGGTTGAACAGAATACTGGTGAAAAGGCGGGTCAATTGAACACAGTATGTTACCGGCACAATGTAACCCTTAGAAATAAAGGCACCAAAGGGCTCTTTCACGTTAAAGGTTGACCACAAAGGCACAAGACAAGTGGCCAAATAGGGTGCAAAAAAAGTGTTTTTCAAATAACTTTTTCTTCATTAATTCATGTTAGGAACATCATACTGGATCGGGAACTAAAGTTTCAGAGCAGGAGCAAGTGTATTTTGATTTTTCAGGTTTGGTCTATGCAGGATTCCCTCAAAATTGAAAATACTGAACAACTAATTTCTAATGTCTGAATTTTAATTATTATGAATCTGTTTCCGGAATGATATCACATGACATTGAGCATTGAACAATCAGAGAACATATATATGTCAAAATTACTGGAAAAATCTTTGAATTTCCATATTTTTTTAATTTATATGTAAATTATGAACTCTTAATATTCTTATTCCCTAATTGTTATTCTCTGATAATAGAAAATGCTTCAGTAGTGTAAAGAATTTTCCTTCTAAAGTTGAAGTGCATGCTTCAAGGATTGTAATATTGAAAGCATTTTCAAAATCGGACAAAAAATGACTCCACAAGAGCATATTTAAAAATTGCCAATTTCCACTGACTTTTTCTCGGAGTGGACACACTTTTTTAACATTCATTCACTGTAGACATAAGAGTCTTGTAACTCAATCTTTTAAAGATTGCCGATTTTCATTGTCTTGTTATATATTTTAGAAAACTTGAATAGACCTGTCAAACTGAGAAATGAGAAGATAAACATATTGAGACTCTTGGAAACATGACTCGACAAATGATAAGTTGGGGCAAAATCTGTTGTCCCATAACCTGTTTTTATGTGTACCCATACCATCATATGGTAACGGTATACGTAATGTTGACGTTCGGATATACCAATCATCGTCCGTCCGTCTGTCTATCCGTATGTAGACATTTTATGCATGGTGCGATAACTCAAACATTTTCTATCCAATCGGAACCAAATTTTGTACGAGTTTCTCATCCCAAAATGCAGGATGAGTTTGAAAATGGGTTTGATATGATTTTTAAATAGAGGTATGGGCCTTTTTCGACTTAGAATTCACGCATGCTGCGGTGACGCAAACATGTTTTTATCTGACTGAAACCAAATCTGGTATTTTGGTTTGTGATTTCGCAGCCCAAAATACAGATCAAGTTTGAATATGGGTTTGATACAAATTTTGTTACTGGAGTGATGACCCTTTTTCGACTTACAATTATTCAGATCTGAGGTTTACTGATTAATACAGGCTTTACTGTATAAGAGACAAGAGACACCTGCAGACAAGGCGAATTATTGAACTAGAGTTATTTTTAGCTGTCATATGTTAGCCCTATTATAATCTGTAACTCATTGACATTCACAAATGAATGGACTCTCCCATTTCATTCTAAAAGTATAAATTGGAATAGTCCATTTGTATGGATGTTTTCAGAATATGAGCAGACAGAGCGAACCCACATTTAATGTAGTATAGTGCACTATTTAAAATTCAAAATTATTTGCAGTCTCACTGGGCCGATTTCCATAATACTTGGTATGGAGACATAGTTTATAATTTGTTCATAGGGTCATGGTTGAGTGGATTTTAGGGGATAATGAGGGGTGAGAAGATTAATATTGAGGGCTATGGGGTTGTCATGGATTTAATGTCGAGAACAGAAATCAATGCTTTTCTATGTATGAAACAAATCTATTGTGTGCTATAGAGCATTTGGAAAATGGGCTATCTTCAGTTTATCAGGTCAGGGGCTTCAAGCGGTCCTAGTCATGAGGCATTAAAAGGGTCAGATAACTCTAAATAAAATAAGAACTTAAAAAATCTTTTTCTCCAGTCCAAGAAGGCAGATAAACATTGTTAATACTTGGTGTGGATTATTGCGATGAACCATAATTTCCAATTTGTTCATCCTGTCATGGTTCATTGAAATATAGGGGCCATGGAGCGCTTAGAAGATTAACATTGATTATTATTGATTTTAGCGTCCAAGCTACTTGTAAAACATTGTAATGTGTGAAATCATTCTATTGGGGGTTATATTTTTTTTATATGAACAGTGGTAATCTGTATTGAGTGTATCGAGGCATCATAGGGGCAGAATCCTCATGTTATGGTTGTATAAATATATGGATAATACTTTTGTATGGTCTAAACTATTTTATTGAGAGCTATACAGACCACCAGGGTATGAACTGTGTTTATTTATCTCAGTTTACGGGTCCTATGGTATTCGAATGTTATTATATGTACACACACATGGAGTATTCCTTTAATATTGCAAGTAAGTGCAGATACTCTGCAATCTGTTAAAAAATGTGTCCTCTCCGATAATTCAAGACAATTATATTTAACTATTGAGAAACACATGTTTTACGAACAACACTTCCATCAAACCACTTGTAATCAATGACATGATTATCAATAATCAAGAAATTCTTCAGATTGACAATTTACTCAGACAATTGCAGTTGAGCAGACCTGAATTGCCTCAATGGAAATAAATGAAATAACACATTAGTAGCTCAAATTGGACACAGCATGTTGCATAAACTGTATTTTAATATAGTATATTATTACTACACCTCATTCTCATTAACAGAATGGTTAAAGTTCAATATAAACCAATGTCTTCCAGAAAATCTCTGGGTTCTATGCTTGAATTCTCGGAGAGGACATTTTTTTTAACATTTAATGAGCTGCTGTACCAAATCGGGATGGTTTAGCCCACCAATTAAAGTTTATACACCCTCAATACTAGTGACAGTTTATCCACAATACAAAATGATTTTCTCATTTCATTAGTAATAGCAGTTGACAAAGATTCTCGGAGAGGACAGATTTTAACGGAATTTCTGTCCACATATTTTGGAGAATTGAATATAATTTAAATAGACTAATACACAGAAAACGAATTTTACCATTAATCTTCTATACCATGAAATGTCCAACTAAACTATATTCCTGATCTATGGTTATTGTAAACTGTGTTTATAAAAAGCTTTATTTTAGTTTCACATGTTATAAATCATTTAACGGAATATCTCAATAACCTTCAAATTCAAATATCATCAAACTGAATGCACGAAATCACTCAAAATTTTCACCACATGATCAAGCAGACATAAGCTAAAGGTTAAATGAGGACATTTTTGGCAAACCCATAAATTAAAATAAATATAGGGAATACAATATCATCACAGCAATGATTGGCCACTCAAAATATGCCAAAATTGGTACCCATCGCCCTATAATTTTGTTATATTTTCCAATATAGTAGTGAAATTTTGTCTGCAGGTTGGGCTGTGCATCAGTACTATAGAAATATTATTAAGACACTCCAAACACAATGACAAATGCATCATTTTCCCGCCTATCCGAAAAATTCATTTTGTCAACCTTTAACGTGAAAGAGCCCCAAAACTACAATGCAATGTTTGGTGTGCGGTCAAATAGAGACGTTATTTGTAATTGTATACAGCGTACTTGGAATTGTCACGGTAACATCAAATAATGCTGGACTGCTGAGTATGGATATTTTGTGCACGGGATTTCTGTTGATGAAATTACTCACACTCTGAGATCCCTTTAAAAAAATATCCCCCAATATGGAGATAAAGTCAAAAGTATGGTCAATAATTGTTTCTTTATCCCACATGGGGCCCCAAGCACAAACGCACCAACAACGACGTGCATGTTCATATTTCCTGCCAAAACTCAATTAAATTTCATAACACAGGAGTTAAACTCTGTTTAGCAGTGGTCCTAACTATGGTTGTTGGACTAATGCAGACTATTGAACAAGCTACGAGTTTCTTACCATTCATATAAATATCTTCTGCAGTATGATGTCACAGCGCACAAATAGTTTTACGATTGACAGAATGTATCTCATTTTCACGGAAGTTACCTGTTAACATTTTTGGAAATACTTTATTCAATTCTCCTTGCTAGCAATACTAGGTATTATTGGTCAATGCATAGACGCTTTTTAGTGTTTAAATATACCTGTCGGAATCCTATAAATTTGTAAACACTGTTACGCTTGTTCATTTATTTAGTCTTCAATCAGATGATGGTCTCACGTGCATAATTTCATGACCAATGCTCTGGGTACCATCAACAGAATTAATGCACCCATGGAAATTATCAACTTGAGTAATATACATTGTACATAGCTTTGGGTTGCTTTATGAGTATCTCAGGTGCAAGGAAATGACTACTTTTCAGTGACAAATACCAAAATAGCTATAGACCCTTGGCCGGGCTCATCCCTGGAGCCTGGAGGGCCATTAATAGACCATTATGCCCTCCGAAATCATGTTATTGGAATATTATTATCACTTTAAGAGGGTGTTCTCTTAAGACTATTAGAATATATGTACCCGCACGATAAGATTCCATAATTTTGAATCAAAGTTGACCATCACTTAGTGTAAACATATTTTTATTTCCACATCCAAACAAATAACATATTATACAGATCTATGACACATAATTTATAGCCAAAATAGAAGAGTTAATGTATGGAAACGAGTATCAGACTACCGTACAAGCCTGAGGGTTTATATGAAGTCTTCTTCTCTTTGGCGACATGCCCCTTCCCTAATAAGTGAGGGAGGGGTATCGATCAGACAGGAAGGGATTGAAATAATGTTTTTAGGAGAAATGGGGATATATAACTAAATTTGCGTTAGGGGTGGAAAAAAGGGGGAAGATAGTGTTAGGGATAGCAGGAGGCAGAGAGAGAGAGGGGGGTGAGAAAGTAGAAGACAGGGGGAACAGATGAATCGTGAAATGATAACAGTGGTAGGGCCCTGCGATCCATCAAATCAAAATTAGATTTTTGATTCATCCCTCTGAATCGAAATCAATTTCGATTTTGAGTACCAGTTTCGATCCGATTATATCAAAGAATCTTAAATACACTACACGTTTCTAGTAGCGTGCGTAGATCGATCGTTTTACCGATAATCCAAAGCACTTAGCACATCAAGTTCTAAAAAAATCCTGTGATACAATTGAATAAACTCTGATGAACAGTGTTCACGCTGGCCCAGAAATTCCTTTAGCCATTCTTTTAGTCAAATGCCATTGTAATAGGTGTGCATTGGTGTTGATTTCATATCGTGTTAATGATAAATGCTTTGTGTTGTAATAAAAACTTGTGAACTGCAGTCATGAAAAAAGATGCCATTCAGAAACATGAATCAGTGGCTAAAGCAAATGCAAAGTGGCTAAAAGAATAATTGCTCCAAGCACATCGGGTCGTATAACATACACAAGGTGCCAACGCTCTTTGTTGTGCGGATGTTAGCTGTGCGTGATGTAATTATACCGAGTACTAAGCTGGCGTGTTTATAATCGCCTCCATGTCTGGACACAATTGGGAGGAAATTATTTTAGCCATTGTTTTCGCCATATGGTCATTTTTTTTCGCCATTTACAATTTATTTTCGCCAATGGCTAAAATGGCCAGCGTGAACACTCCTGATGACGCCCTATCAAAATGCATGGACCATCAATCTGGCAACATTTGGTGTTGGGCACATCATCATACATGTAGAATAGCGATAATGCAATGCGGAATCAGCTAAAATGGGCGTATACATGTAGGCTGAAAATTAATTATAAATGGATCCATTTTTCATATGCCATTTTGGGGTGTACTAGTAAATACACGACATGATGGAATATAGACTTGTGTATGCTTCATTCCGTCTTCTTTCTATACATGCATGTACATTTAAAAGCTTAGCTTCATAATATGAAGCGCACATGGGAATATTGACCATAATTTAGTCCGTAAATTACCCAGCGGTTCTACATTTATAAACAGTCCATATTTTTGATCAGCTTAGTTGTGACATCAGTTCTATTTACGTCTGCTAGTGGGGAAACCCGGGAAATTGAGGAATAAGTCCGAATAACCTTCACTATATAGCCATCCATGTGACATTATTTAGTGAATGACATTCCACAATCCACAGTTTTAGTTTGCATATATCGGAAGATGGATGTCGATCAATTTTACTTATTATGACAATTTATATTTTCAATTGAATCATCATTTTGTGTTGTTTTTGATCCTGGTTTTTCACATGTTGCATTCTGACATGTCATTCCAGGGCTTATAATCTGACGACAACTGAATCTTGAGTCTCATTTTGATGCTCAAATTGATTCTCGTAAATTTTGAAGGAATTTAAGGCCTGCATTCATTGATACTCATGGTTGCCATAATTAATTAATGAATTATGCTAAATGAACACCTCATAATTTATCTTTTATTAATTAATACTATTTTAAAGATAATTATAGGATGTCCCTGTGAGAGTGTTAGCTTTCGCAAAGAACACCAGCAAGTGCGATTTTTAGTCCTCTTATTTAAAAAAAGCCAGGACTGTCATCTATTAACCCTCTTATCACATACCGCATAAATCCATAATCCTATTTGCTGGCGCTGTCATCCAGCTACTCAATCAGTTAACATTTTTCTCAACTTTCTCAAGTCATGTTACTGACCGAGGCATTATTTACTATTCAATACATTTTACTGATGCTGCATCAGATATGTTGTCTTTCAATCATGGCCTTTAAATATATATCAGATCAGGAAAAACCACAAATTTGTGTATAATAATTATAATCTAGACGAATTTGTCTATCAGACACTAATATCAAGTAAACACATAAAAAAAGTAAAATCCCCCTATATAATACACTGTTACAGACAACACTGTCAGTCTGTCACATTGTAAATGATCTATACTTAGATCACCCTACTGTATCTCTGTAAGAGTGACAGCGGCCTAAGTCAACTGGGACTACAGGATTCCAGGAGTTGCATGTGACATGGGAATTACAGTAATGCCCTAAGTAATCGACCCCTTAACCACAGCAGAATTATGGGTAACTTTTCAGGATTTAGTCGGAAATATGGCTTGTTGTGGTTAAGGGGTCGATTACTTAGGGCATTACTGTACATACAAATACCGGCAAACCTCATCAAATTCTATAGTCAAGTATTTCAGAATGACATAAAATGCAAGTCTGAATGTAAAAGTTCAGAAGCACATTATATATAATACCCCCCATCAAATGGCCTCGTTAATTCTCCATAGCGCCATGCAGTATCATCCATGCAGTGCAATGATACTGCAATCACCTGTTTCTGTTTTTCTCAGGCATAGAAGATCTTTGTGTAAAAAGAGATGATCTTCACAAACAGATTCTCCAGGAGGAAGAAGAAAAACAGAAATTACAAAACGATATAAGAATCCTCACCGAACGACTGGCAAAAGTCAACGAAAGTATGGCCAAAAAGATGGCTTCGAGAAATGAGTTTGATAAAACTATAGCTGAAACAGAAGCTGCATATATGAAGGTATGTGAATCTATATCTGAACCAGGCCTCAAAATATGGTGCCGTAAAATTGCAAAATGAGGTCCCCAGAGGGTGAATTTAGTGACGCTACCCCTCACAGAGGGCTACTCTTGAGTGCCTAATAAACATACATGTACGATTATTAAAATCGAGGTAAAATTCCCACCTGTACGATCGTTATTTGGTCCTGTACGTTTATTAAATTAACCAAAAGAAATAATTCACCAATCTTAAATTGTATTATTCATAGGTAAATGAACTCTGATTGTTGACATTTTCCAACCTGTACTATTATTCCACCCTGTTCTTTTTTTTATTAGGCACTCAAGAGTAGAGTCACCATATTCATCCTCTGGGGACCTCATTCTGCATGGCATCATTTGTACATGAGACCTAGACTAAGTTTAAGTTCCGAATTAGTGAAGATGGTGATGTGTACCCATTTGGCACCTCTATTATGCATTGTGTTGTCTGCCAATTTGGGGATATAGAGAAACTAAACTGAAAAAGAAACTTTCTAAAGAAGTTAACAGAGACTAGAACACTTGTTAATTTGATAATAAAGATACTTTCCAGGGGGGATGTGGCCAAAGCAGAATGGGGTCATTGGAGGGTAATTTAGTGATGCTAACCTGCTGTGCGGGGTAGCATCACTAAATTCACCCTCAGGGGACCTCATTCAATTTTGGATTAGAAAATGCTATGCTGTACCAGTTAATTTATTCCCTGCAAATTTCGTGATTTAAGTGCGGTAAATCCAACAAACATCTCATTTTTATACGCCCTTTTGAAAAAAAGGCCGTATTATAGTATTGGTCTGTCCGTCCGGGCGGGCGTCCGTCCGTTAACCTGTTGTCTGGATGATAACTTTAGTTAGAATGAACCAAATTTAATAAAATTTGGTATGTGGGTTTATTAGCCGAAAAGTAAGTTGAAGTTCGAATTTGGGTTCCGCCCGCCAATTTTCACCGGAGTTATGCCCCTTATTTGACGTTTTTTGACTTAGAAAATCCTTGAAATTTGTTGTCCGGATGATAACTTTAGTATAGTGTATCGGAATGAATCCAAATTTGGTATATTACTTTCTCCCACCAAAACACAGGTCAAGTTCGAACTTGGGTTCTGTCCGACCATTTTTGGCAGAGTTATGCCCCTTTTTCGACTCAGAAAATTCAGTTTTTCTTATGTTTTTTGGTTTCCGGATGATAACTCGATTTTGGAATGTTTATACGCAAAACCCGTTTTTTTGTGGATTACATATATCGAAATACAGCTCAAGACCGAATTTCGTTTTAATCCGATATTTTTTGCGAGAGTTATGGCCCCTTTTTTGACGTAATTTGACTTAGAAAATCCCTGAAATTTGTTGTCCGGATGATAACTTTAGTTAGAGTGAACCGATTTCAATCAAACTTGGTATGTGGGTTTATTAGGAGAAAAGACAGCTCAAGTTCGAATTTGGGTTCCGTACGCCAATTTTCACCGGAGTTATGCCCCTTATTTGACGTAATTTGACTTAGAAAATCCCTGAAATTTGTTGTCCGAATGATAACTTTACTAGAGCTTATCGGATTCAATGATAATTTGGTATATTACTTTCTCCCACCAAAAACACAGGTCAAGTTCAAATATGAGTTCCGTCCGCCAATTTTTACCAGAGTTATGCCCCTTTTTTACCAGTTTCCGCCGACCCAAGAGAGGGCGTATATTGCACGCCCAGCGTAGCTCTTGTTACAAAATTTAATTCATGTGTTTAACTCATGAATATTTTTTTCCCCCAGATTCTCGAAAGTTCTCAAACTCTCCTCAATGTTCTCAAGAGGGAATCCGTTCATTTGAAGGAGAAGACGCCAGGACCACGACCGGTAGCACCATCATGATGACGGAAGCTTGTTTAAGAAGAACTCAACTTTGCAGTCTGTGATAACAAAACCGATGTCAGAAACCATTTTTTTAACCAAAGCTGATATATAACGATAGAACCACACAAACAGGGATGTGGCCAGAGCGCCTTGGTTGGGTTGGATGGCAAGCCTGAATTTAGTGTGCCTCTCATTTGCAGAATGAGGCCTCCAGAGGGTGAATTTAGTGATGCTATCCCGTATAGTGGGCTAGCATCACATATTCACCTTCTGGAGACCTCATTCTGCTTAGGCCAAAAACAAAACCTCTTTGTTTCTGATACCCTGTCTGGCTGAGATTTTCTTGCCTATTTTTTTTTGTTCAGTTTTCTCCAGAAGGCTAGTCTATTGTTACCTGTTAGAGTGTCAATGTGAATATTTATCCTTTTTCCCAATCCCAAAAGCAAAAATAAGTCGGTTATTAAGCTCAACATTGGTAGAGATCTTACTGCAGAGTTAATGAATTCAAGGGCAGCATGTTTTTATCCAATGCTTTGCTCATTTTCAATACTCAATGATCTACCATTTTCCATGGGACTGTGACACCACTATGATATCACTTACGACTGAAAGATTTTTTTGTTTTTAATGTAAAAAAAAAAATCCCTGCCTGCCTGTCTGGAAAATTATCCCAAGCCTCAACTGCTATGGGAGACATAGACTCAGATTGAAGTTCCCGAATGGTGAATATTTTGGTGTACACCCATTGGAAACCTCGATTATGCAATGTGTTGTCTGCCAATTTGAGGATATAGAGAAACTAAACTAAAAAAGAAATATAATTTTATGTTTCTATAGAAATTTGATAACAAAGAAACTTACCAGAGATGATGAGGCCTAAGCAGAATGAGGTCCCCAGAAGGTGAATTTAGTGATGCTATGCGGGATAGCATCACTAAATTCACCCTCTGGGGACCTCATTCTGCAAATGACAGGCACACTAAACTCAGACTTGTAGGGTGGGTGTCCAACTTTGAGTTTCCAACTGCACACAAATGAAAACATATTCCCAACTCTGAGAAATTTAACCCTTCCATGGCTAGATCGTGCTGAAATTTTACAAAAAACACTATGCCAATGCATTCTCTTATATATGCGAGTCTCACATTGTGAGCCTTTCATATATGAGAATACATTGGCCTAACAATATTTTCATCGACCTTGTAAGCCACTGCATTCTCTTATATACCGTATGTGAGGCTCCCTGTGCAAGATTTGCATATATAAGAGAATGATCTGACACATGATCTGTAATGCTGCACCAGCACAGCTCCCGTCATGAAAGGGTTAATTTGCAGCATCTCCCCAGAGTTGGAATTGTTATCCAATTGACACCTCAAATGTATAACTTTCAGAAAATTCCAACCTAACATGCCTTATGGTTGTAAATTTTCCAACTATTGACCATTTACCCTTCCCTTTCTTTATTAAATGGATTCTATTATCAGTTATAAAAGTATACATTGGAATGGTCTATTATTCATCTGGGAGGGTGTTTGGGAAGGTGTAAGCAGATGGCATACATACAAAATAATAATATGTTCAGAAGGATTTCTATTAATTGGTGGGAAATGTTCAGATAATAAGTTCAACAAACTACTTGTTGAACTTATTACCTGCACACTTCCGAAGGGAACTACTCGTCATTGAGTATTTAGTATAGAAAGGGTTAACATTTGGACTGAAACTTTGAAAATATACGTCTCTTGGTCTGTAAGTGACACATTTTACACTGAATATTGGTCGGAAAATTATCCGAAGAAGCTCAACCTAGATTAGTGTGAAGTTTCCAACTTTTGTTTCAGGCATGAAATTTCCACTTGGTTAAAATTATGACTGAACCCACCCCACCTTTTGCCACATCCCTGAAGACATTTGGACAGATTTATCTTATCTCAATGGTTTGTTATGATGTGATGTTTACAACAACTGAAGGTTCGACCTGTTATTTCCCATGAAAAAAAGAGGGTGATAACTTCAATTCGTCCACACAACTGTGTTCTGTGTTTATATTAACCCTTTCATGATGGAAGCTGTGCTGGTGCAGCATTAAAATGTCCTGTGCCAACTACTGGTGCATGCTCTTACATATGTGAGTCCCCCATAGAAACTAACACTATTTCTGATTGGGCAAAAGCCTCCACATGATAATCCGGGAAAAAGTCATATCGGACTCCCGAATGTCATATTGGACTCCCAAGTGTGCAATATGACTTTTTTATCGGGACTCTGTGACATCACAATTAACTATTTTGAAATGAATCAGTGAAATTGTGATACACACGCAACACTGGTGGATTTAGCAGACGTTTCACTTGCGCATTGAGTTTTTTTTTCATTTCCGTGTTTGCTGTTCCAAATCATGCTTTATGATGATCAAATACAGGCTTTTATAGAGAATTAAGGGCCGACAAATACTAAAAATAACCACTAAAGTTTTATTCCCAAAATTTGGATAAACATACAGATGGATAATAAAAATGTCATTATACAATGTTGCGTACAGTATGAGTTTTTCTTGTACTTGTCCAGGTTGTGGTGAAGTCATATTGGACTCGATCGACACTACTTGTCTCATCCAATATGACTTTTCACCACAACCTGGACTTGTACAAGAAAAACACATACTGTACACAACATTGTATAATAACTTTATAACATTAACTTGCATACTAACATTGAACAACCAAGTGGATAACCTCTTGTTATTTGGCAAGTATTCTGTAAAAGGGTTATTATTATAACTTTTTGGTCACAGATGAGTCGCATCTTGGTGAAGATCATAACAAAATCGTATTTCTTTTGCTATAAGTATTATAATAGATGTTCAAACACTTTATTTGCCTTTAAATTTAAAGATGGTCTATCTCTTCCGGGTCACAATAACAATATAATTTTTATAAATCTGGATTTTAAGACTACAAATAGCTATTTTGTGAATAAAATCCCATTAACCCTTTGCCCAACAAACCGGCCAAAAAAAGCTTCAACAGCCTAAAATATCTTCGGTCTGTCTCAATAGAACCATACAAATATGGATATCATTGGAACCGGCTCCTTGACCACATTGTGATAGTTACAGTTATGCCCTGTGCCAATGCATTCTCTTATATATGCGAGTCGACCATAGCTTCCTGAAGGGTTTTCCAAAATATCAGGAAGCTCCAGTAATGAAATCACGAAAGGGTTAACAACTCTCCATTAACCCTTTACCCAACAGAAGGGCCCTGTGCCAATGCATTCTCTTATATATGCAAGTCGACCATAGGTCGCCTCGCATATATAAGAGAATGCATTGGCCTAAAAAAAAATCTTTTTTTACCATTTTTTCTTACATTCTTTAACAATTTTATAATTTTTAATGTGTTAAGCCAATGCATTCTCTTATATATGCGAGGCGACCTATGGTCGACTCGCATATATAAGAGAATGCATTGGCACAGGGCCCTTCTGTTGGGTAAAGGGTTAAAACTGAAGATTGTGTATAAAGGCATAATAAAGTGGTCCATAGATTGTCTCAATGGTGAAATCATTTTCATTAGTTTTCATTGATGTTAGCAGAATGCTACATTCTTCCAGTTGGCAAAGTGCCTGAATACTAACTTATCAGTTTCACTCACCCAAACAAGTCCATAATGTGTCTTTAAAGACCATCGTATGGTAAATTCACAGCGAGCAGAATGTATAACTGTTTGTTATTTGGCTGTGCATCTGTGTTTTTTTAATTACCCCAGTCCAATAATCTATATATGGTATCGAATGGATATGATTGACATGACTTCAAAGAAGCGACCATGCAGGCTGTTGACTTCAGAAAAATCACCATATATCAGGCTGGCATTTTTCAAAATGATGTGTTTGCCTGGTTTGTGCTTAGGTAACCCATAGGTTCATTGATGCATCAGATATTAAAAGTGCACTCATTTTACGTATGTAGCAGGGACCCATCCATAAGTTACATGGCAATTTGTAGTATGGTAACAAATTGAGTTTGATAGTTAATTTATGTGTATTTAGAATTCGTCAAATATATCAGATGCAGATTTTGGTACATGGTACTATGTTTTTAAATTCATAGAAAATGATTTCCGACATATTCTTTTTCTTGGCACCATAATACACCATATATATTCCTTTGGCGACAGAATTTCAAGTGAAAAAAAAGATGGCATCTATCAACCCCATATGAATCCACATCCCCCTGGTGCTTTCAATTTGGAGTCTGTGTCAATCAAGGTGAATCTAATATCCCCTCATCTCCGGTTTGTATATCTCCATTCTCATTGGTTGATCTACATGGGGTAGGAACTGCTCCGCGAGGCTGATACCTCTTCCGATCTTCAGTCCAGTTCTTATCCGATCTGGTCAAGGTCACTGGGGATTTTCCCATGGTAAATAACGCAAGTTTTACGCAACAGAGATATATATGCAGTTCATTTGTTGTATATACCTTGCCAGCTACCTTAACTATCAAGACATACTAGTTGGAAATTGTTAAGTAAATGTGGAATAGTAGAATTTATCCATTTTAAGAAACGTTCCAGTTCACTGGTGATGGTCCCAGTTCACAATTGATAAGATCCGTTCACCACCCGAACATCTATGCAACAGATTTTTGGTAAAATAAGTGTGCACATATGTTTGAACTAAAACTTCACACTAGACTCACTTTTGTTTTAATTTAATCGCTAATGGTTATTGCGATACGGTAGTTTGGTACATGGTGTAAAGCATGTCTGTTTTGGACCAAGTACAAAAAATTCGCAAGTGTACTGGACACGGATCGATAGTGAACTGGACCGAAAATCACAAGAGGATCTTTTCTCATGGAGCAGTTCCTACCCCGTGATCTAGTAGCCAGCATAGTAATATAAAGTTATTATACAATGTTGTGTACAGTATGTGTTTTTCTTGTACGAGTCCAGGTTGTGGTGAAAAGTCATATTGGACGAGACACGCCAGTGTCGAGTCCAATATGACTTTTCACCACATCCTGGACGAGTACAAGAAAAACTCATACTGTACACAACATTGTATAATGATATTTTTATTATCCATCTGTATGTTTATCCAAATTTGGGAAATAAAACTTTTGTGGTTATTTTGGTTATTTGTCGGCACTTAATTCTCTACAAAAGCCTGTATTTTGATCATCAGAAAGCATGATTTGGAAAACTAAACACATAAGTGAGAAAAAACTCTAATGTGGAAGTGAAACATCTGCTAAAATCCATCAATGTTGCGCGCGCATCACAATTTCACCGATTCATTTCGCAATAGAGTTAATTCGTGACGTCACAGAGTCCAATATGAAAAGTCATATTGTACAGTCGGGAGTCCAATATGACATTCGGGAGTCCAATATGAATTTTTCCAGGACTATCACGTGGCGGCTTTTGCCCAATCGGAAATGGTGTTTAATAGATAAGGGATGGATAATAATATAAGTTACAGGGCAATTTGCAGATGGATACGGTTTCATGTGAGGTGAAGCAAGATTGATATCCTGAGTATCACATGACATGTAACCCGGCGACTAATCATCCCGTAACATTTTTATCAAGCTTTCCAGGTGAGAATTTAAATTTCCATTACGAGGTTCATGAATTACGAGGTTCATCAATTTCCTGTACAAGACAAAAATGTAATGTAAGTTATGTAACGTCTGTTATGTCACAGTGATGCATGATGGACATGGAACATCAATGCAGTCAGTCAATGACTCATCACCAGAAATGTGATAACATATAGTTTGATAGTTAATTATGTGTCTTTAAAATGTAAATATCACATGCAGGTTTTGGTACACAACACTGGATTTCGATGGCATCTCCCTTTTAACCATGATGTTGAAGATGTTTGGATTGGAACATCATTCCAATCATTCCATGGGAATATCCTTCATGTAAGAATACACAAAACCACACACCCCATCCATTCTCCATATAGGTTAGGGTTAGAGGTGTATTCTTACACAAAGCACATTACATTCCTGCATTAAT
The DNA here is from genome assembly GCA_032622095.1 of Siphonodentalium dalli. Taxonomy (NCBI): domain Eukaryota; kingdom Metazoa; phylum Mollusca; class Scaphopoda; order Gadilida; family Siphonodentaliidae; genus Siphonodentalium; species Siphonodentalium dalli. The sequence goes on along the minus strand of CP136069.1, from coordinate 139,306,213 downwards.
CAAAAGATAATAAGTCAAATTGGTGTGCAAAAAGGGAACATGGTCTCCAGATTGTGAATAATAATTGCCTGTACCGATAATCCTTATGTTCAGCCTTTGTATTTATTTGTATAAATAAACAACAAACATGTATATGTTGTTTGTAAATAAACTTTACTTATCTATACCAATGGTTTGTCAATTTATTCATTTTATGATATACTGTAACAAAGATATATTTGACTGAATTTATATAATAAAAGCATCTAAAATTAGTCATAATATAAAAAATAATAAAAGGTCGCAGACCACATGTCCCCCGACTCGAGTGGTAAACTTCATGATTGGATTGGTTAGAAGGATACTATTTGCAACAATGTTATACAGTATATAGATGTTGCAAATCACCAATGTGTTTATAGCAACAATATCACATCAGTACTGGAACAATCTTGTAATAACCATGGCAAAATTTCTTGGACAAAACAACCCGATGAACAAACGCATGCAAACGCGAAAAAATGATATTTTTGTATTAGCTATATAGATATTGCAAATCACCAACATGTTAGGAACAATATCCCAGAGTTTCAAATCTCTACATTTAAAACTGTAGGAGGAGTTGATTACACCATGAAGGTATCCAATCTCATCCAAAAGGCAAAAATGTTCCAAATTTTCTAAGTCGAAAACCCCCCAAAAATATGGAAAAAATGATATTTTTGATTAGCTATATAGATGTTGCAAATCACCAACATGTTAGGAACAATATCCCAGAGTTTAAAATCTCTGGATTTAAAACTGTAGGAGGAGTTGATTACACCTTGAAGGTACCCAATCTCATCCAAAAGGCAAAAATGTTCCAAATTTTCTAAGTCAAAAACCCCCCGAAAATATGGAAAAAATGATATTTTTTATTAGCTATATAGATGTTGCAAATCACCAACATGTTAGGAACAATATCCCAGAGTTTCAAATCTCTACATTTAAAACTGTAGGAGGAGTTGATTACACCATGAAGGTACCCAATCTCATCCAAAAGGCAAAACTTTTCAAAATTTTCTAAGTCGAAAACCCCCCCAAAATATGGAAAAAAAAATATTTTTGATTAGCTATATAGATGTTGCAAATCACCAACATGTTAGGAACAATATCCCAGAGTTTCAAATCTCTACATTTAAAACTGTAGGAGGAGTTGATTACACCATGAAGGTACCCAATCTCGGACGGATGCACGGACGGACGAGGGTCATTTCTATAGTCCTCCGACGGAAACGTCGGGGGACAAAAATATATAAATAATTGACAGATCTCATTACCTACCTACCTTAACCCTTTCTATACAGTAATGCCCTAAATAATCGACTCCTTAACCACATGCGTAACTTTTCAGGATTTAGTCGAAATATGGCTTGTTGCCATTCATTGGAAAGCTCTCAGTGAGTATTACTAGTAGTAGTAACATATTTATTGTGCCATGAATATAATGGATTAAATTACAAATTAGATATATTTATACATGTGATGTGGCAACAGGGGATTGGAGTACAAGTTATGCTCTCAGTGAGTGACTAAATCCTGAAAAGTTACCCATAATTCTGCTGTGGTTAAGCAGTCGATTATGTAGGGCATTACTGTACTTTATGGATTCTTCTCCCATTCAGTTAAAGAAGTATACATTGAGGTAATAAAAGCAGAAAAACAGATAATACCGTACAAGAGAAGAATGATTCATGGTCATTCTGTTGAACTTATTATCTGAACACTTCCTAAGAATCTATTTGTCAATAAGTATTTAGTATAGAAAGGGTTAATATTTAGTTTGGTCCCCTTAATTTTATTCTCATAATTTCGGTGTTAATGTTTTTCTCATGGCTAAGTTGAATTATATTGCCATTGCCCCCCCCCCCCCCCCAAATATATATCTATAAAAACATCACCACTAAGAATAACATGGAGAAATAAATAAAACATTTTTCTTATATTCATTATTGATAGCTCTCCAATGACAAAATTTCGCGTGTTGAAATCATTGTTATGTAAACAAAACTGTTACAGTAATTTGTCAACAAACAGCTAACAGTGTAGTAAATTCAAATATTTTAGTCTGAATATGATTTTCAGAATATTGTTCAATGCTTAGACCTTCTCCAATGTTAACCCTTTACCCAACAAATCGGCCAAATAAAGCTTCAACAGCCTAAAATATCTTCGGTCTGTCTCAATAAAACCATACAAATATGGATATCATTGGAACCGGCTCCTTGACCACATTGTGATAGATACAGTTATGCCCTGTGCCAATGCATTCTCTTATATATGCGAGTCGACCATAGGTCGCCTCGCATATATAAGAGAATGCATTGGCCTAAAAAAAAAAATTTTTAACACTTTTTACCATTTTTTCTTACATTCTTTAACAATTTTATAATTTTTAATGTGTTAAGCCAATGCATTCTCTTATATATGTGAGGCGACCTATGGTCGACTCGCATATATAAGAGAATGCATTGGCACAGGGCCCTTCTGTTGGGTAAAGGGTTTACCTTGGTGTCTTATATTGTATTTATTGGACTAATTGAACTTTTATCGGTAATTCCACTGTAACAGTAATGTTTACAAAACAACGGTTTTAACACGAGAAATCCCATTGATGGAGAGTTGTTAACCCTTTCGTGATTTCATTACTGGAGCTTCCTGATATTTTGGAAAACCCTTCAGGAAGCTTCAGTCATGAAAGAGTTAAGTGAAATATGTGTACACGAGATGTTTCTCTTGCGTGTGTGGTAATGATAGTTGAAACGTGCCTTCAAAAGGAGTTCCAACAACAACATTTCTTCAAAATACGCTTTAATTATCAGAATCGATTAATTGCACCACGGTGACCGTGGTTAGCATTATTTTGTTGCAATTAATCAATTCTGATTCTGGCACGGTCTAAAACGTGTTATTTATCAACATTTTTTTCAACGAAATATGGCCGTATCAACACTTAAATATCACAAAATTTGGCCGTATTACCACTTGATTTTAGAGTTATCCATCTTCATCCGCAATTTTGTCCGAGAAAGTCTGTTTGATGGCTCTTTTCTGGGCCACAAATAATTGCAATCTCGAGAAATAACAAACTTCAAAATTCGATCTCTGAGCTTAGATGGGTGGGTTCCTGGACTCGAATCAAAATATTTTTAACCCCGAAACCAAAGAAATAATAATTTGGGAGCGTTAATTAGGATAATGCATATTTAAGTGCTGCCAGGAATAGAAAGAGAGCATCTTTAAACTAATCATCAATTAGTATTTAGTATAGAAATGGTTAATATCTATGGAGTAGGGACCTGCGAATATTCAAGATTCGATTTGATGTCGATATCGGGAACCCGATTCTAGATCGACACCAAATCGGTCCGCTGAATCGGATATTTTCTAATCAGTGTTACTTTGGTGTAGTCTCGCTTTTTGCGTCTAAATAACAAATGACCTGAACTCACAACAATTGAAGCACAAGTTAGCCAACGTAGGTAATTGTGAATGTATGCCGTTCAGAATAGACATGCATTATGCAAATTTATATGAGCTTCGATCGCAACCCGTGATGGACCAATCACCGCATATATTTGTAATCTGCATCGACACTATGTGTCTGTTTTTTGGGACCCCCTCCATGAAGACAACTATCGTGAATATGTGATGTAGTTATTTGAACTATTGTGGGGTGAACAGTTTAACAGATAACAACCATTGGTATCGGACTACAACAATTATATAGCTGAACAGTGTACCCATGTCCACTTGTGTCAAATCTTTATTATCTTTATTAAATAATGTAGACAAGTGACTTCCATTGCATGGGGTTTGTGATACGCTGATTGAACTGTCTTTAAGTATCTTACTGTCACTTCTTGTGTCATGTGACTTCCATTCTATGGGGTTTGTTATACGCTGTTTGAACCTTCTTTGAGTGTCTTACTGTCACTTCTTGTGTCATGTTCGCCATGACATTGTGTCAGATAGAAATTCAATGCAACAAATCCCAAATCCTCCATGAGACTGAGAGTAACGTAAATTGCCTATGTCATGATTTTCCTTAAAAAAAAAACACAAGTTCCAACGGATGTTTAAGGATATTAACATTGTTATATAGTATCTAGTGAATTTTGCAGTTTTTTTTGTCATGAGACACCAAAATAAACAATGGAAAACAATGTCAATCACTAGCTGATTCGAATCAAGATTCGATTCGATGTCGATATCAGGAAGGAGATTCGATATCGAGATTCGATTCAATGCAAAATCCCTGACTCGCAGATCCCTACTATGGAGCTAATCTTGTGTTATACCAATATTACCAAAGTGCGCGTTATTATGTTTAATTATATGATCATAAGTTTCTTTCCCCAATTCCTATGTTAAAATGTAACGAAAAAATTGAGATACCTAACGATGTTCACCTCATTAATGAAACAACAGGTTAATATCAGTTCTGAGTGACGTCAGAAACTTCAGGGGTTAACATAACTTATTATCAGACCTGAAAATTGATCAGGTTTTCCAGCGACGTTCAACGTCACGTCCAATCAAAGCGCGTTTCATATAATAAAACAGTTATCACATTGTTTCTTGGTTGACACGAGGCATTGTCAGCCCTCGGAAGCCAATATTCACCTCGGCCTACGGCCTTGGTGAATATTGACTTCATCGGGTTGACAATTCCTCGTGTCAACCTCGAAACAATGCGATAACTGTATAATGTTATGAAATATGCTGCAATATCAGTATTTAGTATAAGTAGAAATGGTTCAAATCTATGGAGCTAATCTTGTGTTATACCAATAATACCAAAGTGTGCGTTGTTACATTAAGTTATGCAATATGCTGACTAGTATAGATAGTTATAGATCAGATTTATGGAGGTAGAGATTCAGTATGAGTGCTCATTGCTTCCAATGTGCTTGCTTCAGTGAGCGTGAACAAATTCTCATTTCTTTTTGGGATGGGTTATTAATTGTGTTATGAGAGGGATTGCCATAAGGAGAGAATGAAAGCCAAAGACTCAAAATGCTAACCTTATAACAACCACTTGAGTGGGATATTCGCTAAGCTGTCCTGATAAAAGCTTGTATGAACGGTCATTGCAGTTGTTCATTTTGTGATTGACAATTGTATGTAACAGGCTGAATCTATGTTTACACTCAGGCCTCAAAATATGTTGCCAGACATTTGCAGAATGAGGTCCCTAGCAGACAAATTTGGTGAGTTTAACCCTTTACCCAACAGAACGGCCCTGTGCCAATGCATTCTCTTATATATGCGAGTCGACCATAGGTCGCCTCGCATATATAAGAGAATGCATTGGCTTAACACATTAAAAATTATAAAATTGTTAAAGAATGTAAGAAAAAATGGTAAAAAGTGTTAAAAAAAGATATTTTTTAGGCCAATGCATTCTCTTATATATGCGAGGCGACCTATGGTCGACTCGCATATATAAGAGAATGCATTGGCACAGGGCATAACTGTAACTATCACAATGTGGTCAAGGAGCCGGTTCCAATGATATCCATATTTGTATGGTTCTATTGAGACAGACCGAAGATATTTTAGGCTGTTGAAGCTTTATTTGGCTGGTTTTGGCCGGTTTGTTGGGTAAAGGGTTAACCCACTGTGCCTCATTCTGCAAATGTCCAGCACCATATTTTGAGGCATTACACTTACAATAAAGAGTATCTAATCTAGCGTGCCCTTATAACCAAGAGCGTTAAGAGTTCAGCATTGATTTATAATGGACATTTAGCATTTTGAAGTGGACAACAAGATCATCGCAAAATATGCCCATGGTTATTTCAACAAAGGGCCATATCGGGAACTGGCCAGATTCCCCAGAATTCGAACTTGACCTGTATTTTGGGCTAGTAAACTCACATACCAAATTTTATATTATTTGGAGCTCTTCCCATTGACACTCATTTTTTTTTAAAACAATTTTGACATTACAACATTCCGTAATTCCAAATGTTGCACCTCTGGGGATGTAAATTGCTTCCAGGAAGAATCATGATCGCCCTATCTCGATCTTCTAAAAACTATAAACGGCTTGGGACCAGTATAACAGAGAGAATATGGCCGTATCAACACTTAAATATCACAAAATTTGGCCGTATTACCACTTGATTTTAGAGTTATCCATCTTCATCCGCAATTTTGTCCGAGAAAGTCTGTTTGATGGCTCTTTTCTGGGCCACAAATAATTGCAATCTCGAGAAATAACAAACTTCAAAATTCGATCTCTGAGCTTAGATGGGTGGGTTCCTGGACTCGAATCAAAATATTTTTAACCCCGAAACCAAAGAAATAATAATTTGGGAGCGTTAATTAGGATAATGCATATTTAAGTGCTGCCAGGAATAGAAAGAGAGCATCTTTAAACTAATCATCAATTAGTATTTAGTATAGAAATGGTTAATATCTATGGAGTAGGGACCTGCGAATATTCAAGATTCGATTTGATGTCGATATCGGGAACCCGATTCTAGATCGACACCAAATCGGTCCGCTGAATCGGATATTTTCTAATCAGTGTTACTTTGGTGTAGTCTCGCTTTTTGCGTCTAAATAACAAATGACCTGAACTCACAACAATTGAAGCACAAGTTAGCCAACGTAGGTAATTGTGAATGTATGCCGTTCAGAATAGACATGCATTATGCAAATTTATATGAGCTTCGATCGCAACCCGTGATGGACCAATCACCGCATATATTTGTAATCTGCATCGACACTATGTGTCTGTTTTTTGGGACCCCCTCCATGAAGACAACTATCGTGAATATGTGATGTAGTTATTTGAACTATTGTGGGGTGAACAGTTTAACAGATAACAACCATTGGTATCGGACTACAACAATTATATAGCTGAACAGTGTACCCATGTCCACTTGTGTCAAATCTTTATTATCTTTATTAAATAATGTAGACAAGTGACTTCCATTGCATGGGGTTTGTGATACGCTGATTGAACTGTCTTTAAGTATCTTACTGTCACTTCTTGTGTCATGTGACTTCCATTCTATGGGGTTTGTTATACGCTGTTTGAACCTTCTTTGAGTGTCTTACTGTCACTTCTTGTGTCATGTTCGCCATGACATTGTGTCAGATAGAAATTCAATGCAACAAATCCCAAATCCTCCATGAGACTGAGAGTAACGTAAATTGCCTATGTCATGATTTTCCTTAAAAAAAAAACACAAGTTCCAACGGATGTTTAAGGATATTAACATTGTTATATAGTATCTAGTGAATTTTGCAGTTTTTTTTGTCATGAGACACCAAAATAAACAATGGAAAACAATGTCAATCACTAGCTGATTCGAATCAAGATTCGATTCGATGTCGATATCAGGAAGGAGATTCGATATCGAGATTCGATTCAATGCAAAATCCCTGACTCGCAGATCCCTACTATGGAGCTAATCTTGTGTTATACCAATATTACCAAAGTGCGCGTTATTATGTTTAATTATATGATCATAAGTTTCTTTCCCCAATTCCTATGTTAAAATGTAACGAAAAAATTGAGATACCTAACGATGTTCACCTCATTAATGAAACAACAGGTTAATATCAGTTCTGAGTGACGTCAGAAACTTCAGGGGTTAACATAACTTATTATCAGACCTGAAAATTGATCAGGTTTTCCAGCGACGTTCAACGTCACGTCCAATCAAAGCGCGTTTCATATAATAAAACAGTTATCACATTGTTTCTTGGTTGACACGAGGCATTGTCAGCCCTCGGAAGCCAATATTCACCTCGGCCTACGGCCTTGGTGAATATTGACTTCATCGGGTTGACAATTCCTCGTGTCAACCTCGAAACAATGCGATAACTGTATAATGTTATGAAATATGCTGCAATATCAGTATTTAGTATAAGTAGAAATGGTTCAAATCTATGGAGCTAATCTTGTGTTATACCAATAATACCAAAGTGTGCGTTGTTACATTAAGTTATGCAATATGCTGACTAGTATAGATAGTTATAGATCAGATTTATGGAGGTAGAGATTCAGTATGAGTGCTCATTGCTTCCAATGTGCTTGCTTCAGTGAGCGTGAACAAATTCTCATTTCTTTTTGGGATGGGTTATTAATTGTGTTATGAGAGGGATTGCCATAAGGAGAGAATGAAAGCCAAAGACTCAAAATGCTAACCTTATAACAACCACTTGAGTGGGATATTCGCTAAGCTGTCCTGATAAAAGCTTGTATGAACGGTCATTGCAGTTGTTCATTTTGTGATTGACAATTGTATGTAACAGGCTGAATCTATGTTTACACTCAGGCCTCAAAATATGTTGCCAGACATTTGCAGAATGAGGTCCCTAGCAGACAAATTTGGTGAGTTTAACCCTTTACCCAACAGAACGGCCCTGTGCCAATGCATTCTCTTATATATGCGAGTCGACCATAGGTCGCCTCGCATATATAAGAGAATGCATTGGCTTAACACATTAAAAATTATAAAATTGTTAAAGAATGTAAGAAAAAATGGTAAAAAGTGTTAAAAAAAGATATTTTTTAGGCCAATGCATTCTCTTATATATGCGAGGCGACCTATGGTCGACTTGCATATATAAGAGAATGCATTGGCACAGGGCATAACTGTAACTATCACAATGTGGTCAAGGAGCCGGTTCCAATGATATCCATATTTGTATGGTTCTATTGAGACAGACCGAAGATATTTTAGGCTGTTGAAGCTTTATTTGGCTGGTTTTGGCCGGTTTGTTGGGTAAAGGGTTAACCCACTGTGCCTCATTCTGCAAATGTCCAGCACCATATTTTGAGGCATTACACTTACAATAAAGAGTATCTAATCTAGCGTGCCCTTATAACCAAGAGCGTTAAGAGTTCAGCATTGATTTATAATGGACATTTAGCATTTTGAAGTGGACAACAAGATCATCGCAAAATATGCCCATGGTTATTTCAACAAAGGGCCATATCGGGAACTGGCCAGATTCCCCAGAATTCGAACTTGACCTGTATTTTGGGCTAGTAAACTCACATACCAAATTTTATATTATTTGGAGCTCTTCCCATTGACACTCATTTTTTTTTAAAACAATTTTGACATTACAACATTCCGTAATTCCAAATGTTGCACCTCTGGGGATGTAAATTGCTTCCAGGAAGAATCATGATCGCCCTATCTCGATCTTCTAAAAACTATAAACGGCTTGGGACCAGTATAACAGAGAGAACTTCTAACTTCAGGCTCTTCACACTACCAATGGGCAGATGATGCATGTGATTGCCAGCACCTGAAGTTTGAAGTTATAATTAAAGGTACTCAATCCGATTCGACGGTCCCCATATCATCAGATTCCAACAAAAACAACATTTCTTGAAATGCCACTTCAGTTATCAGAATCGATTAAGTACCCAAAAATAATGCTAACCACAGTCAACTCGAGTATAAAATTGTCCAAAACCTGTTATTTATAAATTTTTTGTTCAACGAAATTTTGCCGGTTTGTCAAATATCTGACACCAAAAAGCCACTGGATTTTAGAGTTATCGATCTTCATCCGCAATTTGGTCAGAGAACTTCTTCTCGTCGATTGTTTACTGGGCCACTTAAAATTAAAAAAATAGATTTCAAACATCGATATCTGATCACTCTGAGATTTGATTGGTGGGTTCCTCGACTCGAATCAAATATTTTTACCCCCAAAGCAAGGAAATAGTAATTTGCGAGCTTTATTCGGATTGAGTACCTCAATCTATCTCCCTCTTTACTAAGAATATCCAGGGATTTCGATAGCCGAACGGTTATGGCGGTGGACTTGTAATGCTGTCAACACAGCATTGTGAGTCCGCGTCCAGCTGCTGGATATTGAGTCTCCCACATTAGTGGCTTGGTCGGATTATACAATTTGTAATTTCAGTGTCATACGCTGTTTAAATGTTGCGCCAAGTTGTTACCCTTGAGGAAGGTCACTCATACTGTGACTGCTTCGTCATACCTAGACACGAAATAGGTACTGGCGTGTTGGGCAAGCATAAGTGCGTGTGGATCGAGGTGTTAGTTTGTGCATATGATGTCTCACCACTCTAGTGAGGTGCCTGTAAAATGGCAGCACGCATTAGATTCAGCATTGCTCAACAATTGGGGTAATAATGTGTTAAAAGCGCTTAGAGACTTAGATTAAGTGCTATATAAAAACTATGAATTAGTAATTATAATTCAACGATAAATATATTTACAACAATGGATGCATATGACAATGGTAGATAAATATGATATGATTGTTCTCATCAGTGTCAGAAATTTGAGATCAGAAATGTGAGTCTCCCATAGGGAGCCTCACATACATGAGAGAATGCACTGGCTTACAAGGTCAATGTAAATATTGTTGGGCCAATATAAAAAAATTGCTTGATTTACATCCCCTCCCGATCCTCCTCAATTTTTTTTTTATTTGCATATCTTTTATGCACATTTTTTTCTCATTCCTTAAACCCTGGAACTGTGCTGGTGCAGCATTAAAGATACTGTGCCAGTGCATTCTCTTATATATGCAAGTCTCCCATACCAAGATACCAATAGTCTCCATAGGGAGACTCGCATATATACCCATACCAAGATACCAATAGTCTCCATAAGGGAGACTCGCATATATAAGAGAATGCACTTGCTCTCAAGATAAATATTGTCAGGCCAATGCATTTCTCTTATATATGCGAGGCGCCCTACGGGTGACTCACATATATAAGAGAATGCATTGGCACAGGATTTTCGCAAAAAAATCATGAAAGTGATAATCATCAAATTACATTTCAATGACCCATTAACCATGAGTCTATTTTGATAAAATTGGACAATCTAAATCACCTTGAAATATATAAGATATGATACTGCTTTAATAACTAGAACTGTCCATGACCATTTATGTTAGGAAGAATAAAATATAAAAATTAAATTAGCCCTCATGCCCCATTTTTCTTTAAAGACATATTATGGACTTGTTTGAGTGCGTGAAACTGATAAGTTAGTACCCAGGTGCTATGTCAACCTGGTTAGTATAGCATTCTACTAGCATCGCTGAAAATGTCATAGAAATCGACTATACCACTCCATAGTAAACATCATCTTAACTACACTCAATTGTAAATATTTACATCTAGATTCGGGCGCAACTATCTGCGATAAACTAACACAAATGATTTCGTCATCGAGAGCCATTGCATTTAATTATTATATAAGAATTTAAAAACAAACTGGATAAAACCTTAGGGGCATGTTATAACTCAAAACTATCACCAAGTATTCATAGTAATAATTTTGATGCCCATGAAAAACGTAAGATTCCCTAGCACTAAACCTACAAAATCAGTCTGTTAAAGAATATAAGACAAAATTATTAAAATTGTAAAAAATTGTAAAAAATAATAACAAATGATGAAAAGTTGTTAGGCCAATGCATTCTCTTATATATATAAGAGAATGCATTGGCACAGGGTATATGGGTTGATACAAAAATCGGACCTGGCACTCAAAGGGTTAATTATACATATTGTTTCCTAACAACAGTTATGATGAGCACATGTATTGTAAATACATATCTTTATAAGATGATTGCTGTTATCACAAATTGTTTTTGTTTTCATTGTTTCCATCATTAACTGGAGGTAGATCTGGACATTGTATGTGGAGGTCAGTGTCTACACTCTCCTGCTTCATCAATGCTGGAAATACATAGACACATGTTGTATTTATGCTGACATAATTATGGTAAGAAGAAAATACAACATACAATAATGCCCTAAATAATGGACTCCTTAACCACAGAAGAATTATGGGTAATTTTTCAGGATTTAATCGGAAATATGGCTTGTTGCCATTCATCGGAACGGAAAGCTCTCAGTGAGAGCTTTCCGATGAATGGCAACGAGCCATATTTCCGACTAAATCCTGAAAAATTACCCATAATTCTGCTGCAGTTAAGGAGTCAATTATTTAGGGCATTACTGTATCTTTATGTGGAGTATTGCTTCTCTCTTGAATATATTATATCATTGTTTTCATCATAAACTGGAGGGAAAGCTGGACATTGAATGTGGAGGTCAGTGTCTACGCTCCTGGTTCATCATTGCTGAAAATAAATAGACAAAAGGTGGTATTTATCACAATTATTCCCCTAAACCTGGTCTCATATTTTTTAGTAAGACACACGTGTAATATTGGTACGCGTTGGCGCTGTGACATAAGAGCTTAGCACAGTGATATCGATCAATGCTATTATTATGTTAATTAGAATATAATTATGATATTCAATTTTTATTGGGTTATATAGTGTTGAATGTGAGATAAGCATGGGTGATAAGGGTGGGTGATAAGGGTGGGTGATAAGCATGGGTGATAAGGGTGCATGGTTGATCAATTTTTTCAACACGAAAAGACACATTTAAAATGAAGCTATATTTTTTCTTGAAGGTGTCTTTACTTCCTCTTTTGTTGTGATAAAGAAATCAATATTAATTATTTTCTAACCCCTGCCATTTTGAGATAATATTTCCTTGCTAAAATGTGATAAAAAGGATCTCAAATTTGTCGCAATTCTATATGAAATTTATTAACCTCGTCCATAGGGCCCTGCGATTGGGGCATCATTAAATCAATTTGATTTTCGATTCGATTTGGATATATAATCGCGATTTGATTCGATTCAGCAAAAGTTCGACCATTTACACGAACAATGGGTGAAAAATCAAGGTAAAAATTTTTAACGAGGTCCGCATAACTTATCTGACTCGTATTTGAATGTCCCGACATCTGTTCTTGACAAAATACAGATGCAATTTGTCATTGGAGATGCTATGTGAATAATTTAGATAACTTGAACTATCGGATTTGCGCACAATCGGTGAGTCCAATCTCGCCAAGAAGATTTCAAATACGCATGCGCAGATGCGCTATTTGATTTTACGCTACCATGCAGTCACTTTTATCTGTTCTTCATGCAATAATCGAGGAATTTGAATAACTGATTAATGATTATCACTAATTATCAGAACATTGCATTGGCAATGATACATTTGCATGGTATATTGATAAAATGCATGTGAGAGACAGTCATATTGCAGTGTTTGTCTTACTCGTCCAGTCACCCACGACCCACCCTGATATTAGTAGAATAAAATAAATTATATACTAAGTACATGTCTAATTATTAACAAAAGTCACAACTCATCAGAAGTTTGATGATTCAATTGATAATATAAATTGTCATAATAACTAAAGTCGATCGCTATACATCTTCCGATGCATGCAAACTAAAACTGTGGAATGTCATTCACTAATGTCACATGAATGGCTATATCATGAAGGTTATTTCCCTATAACTGGTTTCCCCACTAGCAGATGTAAATAGAACTGACGTCACGGCTAAGATGATCTAAAATACGGACCGCTTGTAAATATAGAACCACTGGGTAATTTACGGACTAAATTCCCATGTGCACTGCATATTATGAAGCTAAGCTTTTAAATATAACCCGGTCTTCCTAATAAGCTACTGCTAGCTAGGGGAGAGCACTTGCCCCATGGTCAGTCCGGGATATAAAGTCTAGGCCTCACAAGGCACATATAGAAAACACACAAACAATACTTCACATGATAATCCTTTATATATCTACATTATATATATATATATGTATAGAATGGAGCATAATAAACAGAAGCATCACATCTCACATAATTGTATAAAATCCCCTGAGGAATCAACCATCCATTTGTTAAAATAGTCAACTGCCGTCCAAGACAGATTGTAAGGAACTGGGCCGGGAGATTATTCTGGGTGCCAGATCTTGGTTCGAGAGCAAAGCTAGGCACTAGATCTTAAAGAGAGATAACAGACAGAATCTGGTGCAAGTGGTTTAGATTGGGCTAAATGGGAAAGTGGCGGGAAATCCAAGTATTATACTTTACTGTTGCCATGCAGTATTATTTATTTGGTTGGGCTAGCTTTATTTATATGAGGTGATGTAATTAGATCAGCTCAAACTGTGGCACAATGCTTACAGACAATTCTGCTTACACACACACTATTGGCTTCTGCAGACACATATTAGATATTAACACTGCCACCTTCACACACACACACATATATATTATATTTAACACTGCCACATAAATGTCATGCATGTACGTGCATGTATAGAAAGAAGAAGATGGAATGAAGCATACACATGTCTATGTTCCATCATGTCGCGTATTTACTAGTACACCGCAAATGAAAAAAACTAATCCATTTATAATTAATTGTCAAATTCCGCCCATTTTAGCGGATTCCACGTTGCGTTATCGCCATTCTATGATGATGTGCCCGACACCGAATGTTGACAGTATGATGGTCCATACATTTTGACAGGGCAACGTCGGAGTTTATTCAATTATATCATGGGATTTTTTGAGAATTTGATGTGCTAAATGCTTTGGATTATCGGTAAAATGAATCATCTACGCTCGCTACTAGAAACGCGCAATGTACTTAAGATTCTGTGAGATAATGGGATGGAAACTGGCACTCAAAATAGAAAACGATTCGATTCGATTCAGAGGGACGAATCGAAAATCAAATTTCGATTCGATGCATCGCAGGGCCCTACTCGTCCACTAAATTTGATTTGAGCTTCGATAAAGCTTGGCTCGATTCAAATTTAGTGCACTCGGTGTACAAATTTCGTATAGAATTGCGACTCATCAGAGATCCTCTATTGGTGCTCTCCTGGGTTGTCAATGGTGGAAATACATAGACAAAAGGTGTAGTTACATGGACAATTCCTAAGGGAACTACTCATCAATGAGTATTTAGTAAAGAAATGATTAAAGATTGTATTGAAGTTTGATAGCTAGCTTACCTCTGAAATGTCTCATCCTGGTTTCATAGGCTCTATTCAGTATATTAAGTGCATAGGTATAACATTCCCTTTCTAGAACTTTGCATAGGTGACCAAAAGCATTTGGTCCTTTTTGTTTGATAATGTCTATTAGCATGTTGACCTTCAACTGCGAGGTGTGTTGCCGATCAATAACTTCACAGTCTGATAGAGATAAGATGTACTTTGAACGTAGATATGAGTAAGTCCTATCTGCTACAATATGTCTGCAAAGCATGTCCCGATTATCATCCAGTATCTGTCAAATAATAAAAATTATATATCTGATCAGACGCTCCTAATTTCCTAAATTACTATTTCTTTGGCTTCGGGGGTAAAAAATATTTGATTCGAGTCAAGGAACCCACCCATCAAAGCTCAGAGTGATCAGATATTGATTTTTGAAGTTTGTTATTTCTCGAGATGTGTAATTATATGTGGCCCAGAAGCACGTGCTCAAACAGAGGGTCTCGGACAAAATTGTGGATGAAGAATGATAACTCTAAAATCAAGTGGTAATACGGTCAAATCTTTAGCGATAATACGTCCATATTCCGTTGAACAAAATGTTGATAAATAACAAGTTTTGGGAAAATTGATACCATAGTTGACAGTGGTTAGCATTATTCTGTTGCAATAAATCAATTTTAATAACTAAAGCGTACTTTGAAGAAATGTTGTTGTATCTTGATGGTACGGGGACCATCTGATCGGATTGAGTACCTTTAAGATCGAGGTACATAAACGGACATGGCTCATTTGAACCCCAAAATAATGAATATATATTTCGATAAAATTATTTATACATAACTTGGTAAGAGGTATCTCAAAACATACATTCGCAGAAGATTTTCGAACAAATTTGTGGATATATATATATATATATATATAGCTGAAAACACTGATATTTTTCGATAAATATGAGATCGTTTTGTTTGTGTCAGTTGAACATTTTTTATAGTCAGCGGTGCTGAGCGGTGGTGTCAAATTTCAACTGGGAAGAAAATCTCGAGCTGGCGTCATTCTGAAATGTTATGATACTACATCATGTTGCTGATTAAAGCGAAGAGAAAGCAGTTTGTGAAGTTTTTTAATGGTTTCATGTTAAGATAATGCAATATACCTTTTCCGAACATTCCATTTCCGATTCCTGAATTCTGTTGAATACAATTTTTTATGATAAATAATTAAATCACTATAAAATATGCTTAACCCTTTACCCAACAAACCGGCCAAACCCGGCCAAATAAAGCTTCAACAGCCTAAAATATCTTCGGTCTGTCTCAATAGAACCATACAAATATGGATATCATTGGAACCGGCTCCTTGACCACATTGTGGTAGTTACAGTTAGCCCTGTGCCAATGCATTCTCTTATATATGCGAGTCGACCATAGGTCGCCTCGCATATATAAGAGAATGCATTGGCCTAAAAAAATCTTTTTTTAACACTTTTTTCTTACATTCTTTAGCAATTTTATAATTTTTAATGTGTTAAGCCAATGCATTCTCTTATATATGCGAGGCGACCTATGGTCGACTCGCATATATAAGAGAATGCATTGGCACAGGGCCCTTCTGTTGGGTAAAGGGTTAAAGTAAATATTCAGCCATATTGCTGTTCATTGAAACTGATAAATGAGCCATTATTCAAAATCAGGTATTTATACATATTACATGATCCGACCCTTCTTCCATTCAAAATTAAAGATGGATTATTTCTCGTAAATCGATTTATATGGTTTCCGGGGTGTAAAATAATAAATATGAGTCGAAGAAACCTGTACGGAAACTCTTCTATTAATCAAAATTCATT
The DNA here is from genome assembly GCA_032622095.1 of Siphonodentalium dalli. Classification (NCBI taxonomy): domain Eukaryota; kingdom Metazoa; phylum Mollusca; class Scaphopoda; order Gadilida; family Siphonodentaliidae; genus Siphonodentalium; species Siphonodentalium dalli. The sequence goes on along the minus strand of CP136069.1, from coordinate 139,289,477 downwards.
TTATATCAATATCTGGGGGTTCGAAAATTAAGTGGGCCTTTAACTAACCATTTCTATACTAAATAGTAATTGATGAGTAAGCTCCCTTAGAACATATTCAGATAATAAGTTAACCCTTTACCCAACAAACCGGCCAAAACCGGCCAAATAAAGCTGCAACAGCCTAAATTATCTTGGGTCTGTCTCAATAAAACCATACAAATATGGATATCATTGGAACCGGCTCATTGACCACATTGTGATAGTTACAGTTATGCCCTGTGCCAATGCATTCTCTTATATATGCGAGTCGACCATAGGTCGCCTCGCATATATAAGAGAATGCATTGGCCTAAAAAAAATCTTTTTTTAACACTTTTTACCATTTTTTCTTACATTCTATAACAATTTTATAATTTTTAATGTGTTAAGCCAATGCATTCTCTTATATATGCGAGGCGACCTATGGTCGACTCGCATATATAAGAGAATGCATTGGCACATGGCCGTTCTGTTGGGTAAAGGGTTAAACAAACTTCTTAAACGAACCACAGGTCATTTGTTGAACTTATTATCTGAACATTTCCCCACCAATGAATATGAATCATTCTGCTCTTGAAAGTTGAAAGTGACATTAAACCCCAATTAACTAACTTAATAGTCAATAAATTACTAGTAAATTAGTATTTTTACAAGCTAGAACAGCTATAATCCCTCTAAGGCCAAACAAAAAAGGGTTTTGGTTCTCAGGCCCGTCGCATTGAATAAAAAGGGACGCATTAGGCCTTTTTATTGCAATGCCTGATGTTGTTTTTTTTATTTTATAAACATGTCCATAATAGATATGTGTTGAATATTAGTGTGCATTGAGCTCTAACATGTAATGTGTTAAATAGTGACTTGCAGGCTTACAACATGAAGTAGATGACTACAATTTAGAAAATGATTAGCTGATCCTTATGCTCTTCTCACAATTAGTCAATGTGAACTAAATTACACTAATTGTAACTCTATACAATTGAAAGGCACAGGATTAAATTCAGGATCACATATTAGAATGGGGAGGCATCAGTTTTTAGACAACTATAACAGTAGTTAATGTCAGGGGCATTAAAGAATGTTAGGTAATCCCAGTCATACGCTGGTAGTACAACGTCATTTTTATATAAGATTAAATAGGTTTATATGCATAACAGTTCCCTCTACATTACTGGTTATTATTAGACAGAGGAAGGTATCTTTGTCCATGCTTACTATGTGCAGAAAAAAATAAAAAATAAAAATAAAACCCTCCCTCCCTCATTGATTTGAAAAAGAAATTGCCCGAGAACCAAAATTCTTTTTTTGTTTGGCCTAATAACACTGAAATACATTATTTATTCTGAGAACAAGGATATTAGCTGTAGTATATTGGCAGGAGAGAGAAGGGGAAACAAGTGAGTGACACCTTTCAGGGGGAAGAATCCCCCATGTCTGGTGTGGTCTCTGTCACAACTAGGCTGGTCCCTGTGGCCCTCTAGGCTGATCCCTGCTGCCCCCCTATGTACAGGTCCCTGTCACCACTAGGCTGTCACCCCCTATAGGCTGGTCCATGTTGCCCCCTTGGCTGGTCCCTGTTGCCCCCTATAGGCTGGTCCCTGTCGCCCCTATAGGCTAATTCATGTCGCCCCCTATAGGCTGGTCCCTGTTACCCCCTAGGCCAACCCTGTCACCCCATATAGGCTGGTCCCTGTCACCCCCTATAGGCTGGTCCATGTTGCCCCCTAGGCTGGATCCTGTCGCCCCCTAGGCTGGATCCTGTCACCCCCTATAGGCTGGTCCCTGTCGCCCCTATAGGCTAATTCATGTCGCCCCCCTATAGGCTGGTCCCTGTTACCCCCTAGGCCAACCCTGTCACCCCATATAGGCTGGTCCCTGTCACCCCCTATAGGCTGGTCCATGTTGCCCCCTAGGCTGGATCCTGTCACCCCTATAGGCTGGTCCCGGTCGCCCCCTATAGACTAGTCCATGTCACCCCTTAGGCTGGTCCCTGTTGCCCCCTATAGGCTGGTCCATGTCGCCCCCTATAGGCTAGTCCATGTCACCCCTAGGCTGGTCCCTGTCGCCCCCTATAGGCTGGTCCATGTCGCCTCTATAGACTAGTCCATGTCACCCCCTTGGCTGGTCCCTATTGCCCCCTATAGGCTGGTCCATGTCGCCCCCTATAGGCTAGTCCATGTCACCCCCTAGGCTGGTCCCTGTCGCCCCCTATAGGCTGGTCCATGTCGCCCTCTATAGGCTAGTCCATGTCACCCCCTAGGCTGGTCCCTGTCGCCCCCTATAGGCTGGTCCATGTCGCCTCTATAGACTAGTCCATGTCACCCCCTTGGCTGGTCCCTATCGCCCCCTATAGGCTGGTCCCTGTCGCTTCCTATAGGCTGGTCCATGTCGCCCCCTATAGGCTTGACCCTGTTGCCCCCCCCCCCCCCCCCCCTAGGCTGGACCCTGTGTTAATCTGACTTGTATTCATCCTCACCCCAATGATAACATCTGCCATCATATCCTCTGGTGTTATCATCGCCATAGCTGCCTATCATAGCCCAGAGTCCTGAAATTTCAGATTGTATACATTGTGAAGAAGTAAGCACATTTAAGATATAGCAAAGTTTGATGTAATTGGGTAAATTCTAAGTTGAATAAAAGGTCGGTAGACCTCATGTCGCCTCTAAGCGTCAGCTTGATACGACCGTTGTTTGCACATAAAAACCTGTCTTTAGTGGTGGTAAACCTACATACCAAATTTAATTTCATTCAGTACACATTTACTAAAGTTATCATCCGGAAACCTCAAATTGGCAAAAATTCTAAGTAAAAAAGGGACATAACTCTGGTGAAAATTGGCGGGCGGAACCCGAATTCGAACTTGACCTGTGTTTTTCTGGGAGAAAGACACATACCAAATTTGGTTTAAATCTGATTAACTCTACTAAAGTTATCATCCGGACACCAACTTTTGGGGTTTTATATGTCGGGTCGGCGGACAAAAAAGGGCCATAACTCTCGCAAATATTATCGGATTAAACCGAAATTCGAACTTGAGCTGTATTTTTATATAAGTAAACAATCCAAAATCAAGTTATCATCCGGAAACCAAAAAACAGAAGAAAAACTGAATTTTCTAGGTCGAACAAGGGGCATAACTCTGCCAAAAATGGTCGGGCAGAACCCAAGTTAGAACTTGTCCTGTTTTGCTGGGAGAAAGTAATATACCAAATTTGGTTTGAATCCGATTAACTCTACTAAAGTTATCATCCGGAAACCAACTTTCAGGGGTTTTCTAAGTCAAAAAAGGGGCATAACTCTGGTGAAAATTGGCAGACGGAACCAGAATTCGAACTTGACCTGTCTTTTCTGCTAGTAAACCCACATACCAAATTTAATTTAATTTGGTTCACTCTAACTAAAGTTATGATCCGGAAACCTCTGACGCACGGACGGACGGACGGACGTGCTGATTATAATAGTCTTCCGAACCCATTGGGTCGGCGGACAAAAAGGGTTGTAACTTGTGTAAACATAATTTCATGGAACCTATATTAGAACTTGGTTTATATTTTGGCAGAGAAACACACATATCAACTGTGACCTTATAAAAAAAACACTGCGGTAAACCATGGTAAAAACACTCGGGTATTCTGTGGTATTCTACCAGAGTTATTGACAAATTGGAACCAGGTAATTTTACCAGGGTGTTACTCTGGTAAAATTTATCTAGTGAATTGTCACCATATTATACGCACACATGTAGACCCACCCATGTAATTTTGTCTGGTTAAATGTTCCCACCCATGTATTTCACCATGGTATTTTACTGGAATGTAATGATGTAAGTGGTAGTTCTACTATGGTAATTCTACTAGAGTAATTACACCAGTGTAATTTAGCTTGATATTAGGGTAAATTTATCATGGTGCAAGCGAAGTATGCTTTCAGAGGCTTTAACATTTGAGATAACAGATTGTAGGCTATATGAATCACACATGTGATTGCATAAGGTGTTAAACTATGTTTGACTGAGCTGACATATTTTTTACAATATTCTTGCCCCATTCTGTTCACTTTTGAGTATTACACCGGGTACAATTGTTTTTCACTGAATAACTAAAAAATATAATTTTTTTCTCACAGAAAGAGACAGAGAACACCTCAGTTATGTATAATGTCCTATTGTTAAATAGAGAATATCGCTCATGCCCTGTAAAACCAACATGGTTTACCAGGCTCTATTCTGGCCGAACATGGTAAATCAGGTAAACAATGATATACTTTGATAAAAGCCATGTTAAAATGACAGCATACCCTTGTAAATTCCAAGTAAAGGCATGGTGTGCCCAACTTACATTATAATCTGATACATGCTGGTGCATTATCTTTACATACAAACAGTAACAACATTGGAGCCTATATACCTACAGTTTTGAGATTGATTGGACCTTGCAGAGTTGTCAACATTTTGGACTTAAATATACAAAAAACTAACCTAACTAAATTCTTGTCTCTGGTTGAAATACGTTTTGTAGGATTGGTAGTCTGAACTGCTCCTAGGACAAAATACCTGAATTTAGTCTAGAAATAGGACTAAGATTCAGACTACCATTCCCCTTGTAACACTTGTATACTAGTGTTTGGCATTACCTCACCACATTCAAAACCAAAGGATGTGTTATTAGCTGCCACATAACATAAATACTAGGGAAAGTAGAACTCAGTTATTTACAAAATTCGTCTCTGACTGGAGCCAACCCATATAAAAAGCACCATGGTTGTAGTGCCATGTTTTGAACTAACTGACGACTTTTGAAGTTATGCGTTTTTAAAGAGCGTTTTTGTTTCTTGAAAAAATATATATTGACTAAATAACAGATGTATTCAGAAATGAAAAAAATAATACAAACATTTAAAGAGCTTTTTTTTAAAGAGCGTTTTTCCAGAAGTCATTTACTACAGTATGTTCTGATTTACATGGTTTTTTTTACATGTTTCACCAGCATTTTATGAGAGTAAAGCGGGTGCCTTTACTTGGAATTTACAAGGGTCTATGTCTTTTTACATGGGTATACATGGCTTTGACCAGAGTATATCATTGTTAACCTGACTTTACCATGATTTCTTTGGAATTTACAAGGGTGTGTCCACTTTACATGGCTTTTACCAGAGTATACCATTGTAAACCTGACTTTACCGGAGCAGAGCCTCAGGTAAACTATGGTTTACCGGTTTTTTACCAGAGTCATTTTATTGTAAACCACATTTTACCGGAGTAGTCCCTGGTAAACCATGGTTTACCGGGCTTTTACCAGAGTGTTTATTTATGAGGGTGGCTCTGATCAAATAATCCAGACAGGAGTTATCGGCAGTCACCAAAATTGGGCCAATTCAAAGTAAAGAAGGGCCATAACTCATGTAAAGAAATTGGACGGAACCCATATTTGAACATATGGCCAGTATTTTTGACATACATACCAACTTTGGTTCATATCAAATAATCCAAACTGGAGTTATCAATTGGAAACCAATAATATCAACTGGTCTTCCTGGCACAGTGCTCACTGTTGTAAGGGAGGGAACTCTAAATTTCTTGAATATTGAAATTTTTGTATTGTTTAAAAATACTTTCCAAATGAATGAATGGGAATATGCTGCACATATACTACATGTATCAATTAAGCCACAATGATTATTAGACCATTTCAATGAATGGTAAAATAAGGTATATTTTTGCTGAAGTTTAACTTGAGGCACTATTATGTCATGCAAAGAACGCGATGATGTAAATTAAAGGGAGAATGTACACTAAATCTGGCCATTTAATCATTTATGGGACCATATCCTGTTATACTCCACAGAATATATGCAACAAATGAATGAGTTTGAGCCATGGATTTGTGCAAAATAGACTTGTGTGCTCTATGAATGAAGCAAACATTTAAAAACTTTAAAACTCATTTTCATTATAATTACTACGTTGCTTGCATCATTTATAGACTCGAGTCATAAATTAATTTTGCAACCCCCCCCCCCCCCCCCCCTCCACATTTCCCCAGAAGAATGTCAATTGCAAAAATTTCATATAGTGCTTAAGACAATCGTGCTTGTGTTGTATTATTAAGCCATAAACCAACTTCTTGGTAAGACTACACAAGCGTGTCACTGAACACAAGACCATAGGGTCTGTATCATCTAAAAAAAGAGTAGGATCTGTCTGCTAGCAATTTTTCTCCCAGAACCATGGACCGATTTCAACCAAATTTGGTGTGGCGACTCCGGGCACCCTGGCAAATGTTATAATAGAGTTTTTTTTTTTTTTTTTTTTATTATTTTTTAAATGAATTATTTTTTTTAAATGTTTAAATAGGCCTAAATTGAGCAAGCAGTTTAATCTAAAAAAAATATAGAACAATAATTGTTTTTATATTATTTTAAATTTAAATTAAAAAATTTAAATTTTAATTAAACCTTTGAAAATTTGTTTAATTAATTAAAAAAAAAAAAAAATTTAAATCAAAATGTTTAAAATTTCAATATGTATAAAACAATGCACACCGAAGAGACAGCTAGTTATAACATAAGGGCAAGCGCTGATAAACATTGTGGTGTATTTATGATAAACATTGTGGTGAATTAATTTAGACACGGGTGTGACAAGTTATTGCCAGTGGGTGGTACTACCGCTGTGGGTGTGGCCTCTGTGGGAAAACTCAATTGTGCTTATACATGTACATGTATAAGCGCATTTGTATGGGAAGCCAAATTGACATTTAATAAATAATTGAGCTTAAGCTCAATAAGGATTCTAATTGCGCTTAAGCACAATAAGGGAAGATCTAATTGTGCTTAAAGGTACTCAATCTGATCAGAGGGTCCCCATCTCAACAGATTCCAACAACAACAAAATTTTATCAAAGGTCACTTTAGTTATCAGAATCGATTAATTATCCAAAAATAATGCTAACGACTGTGAACTATCGTATATAATTACCCAAAATGTGTTGTATAGCAACATTTTGTTCAATGCAATTTAGTATCGAGAGTATGTCGGTCGGCTTTTTCGGTAAACTTCTGGGACAGAAAGTATTCCCGATAATGAAAAATGATATATTTCTAAAATTGATATCTAATAAATCTGAGCTTTGATGGGTGGCTTCCTCGACTCGAATCAAATATTTTTTACCCCCGAAGCCATTGAAATAGTAATTGAGAGGAGTTTGATCGGATTGAGTACCTTTAAGCGCAATAAGGAAATATCTAATTGCAATTAAGCGCAATAAGGAATATCTTATTGTGCTTAAGCTTAATAAGGAATCCCTAATTGCGCTTAAGCGCAATAAGGGAAATTCTAATTGCGCTTAAATAAAGACCCCCCCCCCCCCCCCCCCCCCCCCACCCAACACCTACATGACAAAAAAATAATCTTATGGTTTTATCGCTTGTTTTGCTTTATATAGTCATGATACAGGAAATATCCCCCACCCCAAACCCTGATTCAACCCCAAACCCTGTGGAATATCCAAGCCTGGACATTTGAAAGAAAAGAAAAAAAATTGAATTAAAAAAAAACATTTTTCTGGTCATTTCATGAACAGACAATCAAATTCGTGAAAAAACTAATTTTGTCACTTTTATTTTTAAATAAAAAAAAAAAAAAAATTTAATCTCAAAAAAAAAAAATTCTGGCCATTTCAGAACCAAACGATATCAAATGAGTGACATTATTTTTTAGTCGTACATGGGGGGGGGGCGATTTCCAGGGTGGGGGAAGATATCCAAGGGGGGGGAGAGATATCCAGGGGGGGATATATCCTGTTACACCGGTATGCACTCTGTTCATGATGACTGAACTAGTTTCAGTCCACTTATTAAATAAATGTGAATACGACCTATTGACCTAATAATTATTTGCTCTTAAGCACAATTATTTGTGCTTAAAAGCAATTATTTGTGCTTAAGCACAATATTTGTCCTTACCAAAATTATTTACACTTTGCACTTAAAGGGGTACTGTACGCCATTTTCATTAAATTTCCGGTGACAACAACGATCTAATATCGATAATATATAGAAACATAAGTAATTTGAGTCGAAGATGTATTCTGTAAACGCTCAGGTTAATAGGCTATCTTAAAATTTTATAATTTAAAAGTTAATAATTTGATATAAATTGAATTTATGACTGGAGCCATAAAATGGCGTCAATTGAATTACGAATTTCCGTAATCAAATCAAGTAATTGAGGGATACTGGATTGTTAAACCGATCGCACACACGATCGCTCAAAATATTATGATAATACGGGGAGAACACTCAAGCCACTCACTGACTAGCGACGATACAATAACTTAATTGATTATATGGGACTAGTATGCATATAATATAACTTGTATTTGATTCATTTGGTTGAAAACTGTACAAAAATTACTCGACAACGACCATTTGTATTTTTGCATTCCGGTAAATTTGTCATCCGTAACAATACTTCGTACTCAACAGACTTACAAATAATGAAAAAATTGTTACCTTATTCTCCGACTCAGAGACTATAAAAACCAACAACAACATTTGGCGTACAGTGCCCCTTTAAGCAAAACTTGAGCTTAAGCACAATTATTTATAATATATTGTCAAAGTTATAGTTTTATAAGGATAAGCCACCATCAATTCAAATAACAGATATATTTAGATTTGATTTACTTTCCTGCTGGAGAAGTTACTTCCTCAAGTTCCTCATGGTTTTGAAATGAACGAAATCCCAGGGTCTTTTTTGGGCTGAGATATTGAAATGCCCAGACTGATGTTATTTTTGGGCGTGTTTAATTATTTACTTCCGCTCATTTTGCCGAGAAGAAAAACTCGTTTTCTGTCAAATGTGTAGAAATTAATACTTTGAAATAGGTTAGAACAAACTAGATTTTAACTTAATACTTATATTATCTGATTAGTATGGAATGAATACGTACGGGTTAATATTTGACGTCCGATATCTATGGGGTATCCTATTTTCGAGTGTCGAGTGTCTAATCTAATCTAATTTCTAAAGATATGCCACAGTTGTGGAAATCCGATGATAAATAAATAAATAGAAAATACAGAGAATACATATCATAATCATATATTGCCTGCACAAACCCGTCATTGTAATAAATAATAGAGCAAGTGTAGCGGTCACGTTGTAAATATAGAAGGCCGATGACTTCTCTGATCGAGAGGTCTAGATCTCTTGGTCACGGTCGTTAAGACTCTTTGTGTGATCACCGAAGTTAAGCAACGTCGAGCCCGGTTAGTACTTGGATGGGTGACCGGCTTGGGATTCCGGGTGCTGCCAACTTTCGGTGCAACTCCCGCCCTTCTCTCTCTCGTTCTATATATTAGTTATTACACAAGTATGGATAAACTTTACAATTCAAAGTCAAATCGTTGGTTGACGTCCACATCACCTGATCACTTCATTGTTTTCAAGATCAGGCCTACTGTTTATCATATCATGCACTGTTTCGTTGATTAATATACCAATCACTTGATTTTAGAGGGCGTTATGGTTTATTAACGGCCCAACAGAAATGATTAACAGCTAGCCCCCGAGGGCTGTTAATCATTTCTGGAGGGCCGTTAATAAACCTAACGCCCGACAAAATCATGTTATTACTATTATTATTCTCTGAAATGAAACCCAACTAGAATATAGATGAGTGAGTAAGCAGCAATATGTCAACTGAAATAATGACTCTTTTAACAATATTCAAACCATGTGTCGTCTGTTTGTTGTCAAACAAATTGTCACGTGACTAATTAATATTATTTACCACGAAAATATGGCCATATCTAAGGAAAATTCAGTCAGAAATCTAATTTATTCCATTTCTTAGATAACACTTACTCACTTTGAATGTGTTGTTGGTCTGTTATTACATCTACGACAGTAAAATATCAGTTTTATTCGTAATAATATACTATAATCTTGTTTTAACAGAAATTCCGAATTCAGAAATTAGGTTGCATTCGATTAGATTCCTAGCAAATCGCAACCCGGAAGCGGGCCATTAATATCGTTAACGCATAACTTCTGGTTTGATGCCGGGCGTTATGGCTTTTTACCGTTCGGGTAAAATACTGTTAATCTACTAGAGAACGCCCTCTAAAGTGGTAATAATGTCTAGTATTTCAATATGCAGTGGCTAGAGTACCGTATATATAGCACTTTAGTCGGGATGCTAAAGTACCGTACCGTATATAGCACTTTAGCTGAATAGCTAAAGTACAGTACTTTCTAGTCTGAAATGTGTTTGTGTGGTGATAACAAATATATTAATAACCCTTGAGAAATGATTAATAGCCCTTTCTTCAACTTTATGAGTTGTCAGGCTGTTAATACACCACAACACCAAAATCATGCTATTGTTTTATAAGTGAACAACAGAAATTATTTACATCCCAACATCTTTTCAGAGGCCTTTGACTTAGTTCTGGGCACTTCTGTTAATAATGTTTGGCTGCTATAAATGACACACATGGGAGGTAAAATTCACATTTATTAATAATTGAAGCGCCACAATAATTATGCTGAAGTGCAGTTAATTAATTGTGTCGTTACACTATTTATTTGCTCCTAGCCATACACAAAAAAATCTGTATACAGTATATATATATACATAACATTTAGACAGTACTTTTGAAACAAATACATATTTAATCATGTTTATTCTACCATGTAAATAGACTTATTTGGTTTGTGCTTTAAAGGTATTACATGTAAATCCGATTTGATGGTTCCCATATCAGATTCCAACAACAACAACAAATTTTTTATATATGCCGCTTTAGTTATCAGAATCCTGTAATTGCTCAAAAATAATGCAAACCACAGTCAACTATAGTATAAAAGTGCCCAAAACCTGTTATTTATCAACATTTTGTTCAATGAAATTTTGCCAGTTTGTCAAATATCTGACACAAAAAAGCCACTTGATTTTAGAGTTATCCATCTTCATCCGTAATTTGGTCAGAGAAAGTCTTCTCGTCGACTGTTTACTGGGCCACCTAATATTATCGGTGGTGAAAAATAATGTATTTCAAAAATCGATATCTGATCACTCTGAGCTTTGGTGGATGGGTTCCTCGACTCGATTAAAATATTTTTTTACCCCCGAAGCCAAGGAAATAGTAATTTGGGAGCGTTAACTCGGATAATGCATCTTTAAGTGCTGCCAGGAATAGAGAGAGCATCTTTAAACTAATCATCAATTAGTATTTAGTATAGAAATGGTTAAAATCTATGGAGCTATCTTGTGTTATAACAATATTGCCAAAGTGTGCCTTGTTATGTTATGTTATGCTATGTTATGCAATATGCTGCAATATTAGCATTTAGTATAGAAATGGTTAAAATCTATGAAGCTAATCTTGGTTATACCAATATTACCAAAATGTGCGTTGTTATGTTAAGTTATGCGAGCGTTAAATCGGTTTATGCATCCTTAGTTGCCTATTATATAAGTTTACATTTTGATTTTTGCTATTTTGATGACTTGTCCTCGGTTAAGTCTGCGAGATCTATGGTGCTTCGATATCCAAATCTGCCAAAAATTACCTCCCTGTTTTTTCCATGAATCTAGAAGTGTCATGTTATTTTGTGAGAAAAGTAAACTAGACAACCTACATTTTTTCGGCTTATTTTCAAAGTATCTTTTTTGTTGCTTCTTTACCTGAATTTCTGGTGAAATACATCAACCTGTTTATTTACAATTGAGGGTCAAGTATAGCCAAAATTTAACCAAAAATTCAGCTCAAATAATGGTGAAAACAGGCCTTTTCTAAATTGCAGTCATGTGACATATATTCAGGTTGCCACCTGTTGTTATTGCTGCAACACATGCCAAACTTGATTTTTATGAAATAATAAAAAGTCATAAATCAGTGTGAAAATAGACATAAGTCTAGTGTACCTGAAGTTTTGCTATGGCCAAAGCCCAAACCTGGCTGACAAATCTCAAATACAACATGTACATGAACAAATCTAGGGTTAAGTCAAACAGCTTTGATATTAAATAGTGTATTAGTAACGATACCTGTAATGAAGAATAATCCAATTCTGCTTCAGCAGCAATTAAATTAAAAAACAATTTTCTCTGGAGCACATGCAATTGATTCGCGCTAAAGTGAATTTGTTGATGCATGTAATGGCTAACTGCCTCCGCATAATACTAAAATAACCCAACTAAGGAATAGCATGCTCATAGTTCGGTGATAAAATAAAAAACCCTCTACAGAGCTAACTACTCATCTTGCAGGGGTGTGAGAAATGAATAATAATTGAGTTGCGCTAAAGCACAGTTGATTTCCCATACGATGAATGGAGCTTCAGCACACTTAAATGGCTTCAGTGCAATTGAGTTGCACTTCAGACTTCAGTACAATTGGATTCAGCGCAATTATTAGTAAATATGAATTTGGTCTCCTGTAGAAACCATAATTTTGTTTTATTCAATGCTAATCATAGAATATTTTCATCAGCCATGCGAATTTAATTTAGGAGCATAGGCCGAGTTTACCATGGCTGCTGGGTAGGGCCCTGCGAATCGGGTGTTTTCATTTCAAATCGAATCTCGAATCGAATCAGGCAAGCGATTCAAAATCGAATTGAATCTCAAATCGAATCATTGTTACTGAGCCAATCGAGTTCAAATTCATAGAACTTCGAAGAAACTCCTAAAAATGCCTGGTGATCGTCGATGTAATGCAATATGCACAGATTATATGCCCTTATCTACATACATCTATGTATTTTCTGTGCCCAAGCAATCGTTGAGTACAGATAAGAGCATACATGTATGATAGAATCAATGTCGACGTAAATACGGACAAGCATACCACTTGATGCCTGTTTCATTTCGTTGAATAGCACAGTATTTTTCGCGACACTTGCGATAATTGTGTTGTCTGTCGCTTGAACTGACAGACTTATACTCAGGACTAGATTCAGACTCGCATTTACGCAAATCAAACAAAGATTTAAAATCTGGCATACATGTCTGTTATGGAATTCCCATGATTCCTTGAATGACACTAGTACACAGCCTTGTATGGCAATTTTGTCAATTAGTCATAGATTAGTTGGCGAAAAGAGGGGCATCGGTGGCTCAATCAGTTAGGGTACAACTCCAAGCCATTTTGCCCGCTGGCGATAAGGGTTCAAATCCGCATGTTTCCATCGTGGACTTTGTAACTCGAAATCATTATCTGGTGGAGTTTTTGCCAGTTACTTGCCAATGGCCAGTGGTTTGCCGCACATGGTCGACGAGTTTATAAGCCATTGAAATCACTGTTAGATTAGCCGTAAGTGTGCAGATTTCCTCCACCACTAAAACTGGCAATGTCGTGGTATGTTTAAGTTGTTTACTACATTATTATAGTGATTTTTCTTTACTGGAAAAGAGCATTGTCGTCTGTAGAAAGCACAGAAATGCACCTGTCACCCAAAGATTCGATGAAAACCGAATCATGGTAGCTGATTTCGAATCGAATCAGATGAACGATTTCAAATCAAATAGATTCGCAGGGCCCTACTGCTGGGCAGCAGTTATGTAACTGTCCTTATAATGTCATTGAAATGACGGCCGTTTTTGAAAGAATATTTTATATTTGGCCTGTGAGTAAAACTCTATTAATATACTCTAGATATCGAATGCTCTATAAATTGGTAATAATGACAGGTACAGCTCCAGAACTGAGAATAAGGTGCCTGTCATTTACAGATTGAGGTCGCCATAGGGTGAATTTAGTGACGCTATCCCACATAGCGGTTAGCATCACTAAATTCACCCTCTTGGGACTTCATTCTGCTTTGACCTCATCTTCTCTGGAAAGTTTCTTTATTATAAAATTTCTATACAAACTTCTTCACATTGATTCTATTTCCTTTTTAGTCTAGTTTCTCTGTATCCCCATTTGACAGACGACACATTGCACAATCGAGGTTCCCAATGGGTGTACATCACAATATTCACCATTTGTTAACTTCTGAGTCTATGTCTCCCATAGCAGATGAGGCCATGAAGAATGAGGCCCCAAGAGGATGAATTTAGTGATGCTAGCCCGCTGTGTGGGATAGCATCCCTAAACTCACCCTCTGGAGACCTCATTCTGCAAATGACAGGCACACTAAACTCAGGCTAAACTGTTTGATTCATTGATTTTTACCCAAATAAAATTTTGTTGTTTCCAAAAATGCCAACAGTTTTAAAAAGTCACCTTTTGGGGGGACATGTGGCCAAGCGACCATTCATTGTTTAAGCATCAGAATGAACTCCTTTGTATATGTGACCCGCCATATCAAATCCAGTCGTAAGTCGGGATTTTTTTACCCTGTGCCAATGCATTCTCTTATATATGATTTGATACCGTATGGATAAATGGCCTACTGTTCAAACTCATTCAACGTAATATCCAGGGAAAAAGTCTTAGAATAATTCATAATCTCCTAACTGGAATGAAATGTTCACTTATATACAACGGATATCAATCAAAATGGATTGACATACTACATGGAGCCCGACAGGGGGGGTACCCTCTCCCCGATTATTTACACCATCTACATTGCACAGTTACTGTGGGATGTTGAGCGGGCGGCATGTGGTCTGAAAATAGGTGGCATTAATTTATGTTCACCAACTCATGCAGATGATATGTTGTTAATGTCGTTAACTCCAACTGGGTTACAATCACTCTGCTCAATTTGCAGTTCATACAGCTCTATTTGGCGCTACAAATACAATGCATCAAAGAGTTACACAATAGTCTTCAATGAATCAAAAGCCGACCACTCTGGATCTCACAGGAAATGGACTCTTGGTCGAAACGAATTGACCGAAGTTACCTCCGTCACTCACTTAGGCATTCCTATAGATAAATTCAAATTCACGTCATCCCTAGTAGATGAGGTATGCACCAAGATAAGAGGAACATTTTTTATGTTGTCAAATGCAGGTATGTATGCAGGTGGCCTAACACCTGTGAGCTCAGTAAAGCTTTACAAGTCTATTGTATTACCAAGAGGTCTATATCGAACAGAACTCATCACTGATATCACTAATACTGATAAGCTTAAACTTGAACGCATTCACCGATTTTGCTTAAAACGTATTCAGGGTTTGCATCCCCAGACCCGCACGGCTATGGTAGAGGGGTTGCTTGGTATCCAGTCACTCAGTTACTTCATAACCAAACGCAGTCTGTCTTTGTATAGCTCATTATGCAATATGAGTAGTGACAAGGCTACGAAGCAACTCTTTTACTATCGCACATCTGAATCTCACTTCGCACAGGGGAGTCCTTTCATTAGAAAAGTTGAATCAGACCTTAAGGATCTGACGATTGCTCACTTGTATGATGAATTTTCATCAGAAGCAGAAGTAGCTAATAAACACCATTGGAAGTCCCTGGTCAACAACGCAATGATGTCAACTCTAGAAACGAATGGCAACACCTTGTATCAACACAGAGTGACTTCGGTCTTTTCGCTACCGTCCAAACAAACCTGCACATGTCCCACCTTTGGAAAGCATGCCACAAATACCCCAGACACAAGAAATTTTACTTTCTCATTGTGCAATTACTATGCATGTTGAAATTCGTTGAGGACGTTGTGTGCATAAGATGTGGGGCAATTTATAATGATACTGTGAATCATGTTTTTAACGACTGTTCTTCTCTGGTAGACTCAAGAAATGACACATGGTATCGTTTCCTCTCACATTTCCACGTAGACTGTTATATGTGCATTGATAATCTCCCGGTGGACAAACAAATGCTCATGTTCATTGGGTATATCCCAAACTCTCTCCATGGCATCGCTGATGATGTCCTGGAGATTGTCGATTTTATGGTGAGAGAAGCCGCTCAAATCTGGTACCTTTGGATGTTCGGGGATAATAGACATTAGTTCATTATAATGTTCCCCATATTTCATTCCTTCTCTAACCATCACTGCGTTGATATTTTCCATCGTGTAATCTTGTACGTGTATATGCGCATGTTTACGGTTTTCAGGCCACTATATATGTGTGTGTCCAATTATATTAATGTCTTGTGTCTCTGTGTTTGTACATAATTGTTTGTGCATGAAATATTTGTGTAATTCCTTATTTATATTCTATGTATTTTGCTTTATTATATATTGACTCTTCAGAAATGGAGGAATAAAAGATATATATATATATATGCGAGTCGACCATAGGTCGCCTCACATATATAAGAGAATGCATTGGCCTAACAATTTTTTACAATTTTAATAATTTTTTCTTGTATTCTTTAACAATTTTATAATTTCACCCATACAGAGCCCCAGACAAACATGAGCAGACGACACTCTTCTATATGCTTCTATATATGTGTGGGGCTCCCTGCAGGGTAATGGATGTTTTTTATTTTATGTCCTAAAAATTGTAAGAAACATTTATTTAAAAAACATGATAAAAAATTGTTACGCCAATGCATTCTCTTATATATGCAAGGCGACCTATGGTCGACTTGCATCTATAAGAGAATGCATTGGCACATGGTAAACAAAATCCCGACTTACGACTGGATTTGATATGGCGGGTCACATATAGGATCCTGTCATGTTGTAATGCAATATTGATACAATTGTAACATATACAACAGATATACGTGGGTGCAATATGAAATGAACATGATTACTGAATAATTAAAGGTACTCAATCCGATCAGAGGGTCCTGTATTATTATTTCTTTGGCTTTAGGGGTAAAACATATTTGATTAGAGTCGAGGAACCCACCCATCAAAGCTCAGAGTGATTAGATATCGATTTTTGAAGTTTGTTAATTATTGGAGATCTGTCCCACAAGTTAGCAGAACCACGTGCTCAAAACGGACAAATTGCGGGTGTAAGATGGCTAACTCTAAAATCAAGTGCTTATATTAACAATAATAACCACTTGATTTAACTTGATTAGAGTTATCCATCTTACACCCGCAATTTGTCCGTTCTGCCAACTTGTGGGCTTCATCTCCGAAAATTAATAGATTTCAAAAATTTATATCTAATCACTCTGAGCTTTGATGGGTGGGTTCCTCGACTTGAATCAAATATTGTTTACCCCCAAAGCCAAAGAAATAGTAATATAGGACCCTCTGATCGGATTGAGTACCTTTAAGACTAAATTATTCTTGATTATATATTTCAGGTTAGACATCCTTGTTTCATAATCATAGATGCTGTTGTAGAGTTATTGGCCTTGCTGAAGAGAAAACAGCAACAGGAGGAAGTAGATATTAACTGCTGCTACATGTATGATTCATAAGAATGATGCGGAAAATATCACCAAACTAAACATGGTGATCATTCATGTACATACATGTAGGACACCAGAAACTGGGAATGAAGCATCTTTGTAGGACCAAGAAGCTATGAATGCCAGCTAATTTCCTTAATGAATGGAGTTGTGAACATCACATCACTTTAACAGTGAATGAATTATTGGGCATTGCCATTAGTATGAAAAACCTGGATGTGAACGGCTTTTAAAAAAAAGAAAATTAAAATAGAAAGATTATCAAAGATATGTTTCAGCACACATGCATACTAGTTTCAAACAGAAGTAAAAGACACTACATGTATTACTGAACCAAGAGGAACAAAATTCAATTGACAATTACCTGTTTTATAAACTTGCAGAACTACTCTCCCCCCCCCCCCCCCCAAAGCTACTGAATAATCATGTTGTTCACTCTGAAGGAACTAGTCAAGTGGTTTGGGATGACATCACTAGAAATATGGATCCATCTCATAACTACTCTGACTTTCACGATATTGTCCGTTCTCAAGCATGAAGACTATATCACCGAGTCGTGGTGGACGGTGTTCATTCCACTCTTCATGGCTGACGGGCTCAATGCCTACATCAGCCTCATTGTGTTCATACGGATGTATAAAGAAATTAACTTACGAGAGGCTCTTATCCGACTTGTATCCTCAACGTTGTGCATCGTTCTCATCTTCGTCTTCAAAGTTCTTCTGTGTCATAAGCTTAATAAGGAGCGAAACATTACTAGTTTGGAAGTCATATCACCGATATTCATACTGTTGAATATTCTCGCTATACGCGCTTGTCAAGTTCATTGAAAATATGAGAATATCTAGTCTATGTTGTTATTATTTATCACTGGGGAAATTAATCCTTTCAAGGCCCTAATATAACCCTTTCTATACTGAATGGATTCTCCCATTCAATTATAAGAGTTTACATTGGAATGGTCTATTATTCATTTGGAGGGGTGTTCAGGTAATAAAAGCAGATGACAGACCGAAAAACAGATAATACAAGAGATGAATGGTTCATTTTGATTGGTAGGAAATGTTCAGATAATAAGGTCAACAAAGTTGAACTCATTATCTGAACATTTCCTAAGGGAACTAATCGTCATTGAGTATTAAGTATTGGAAGGGTTCGCAATGTGAGTAGAATGTTATATATCTTGATGACTTTCTGCGATTTTAAATGAGATTTCGATGTTGCATCATAACTCCTTTGGGTAGGACTACTATGCAACTAACCATACTGCTGACCCTCGATGCACAAGTACCAAGAGATAACAACAAGACTCATGTTAACATTTGCAAATAAATGAAGCTAATAACAGCCGAAATGTACAATTACCTCAACCAGGGTTGGTGTGTTTTTTTTTTTTTAAATAAATAAAACAAATCTATTTTATTTTTTCCCCCAACTGTTTATAGAGACTGTTATAAAAGTACTAAAAGGTGTGACTTATCATATCCAAGCCTGAATTAATCAGAATTCTATGATTGTATACCAACCAAACATGCAACTATCATTGTTGTACAGATATCAAGACCATGTACTTTAGGTATACACGTAGGTGCAGGGGGGTTCCAATGTTGTGATATGCGGTAGGTAGACTTGACATGTGCTTAAACTCATACTACTAAATTTCGTTTAGCTGAAATCTGAATATATTATCTATCGCGTTTGAGCTTCAGTGACTCTAGTGCATAATCACACCCAGACTTTGTAAACATACACTCAGATGCATACGGATACTGAGTATTGTATTCCCGCCAACTTTTCATTTCTCAGAAGGTTTGCGATATTCCCCTGAATTACGACACATCGCACTACGTTAATCATTTTGATTGGAGTGTCTTTATCTTGGTGCTGCTAATAGTGAGTTCTGATTGGCGCTACTGATGTGGAATCCCGGGGTTGGGAAATGAAATTTCTATGAAAGGTCATCAGACCCACAATTTTATATGTGGGCAATGGGCATGTAGTTTACTCCAAACTGAAGCACATCATATACAAAGTTTAGACACCTAGAGTAATATAGAATGCAGAGTATATGGTATAGAGTTACTTAGTTAACATTCACATGTGCGGCTGAATTTGAGTGTGGTTACAAATAATACAAACAATGTTAAGCGGAACAGGCTGTTGCTGGCGCAGTAATTATGGCACCATGCAGTATATCTGCACAAACTCTATAGTTTCTATAAGGTTGAAAATTACTGTACAATTTAATTTTAATATCTATTATCAACCCTGACCACGACCATGTTCAACCCATTTGCGTGATCACTTGCTACTAGCCAATCATCAAAATGATGAATCGATTAGGCTTGAGTTATCAATAATTAAGAGGTCTGATTGACAAGCAGGGTTCGCGCTGCCACTTGCCAAATTTGCCAATGGCAAAAATAATTCACATTTGGCAAAAAATATTTTCATTTGGCAAAAGTTTTGGCAAGTCACTTTTTAATTCCTCAAGAAATATTGGCCAATCAATACCATTCATTTCAGGAAACTCTTCCAACATAATTATAGTATTGGTGTATTATAAGGTTTAGCAAAAGTTAACATCTATATTAAGATGCAGTTAATCTCATGGCATTAGTATCGATGGTTGGATACATTACTAGTATTAAGGGTGGTGGTGTTTACATAGCTAATCATCCTGTTATATGCCCTTCTGATGAAGCAACCCTTCTACCATTGTATTGTCCGGTGATCGGCTTTATGTTGTATGATAAACCGCAATAGAGATGCGAGTCTAATTAATTATTAACTAACTGTCGATATCAAAAGTCGTTTAAACCGCGAGTGTCGAAACATAAGACTTAACGTTGCAGAAAATGATTCTATCAAGGATAGCATTTGGCAAAAAATATTTTCATTTGGCAAATTATTTGGCAAAAGTAAATTTTGGTCCAGCGCGGACACTGTTGACAAGGCATCATTTTCAAGTGTGGTTTTTGTTCGGAAACAATCTCAGTCTATCGCTCATTTTACTTATATCTTCTACTTAGGGTGGTTCTCTTGCGAATGATGGATTAAATAACTCTTTATGCAGTTATCACCAAAATGTTTGAAGACACAAATTTACTATTACGCACATTATAGAATTTGTCTTCAGACTTTTTGATTATTTAAGAAATAACCTGTGTTTCCATTAAGGTTATGAAGGTATAAATGTAAAGTTTGATGATAAATTCTATAATTGCGCATAGCCGGGTTATTTCTTATAATTTAATCGTCATTTCACAGGAGAACCACCCTAAGTTGAAAGTTTAAGTATAAAAGATGCGTATAACTTCGAGATTATTTCCGACGAAAAACCCAGATGCATCAAAAGTTGAAATTGACATGTGTCAAACAAACATCCAATTCTCTTGGCGTCATAAATTTGTCGCTTTTGATTGGTTAGTGAACAGTTTACATGCACTTGTCAACTGGTCACCTCCACTGTGGCAACAGGTGCATGTTATGGAAATGTCTTGCCTGACTGGTGACAGGAGTTCTTAGTTTCTGAAACTCGATCGAGTCTTGTTGATTTTGAAAGTCCATATACAAGTACTGATGGTTAATTAGCAGTCCTACCTGAAGGAATTTTGATGCAACACCAGAATTTCTGTTTATATTGCAGAAAATCTCGGAATAATTTTCATGTACATTTCAGCATTTCGGGCACACGGTATAGGTGTGATCATACGACACGAGGTTGCTGTGAGTGCTGTCATTTCTATAGCAGAAGTAATCAAGAAAATTAGGTTATTGAGAAATAATTTTAATGGATAAATGTGTGACAACCAATGGTTTTATAGTATTCTGTGGATTGATAGCTTATGATTAAATTATAACTGCATAACCTTAATCGAAACAAAGAATTATTTCTTAAATCACCTAAAATTACTCATCACAGTATTTGCCAGAAAATTAATGCAACATGTTACAAGTAATATTCATTTTTTATTTTAATACCAAGAAAATAATAGGTGACTTGAGTGCCACCATTGTTATTACAGATAAATGAATGGGGGAAATATCTGTATTATAGAGTTATCTTTCATTCCGGAAAACGATAATACACATCATGCTACAGTGTGTTTACAAATGAAAGTGTCAATGACACTGTAGCTCAACTTAGGTAGGGGAATAATTTAATAGTTGACAGTAAATGGAGGAATAGGAAAGGTGCTATAATTGAAATGTCTAAGTAAGACAAGATGTACATGTCAATATCATGTTTTTTTCCGAAATACCCCAAAATGACTTGTTCCCATCTACAGCCTTTACAAATCTCATAATGATCTGACCAAAGGTACGACCTGTAGCCTGTGCCAAAGGATTTAGTCATGCAAAGAGTGAAATCCAATATGGCTGCTGGCGGCCATGTTTCTTAGCCAAACGACCCCAAAATGACTCGTTCCCCATCTACATGTCAATGTCAACAGCCTTTACAAATCCCATCTACATGTCATTGTTAACATCCATGACAAATTCCATGAAGATCCGATCAACGCTACGACCTGTAGCCCGCGCCAAAGGATTTAGTCATGTATAGAGTAAAATCCAAGATGCCTGCTGTGGCCATGTTTTTTGTCTGAACAACCCCAAAATGACTCGTTCCCATCTACATGTCAATATTAACATCCAGGACAAATTTCATGATGATCAGACGAATAGTACAACCTGTATTCCGCACCAATGGATTTAATTTTGAAATCCAAGATGGCCACCAGCAGTCATGTTTTTGGGCCGAATGACCCCAAAATGACTCGTTCCCTTCTACATGTCATTGTTAACATCTATGACTAATCTCATGAAGATCTGACCAAAGCTACGACCTGTAGCCCGCGCCAAAGGATTTAGTCATGCAAAGAGTAATTTCCAAGATGGCTGCTGGCAGCCATGATTTTTGGCCAAATGACCGCAAAGTGACTCGTTCCCATCTACATGTCAATATTAACATTCATGACAAATTTTATGAAGATTAGACTAAAGGTACAACCTGTAGCCCGCGCCAAAGGATTTAGTCATGCAAAGAGTAAAATCCAAGATGGCTGCTGGTGGCCATGTTTTTGGCCGAATGACCCCAAAATCACTCGTTCCCATCTACATGTCAATATTAACATCCATGACAAATTTCATGATGATCAGATGAACAGTACGACCTGTAGCCCGCGCCAATGGATAGAATTTTGAAATCCAAGATGGCCGCCAGTGGCCATGTTTTTTGGCCGATTGACCCCAAAATGACTCGTTCCCATCTACATGTCAATGTCAACATTCTTGACAAATTTCATAAAGATCAGACCAAAGGTACGACCTGTAGCCCACGCCAAAGGATTTAGTCATGCAAAGAGTAAAATCCAAGATGGCTGCTGGTGGCCATGTTTTTTGGCCGGACGACCCCAAAATGACTCGTTCCCATCTACATGTCATTGTTAACATCCATGACAAAGTTCATGATGATCAGACAAACAGTACGACCTGTAGCCCGCGCCAATGGTTTGAATTTTGAAATCCAAGATGGCCACCAGCGGCCATATTTTTTGACCGAATGACCCCAAAATGACTTGTTCCCATCTACATGTCAATGTCAACATTCATGACAAATTTCATAAAGATCAGACCAAAGGTACGACCTGTAGCCCGCGCCAAAGGATTTAGTCATGCAAAGAGTAAAATCCAAGATGGCTGCTGGCGGCCATGTTTTTTTGCTGAACGACCCAAAAATGACTCGTTCCCATCTACATCTCATTGTTAACATCCATGACAAATTTCATAAAGTTCCGACCAAAGCTACGACCTGTAGCCCGCGCCAAAGGATTTAGTCATGCAAAGAGTAAAATCCAAGATGGCTGCTTGTGGCCATGTTTTTTGGCCGAACAACCCCAAAATCACTCGTTCCCATCTACATGTCAATATTAAGATCCATGACAAATTTCATGATGATCAGATGAACAGTACGACCTGTAGCCCGCGCCAATGGATTGAATTTTGAAATCCAAGATGGCTGCCACCGGCCATGTTTTTTGACCGAATGACCCCAAAATGACTCGTTCCCATCTACATGTCAATGTCAACATTCATGACAAATTTCATAAAGATTAGACCAAAGGTACGACCTGTAGCCCGCGCCAAAGGAAATTGTTGACGGACACACGCACACACGGACGACGGACGCCAAACCATGGCAATAGCTCAAACTTACAAAGTAAGTTGAGCTAACAATGAATTGGGAATGTGGAATCTCATCACTGGAGGTCAGCGGAGGATTATTGATACTGAAATAAGAAATTCCTTCTATTTTTATCTCAATCTGATGAAGTGGCATGCATCTGTCAGCAATTTCATTCAGCACACCCTGCAGGCCGCATTTCTCATCTGATTGTTCACCAAACTTATATTGGTCCCAGATTTCACATTTAAATTCAACGGCACACCTGCCGCCCACATTCAAACTTCATATGGATCTTCCAAGTGGCCACAAGATAGGAGCCATATTTTTTTTCTTCAAAATTAAGTTAAAAAACTTGGCCACCAGGAGCCATCTTAGATTTCACTTTTAATCCATTGGCACACCTTGCAGCCCACATTTTCGATGTACAACCTCTTGTTGGCCCAGTTATCTCCAGAAAGCAAAGTTTGACTAGGAATTAGCATGTCTTGAAATAGTGTGTGTCATTCGCAGAATGAGGTCCACAGAAGCTGAATTTAGTGATGTTACCCCATACAGCGGGCTAACATCACTAAATTCACCCAATGGGGACCTCATTCTGCTTAGGCGTCACCTTCTGGGAAGTATCTATAGTCCTACTTATAAGTAACATTGTTTTTGGTTACTTTTTCCCTTATGTTCAGTTTCTATATCACCTAATTTGCAAAAGATAAAAATGCATACTCGAGGGTGAACATCACCAACTTTGTCTTCAGCTGGGGAACTTAAATCTGATCCTAGATCTACCATAGCAGTCGAGGCGTCAGCAGAATGAGGTTCCCAGAGGGTGAATTGTTTGCTGATGCTTGCCTGCCATGCGGGATAGCATCACCAAATTCACTCTCTGGGGACTTCATTCTGCATATCACAGACACTATTTCAATGCTTTGGAATTAGGCAGCTAAAATAATTAGGTATAGCAGGGAAGAGGTTACTCATGCCATAAATATTCCCTGAGAACATAGTCATAGTCTTAAACTGTGCCTCCATGCATTTTTATTTTGAACATGAGTATTTGAACAGTTTTCACCTAGCCTAAACTTTTCTGTTACCACCAATGTGATTTTCTTTTTGGCCAACCATAATATTCTTTTAAGTCATAATCTGGAAAATGATTTAAAGGGGGACTGTACACTAAATCCGGCCATTTATTGAACCATCTACATGTATTATACTCAACAGAATATATGCAACAAATGGATGAATTTGAGCCATGGATGAGTGCACAATTTTAGTTTTATATTAATGGCACATTGTATGAAATGCATGGCAATATTGAATAGTGACCTGCGAATATTCGAGATTCGATTCGATGTCGATATCGAATACCCGATTCGAGATCGACACCGAAATCGGTCCGCTGATTAGGATACTTTCAAATCGGTGTTACTTTGGTGTAGTTTCGTTTTTTTTGCATCTGAATAACACATGCCAAATAACCTGAACTCACAAATATTTCCAAGATAGCCAACTTAGGTACTTTTTAAAGTATGCCGTATAGACGTGCATTATGCAAATTATGTGCTTCGATCGCAACCCGTGACGGTGATTAATCGCAGCATATGTTTGTAATCTGTATCGACATTATGTAAATTGAAAATTGTTGTGAGTGCGTGATCGCAAGATGCGTAACTCAATTGATTAACTTATGTTTAGAACTTCAGATATCCAATTCAGATTACATGAATAAAATTCAATGTCAGCCACCGTTATGAGCGACAAAACATAGATTGGAATGAACAGAAACGGTGAGAAACCTTAGAACAATCGGCCTATTACGTTCTTAAATGGACAACATCATGTGCGACCAGTTATCTGCGACACTGCCGGCAGAATTCCTATAAATTTCCTACTTTCCGTTTCCCGGGAAACTGAGTGCGTTGCACCATGTTTCGATATGTTGAATCTTGTTGATTACATTTAACGCTTGTAAATTGTGTCCGTTTTATGGATCCCCATCCGTAAAGACTAATGTGAATATGCGGTTTGATCTATTGTGGGGTGAACAGTTTAACAGATAACTACCATTGGTTTCGGACTACTAAACAGCTGAACAGTGTAACCATCATGTTCACTTGTGTGAAATCTTTATTATCTTTTTTAAATAATGTGGACAAGTAACTTCCTTCCATGGGGATTGTGATATGTTGATTGAACTGTCTTTAAGTGTCTTACTATCACTTCTTGTGGCATGTGCGCCATGACACAGCTAGATAGAATGAAAGTGTCAATGACACTGTAGCTCAACTTGGAAAGGGGATAATTTAATGTATTACACTCAATGGAGCGATTAGGAATGCAGAAAGTTGAATGTCTAAGTAATACTAGATTATCAACATGAAGAGATATATATATATAAAAGTAAAATCCAAGATGGTTGCTGGCGGCTATGTTTTCCAATAAAATTCAAAAACATTTGATAGCTTCCATCTAGTAAGATCAATATCAAGATTAATATGAAGTCTGGAGATGATCGGATGAGGGAAGTGGACTGTATGGTGTGCCAAAGGATTTAGTCATGCGAAGAGTAAAATCCAAGATGGCTGACATTGGATACGTTTTAAGGCCAAATGACCCTAAAATGACTCGTTTCCTATCTACGTCCCAATGTCAACAGCCATGACAAATTTCATGATGATCCGACTAAAGGTACTAATACGACCTGTAGACCGTGCCAAAGGATTTAGTCATGCAAAGACTAAAATCCAAGATGGCTGCTGGCGGCCAGGATTTTTGGCCGAATGAACTAAAAATGACTCATTCCCATCTACATGTCATTGTTAACATCCATGACAAATTTCATGATGTTCAGACGAACAGTACGACCTATAGCCCGTGCTAATGGATTGAATTTTGAAATCCAAGATGGCCGCTGGCAGCCTTGTTTTTTGTCCAAATGACCCCAAAATGACTCGTTCCCATCTACATTCCAATTTCAACAGCCATGACAAATTTTATGATGATCAGTCTAAACGTACGACCTGTAGCCCGTGCTAAAGGATTTAGTCATACAAAGAGTAAAATCCAAGATGGCTGCTGGCGGCCATGCTTTTTAGCCAAATGACCCCAAAATGACTCGTTCCCATCTACATGTCATTGTTAACATCCATGACAAATTTTATGACGATCCAACCAAAGGTACGACCTGTAGCCCGTGCCAAATCATTTAGTCATGCAAAGAGTAAAATACAAGATGGCTGCTGGCGGCCATGTTTTTGGCCGAATGACCCCAAAATTACTCGTTCCCATCTACATGTCAATATTAACATTCATGACAAATTTCATGATGATCAGACGAACAGTACGACCTGTAGCCCGTGCTAATGGATTGAATTTTGAAATCCAAGATGGCCGCTGGCAGCCATGTTTTTTTTCCGAATGACCCCAAAATGAATCGTTCTGGTCTAAATGTTGATGTCAACATCTATGACAAATTTCATAATGATCCAACCAAAGGTACAACCTGTAGCCTGTATTGTTGACGAATCACGCACACACACATACGATGGACGACAAAGCCATGGCAATAGCTCAAACTTTACAAAGTAAATTTGAGCTAATTACAATGCAACATATCCCAAACCCTCCATGAGCCTGAGAGCGACTTACCTATGTAATGATTTTCCTATAAAAAACACAAGTTCCAACCGATGTTTAAGGAGATTAACATTGTCATATACATTCTAGCGAATTTTGCAGTTTTTTTGTCATAAGGGTGAGTTTACATTGCTGTAGATCTGTATACAGATCTGTGTGAAGTCACCCGTCGCAGATTACTGTGATCACAACATGATTACTGATAATCAATGAGTGTTCATCAGTACTCTGGTAATTGACAATTCACTATCAGTCGTGACAGTTTAGGCCAGACAAAAAATTAATCAACTGTCAGCAGACCAAAGCAGTTTAATCTTACACCAGTTGATAATGGTTCGAAGAAAGAATGAAAGGCACATGAGAACAACTCACATATGAATACACAATAAACAACAGTGTACATGTACACAAATAGAAATAGGGCTACTTCATCTACCAGAACACAGGTTGTCGCTTGCACAGTGTGAAATTACAAAGAAAGATTAAGTGTACACATTCGCCAAGCAGGAGTAACAATTAATCAAATCAGATTTGCCTGTCGCAATGCCTAGGTCTTAACCGTGACTTATAACAGACATGATTTTTGCTCACACGAATGAATACCGTTTTCTTTCTGAGTGCATTTATATATCAACCCGTTTACACTAGTATGCATGTAGAACCGTAAACAGATCTACAGCAATGTAATCGCACCCTAAGACACCAAAATACACACTGGTAAACAATGTCAATCACTAGCTGATTCTATTCAAGATTCGATTCGATGTTGATATCAGGAAGGAGATTCGATATCGAGATTCGATTCTTCTGCAAAATTCCCGATTTGCAGATCCCTAATATTGAAGAACAGGTATTGTGGATAAGCCAGTTTTAATTGTTGAATTTGTCAACATACAAAATATAAATAAATACATGTATCTAATGGTATATCAAGTCAACAAACATGAAATATAAATAACGTTGAAGTACCTGAGCATGTCATGTTAGAACTGAGATGAAAAGTGGAATTATTTCGCATACAATACCAACTGTTTCTCCATTGGCAATTACAAACAAAATAAAAGTCTGTAAAAACATCACCACTAAGAAGAACATGGAGAAATATATAAACTTTGTTCTTATATTAAAGATACTGTAAGCGTTGGTGGTAGCTATTGCTGATAAAATAGTCACATCCGTTAAAAACCGCCATAAACAGAAAGAATATAATAGACAAACATTGTTCTTAAACCAATCATAAATATCGCGTAACTTGCATATCATGTTAGTACTCCTGTGTTATGTAAACAAACACCATGTTATGTAAACAAATAGTAGGCAAAGAGTATGCAATAAGCAAAACACTCAACACCGGGGAGACCCCACAAAGTGAAATTTGGTTAGAAATGCCACCAAGTTGTTTACAACATTCCGGTAATCAATCTATTTTTACATGTATTTGTTAATGAAAGTTGTTTTACAGATTTTTATAAAATTGATAATATTTCACATGAACCCACTTCGAAGAACTTGAGATCCTTAATTATATTAAAATATATATATGTTCTTGAATGTTTCACATATAAACTTGCTTTTGCTCAAATCACTCAGATTAGCCAGACTCCACATCGAGTCTAATGAGAATGACCTATCCCCTCTCTTGGTCCCCGTTATCTCAGTAGGTTGTTAGCACTAGAAGTGATAACTTTTAGTCTATATCACGTCACCACCTGCAGTCTTGATTCAGGTGTGGGTGGGTTTTTCCACTGTTTTTCTAGACCTGAATACTCTTTGATGATTGAAGTCAGTGATTCGAGGCTCTCTGAGAAATCGGTCATCTCCATACCGTCCACATGAGTGTAGTGATGAATATGTGCCTGGAAAAGATAGAAATAAGTCATCTCCATACCGTCCACATGCGTGTAGTGATGAACATGTGCCTGAAAAAGATAGAAATCGTTATCTCCATACCATCCATATGCGTGTAGTGTAGGGTCCTGCGAATATTCGATATTCGATTCGAAAGTCAAATTCGATCTGAATTCGAGTCGAAATTTCCAACTCGAAATTTTGAATATATATGGATGAAATTATTAGCTGCTTACGAACACGTACACACGTCGATCTTAGCTGTTTCTGTTTAAGTCCCTAAAATTATGAATATGTGCGCTTTATAATTCTTATTGTACATCACGAATGTACGCATGCTATTAAATATATTTATGGCCAGTCATTAGCCACCAGATTAGGACCACTAAATATGTCTGAATTCTAGCTTTGAACATGGTTGCCAAAAGCTCTGAAATCGCCGTTGGACCCTGACGACGCACGTAAATTATAATAACTATGAGACTGAACAACTGCTAGCGCTATCCGCCGACTGTCTATCTCAGGTTCCGCGTTATTTGTATGTGACATCGTTGATGATGTAAACTTCACGTGTTTCAGGGGTTGAAAAGTGCATGTTGGTGGAGTTTTCTTTTGAAGTTGACTGTCAGTTTCGGAGCGTTCCTTTGGCACTTGACAATAAGTCGTCCGTTATTCATGTTTATTTTAAACACGATAAGCTTCTCAAGCAGTGCAAGAACTTACACGTGTGACGAATACAACATGGTGTATAAATCGCAAGCATCTGGGACAACGACCCATCTATGGAATCATCAGTTCCAGAAGCACCCAGTACTACATAAACAGGCTACCCTGCGACAGTTGTTGCATCTTCAAGTTTACAACAACGGGTGTTTCCGAATGCCCATTTGCAATTTTGCATGTACATGCAAACTGTACAAACTTTACGTGATTTTAGTTACGAAGTTAATTGAAGTTAATAGTATCGCGATCGACGGTTGATCGCCACATAAGTTATGATGGAACTTCATGGAAGTTCATAGAACGTTTCAAACATCATCTAATCGTTGGCAAAACATGCCTAATTGAGAATGCAACACACATGTATAATTTGATTCGACATTCGATTCGATATTCGATTCGAATTCTTCAATTCGATTCGATATTCGATTCGATCAAAATCTCCAATTCGCAGGACCCTAGTGTAGTGATGAACATGTGCCTGAAAAAGATAGAAATCGGTCATCTCCATACCACCACATGCGTGTAGTGATGAACATGTGCCTGAAAAAGATAGAAATCAGTCATCTCCATACCATCCACATGCGTGTAGTGATGAACATGTGCCTGAAAAAGATAGAAATCGGTCATCTCCATACCATCCACATGTGTGTAGTGATGAACATGTGCCTGAAAAAGATAGAAATCGGTCATCTCCATACCATCCACATGCGTGTAGTGATGAACATGTGCCTGAAAAAGATAGAAATCAGTCATCTCCATACCATCCACATGCGTGTAGTGATGAACATGTGCCTGAAAAAGATAGAAATCAGTCATCTCCATTCCATCCACATGCGTGTAGTGATGAACATGTGCCTGAAAAAGATCGAAATCGGTCATCTCCATACCATCCACATGCGTGTAGTGATGAACACGTGCCTGAAAAAGATAGAAATCGGTCATCTCCATACCATCCACATGCGTGTAGTGATGAACATGTGCCTGAAAAAGATAGAAATCAGTCATCTCCATACCATCCACATGCGTGTAGTGATGAACATGTGCCTGAAAAAGATAGAAATCGGTCATCTCCATACTGTCCACATGAGTGTAGTTATGAACATGTGCCTGAAAAAGATAGAAATCAGTCATCTCCATACCATCCACATGCGTGTAGTGATGAACATGTGCCTGAAAAAGATAGAAATCGGTCATCTCCATACCATCCACATGTGTGTAGTGATGAACATGTGCCTGAAAAAGATAGAAATCGATCATCTCCATACCATCCACATGCGTGTAGTGATGAACATGTGCCTGAAAAAGATAGAAATCGGTCATCTCCATACCATCCACATGTGCCTGAAAAAGATAGAAATCAGTCATCTCCATACCATCCACATGCGTGTAGTGATGAACATGTGCCTGAAAAAGATAGAAATCAGTCATCTCCATACCATCCACATGCGTGTAGTGATGAACATGTACCTGAAAAAGATAGAAATCGATCATCTCCATACCATCCACATGCGTGTAGTGATGAACATGTGCCTGAAAAAGATAGAAATCAGTCATCTCCATACCATCCACATGCGTGTAGTGATGAACATGTACCTGAAAAAGATAGAAATCGATCATCTCCATACCATCCACATGCGTGTAGTGATGAACATGTGCCTGAAAAAGATAGAAATCAGTCATCTCCATACCATCCACATGCGTGTAGTGATGAACATGTACCTGAAAAAGATAGAAATCGATCATCTCCATACCATCCACATGCGTGTAGTGATGAACATGTGACTGAAAAAGATAGAAATCAGTCATCTCCATTCCATCCACATGCGTGTAGTGATGAACATGTACCTGAAAAAGATAGAAATCGATCATCTCCATACCATCCACATGCGTGTAGTGATGAACATGTGCCTGAAAAAGATAGAAATCAGTCATCTCCATACTGTCCACATGAGTGTAGTGATGAACATGTGCCTGAAAAGATGATTTAACCCTTTCAGTGCCAGGGGCCGATCTCATCGGCCCTAATTTACGGTCTGTAAAATCGGCCCTAAAAAAATAAACCTTTGTTTTTTTTTTAGATTTGTAAAAAATTATTCAAATTGTAAAAAATTGTAAAAAATAATAACAAATGATGAAAAATGGTTAGGCCAATGCATTCTCTTATATATGCGAGGCGACCTATGGTCGACTCGCATATATAAGAGAATGCATTGGCACAGGGTATATGGGTTGATACAAAAATCGGACCTGGCACTCAAAGGGTTAACCCATTGATTGCTATATGGATTCTCCCATTCAGTTTTTAAAGCTTACATTGGAATGGTTGATTATTCATCTTGAGGGATGTTCAGATAAAAACAAGTGCAGAAGGATTCCTATTCACTGGTTAGAAAGGCTCAATTTGGCCATTTGTTGAACTTAATATCTCTACATTTCCTAAGGGAACTACTCGTCCATGAGTATTTCGTAATCAGTTATGAAGGGCTATTTTTATTGTTTCACCTACAGTAATGCCCTAAATAATCGACTCCTTAACCACAGCAGAATTATGGGTAATTTTTCAGGATTTAGTCGGAAATATGGCTTGTTGCCATTAATCGGAAAGCTCTCACTGAAAAGTTACCCATAATTCTGCTGTGATTAAGGATTTGATTATTTAGGGCATTACTGTACAAGTATTGGTTTTTTTCTGAACTCACCAGCCTAAGCAGGTCAATGTCTTAAACTATATAAATATCAGAATGATTAGTTGGAGCATTATAAAAACCCATCCTCACAAACAGGTAATGCATTCTTATGGTCTGCTTGATATATATTTTGTCAATACACTGGCCGGCGGTCTTCAATCTGCACATGTACATCCATGAACGAGTAAGAACTTAAATTATCTTCAGATATGAATTTTAAGGAAATAATTTAGTCATTTTTTAAATCGCACAACACAAATTTAAAGTGTGCGAATTAAAAACTGAGCAAAATAATAGTACTGCGAGAATTTAAATATGAGTAAAGATAGTTGCTCTCCATCACCTTTTCCAGAATTTTTATCGACTTGTATGATTTTGAAATAGGTACATGTGTATATATGCTGATGTTTGAGAGTGAAATGAATTTTTATATTCAATTTACTTCTTTTGTATAATCTATTAAGTATCTTCTAAAATCTTAGAGAATGGGTCTCTAACAATCAGTAGATATAACTGCAACATTATATTTCAACACCTTGCTCCCTCATTGACTAGAGCAAAATATTTGTGGCCTTACCTTCCTTTTGTAAAGTTTGACAAATCTGTCCCTGAGACCAGTGAATGAGTGGTGTATACACGTGTTGTTGGCCAATGTTAGTAATGAATGAGAGTGGCCAACAGGTGGAACTGAACACAACCCAGTCTTCCAACCTTCCTGATTCCAATGAATGAATTTCAACTGTGACTTCAACCTGTAAAATCAAAGTAAAAGTTTGTTTAGGTGAGCTCTTCATGACTTTGACATGTAAAATGAATGACAATCTCTCAGATTTCACTGATATAGAAACGCATAAAAATTATATCCTTTACTTTGAGTATCAGACAGAATATCAATGCACATTTGGCGATCATGTCGTTGTGACAATTAAAACTTATGACTAATCTGGTGGTAAAACTGGAAATAAATAATAAAACAATGATAACTTCCCATCAAAACGAAATACTAGGTGATTGTTGTCACGTTCTCATTTAATGACCATTTTAAGGTCTAATGATAATTAAATGTGAATTCACCTCAAGGTTTATTAGCTTACTTAATTTCAAACAATGCACATGTTTTTACTTTGAAATGTTATAACCCGATTCCGACTTACACTTTTCAATGCGACATTTTATTCTCGCGAGATATAAAGTAAACAAAAGTAGTTTCACTATTATATAAATATGGCGTGGCTTGGAGTTAACTATTCCTCCACCAAGGACCACTGTTTTGGCATAGTCAACGACAACCCGTGCAATATTTATTATGTTTTATCGAACGTTCTTCATGCTGTCCCAGATCCCATAATGCCAAACAATCCACAATCAGATCATATTAACTAGTGAAGAATTTAAGATTGGTTTCAAAAATTTTGTAAAGTGTGACATAGGGAATTGACTTTAAAAATATTGAAGCGATGTTGTGATCAGCGAATACAGGAACAGAGTAAATCAAACATGTGGTAACAATCACAAATAACATAAAGAACTTGTTAACGATTACATAGACATTTCGGACAAGACATTTGGAAATTTTCCAGCAAGGAGAGATAACTTTCAAATTACATGTACCTCCCCGGATAGCATGCATGCTAAAAATATATTTATAGATTTTCCCAGCAATAATGGGTGTGCAAAAATCAGGAAGCTGACTATTGTGTTGGGGCGGAACTATCGGAAATAGTGAATGACAAGCAACCAATCACAAGCGCGGATTAGGCTTAGTCACGTGAGATAAAGTATTAATAAACACAGTTTTTGCTATAAATTTTACAATAAAACAGTGGTAATGATTATTTTATAGGGATACCCTTTATCAACCTTGTTAGATTTCAAATGATAAATAAACTTGAAAAATTTGTTGTTGTTGATTAAAATTTTATTTCTGTTTTTTATTCAAAATGCACAAGGCCTTTGATTTAAAAAAAAATTCTGGGATGATAGCTCGGATCTCCTGGATAATTTTGATTAATATCCCTGAATATCCCAGAAATTATTTTAGAGGTTAAGAGGTCTGTTAATTATTAATTATCTTTCCCAACATCGGTGGGTACATGGAGATTTAATACCTGGATGTCGATTTTGAACCCTGAGGCAGAGCCGAGGTGTTCAAAAAGAGACATCCAGATATTAAATCTCTATGTACCACGCGATGTTGCTGGAGGTAATGATTTTGTTCCCCCACAACAATAGCCATGCAGCCTTAATTTAAGTATGCTTTGCATAGGCTCTCAGATTAATCCACACCAATAAGAATAATTTAGTAGTGAACATACGGATCCAACTTCAGGTGACATCAAACTCAGTATGCTAGAATAACTTCATGATTGGTGGAAAATGCCAGTTCAAGGGTCATTCATATACCCCCGATGTTTCACATGCTCATATACCCCTGATTTTCAAATGTTCATATACCCCTGATGTTTCATATGTTCATATACCCCCAATGTTTCGTGCATGTTCTCTTATACCCCGCTGTCAAGGGTGATGGGGACATGGTAATTTAAATGGTGGCATTGTAACCAATCAGATGGCTAGTTACAACCGGATTTGGGGACAAGCATGTATATTGAATATCTTTGTGTTAAATAACAAATATTTAAAGTAAAAGTCCTCTGTCACAAGGAGCCACTTGCTAAATGTTTAAAATGCTAAAATAATTCACATTTGGCAAAAGTTATTTTAAATTGGAAAAAAAATTGTGTTTGGGTTTTCAATTTCATAAGAAAGTAGAATCTATTTATTAAGAAATGATCACACAAACCATCCCTCTCATGAAAGTCCCATACCACCGTTTATTAAGAAATGATCACACAAACCATCCATCTCATGAAAGTCCCATACCACCGTTTATTAAGAAATGATCACACAAACCATCCATCTCATGAAAGTCCCATACCACCGTTTATTAAGAAATGATCACACAAACCATCCCTCTCATGAAAGTCCCATACCACCGTTTATTAAGAAATGATCACACAAACCATCCCTCTCATGAAAGTCCCATACCACCATTTATTAAGAAATGATCACACAAACCATCCCTCTCATGAAAGTCCCATACCACTGTTTCATAAAAGTTACTTTAGATTAGGGGAAAGTTAATACCGCTATCAACAAGCAGTTAACCTTTTCTATACTAAATACTCATTGATGAGTAGTTCCCTTAGGAAATGTTCAGATAATAAGTTTAATAAATGATCTGAACATTTCCCTCCAATTAATATGTATCCTTCTGCACTTCTACAGTGAAACCTCTCCAATCCGGACCCTCTACAATCCGAATCTCTCTCCAATCCGAACGAATTGTTCGGTCCCCGAATTTACCCAAGTGAATTGTCACTAATGATTACTTCTGTAATCCGAAACCTCTGTACTCCGAATACCGGACAGCTTTATCAGTCCATAAGTGAACAAATACACTAATGTTTACCTCCAAAATCTGAACGCTGAAAGTGATGGAAGAGACCGAACGCAATCAGTCAAAAGGTAATGATGTGAACGTTTCCGTTTTTGAGTTGAACTGTGTGTGACCCCGATCAGCGTCACAGTTAGTTACAAACGGACGAAGTGTTCTTGGTAAATTAATCATATTTAATTACAAATTAAAACGAATATAATGCCTGATAATATAAAGATACGGCCGTATTTATATTTAATCTTATTCTAAATAAATTTCGAAAGGGATACCAGGCAAACGCGCATGCACACAGGTAATATACTTTCGCGTACCAATTTAATTAGCGGTCTTTTGTTTTGGCGAGGCTTTGAAACGGATTAAAACAACAGGTGTCTAATTGGATACGCCTAAACCAGAATTTTTTACTGCACTGCACCACCTTCAGATACATGTTTGCTTATTTCGCAAATTGATTGAACAATGGTGACTTCACAGATAATTAGAGCAGCGACACATTGTTTTTACATTAGTTATTGCGCTGGAATGGACTCTTTGTTTGTACAACAACTGACAAACTAAACACTAATTAGCTAAAATTACAGGATGGTGGTTTATTGTCACCATCACAGTTTTAATCAACTTATCACAATTAATGAGCCGTCGGGAAAACGACAGATCAGAGTTGAAATCTACCGTCAACAACATTTTCAAAAACCGAGAATCACCGTAAAATGTATCATTTCCGTGTTTCCAGGTTTATCTGTACATATATTTATGTCTTATTATAACATGTTTATCTATTGCAATTTATTTTTTGTTGTATTTTGTAGTTTATTGAATAAAGTTTAATTAATCAGTACGGAGGTGTTTGGATCTCGATAACTCTTACCGACAGCGGCAATATATTCCGATGGTTTTGTGATTTTCTGTAAACTGAACACCTCTCTAAACCGAACAGAAGGGCCAGTCCGAAGGGTGTTCGGTTTAGAGAGGTTTTACTGTATTATATTTCCCCCGTCTGTTGTCTGCTTTTATTACCTGAACATCCCTCCAAATTAATAATAGACCATTCCAATGTTGACTTTGATAACTGAATGGTAACAATCCATTTAGTATAGAAAGGGTTAATCTGATTGCATATGAGACAGGTTGGGGCAATAGAGGTTTCCACACATATTCATTATTAGGAGGAGCTTATGGTTGCCAGGAGACACAGCGTCTGTGTATATATTTTTACAGCGTCTGACCATAGATGCTGTAATACACCTGAGAACAAGTTAAGACAAGTGTCACAAAAAAATGAAAACAAATAGATGTATTTCAAACATTTTTAACCCTTTCAGTGCCAAGTCCGATTTTTGTATCAACCCATATTTCCTTGATCATTTTTCAAATTTTTTGATTATAATAATGTGATACGTTGATGGAAAGAGCTCATAAAGCTCTTTCCATCAATGTATCACATTATTATAATCAATAAATTTGAAAATGATCAAGGAAATATGGGTTGATACAAAAATCGGACTTGGCACTGAAAGGGTTAAACAAATAACAAGTTTGATGCATACTGTGACTGTAACGTCCTTACTTTTCAATATTTCTCCTGACGTCAGAGATCTCGACATCTCCGCGGACCATGAGAGCACACGCTAAATAGAGGCTGTGCCTAGGATCAGCCTTCAGTAACTGATTGTCTCTGGAAAAAGCTTCGGAGAACATCAGATCTAATCTGAAAAGTGAACAAGTTAATGAACAATATCTCCCATCTAGAGGCTTAAGGGTATGCCGATCAATTTAAGTGAACATTCAGATGACCATGATTCAATCGTAAGTGGAAAGATTTTCAGTCGTAGGAACTAACTGGTAGTTGGATTGTGCATGCTCCACGACAATATCGTAAGTAAAAAAATAATATCAAGCACTGTTTGATTTCAGATGCAAAATTATGGCCTATCCTTGGCTACATCCAGTCCTCCACTTGAGACATAATCGCAGTCGTGTGTACGTAAAAATCGTAGCTGGAATGATCGTAGGATAGTCAATCGCATGCTTACAATCACATCTACGACGACATCGCAATCGTGTGAACAAACTATACAAGATTTTGTCAGGCCTGATTCCTCCATATACGATTGAATCCTGGTCGTCTGAACGTTCACTAAATGCGAAACCCAAGATGGCTGCTGGCACCTATATTTTTAAGGAATTTCGTAAACAATCTGATGGCTCCATCTATAGAGGTCACCCAGAAGATCCATTTGAAGTTTGGTGATGATCAAATGAGGAATGTGGCCTGTAGGGTGTGCTGAAGGAAATTATTGACGGACGATGGATGCCAACACATTTATTCTTTTCTACAGTGAATGAGTTCTATGATAAACTTGTTTAACCCTTTCTATACTTAATGGATTATCTCAGTTACAAAAGTATACATTGGAATGGTTTATTATTCATTTGGAGGGGTTTTCAGGAGAAATGAGCAGAGGACAGACTTTCGAAAAGAAAATACAAGTACAGAAGAATTCCTATTCATTGGGGAAAATGTTCAGATAATAAGTTCAACATGGCCTGAGGCCATTTGTTGGACTTATATCTGAACATTCCCTCCAAAGGACTATATAGTGACACTCCACAGTTTCTGCAGGGATTGGTGCAGAAATAAGGGGACATCAATTCATTGAAAAATAAGTGAAATGTGAACTCACAACACACATACAATGTATATATGCCTGGGTTGAGCACATACTATGCTTTAAGATTTTGATACAGAATTATCATGTTAATGAGGGTAGCAAGAGTTATGCCCCTTGATTGTGTGCCTGAAAAATAAAATTTTGATGCAAAAATTGTCAAAATAAGCGATTTTCAGGCCCGTGGGACACAAAAACTAGATTTTTCGGTGCATAGCCACCTATGTTGTCTGGAAGAACACTGTTTCCTCACAATAATATCAAAAAAGTTCAAACTTCTCACCACTGATTTCCAAAAAATATTTTTCATGCAGATTGACAAATTTTAGGTGCTAAAAAGTCACGCTGGTGTCTGGGGCCACTGTTTCGCAGAAATCGCTACTACATGAAACTGGTGAGGTCAAAGTCACCTGAAACAATATTTTTCAAAACTCAAAGACATCCTCTAAAAAATCCACAAATTCATAACTAACCTTCTCTCAATAAACATGCCACACTCAAGGTGTCAGAAAACACTGATACTCTATTCTAAGAAATTTACCCCTACTGATCATTCGAAACTGTGGAGTGTCACCTACAGGAATTCTATGTCTTATGCACTTTTTTTTTATTAAAACACCCCTCTAAATAGATAGAACCGCATGAGTGTCTGAATTTTGACGAAATTATCGCAGGAGATTTGTTGGCGGAGCGATATCTCGAGTGCGGGACGCAGTCCCGCACGAGAGGTATCGCGTTCCACCAACAAATCGAGTGTGATAATTTCGTCAAAATTAAGACACTCATGCGGGTTATATTTTTATTACATACTAGCAGGGTTACCCGGCGTTGCCCAGGTTAATGTATGCTGTGGATATTTGTTGGGAATAGAGAATGCTCTTGCTTAAAGTGTGATACGTTTTCTCATAAATTGTATATTCAAATAGCATCACAAAACATGATTATTACAGTCATGGAATATAAGTAGTGGCTCACCTTGTCAATTGTCATTCTGATTATCGCGATTAATCCGTTCCACCAATAAGGAAGTATTTATTTATTTACATCTGCGTATACATTAGACGTTATAATATGATACATGAACATGATAAACACATTAGTTCGATAAAAGATGATAATTGGGTTTTACATATTGAGATGTATCAATCAATCTAGTGGGTTGGACTAAGATCTCGAGGACCACCTGGCTATCATATCTCCATGAAGATTTTCAGATGTTTCAAAGAAATTTCCAGGTACTCCTCTGTTCATGGTGCTATATATTGGCTAAATATTCTTAGTTTAAACGAAATGTTGCTGCGCTTATATATCAGCTACATGTGCCAGGCACAGAGTGAGATTTTGAGTTGTTATGTCAGTCGATGAGTCTGTTCTAAAACCCTTGTCAGATGTCAGTATTGGTAGGATCCTGAAAAGTCTTGTGCTAATAACTGCATTTTCTTGTATATCAGAAGAAACTATATTTGACTGCACACTGTGACCACTATTTTTGAACAGGCCTTCCATATCTCTTGACAAATTGTAACTTTTGTGGAAACTGTATTGAATGGAACAGACTAAATTTTGTTATTATATATATGCAATCCTCTGACGGTTCGAGGTCTCTCAGTTTGCACGAATATATGTATCTCTTCAATAGAATGATAAATATGACTGTTAAGAAGATATAATTGTTCAAGTGACTTATGTGGGTCACCATATGTCGGGATTGTGAAATGTGAACGCCCAACTACTTAAAAATATAATTTTTAATATTAAAATTAGTTTTTCCTCAAGGGAAGCCCGAAACTGTAACTATATGGATTATTATCCTCGGCCTTGTGTTATCAGGAGGGTTAAAATTTATTGTCCGTTTATTGCGTACTCCGGTCAATCAGCGATCGGATTAGCTCACGCATGAATGCGTCCTGTGCAAATCCCGCGCTCTTAACAATTCATCTAGCCATTTTTATTTCCGACTTTTAATAAGAAGATTTGCGAGTCGCGGGGTTGGGAATGGCACCACCATGGGAGGGATCTATGATAGTTCAGTTTCGGGCTTCCCTTGAGGAAAAACTAATTTTAATATTAAAAATTTAATTTTTCCGCCAAGGAGAAGCCCTTCAACTGAACTATATGGATTAGAATGCAAGCCCAGGAGGAGGCAACGAGCAATAAATTTAATATTCCAGTTTGACGGGAATGTACTCTTCCAAAACAGATGTCATGTAAATGTTGATTTAGTCATGAATCAAGCTTTGATATGTTATGTGGAAAGAGCTCATAAATTCAGATTCCAGTATTGCTCAAGCTTGTACCTGCCCCCCCCCCCCCTGGTTTTAGGAAGAAACGTCCCAGGCAGTGCCACACCATATGCGCCAGCTAGAAACCGAGCAAGTAGAGACTTCTTCTTCTGCTGCTGACTTCACTGCATCTTCTTCTCGTTTTCATGTGATGAGAGTGATTTCTGTAGATATCTTCCAAAATAGAAAGCGCTATTGACAGTATGCGACATCGAGTCGTCCCCACACAGAACAGCCTCCAAAGGCTCGGGTGCGATTGTCCTGGAGGATTGGTTGCCCGAATCTCCGAGAACGGCACCCCGCCTGCCACGGACTGCTGGTGCAGGACCATGGGGCTCGAACTGGTTCATCCCGAGGTAAAGACTGGTACAGTTGTGCAAGTTTGTGTAAGTCAGTTGACACATATCCTGTGATGAAGTTTTGTACAAGAGATCGACCCATGTCGTTTCCATACGCAAAGCGAGTTCCTTAGGAATGACAGAATCCCGTGATTCTTGCCCATCGTCGTCAAAGCCATCAGACGCCATGAGAAGTATAGGAAGCATGTCAGTATCGACCACAGCAACAGAACACCCTGCATCAGGTTGAGATAAGGTACTATAGGGAAGCCCACTCGGGGAATGGCTCGAACGAGGTATAAAAGCTCTCGCAGTTGAAGTTAAGGTGCTTTGGCCCACCCCCAATGCATAAGGTCAGCAAAAAGATAATATTAGAAGGATCCATTTGACCAGAGAAAACCCCCCCACCGAATCTCCGAATGCAGGTGGTCCAGACAAGCTGGAATAAACGTCGATGACATACCACTAGGATCCCATGACGGCAGAGGAGCAGGCCTGGACGTATCACGTGGGATGACGTTTCCCAGGGGGACAGGACCCACTCTCGTAATGAGGTGGGCCACGGCACCGTGGGGAAGCGTCAGAAGGCCTGTTGGCTGGAGCGCATTGAGCGGCACCGGACATCGAGACTTCCCCACCCAGAACAGCCGCCAAAGGCACGGGTGCTGATGTCCTGGAGGATTGGTTGCCCGAATCTCCGAGAACGGCACACTGCCTCCCATGGTCTGGGGGGGGGGGGGGGGGGGGGGGGGGGGGGGGGGGGGGGGGGGGGGGGGGGGGGGGGGGGGGGAACTGGTCCTGCCCGAGGTAAGACTGGTACGTTTGCTCAAATTGTTTAACCATGGACCAACGGGCCCTCATCCAACAATGACAATACCGCATATTGCCGCGTTTATTTCTTGAGCAACCCGCACGGTGTGTTGCCATCAAAGTTGAATCGCGTCGACTATAAGCCAGACAAGACATTCTGTTAGTTATTAGCAAGCGTAATACACATAACATTTTGTTAGTTAATGCAAAATAATGTTAATAAGGTAAATTCCGTTCATTATGTGGCCATTATGTGGCCACTGTCACTTCTCGGCGAAGAGGACGATGAGAACCGATTTCTCCTGTGCAAGAACAGTTTTCGCGGTGCCCTTGCTTACAGTGAGGAGAATGTTTTATACGCGTACGGAAAGTCCTCCGAAGGTAGAGCAGGCCTGGACATATCCCGAGGGAGAATGATTCCAGGGGGACAAGACCCACTCCCGTAATGGAGTGGGCCATGGACCGTGGGGAAGAGTCAGAAGTCTCAGTCCTTCCCAGATGACAGGAGCAATTGTACTCGCACCCGTATGCACTTGTAATTCTCTAATTCACGAGCATGAAACGTTGCCCTTTCCCTCTTGACAAAATGTGCTTGGTTACAGTAACCGTTGATTCAATATTAAACTATTGGAGGTATATTTAAAAACCGGGTCCCATCGCAGTTAAAGTATGGGAATGTGAAAGTGCAACGAAACATGCATGTATCGAGGTCTATCCCACAAAGACATTTAATTTGAGAGAAACACAACAAACGATTATATTACGGATGCAATTACATCCGTCTTCTGGATTGTGAGAGAAAATGAGAGCTTGAGCTGCATTTTCATCTGGGAAGAACTGAAGGCTGGTTGGCTGGTGCGCTGTCAGCGGCACATGACGAGTCTTCCCCACCCTAAGGCTCAGGTGCTGAGGTGTGCGCCCATGAAGATTGGTTTTCCGAATCAACGATAGTAGCACCCCGCCAGTCACTGGTACTGGGCAGTGGTCATACACGATATAGAGGCTTCTTGCGGAACGGCGCTGTATATGTGTGATGATACAAACGCTGTCATTTGTGTTAGTCATTTAGGTATTCTATTCACCAGATAATCATATGGATATTTAGTAATAGAAGGAGAAGAGATATGTTTTGGACTCTTCTGAAATTGGCACTGGCAGGTCTGCGGAATGCAATATGCGCAAGCCATAACATACTAGTATGTGTCGGCTGTCTGGTTGTCCTCAGGTACCCATAAGTTACACAAACAGTTATAATCAGTATCGCGAGAACCGCACACAACCTTGGCGCAACCTAGATTTCGCAACCGTCATGTGAACCGAACCGTCGTGTGCCTCCAATACGCAGACCTGCAGTGGTCGTGCGCAATATAAATATAAACGCTGTTCATGTAACTGCACTTTATATGTGTGACAATACAAATGCTGTCCTTTCTGTTATTTGCCCGATAATCAATTGGATATGAGGCAATAGAAGGAAAAGAGCCATGTGTTGGTCTCTGATGGAAATTATAGTGGCAA
The DNA here is from genome assembly GCA_032622095.1 of Siphonodentalium dalli. Taxonomy (NCBI): domain Eukaryota; kingdom Metazoa; phylum Mollusca; class Scaphopoda; order Gadilida; family Siphonodentaliidae; genus Siphonodentalium; species Siphonodentalium dalli. The sequence continues at coordinate 139,245,997 of CP136069.1, read as the reverse complement.
CTGCCCTGCGCAATATAAAAGCATTGCATGTAACTGTGCTTAATACGTGAGTGAAGACTATTTGACATTTGATCTTTTCTATATGTGGAAATAGAAGGTAGAGAGCCAAGTGATGGACTCTGTTGGAAAGGCTATTGGCAGTGCATCGGGGCACATGACAATATAAATGCATAGTAGTTCACCTTGACTATTCACGGATTTGAAAGCGCAGAAGTATGTCGGTATCAGTGAAAATTGACGCACGCCATATTGATATAGTCAGTTCGTATATACATGTTTTTAAGCTCACCATTTTGTATCATGTTAATTCATAATTTGAATGTATCGAAAACACTAATGTCTGAGGATAACAGTTCAGATGTTGTCTATTTGTTACAGTGAACACATGGAAATGTGAAACATCAAAATCATCAAAAGTATAAACATTGATTGACTGAAAATTTATTGAGACACTGGCTAGCCAATGAATCATTTCAACACTGCGACCATGCTAGGTCACACGGGTATGGTGACTTGCCACAAGTAGGCCAGCCAAAGGCTCTCATCCAAAATATCTCCAAAGAGTTCTGACCACGGACGGAAGTATCCTTGGATATTTAAGCAAACTATAGCTGAAGGTTCAGGCATGGAAGAGGGAAGCCCATTCAGCAAAATACATTGAGTGATTGCAAAGAAACAGACACAATTGTCGCCGAAATAGCGACAGAGTACCGGTATGAATTGATGGAGATCGCCAATCGACAATGGGAACTCAGGCTTCAAGATTCGACGAGAATCACCGAATCGATTCCCGTAATGATTCTCACAAAACTTTACAATTTGCAGTGTTTTATGACTAACATGATTCAGCATTTGATTCTCGTAAAATTAAATGTATTTTGAGCCCTGCCTGGAACTTAAAATGAAAATCCTTGGTGCCCAATCTTGTATCAGATAATCCTAGTCCCCAATCAAACCAGTTGCACGATTCGTAGCAACCGGACACTGTCAGTAATACTGGACAGGCATGTAAAGAACGAGACTATTCAAGAGACACAGCATTATTTGAACACAGGCCATAGAATAATATATGTTGTAACAAACATAATCTCATTGTTTCTAACGATTGTTCCGATGATACAATGAGGGAAAGAAAATGGAATCGCAAGAACAGGGTCAAAATTTCAAATAAATATCTTGAAGTCGATGTAACGTTCGCGACGTTCCAAGTATCCAAATACGAGCCCTCATGTTAATAGTAATACATTCGGGCTAGCTAAGATTTGCAAATATTAATCGGTAAGCACAATTAATTATAACAACATGTTGTATATGTACAATGATGTTCTGTTATAATCATTATCCAAATGTCCCTCAACTTCAACTTACAATTAGTTGAGGCAAAAGAAATTTCATTGGATGACAAGTTCTATCTTGTTTATGAATACATGTAAATTATCGTCAAAGGAGACATTTCTGTCCTGACCAACTTTCTGCGCACTAACAGAGCTGTTGCATATACGATGAGGTAGTGTACATGAAATGAACGTACATCGAGAAGTCGGCTTCATGAAATATAGTTAGCACGAAATTAGGAGACTTCGCATACCGTGCCACGTGGACTCCGAAATCGGACGATTCATGCCACCGCATATGTTGCACAATAATGCAATATAGGTTTTCTACAAGTAAACGATGTGCGTCTGTAGTCATTGTCAAAATGGCCATCAATGGCGAAGTTCTCAACGTGATTTTGTCGATTCCAATCCCAATTTTTTTTTCGAGATAAAATGTGTCGACAAAAAACACGGAATTTTTATAAATTGCGTTGCGCATACTATGAAACGAAGAGTTTCTGCGCGTACTTAAAAATATTAAACGACCGGGTAAGCAACGGATAAATTGCAAGTTTGTTATCAACAATAAATATTGAGTTGATAAACTCGCAATAGAGAAATACTTCCTTTAGTTAAAACCACGTCTGATAGGTCCAAGGAGAGAAATAAAACTGGCTAGATGAATTGTTAAGAGCGCGGGATTTGCACAGGACGCATTCATGCGTGAGTTAATCCGATCGCTGATTGACCGGGAGTACGCAATAAACGGACAATAAATTTTAACCCTCCTGATAACACAAGGCCGAGGATAATAATCCATATAGTTCAGTTGAAGGGCTTCTCCTTGGCGGAAAAATGATATGGAGATGGCCTGGTGACTGTATATAACTTATATGTGGATATCGGCGAATAACAATCTTATCAATGATAGTGCATATCCGCTCGCCATCCGTGACGCAAACGACACCAAATTGTGATTTAATTCATGGTATATCATTAGAGAAAAACGTGTATGAATTTGATGGAATTTGGTTTATTAAATCAATTGTTGATGCAACGCTGACTCGAACAACGCCATATTGCGAAGGTGATTATGTATTCGTTTGGTGGAAATCAGCGACAAAACTATTTCACCATACTTTTTAAATTTCCCCTCCCACCAACAGCGTCATTTTAGAAAATTTTAACCCGCACCATTATCTTCCTTGTAAAAAGTTACCCCTCTTAGAACGCCTTGGTGCCATCTCGATTGTACCGCGTGAAGTTATATATAGAACGCACGATTTTATTTATTGTATCATTTGAGAAGAACGTGTCTGAATTTGATGGTAATTGGTACTAAAAATATTTTGTATCAGTTTTGGTGACCCTCCCGTCCCTATTTCGGAATCAAGCTGCACACACTAAGACTCATTAGAGATTAGAGATGCATATATATGAAATTGGTGAAAATTGGCGAGTATACCAATTCGTATCAAATTTAAGGTCCCCATATCTCTCACCCATAGGGCACCAATTTGGTGTAACTAAACCACACGATAATATTCCTCATATCACGGAGAAGAATATGTATCAATCTGGTGGAAATCGGCACGAAACATATAGATATAATTTTTTGTGTCCCTCTCATCTCTATACACCACTGACTCGAATGGCCCCACTTGTGACATCCTTAAACCACACGATTACACTCCTGATATCATGGAGATGATTGTTTATAAGTTTGGTGATAATCGGCGACTAAACAATTTTTTTTTATCAAATTTGGTGCCAATCCCTCCCCTCTCCATCTCTCACCCAAACAGCACCACTATGGCGTCTTTAAATCACGATTAGATTCCTCGTATCATGGATAAGAACGTGTATCAATTTGGTGGAAATTGGCGCTAAAAAAAATTGTGCATCAATTTTGGTGCCCCTGTCCCTTTCAATGCAACCCTGACTCGAATGAGGCCACATTTGACAGATAAAAGCCACACCATTAGACTCTTCATACCATGGGGATGATTTTGTATAAGTGTGGTCACCCCATGCATCCGGATATGCTCGTAGCGGAAGACATGCTCGTAGCATAATAACCACATGACCCGCGATTTGCACATCGTCCTTAGTTATCGTAAGTTATTTTATAAAAACACGGTTTACTTTACCTTGATTTTTTTTAAACGTTAACAGCGATAATCGGTCTACAGAAATGAGCGGTTGTGATTTCCGCAATTTGCATATTAATGTTCGATAATCGGGTTTTATACGAAAATTATGACCTGAAATACTTACTCGATATAAGTTTTATCAAATTTTAATGAATCCTTGCATTGACACATTATATAACATACAGTCTCTCAAAGTATGATATCTTAGATTCAAAATGAACTGGACATGTTTGCGATGTCAATCATATTAGTGCCCGAAAAATTAGTTTCCATGGAGGCACTCACTTGATTTTGGGGCATGTCTATAGCAAACGTAAAACAACTGCTATAGACATACCATATTTTCTTGCTATGACCTGCATATATGGCAATTGTTTACTATGAAAAATATAGAAACATGACTGAAAATGTTGTCTATTATATTAAGGGAATATCTGCAAAGACTATGTTGTCTGGGCTGTTACCACAGAAATCGTAATTTATGTAAGAAATGCTAATTTTGCCACAATGTTTGGCCTAACTTCGCTATAAAATAGGATTAAACTGCGTCCATGTTTAAAAAAGGTTTTATGTACAGTTGCGTAAATTATGGCCACAAATAGTACCACCATCGCCAACCACTGGTATGTGTTGGTTTCGGTGCAACATGTGTTTAACCGTGAATGGTGTGCAAATCGCGGGCCATGTGGTTATTCCGCTACGGGCATGTCTTCCGCTACGAGCATATCCGGATGCATGGGGTGGTGGTGGCAATCGGCGACTTATCATCAAATTTAGTGCCCACCCCCTCCCAATCTCTCATCCAAAAACAACAATTTGGCATTGTTAAATCGCACAATTAGATTCCTTGTATCATGAAGAAGAATATATATCAATTTGGTGGAAATCGGCGCAAAAATTAGTTTGATCAATTTTGGTGCCCCTCTCCCGTTCCGTTCATCCCTGACTCAAACGACGCCACTTTTGACATATTTAAACCACACCGTTGGATTCTTAATATCATGGGAATGTTTATATGTAAGTTTCGTGGCAATCGGCGACAGAAAAAAAATCTTCCCTCCCTTCCGGGCACCCCTGACACGAACGGCGCAACTTTTGCCATATTTAAACCACGCCATTAGATTCCTCATATTATGGGGATGATTATATATAAGTTTGGTGGCAATCGGCAACATTTTTTTTTTCTGCCCCTCCCCCTTTTCTGCCCCTGACAACAACGGCGTCAATTTAGAAAATTCTAACCCAGACCATTATCTTTCTCGTAAAAAGCTACTCCTAGTAGACCCCTTTGGCATCATCTAGATGGTCCCCTGTGAATTTCTATAGAACACAGACAGACAGACAGACATTCGCAAATATAGATATAGATCTACGTATTATAGTAAATTGACTCACAGTCGTCAATCTCCGGTACAGAAATTGTGAATTTAATTGAGTTTTAACGGCATTTTAGGGTTAACGCAACAATCAGACAGGGAGCCCTTCTATCCGCGAGTGAACTTGACCCATCTTGACCCGCGCAAAGGTGTTAATTGGGTTTTCCCAGATTTTCCAAAAATATAACCCAATCAGCGCGCTGCGATTTCGGCAAGTGGGTTGTCGCCCTTGCGTTGAAAAGTTGAAAAAGTAAAAATAGTAACGGTGAAAGCCAGTCTAACAACACTGAATGAAATAGTTCCGTCGACAGATTGCACTAGTGCGATTCTGAGAATTATCACACGCCTGGAACGTTGTGCGATCATGCGAGTTACGTTGATAGATATGTAATAAATGAATAAGACCAATCCAAAATATAATTTGATATGGGAGCATCCATTCAGTAATAAAATGGTTAATATGATATTAATGAAAATTCATGCTGTAGTATATGATATGCTATACTGACAAAAAAAATATCTGTGTTGTCAGGCAATCATATCTCAATTTTGAGATGAAGGAGGGAGGCCATTTTTTTTCCTCTTTTTTTTTTTAAATCTGGAGAACATACTAGTATGTTCAACTCCAATATTACTGACCGAAAATATTAATATTGAAAAAAAATGTTTGACAAGACTTTCAGAGAACAATTCAGTGACGGGAGAGGTGCCTGAGAACACAGAATGTTAAATAATTTGGCCTTATCTTGGGGAATATCTGTTGATCTAACATACTATATGACTCACTAGCAATACTAGCAATGTCCATCATCATTGTTGACAGATGTCACTGCAGGCCTCAAAATATGGTGAATTTAGTGATAAGTCACTTCTCCCTGTTTGGTTATTATACCCCCGTCGTCCATCTGTCCGTGGACACAATTTGTCCGTTGTTTTTTTTATCTTTTTCCGTGAAACTTGGCATAGACATCAACCACTATGGGAACCTGTGCACCTGCGATTATGACGTCTGTCCGACTTTTTTTTGTGGAGTTATTCCCCTTTTTCGACTTAGAACATTTTCGCAACATGCATAATTTTGTCCGAGCTTTTATTCCTACATTTTTCAGTCAATAGGTTTAGGATTAGTGTTGGGGGTTAGGGTTGTGCACCTGCAATCGGAATCTGTAAATTTATTATTTAAACTAAATGTTTACTGACTAGTGAAACATCTTAGTGTTTTAAAAACACGGGGGTTATCCTTAGTCCCATTGGGACAGTCACACCTCTAGTTAGGGAGATGTTGACTGTTATCAAGGAGAAGTCATAAACACTGAAGTTCAATTTAGACAACAACATCACCCTTCTATGATCCAATAAGAATGAGAGAGAAGTCACTTCTCCCTGGGACAAGAATAGGGAGAAGTGCACATTTTAGGGAGAAGATGCCAAGTCGCCCTCTAAACGGGTCACTCGCACTGCCGCTCTAGCGGTAACCCTATAATAGATATATACAGTAATGCCCTAAATAATCGACTCCTTAACCATAGCAGAATTATGGGTAATATTTCCGACTAAATCCTGAAAAATTACCCATAATTCTGCTGTGGTTAAGGAGTTGATTATTTAGGGCATTACTGTACCTCTCTAGCAGAAACTCTATAATAGATACATACCTTCTTGGTGGGAGGTTGACATCAGCCAAGGCATAAAGTGGAGACTGGCTGGAGACGAGATAATGTAGCTTTGGGAATGGGACGAGATTCATGGTGATTTCATTCAGATCAACGTTCAGCGAACCTTCAAATCGAGCAGAACTGAAAGAGAAAGAATAAATATATACTCCGGAATCCAGACTCGATCAATGAACCGTCAGATAAAGCAGAACTGTAACAGAGGAAATTTAAGAGGTAATCAGGGCTCCTCAGGGCTCCCAAATATCGCTGTGTCGTATCTGGTTTTTACCACAATAACAAAACTTTTGAGTTGAGTTGACTTATGGCCAAAAATCAGTCTATCATAGCTATAGATATCTTCGCTTATAAATTTATTGTAAAAATATCAAGAGATCTAAAGGGACATTGTCAAAGTTGTGTCATTAGAAGAATAACCTTTGTAGATTTGTAAGTTCTGTCACATCAAATACAAAACTGGTTCTTCAAACCCTCGCATCACAGTTGATAAAATCAACTGTACATTTGCTTTGGCATCTTTTAAAGATAAATAGTCAAAATGTTAAAAAAGATACTATCCTATAAACAAGCTGCTGCAATTAATTAAAAAAAAACAAAAAAATTGTGTGACTGGATATGTTATGGTTATTTTTTGAAAGAGTGGCAATATCACATTCATATTTTGATCTCACCTTGTCATGTTAAGCAATAAATTAGCGACAATGTTGTTCATGCCGTCGAATGGTTTCTCATCCTTCTGTTTTGTGATCCCGCCGTCACCGCTGCTGATGGCACTGTTACTCTTGACATTCCCACTGACCCCAGTGTACATACGCTTCCCAGTTTTATTCGATGGCACAGCAGATCCAATTTTGTTCACAATTTCAACTAAAGCCTGTGAAAAATATTCATATATTGTTAGAAATAGAAGCTATGCGGGACAGCATCACTAAATTCACCCTCTGGGGACCTCATTCTGCAAATGACAGGCACACTCAACTCAGGCTTGGTCTCAATATATTGACTATTGATGATATATGTACCTGATTCTCCACAGGGATGACACAGTCAGCTCTCTCAGTCAGCTCCCTCATTGCCAGCACGCTATTATAAGGAGAAGTAACGACATCATCTTCATGCGATGGGTAAACGGCAGTCACAAATCTGGAAAGTAAACAATATGAGTTGCTGTTAGTGTCATCACTAAGATCTGGCTAGTAGTGGAGTGGCGAAATAAAAAAAGGGCCTTAGTTTTTTAGATGGGTAGAACAAGTTATAACCAATGTTTTCTGGAAGGTAAATCATTTACGAAAATTATTCTTCACCTTGCCTGAATTGGTGGCAGCTACGGTTGGTAAGACTATTTGTGAGGGTACTCTCCCAAAAAATTAGCCTACCGGTATAACAGTATTCCAAAAATATATAACATGTTAGACTATGTCCAGCATACTATTTTTGTTCAGAGTTGACCAGTGACAGCTTATCTCAATCGTCATGATTTCTTGATGCAGAACGTTACATTCTCTACCAGGACATTGCAAAAAACAAACCAGAGAATGTAAGAGCAGACAGATTTAGTATTAACATGTGTCTCATAACAACAAATATAATGTTCTATTTAATGTGATTTCAATGTCCTATTAACCAATTGTGTATTGCTGCTCAACCTCTATAGTGATCAAGAATTGATTTTAGCAGGAATATGACACTGCTTCAAATATGATATCCATTAGTAACTTTTTAAAGATGTATTGAGGTTCCAAATAAGTCGGACGACAACAACTACAAAAACAGTTCATATAAATAAAAGGCTTATTTATGAGGAGAAATATAATGAATCTTCGAACATAATGAAAACCTCATGTAACACACATGACCCTTATGAATCTCAATAAGATTACATTTATATTGGTAACCTGAAACCGATATATCAAAAAGAGAAATTTGTATTCAATTCCAATGTTTTGTAAATGTTCAAGAATTAGTAATCTAAACACAAGCGTCAACAAGGAGTAGTCTCACACTTGAAATAAGATGTAACAAACCTGTATATATCTGGGTACTCATCTTCTAACAGACAGAGTACTGAGGTGCCTATAACAAACCTGTATATATCTGGGTACTCATCTTCTAACAGACCGAGTACTGAGGTGCCTATAACAAACCTGTATATATCTGGGTACTCATCTTCTAACAGACCGAGTACTGAGGTGCCTAGTCCAGATCCAGTTCCTAAAATGACAAAATGTTAACCCTTTCATGACGGGAGATGCATTGGTGCGACATTAAGGATCATGTGCCAGTGCATTCTCTTATATATGCGAGTCTTCCATAGGGAACCTCATATATATAAAAGAGAATGCACTGGCTTACAAGGTCGAGAATCATGTAAATATTGTTAGGCCAGTGCATTCTGTTATATATGCAAGGCTCCCTATAATGCATTGGCATCAGTTTACAATGGAAGGAAGCTCCAGTCATGAAAGTGTTAAAAGCTCACTTAATTTGCGAACCCCCAGATCACATATAATGATATATAAAATATATGTCATATTATATACCATTTGAAAGAGGAAGCTCCAAAACATTGTATTATCAACTTATCCAGTGTAATAAAAAGTGAACATGTTGTTTTTGTTGTGTTTCCAAAGTGTTTTTGTCATCCAGATGATAGTTAAAAGTGTATTATTTTCAATGGAGGGGGAATAACTCTACATCTTAAAGATAGAGTTATTCTCCTTCCATTGAAAATTCATCTTTAGTTTGAATTCTGTTGCATTCTGGGAGCCAAAATGATTTCAGCCGTTTTCTATTTCTCTATAGGCATCTTCTGAGACACAGATGTTTAAAATGGTGATGAATTTATATAGTATTTTAATCATATTTTATGACATAGATTGTTATTAAAATAGATATCAAGTCACTATAAACAAAATAATCGGAGACTCGAAAATTAATTGGGACTTTAAAAGCCACTATCACAAGCAAAATCTTGGTATTCAAATTTCAGGTTAAAGACCTGTAACAGTGAGAGGCATATTTTGTTGTTATTTATTCAGGGCCATGAACCAAAGTCAGGAACAATGCCTATGTCTGAACACACGACAAACGAAACCCAAAAAAACAATCCAATTAATTCGGCCATCTACATCCGATAATCTGTCACCACATTCATGGGTGATAGGAAGATATATCACCCCTAACAATATACATGTATATTCTATTATATTTATTTGTTTTTGTACTTTCCATGTGTACATTGAAAATAAACTTATCCTATCCTGATCTATCCTACATCACTAATGTATCACTAAACCATCATGTCAGACATCGGATAGATAGAATTCATGCAGTGGATGAGCAACAATATATACGGAAGATAGTTGTTGCATGAGTTTTTGTACTTACGGGTGAAAGGGATTATGTGCATTTTACAAACACACCTCTTCCCTATGATTCCCATAGGTAAAGTAGCCATTGGCACAGGAATTATCTTTTTTTAGTGAAGTTTGAATTTTTTGGTGTGGTCTAAAATATGACAGTATTTTTTATGCGGTTCTGACACTAGTTACGAAAACACAAGATATAAAGGTGAATTCCCTGCTAGACAGACATGATGTTTTGGGGTAAAAAGTTTCCCCAAATGTTAATTTTTCAGATTTAAAGAAAATTTTGGACCCAAAATTTATATTGCCAACAGTATACGCTAAAACGTTAGCACTGAGGCCTATGAAAAACATTTACACCAGTGTAACCTAAAGGGAAAAAATGAGCTTTTTGGCATTTTTGATTCCTGGGAGTCACTTTAAAGTATTTTAATGCATTTTCACAGCCTGGTCTTTCAGTTCAATGAATCTCTCATACATGGTGTGGCTATTCTTGCTGCTGATGTTTTCTTTCACTTACATCGGCCAAAACAATAGTATGATTTTTCATAAAAAATGCCAATTTTTGAAGGTATTTTCAAACATTTTCAAGGTGGTAATAGTCACATGATAATGCAAACTACCCATAACATGAGCATGTCAATGACACATATATCAATTGTTACAAGAAGCTAATCTAACAAGTATTTTGGATTTTATAGCCAGTGATATACAGATATATATCATAAAAGTGGGTCATTTCCACTGGAGGGTATGGCCATTTGAAGGTTAATAGCACTAAAACTTGGACACATTTAAGAAACTGCTTCAGCATTTCAAAGAGAGCATATCTTTGTTCAACTAATTCAATATACGCCCACATCCAGTTATCTTGGATCACCCTTGCAGACCTGAAAATGTCATATTTTAGTCTTCCATGTGCTGATAAAGTCATGTGCTTGATGCTCAGCTGATCAGATCTGGACTCAATGACCTCACATCACCAGAAGTTCTCTCATGGAAAGAATTTTGTACAGTCTTCCATAGCTGATCCATGTTTGCAACACCAGACCCCAAAATCTGTGTGAAAATGGGGCCTGAACATGACATGTGGTGGAAAATTGTGCTTTTTTGATGAATAATGTATTAAAGGGGGTGGGGTTAAATTATGTGTGATAAATAAAGAACCACAGAAGTGATATTGTTTTTGAACACATTTTTTCCATTGATGGGTAATTCTGAAGAAATGTAAAGAGTTACAATTATTCTGCGAAAAAGCGGGCTATCGCTTTAGGTTACACTGGTGTAAATAGGGTTCGGAGTGACATCTAGCGGATGCGGGAGCCTGGAAGGAATATAGAGGTGAGAATAAAATAGACACTGGGCCCTGATTGGACAATAGCCTTGTGTGCTTTTTGCATAAAAAAAATCATCACACATCTTCCCTCTGATTCCCCATAGGTAAAGTAGCCATTGGCACAGGAATTAACCCTTTGTAGTGAAGTTTGAATTTTTTGGTGTGGTCTAAAATATGACAGTATTTTTTTATGCGGTTCTGACACTAGTCTTGGTTGTCAGCCGTCTTGTTCAAATAGTTCCTAAAGTGTATGCTTGGAGTCAGGTAAGCCCTGGTTATTCTGACACTAGTTACGAAAACACAAGATTTAAAGGCGAATTCCCTCTTAGACAGACATGATTTTTTTTGGTAAAAAGGTTCCCCAAATGTCAATTTTTCAGATTTAAAGAAAATTTTGGACACAAAATTTATATTGCCAACAGTATACGCTAAAACGTTAGCAATGATGCCTATGGAAAACATTTACACCACTGTAACCAGTTGAGGCCAGTCTAGATGCTTGGATTTGCGATTTTCTTGTATATATTTTTTTATTTTCTCACACCGTGCCAAACAACCATGGTCGGCCCGGTGTGTCCTGGTCTCTTACCGGTAATCGTGTGCATTTGTCTGGAGTTAGACCAGTCACCACTTGGTGTTATGATTTATACAATTTTCAGGTTAAAGGTATACTCAATCCGTAAAGAGGGTCCCCATCTCAACAGATTCCAACAACAATCCGATCAGAGGGTCCTATATTACTATTTCTTTGGCTTTGGGGGTAAAAAATATTTGATTCGAGTCGAGGAACCCATCAAACAAAGCTCAGAGTTATTAGATATTGATTTTTGAAATTTGTTATTAACTCAAGATGAGTACTAATAACTGCCGTAATCTGCTCTGGATGTGTACTCCAAATCTATTCAAACAGACAAGGATGGATAACTCTAAAATCAAGTGGTAATTTTAACGCAATTTTGACTGAGTTCTGGGCCAGGGTAGGCAGTTGTTACCGGCCGGCTAAGGAAGGTTCGATGTTGACCTTGACATGACATGACCTTTCGTGACGGAAGTAAAATTTATATTTTGCGCATGCGCTATGTGCAATTTTTCGTACTTGCGTAAAATGAAGCAAACAAAGTTTTTCATCTTGCTGAATTCAAACTTAATTGATTAAAACACGTATTTGAATACGATTATCAGAGTTTACCGAAATTGAATGTGGAATTGAGTGGGAACGTTACATCCTTCCATATGAATTCAACGACTATTGGCTGATGAACTGGTTAAAAATTCGATTTGAATTGAAGTTCGAGTGACAGTGACGATGACCGTGAATCGTGATATTGACATTCACATTGTTGTTGACATTTTTGATTGAATTTTGTTAGCGGCAACACTCGGGTCTGAACGAGAGAAATTGAGCAACCTTGTACATCAGCGAACATTCTCACAAGAAGAAAACCACAGTGTTCACAAGTGATCTACTAATGTTTTCAAATGCAAGTGACTACTGGAACACAACAACAACAACACTCAAGTCTCAACACTGACAACAGTGTGTATAGCAACGCCAACAGAATGAAAATGTACCAACTACACTGTGGAATTTGACAATACTATTATAAATAAGATTTGGACTGCATTGGTCTTAAGTCAAGCTGCAGTACATATTCAATTGCAATGGAATTATGGGTGTACAAGTGCCAAAAGACTCAATAGTTTATTTACAGTTACTAGTAGGCCTACTACCGCGGATCAACTGGTTATCCGTAACTTTTGGCCACCTACCGGACGAAAGATAAAATCACGCGAATAAACCTTGACATTTCGGTTATGACGTCACTGCATGGATAGTTTTCATTCATAAATCATAAATCTGAAGCGAGGTCACTGTTGAGAATGACCGTCACCATGGACTGTCAAAATGAAACATCAGACTGACCAAATTCTTCAATTGTTGAATAAATCATGTACTACATGTTATATGATATGATGTAGTAGATATCCATATAAATGAATAATTTCTTCTTTGACTGCCACCCCATAAAATCAATCCAGCATAACCGTGGGGACCTACACGAAGCATACATATTACATATATAAATTCAAAAGAGAAAGTTTAAACATGTATATTGAGAGTCCCAACACACTAACCCTAAACCAGTAACCAGATATGTTTTTATACTATAATTACAACAGCAAAAGTAAAACAATTTTGGGAAACAAATTTACAATTTCTTCTGTACTTTAATTTGAAGCATTTCACTGTTCATGCTCTAACTTGAACCTGGTAATTGTTTGCTTATATCATGTAGCAAGGATTAATTAGACAAATAAATACACAACTTCACAAGGAGTAGATATATTCCAGCTATATATGCATCAGATAAAATGATTTAAGTGTTGCACCGGGTAAAGAATGAGTAATTTATTAGGGCCCCTTCAAGTTATTTCAATTAATTATCACATGAGGTAAACATCACCCATTGCTTGACAATAAACAACGTTACCTCTATATTATAAGGTGATAACAGATGCTATTTATTGCTATAAATTATATTTGTGCGTTTTTAAGTCATCTGATGTTAATGGCACTTATCCCATGACACTCCCCATGTAAAATTACCCACACATTTTCTGAGCTGATAATAAATGCTCTTCATTGATCATATATGTTAAGATAATTTATTAGTTCCCCTTTAAGCCACCTGAGGCCAAAGCGCCTAGCCCATGGTCAGGTGACCCATGTGTACCAATTTTCATACATATCGTCAAAGCTGATAATGAACGAATATGATAATATAATTTTTAAGTTTGCCTTTAGGGTCAATGGCACCTATCCAATGGTACTCCTGGGTCAATTTATCCATACATACCGTACCAATTTCAAGTGACCAGGGTCCAACTAGTTTGGGTTTGTCATTAATTATTTAATTAAAATTATTTATTGGTGCCCCTTTGAGTTGTCTGAGGTCAATGCCACTTATCCTATGACACTCAATTTGCCCATGCGTACCAATTTCCATCAACTCCTCTAGCCAAAATATATATAAAATATTTGTGTATGTGAATGTTTTTTCCATGGTGGGGGGGGGGGGGGGGGGGGGGGGGGGGGATATACAGAGTTGGGAAAGATAACCAGGGGCAGATGACGTGGTACGTGTACACCGGTACCAGCCAATCTTGATACAGAGAATATCAGAAGGCATCTTTGTTGAAGACTTATAATCAGTTTTGTCCATATTTTGCCAAGATAAATTATATTAACCCGATTGCAGCATTAAAGATCCTGTGCCAGTGCATTCTCTTATATATGTGTCAGATTGTGTCTCCCATAGGGAGAATGCACTGGTTTACAAGGTTGAGGTAAATATTGTTAGGTCATGGTATGCTCTCATATATGTGAGGATCCATATGGGAGACTCATATATAAGAGAATGCACTGGCACAGGATCTTTATATATGTAAGAGAATGCATTGGCACAGGGTTTTTCAAAAAAAAATTCAAGAAGCCCCAATCATGGAAGGGTTAATTATAAATGACCATATTGGCTCAATATTGGGAATATAATAGCAAATTTAAATAGCAAAATTGTTATTTTGTACATACATGTATATGTTTCATTGGTGTCCAATCTAGACTGAATTTTAAGGTAAATAATGTGAATGACTTGTTCATTTCAGTAAATAGTACTTAATACTCCATTGGAATAACCCTTTTATAACTAAACAATGTGGTGATATGGGTGGGGTTTATCCACTAGATACCACACCCCAATTTTTTTAACAGTTGGGAATTTCATACCTGGTATATTTCAAACTAACTATAAGTTGAAAAATTTCTGATATTTATTTTTGCATTTATACTATAGGGACTAAATGTGGGGTTTTTCTTAGTAAAAAAACCCCATACATGTAGATGATCAATGAAGAGCGCTTGTTATTAGCTCAGAAGATATGTGGGATAATTTGTGCACACAGAGATAAATTGACATAGGGAGTGTCATGGGATAGTTGATATTGACCTCAGATGACTTAAAGAGGCACTAATAATTACAAATAAAGAGCGTTTATTGTCAACTTAAAGAAAGAAACTGTGGGAATGTGCCAAATTCTACATATTCTGGTAAAGTATTTTAAAAGCAAGAGCAAAATTAAATAATTGAAATCCATATGCTCTACTTTTCTCATATTAACATTATATATACAAGATTGAACACAAAAAATTGAAGAAAATTAATCTCCAGAACACTATCTTTTAATTGATAATGAAGTTAATAAACGCTCTTTAGTGCCAATTATTAGTGCATCTAATCTTAGGTCAATGACACCTATACCATTAAACCATGGAGCTGATAACAACAATTCTCCATTGGTCATCTACATGTATGTTAGATTGTTAGTATAATTTATTAGTCCTGCTTAAGTCATTTGAGGTCAAAGGCGCCTATTCCATTTTATTCCCCTGGTCAGGTGAACCATATGGTGTAACAATTTTCCTACATATCGTCTATACTGATGAGGAATCCTCTGTATTGCTCATAACTGATAATATAATTATTAAATCCCTCTTTAGTGTCAATGGCACATATCCATTTGTACAAACTGGGCCAATTTACCCCGGCATAAAATGTACAGCCTTCCACCATTTTGGGTTTTTGAATTTTTTTTAGCTCAACTTTACTTTGTAAAGTTTGAGCAATTGTCATGGCTTTGTCGTCCGTGTGTGCGTGCGTGTGTATGTGCGTGATACGTCAACAATTTCCTTTAGCACGGGCTACAGGTCGTACATTTGGTCGGATCATTATGAAATTTGTCATGGCTGTTGTCATTAACATGTAGATGGGAACAAGTCATTTTGGGATCAATTGGCAAAAAAACATGGCCGCCAGTGGCCATCTTGGATTTCAAAATCCAATCCATTAGCACAAGCTACAGGTGGTACAGTTCGTCTGATCATCATGAAATTTGGCACGGATGTTAATATTGACATGTAGATGGGAACGAGTCATTTTGGGGTTGTTAGGCCAAAAAAGATGGCCACCAGCAGCCATCTTGGATTTTACTCTTTGCATGACTAAATCTTTTGGCACGGGCTACATGTTGTATCTTTGGTCCGATCATCATGAAATTTGTCATGGATGTTAACAATGACATGTAAATGGGACCGAGTCTTTTTAGGGTCATTCGGCAAAAAAAAAATGACTGCCAGCAGCCATCTTGGATTTTACTCTTTGCATAACTACATGTAGGCCTTTCAACTTTCCACATTCCTAATCACTCCATTGACTGTAACACAAAAATTCTTCCATTGACATTGTCATTGACACTTTCATTTAATTAAAATTTGATTATTAAGTCACATGAGGTCAACAACACCTATCCGATGGCACTCATCGGGTCAATTTACCACAGTGAATAAATGTTCAACTATTCAATTTCAGATGCCAATATACAATTATTTATTTAGTTAAATTAAATATTAGTGTCTTTTTAAAGATATCTGCGCCTTTCTTATGATACTCCCAGTGTCAACATGAATCCATTTTTTAAAATATTATTTCAGGGCTTTCTTGTGAGACATATTTTAAGGTCACAACCTGTTATTTCTTCAACAAATGCCAAACATTGATTTTGATAATAGACACAAATTTTAACTTTGGCCAAGGGCTTAGGTCCAATCTTGTCTGCTGAATCTTAAATACATGGAAATATCTAGTTCTGGGTTAAATAGCCTTGATAATAGTGCAAGGGTGGATACCTTAAAGGTATACATTTTTTTCTGGTTATTGTTCGAATTTAAAAAAAGATCAGATTATTTTTCAGCATATAATGTATTTCCATGACAAATATTTAGCACAAAATTTATTAATGTTAATGCATACGGAATTATGGATTTCTATGTACTTTTTCTCTGCACTATTCCTAATTTCTGGAACATTTATTTGAATCTGTGATAGTGCTAAACCTATATAATATCCACGCACAAGTCAACTGTGTATGGCTTGACTGGAGGCCCAAGTGGCAGTTTTTTCTCTATTGGTGTTGGGGAAACGATGGATGTCCTGTTCATAAATTTAATAATTAGGTGTCACTTGAGTAAATAGGTGGTTGTTATATTATATTATCTTATTGTTCTTTGTCTTGTGAATTGATATGGTTAAATCTTAAAAATGAGATCTTAGCCCACCAAATGTGCTTATAGTTGGTACAATGATCCAGATTAATATCATGAATATCCATGCTTTTGACCAGCAAGGGCCATCATGGTAAACATACAGTTAGATTATGTGAATAGCCACTGGGTCCATACCTGTATGGTGATTGTTATAGGATATTGCCTACTGTAGTGGTAATGTAACCGTATGCTGTGGGGCAGATGTTGGATTAAATCAGCCAAGTTATACACCTTTTTGGTCAGGAAGAAATACTATATACATCTAAAATTCCCTGGATCTGTATTTGTGAAGAAATCTTCAAAGTCTAGTGCATTTATGAGAACAAATGGCAAACCCAGAGTAACATGTCATGTCCCCTGGATATTCCCCCACCCTGGACATTTCCCTCCTGGATATCATCCCACCCCACCTATAAATAACAAAATTGACTCCTTTTATATTGTTTGATCCTGAAATGGCCAGAAAAAAATACTTTTTGAGATTTAATTATATTTTTTTAATATTTTTATATATATATTTATTTTTGTTCCAAGTGAGAATTTTTTTTTTACTCAGTGGTTACTGATTTTTTTTTTACTCAGTGGTTACTGGTATTGTTTTATCCTGAAATGGCCAGCAAAATGTTTTTGATATGATTATTGATTTTAGAGTTATCCATCTTCAACCCTGTTTGACCATGTGTTTATGCCAACTTTATGGGCCACATATTATTACACATCTCGAGAAATAACAAAACAAAATTTATATCTGTTCCACTCTGAACTTTGATGGGTGGGATCCTCAACTTGAATCAAATATTTATTACCCCCCCCCCCCCCCCCAAAAGCCAAAGAAATAGTAATTTAGGAGCTACTGATAGGAACGAGTATCAATAAATGCATTCACACTAGCTAGTCAATTTAACTACAGGTAGTGTAAATATTGCATCCTGCATGCATGGATAACCCCCATGGCCAAACCCAACTACTTGTCCCACTATTGTCCCCAAAGTAGACACCATGAATAATTGATTCCATAACTTGATGTTTTCTATTGTTTTCCCTTAACTTGGCTTAAGTTAATAACAATAACACAACAAAACTTATAAAATGAGTTGTTTCTCACTGAGTCTACAGTAATGTCCTATATAGTCAACCTCTAAACCACAGCAGAATTTGGGGAATTTGTTTTTCAAGATTTAGTTGGAAATATTGCCATATTTCCGACTAAATCCTGAAAAATTCCCATAATTCTGCTGTGGTTAACGGATCATATACTTAGAGCATTACTGTACTGTACATTGTTGAACTTGGAATATCCCACAAAATTTCACTCCACTTATAAAATTATTTTTCACAAAAATGTAAGTTTGTCATATTTCTAACAATAATTATGTTATCACTGCTAGACAATTTTTTTTTTGGTGGAATTCACATCATGAATAAAAAAATGTTTTGAGTGACGGTGAATGATATATATAGGTACACGTCTGGTGAGCTTTAATTAATGCAGGGTGGGATGAAAATCTTCAAGACTGAACTCAACTATTGAACATAGTGAAGATAACCACAACCGACTATTTTCAACAACTGACACTAGGCCTATGACTTAAATTTAATTTTTTTGTCAATGCTGAACCTGACCGGATTGACAACATTGGAAAATAACATTTCTACAGTTAAGTTATTTTTAACAAAACCAACTATGGTGCATTGAGAGGGGTGGGGTTGGTGACCGACATTTGGGGCTTCTTATTAATCTTAAAGTAATATCCCCCGCCCCCAAAAAATGGAATTAATTTGGTTTGAAATAAATTTAATCATACTGTTATTAATATTCTATACTAGACCACTAGTAATATTATAATTTCAACAATTAGAGTCTGGATTTGTACTGTTCCTTTCACTGTGCACAGGTATTGGAATTTCTGTCAAAAATAGGTTTTTATGACAATATACTCCTCTGAATAAGAATAGAATGAATTCTTATTCAGAGGAGTATATTGTCATAAAAACCTATTTTTTGACAGAAATTCCAATACCTGTGCACTGTGTCACTGTCAGATTAACAATGTCAAATTCAATGCTGGTTAGCTGCTGCTGGTGTACATTCACTTTGTGAATGTGATGACTGATGTTGCAGAGTTCTAACTTCTATCTTCATGGACATTGCGGTAGTCTGGGAGATAATTGTTGACTCTTAACTTAACTAGTCATGAATTAACAGAATTTCAGAATCCCACACTCAGGACATTGCCAGACTCTGTGAGTGTGAGTGTGACTCACTGACTCGGTGTAACTTTGACTGACTTGAGACGAGGCACAGCACTCTCAGTTGTAAGCAATCAATTCCATCCCGTTCTGCAACGTAATCATTCTAAATTCATATTGTATTGTATTCTGGATTCCTTTGTTTCCATTACATTTGACCGCGATTATCTAATAATTTGAAAAACCTTTCGTAATTCGCGGATGTAAACACTTTCCAAACTGGTTTGACGCTCGATGTATCGTGACTTCTAACTGCTTTCATGTTAATGTACTTCCCGTTGTATGTCCGCGCATGCGTACAGCCGACCTTCCTAAGCCGGCCGGTAACAACTGCCTACCCTGGGCCAGATAGTATTCCCGATAATGAAAAATAATAGATTTCTAAAATCGATATCTAACAAATCTGAGCTTTGATGGGTGACTTCCTCGACTCGAATCAAATATTTTTGACCCCCGAAGCCATTGAAATAGTAATTGAGAGGAGTTTTATCGGATTGAGTACCGGTACCTTTAAGATATCTGAATGATTTCTCATAACCCCAAAGGAGACCCTATAGCCACGTCCTGCTTAAGCCCAGCTTTTATGGGGTCCTGTTGTATGTATAATGTTATTATTTGAATATGAATTTGATTTACTCAAAAAATATTCCCGACATTAATATTACTGAAATTCTTGTGTCTGGATATTAGCGCGGAACAGGATTCCCAAATCTAAAAATAGACCACCACCGCGTGATTGGATACGAGCTTTGAGACTTACCTGCGAAACGAATGCGGAAGTGAACGAAACTTTGGCGGTGAGTCAAGTCAGATGATAAGTTTGCCCAGTTTGCTTCGTAACGATGATCTTCGAACATAAACACTAATTACGGTGAGGAAACAATTAGACAGACAACAGAAGTACAAACATCGATTGGGCGCATTTATTCAACTTCAAATCGGTGAAAGATGCGACTTTCCCTATAACTATAAGTATAACTTCATTGACATTGTTCTCACCTGAGGCTGTGACTTGTTAGATATTGACGAGCTAACTTAGCTTTGTGAACTAACTTGAAGACTGCTATAATAAGACAGGTGTGATGGCACAAAGGTCATTTTCCATGGTGAGTTTGAGGACAAAAATCAAGGATGACCACCTTTCGTGTCCAATCTGTTACTGTGATTTCGTGAAGCCAAAAGCTCTGCCATGCATTCACACTTTCTGCGAACAATGCTTGACAGACTATCTTGAAACCCAAGGGCAGATAGCATCAAAAATATTCGCCTGTCCAATCTGCCGAGCTGAAATAACTATTCGGATGGAGGGATAAGCCAGTTCCCTACCAATCATATGGTTGAAAGTCTATCTGATACAGTTGCTGCAGCACGGAAGAAACCAACTGTACCACCTCATCCACTACCAAATAATGGCTCCAGCAGAGATCATTTGTATCCAAGTATACCAAAGGAAAATTTTGAGCCAGCTGCAATCATCCCTTGTAGTGACTTTATGATCTCACAGTTTGGTAGCTATGGGTCAACAGTTACAAACTTCCATAAACCATATGGCCTCGCTATCAACCAAAATGGAAATATCCTTGTATCCGATCAAGGAGGAAATAGAATTTTGGACTTTTCAGAGAAAGGACATCTTTTATCACAATTTACCTGTGACTGCACCATAAGAGATTTGACATGTACTATCGACGGAAACATAATGATTGCTGTTACAAATCCTTCTACTCGAGCTATAATGAGGCTATACACTCCAAGTGGAAAGATGAAACAAGAATTTGGGGAATTCTTTCGCTATGATCATCCCAGTGGGATCACGGCTACTCCTTCTGATTATATTGTTGTAACTAGTCTCGAAAACAACATCATATATGTTTTCACGGACAAGCGGAAGCAGTCGTGTAAGTTTGGTCGAAAAGGTTCAGGAAATGATCATTTCAATAAGCCCCATTTTGTGACGACAAACTCAAAAAGCCATGTTATAGTTTCAGACACTGGAAATAACTGTATAAAGGTGTTTGATGTAACAGGAAAATTCAAATTGAGAATTGGGTTGGAAGGTGAAGCACATGGATGTTTGTCTACTCCAATGGGAATATGTACGGACAGTCGAGATAATATCATTGTTGCAGACAGCGGAAACAACAGAGTTGAAGTTTTCTCACCAAAAGGGAAATACTTGACAAGTGTCGTGA